>CM019214.1:105375619-105469404 GCA_009741485.1 Malurus cyaneus samueli | reverse complement strand
TTATGCACAGCACTTGGATATACCAACTGATTCAAATACAAGACTTCAACCATTTTTTAAAATTACACAGTACATGCCACATATTCAAAAAGACCCAGCTTTTTATTAAAATTAAAGACAAATATGAAATGATACTGACATTATCAAATAACAGATATGTCTCTTTTTTTTCATCTCTTCTCTAAATAATTTGTATAATTCATTACTTGGTTTAGTTTAATAATGTAATATCATCTGTCATAACCACACTACAGAAAAAAACCCCATCCTGCCAATCTGTGTGCACAAACATCCTTCCCTGCTTAATAAGTCAAGAAAACCTGTAAATTCACTCTTGCATTAAAACATGATTGCTCTCAAATTGGTGACAATGGGAAGAATAATTTATATTCTTAATTGGTTCTGGCATATTCCATAGGAATATCCTGTACCTTTTCTATGCTATTATAAATTTGATTGTTTGTTTATTCTTGGAAAATGGTAAAAATATCTCCATTTCAGAGGTAGATGGATGCTTTGGTTTTATTTGCTTTTTAACTTGTTTTCAGTGACAGTATCTCTGAGAAAAAAGCCCCAACCCGAAAATCTCACATGTTGAAGACAACCCTGAGGCTGAAATCTCTGCTCTCAAAAAGACTCCTATGAGAAAGGGAAGTGGATTTTTGCTGGTGCAAGAATATTTCTCAGGGCCTTACTATGAACCCTGAATGCACATCTATGGCTATATAAATACTTTTAAGGATTAAGCTGTAACTCCAAACTTGCCTAATCAACAGTAATTCAAGCAGAAATATAATAGAAAAATCATTAGGAAAAGTAATTTTGCTGACACAGATTTCTATTAAAAGCATCTTAAATTGGAATGGCTGCGCACAGAAAATGCTTTTCCCCCCAAAACAACTGTAAATGATTAGTCTATAAAAAGATTAATTTCTGCTAGAATAGAAAATCAAACCAGGAAAATCAAACCAGCTTTGTTCAGGCATCTGCGAGCAGAGGAAAACATATTTTAACTCTGGCCAAATTTTGAAATAATGTTTTTATTCTGGAAGTATTTTGCTGTTTTATGTTCTCCTCATTTTAGTTTTGTAGATTTCATGCTGCAGCCACAACAGTGTTATTAACACCACTAACTTTTTTGTGTTACTTAATAGGGAAACCTATGGTTTCAAATTAAAAACCACCACCAGAATTAGCATTTGCATAGTCATTGTAGCGGAGTGATTAGACTAATCAAAACTCCTTGATTAAAGAATGTTTCCCAAGTGTCTGTCCCTGATAATTACTATGCAACCACTACAGTCTAGGAGATAAAGCTGAAGGCCTTCATGCTCATGCTTTAATGCTTCCTTTAACGGAAATTATCTTTTAAAAAATTGTCTTATATGTATTTTTATATAGCTGATGCAATTGCAGCTTTAGGAGTTGATTTTCTTTTTTTTTTTTTTTAATATCAAATATTGCAGAACTTACAGTGGAATCACAAATGTGATTTTTACAAATTTGCGAGAACAAAAATCTTTATTTTGGTTTTCTTAAGACAAATGCAGAAAGGAACATGACTACATCTTTGGGAGGAGGGTTGGCATTTCAGCTCCCCCTCTAAAGATTTTGAACGTACCTTACAGTAGGTAAAATACATAAAGAGACTTTAGAATCAATGTTAGAATCACCCCCCAGATTCTTCTCCTCCTTTGAAAATGTGAAACATAAATGAGAAGAAAATGAGGGTGACATCATAATTGTGTGTTGAAAGCTCTAGGAAATGAAGAGAAAATGCTCTTCATATGCTTCAGCTACATTTTTGAAGAGGAATAACACCACTGCAGAGAAGGTGCTGACTGATAGGTGTACCTATCAGATATCTGATTGGGTTTCTCCAAGCAAAAGGTAGCGAATTTATTTCAGGTCACAATTTATGGCTGTCAGGAAAGTTTAAATGAAAAGCACACACTATTCTACTAAGCCATGAGCAAGACACAAAAATGTCCACAAATTGTAAGGTCGGAGACAAAATATTAAGCAACTTCCAATTTTACTGGCAAAAGCTGTGCTCAGGTATTGAGAGCTGCATGCTTTTAGTTAGAAAATGAATCTCCCTTGTACTCCATTTGCCCAAGGTCAGATCAGACTCAAAGCTAAGGGCAACTTCCAAGGTCAAGGGAAGTTTTAACCACTGCAATCTCTTATCTCATCAGAGCAAAGTTGAAGAGCATCCTTAACACAGAATGTAATTGCTGTATATTTAATTTAAATGTATATAGAATAGGAACAGTCCCTTTTTACTGTCTATAGAAAATATCCACACTACCGCCTCTTTTTTTTTCTCCACTCCCAGAGTTTGAATTATTCATGTAAGTAGTAATTGGAAGGATGATTAAATTAAACCACATGAAAGAAGCTGTATATGAATTTCACTGCTTTTTCAGTAATATTTAATATCAAAACAAAATATACATAAATCATAAACCAAGCTCATGTCTATGAAGGAAAACACATAGTTAAATAAATAAATGAAGATTTCAATTCTTTATTAATCCTTAGCAAACAACATGTTTGGTCTTGTTTCTTTAAACAGGTTAAATTGTCTAAAGAGATCTTTTGAGATTGAAGCAAAGAATAAGTCTCCTTACTTTCATTTCTTTTCAACTTTGTTTTAGTCTCAATACTTAGTTTCGTGTTTCAAATGTTCATGATTGTGATCTACTGATAGTGAAAAAAAAAATTCTATTAGCATGAAATTTAATTTCATGCATTACTTAGTAAATGTTAAAAACAGTATCTAATATCTTCTTTTTTCAAAAAATAGGATCTTTTTACCACAGAAGGTAAAACAGGACATTAGCATGACTTAAAATTTTAATATAAAAGTACCAAATTTATCATGTACCCCAGAACTATTTAGGTCCTTCACTTTTACAGTTCCCGGGAGCAGGGGAACCCCAATCCATGTAGCATAAGTAAATAAAATGAGGAAAGCACAGGATCCAGGATCTCTTAAATCCTGTGTTATAGATGGCGCCTCTTTGGTACCACAGAGCTACTCAAGACACAAACACAGCTATATTTAGTTATTCCTCCTGCATCTCCCCTAGTCTGAAAACCACAACTGCCTCATTAGCTATCAATTGCAGATAATAAATAAAGAGTATGTCAGGACATTTTAATTGTTAACTTGCAAATCTGCTTATAGTTCTTTCCTACAAATAGATCACCTCAGCTATTCTATGACCATCCTAATTGTAAACCCAAGATTAACTGGTTATAAACCATAGAGTTTGATTTTAAAAACAATTTAGACTGAGTTGCTTTCACTTTTTTTTTGTTTGTTTGTTTTTTTTTTTTGTAGCTTTAGTTGAAAACTTAGCTCAAAAATTATTGAATATAAGGCCACCACTATTTTTCAACAGGGTCGCAACTGCAGAAACTAAACCTCTCTCTCTACTGTATAATCATAAATCTTGAACTGGGAAACCTACTCCCTGTCCTCATGAAATGCTGAAAAATACCATTGTCAAATCCCATCAGAAATTAATATTAGGTGGAATCAAAGGAAGCAATGTCAAAATTTCCACACAAGGAATGGTCTGCCATTCATAAAAGTTCTCACACAAAAAAATGACAAAAATCCCCTTAAAATATAAAGAACACAGGGAACACCTAGAATAAAAGACTGCAAAATAACAATAGGAAAGAAATTTCACTGGAGGAAAACAATCAGCTCAGTCCAATTTCATTCAAAAGCCTGTTTTTTTTGTTTCTTTGTTTTTTAATTAATGAGAATTTAGACAACAATATTTATACAGGAAGAAATATAGTTTTAGACACACCTGAAAACTTAATCTTCTACTGATGCAACATTTCTGTAATGCTTACTATTTAAGTAATCCCTTGTGCTCTTTTACTGCATCTCTAGGCTAATTTAACAACAATTTTCTCCCCCAAGCAATTATTTTCACTACAATTTCTCCAGTGGTGAAGTATTTTAGAATCAGATATTCTGCAGTCCAGATTTGCAGACAGAGTCCTATGCATCGAGATGAAAGCATAAGACATGCCCACAGTAAATAATGTGAACACATACAAAAATGATTTAACTATAACCACTGCCATTCGTTGTAGTCCCATGATTCATCTCTTTCTGTCCGCTCAACATATTTTCATATTTTATGGTACTATATGAAAGATATGTTCCACTTCCCATTAAAACCAGCAAACAAAAAGATTTAACAGTTATTTGAGCTGATATAAAATAACTAGTGTCTGGTGTTAATGTGCAGCACCTTCATTGATCTATACACAAACGCTTGCATATAAATATTTTCTTCATTGATGTATTAAAGCTGTCTCTGAAAGGAGCAGAAACGTCAGCTCCGTGTTTGTTTGCAGGATGCTCTTCTGGCACCTGCCCTCTGCAGTATTTTATTAGCATTATTGCAGCAGTGACAGCCTAAAGATTTGTCTTTTCTAATTTGAAAAAAAAAATATTCAGAAACGAAAATTAATGCACAGCACAACTTTGGTGTGAGGGTGTAAATGAAGAGACCATGTGCAGGCAGGGATGCACTTTAACTATGGAGAATTATAATTTGCTAAGAGTGCTTTCAGTTTAGAAAATGAGGGAAGACAAAAGCCTAAATGTGCAGGATTTATTTGTTGAGTATTCTTTAAGAATAGATGACCCAAACATGAGGTGCAGCCTTTGGAGCAGACCTGGGCATCTGCAGATACCTTCCACTGTACCAGGCTGCTCAAAGCCCCATTCAGCCCGGCCTGGAACTCCTGTGGATGGAGCACCCACAGCTTCTCAGGGAAACGCCTTCAGTGTCTCACCATCCTCACAGAAAAAAAAATTCTTCCTAATATTTAATCCAAACCTTCACTCTTTCACTTTAAAGACATTTCCCTTGTCTTGTCATGATGTGCCCTTGTAAATAGTCACTCTCCATCTTTGTTTTGGGCTCTTTTCATACTGGAAGGTTTCTAGAAAGTCTCCTTGAAGGCTTTGCTTCTCCAGCCTGGACAATGCTGACCCCCTCAGCCTCTCTCACAGGAAAGGTGGTCCAGCCTCTGATCACCATGTCCATGTCTGGACTCACTCCAACAGGTTCTTAGTATTCTTAATATAATATTCTTAATATTCTTAATATGCTGGGGTTCCCAGTGCTGGATGCAGAACCAGGGTGGGGTCTCATGAGGTTATAGAGTGGATGGGCAGAATCACCTCCCTCTGGTCATTTCATGCAAAGTAAGTTCCGATATCATTCTTAGGGAACACGAAGCACATTTTTCTATAACAATATTCAGCCAATTGCAACATTTCCATATAAAATCCCACAGCTGGTTATGATGCACTCTTTCTGTCTGATCTGCTGTTTGTCCACCTGTCTTTCAGATTCCCTCACACAATCCAAGATGTATAAGGCATTCTGTGTGTCAGTAACAACTAATGGCTTCCTGAAAAGGTCTTGGTGAAAGTTCAGTGGAAGGTATAATTTAGCAAGCAGTTTTAGCAGGCAGCAGATAAAACAATTAGACTAAAGCTCTTTTGTGAAAGAAGTGGCTGGCAGTACACCCGCAGTGAAGGCTGACTTCGTAATTTAGCAAACAGATTTTATAAGTGGCAGATACAACAATTAGTGGAAAAATCTTTTGTGAGTGAAATAGCTCATCAAATATGCACAGAGAAAGTGCATTTGCATAAAAATGATGTGTACATTCCCTCTGAAAAGCAATCTACTTTTTCCTGCCTTTTTTCCTCCTCTTTTTATTACTAAGATTTGTGGGAGGAGAGTGATGGAAAACAGAGCACTCAGTAAAGGAATAAATTCCAAATGGGGACTGTGGATAAATTTGAAGCACCACCCTAAAACTCTCTTGCATTAGAACTCAGCCATTTTACACCTCAGCTACCCAAACCCTGTTTTGTTTGTTGTTGTTTTTTTTTTTTTGTGTGTTTTTTTTTTTATCGCTTTCTTTTTATGATTGCCATGTTTTATTACTTTATTTTAACAACTTGTCTGCAGCCAAATGTTGACTGAAATGTTATGCTGTAAAATTATTTGAAAGGACCTAACAGGCTGCAATTTCTGTAACTCTGTGAGGAGGAAGGGGAAGTCTGACACCAGATTTATTACACAGCCCTTGATCTTAGGTAACTATTTGCTTACACTGCACTGCAAGTGCACACAGAGCTATAAAATGCTGACAAAACCCCATGTTTATTCCTTAGGATCTTGGTTAACCATTTTAAAAGGGTATTTGCCTCTTCAAGTGCAACAAAAGCCACAGGAGATGGCAAGTCAAACCTGAGAGCATCTCTCCTCAGCCATTCCCTCCAGTCACTGTGAAATCTCCGGGATAGGAGAATAAATTTGGGTTTTCTGAAGAAGATAAAAGGACACCAGCTCTGTATTTATCTTGCTGGTGTGCCACAGAGGTCACAGTGCTGGTTGGCACAGGGACTGTGCTCAGCAGGGCCCTAATCTAAAACAGCACATCAAGTATTTTAAAATAGTCTGAGCTATTTAGATAAATGGGTCATTCATCTCACACATTTCCTCAGCTTTGAGGATAATCTGGATCTGGGCAAAGAGTTCTCAAAACACCTCCTACCTGGGCAGTAATGATGGAGAAATGGGGCGTTCACAGACACGAGAGATCTAAACTTCTCAGTTTTTGCTGAAGGGGTTGTTCCCATGAATGGCCAGTGGCAATACCCCAGTTTTTGATTTGGTGGACTTGAATCCATTATATTCTTCTGTCTAGACTGTATGAAATGGAATTACAAAGGATGTGAAAGATGTCAGCAAGTTTTTTCCATCCAGTAAGAATCAAATTGTGTACTGAGTTCAAAATGGCCTTTCCCTTGCTCTTTTTTTTTATTTTTTGTGCTTTTTTTTGGGTTTTTTTTTTTGTTTGTGTGTTTGTTTGTTTTTTAATATGGAAGTGTATTTTAATATATCTGAAGACCAGCACTTTGTTCTTACATTTTTAGCACCTTTATTCACTTAAGAGTTTAACAACAAAAAAATAATAATTATTTCAAAGTATTTCAAACCTCTCCAAGAGAGTAAGTCCTGCATTTCAAAAATTAGTTTATTAAATGATATTTCAACAATTAATTTATTAATTTATATCCCCATGTTTTCAAAACACAGGAACAGACAATAAAAAATATTCAGAGAAAATTAATATATTTTGGAGAGATAAAGCAGTGATGTTATAGATCTGCCTTCGTTCTTCTAAGAAAAATTATTTTCCTCTTAAAAAAATTATTAAAATTTAAGTAAATATTTGATTGGAGCATATGCTACAAAGATGGGAATGGGAAAGTTTAGTATGTCTGTTTATATTAAATTATCTACTAGAATTAAGTTGTACTCTTTTCCTTAGAATCTTTAAATTTATTCCAGTAATTTTTTTTCTTATTAATACAATTCCTAGTATTTAAAATCCTTTAAGATAGTCTCCCAAACACTTACAGAAGTTCTTAATATTACTAGAATACATTACTGCAATAATACTAAAAACATTATGCTCCTGCTAATCTTTTACTTTTGGTGACACTTGTTTTATTAATGAAAAATACTTTTGCAGACTGTAAGAACACAATAACTTAGCAGCATGTCCCTTACACTAAAGAAACCTGCAAATGAAGATCTATGGAAAAATATCAGAAGTTGCATCACCATCTCCCCTCTTGCCTTCAACGATTCAGTTCTTTTTGCTTAACTGTCAGCTTACCCTGCAGCACATACTAAAGGCAATTCACTCTGAAAAGTACAAGACATGTGTCCACCTCACCAGTCAAATATTTATACACACTGTGTATTTTTCCCCTCAAAAGTTTCAATTATTTCCCCTCAAGAAGCTACGACTGTTTTCTTCATCACTTTGGTTCAACACAATTTTTATCCCATCAACTGGTTAAACAAAAGGTCTTCTAATATGTGGTGTTTCAAAATGTCCCTAAAGGGGAGGCTTCTGTAAAGCTTGGAGTAGCTCAGAGCTTCTCACAGGATTGCAGGATTAATAATGCACTCTTTGCGTTCAGAAAATTATATTCTGCTTTTGTACAAAAACACACTCATGGCTCCAGACAGATCTCTCCTAAACAGATCAATCCTCCACAAAACCACTTCTTTGTGCCACACAAAGACAGGAATCAGAAATCCTGATTTGAGGCAAAACCAGTGTGACATCCTTCCTCGACACAATATTTTTTTCCCATTTTCAGCCTCAGCTCCTCACTGCTGGAAGGGTGGCTGTACCTCTTACAGCACTGTTTCCATCTTCCAGGAAAGACATATAAAATTTAACTAAAGGAAGTAGCTACTAACCTGGTAATGGAATGCCTTTTAAATTAATTAATATAATCAGGAACAGCTGATTCCAACCCTTTCACAGTTCTTCTGGCAAGAGAAGAAATTTCACCTGGAAATACTATTAAGGGTATTCTCAAGAGGCACTTTCAACACAGGAATTTTAGCAAAATAAAAAGCATGCGCAGATTTGGAAATTTAGGGAGAACACCTGGGGTTTCTGAGTCTCATGTATGCAGAAAAACCTCATCTGAAAAAAACAAGGGTGGCATTTATTGTCTAAAATTTGTAAGTGAACTAATGCAACAGCTCTTTTAATCCATAAGTAGGAATAATGAACATCTGCTGCATTTTAAGCTTCAGTTTAAATTGTCTCCTGTTAAAATGGACACCATTTTAATTTTGGTCATGATAAGGACCCCTAACAGGGGCACTGACAAGAGAAAATTTCTTCCAGAATATTGAAAAAAGCTCTGTCAAACTGAGGCTCTCTGAAGTCACTTCTGACAAGTCCTGTGAAAGGAGACCCAGGTCAGTCTTGATTTGGAGAGTAACTCATATCCCTTTACTCAAATAGGTACTTTTATTTACAAAGCAGCCTTTGTACGCGCACACAATCAAATACACACTACAAAGACAGAGAAAAAAAAGAAAAAAGTCAGATCTCCATGTCATTTCTTCAGTGAATTGTTAATAGAAATTGTGCTGTTAGTGCAGTCTTTGTTGCACAGCCCTGGCTCTTTTTGGAGGATAATTCTTTTGTAAGTGACCCCCAGCTACTAGATGTCCATAACCACGTGTTTCTACTGATGGTTCCTATAAGCTTTCCTCTTTATCCAATAGTGAGAGAACCTTCCTTGTAGTCTCTGTATGAATTTCCTACCTAGGAACACCCCCAAACCAAAATGTCATGGGTTTCTGCTCATCAGTTTCATTTCCTGGTTTATTCATTTACGGATGGTTTTCTCTCTACAGAACTTAAATTTAGGATGTTGTTACATTTCTGATTGTTTTGGAAAATTAGCAAATTGACAGAGCAAAAAATGTTCACAGTAGGAGAAAAAAAAGCTGCTGGGACCTGGTTGCACTGTATTCATACTCAGCACAGCCCCTGCCAGCTTTCCAGGAGCTTCTCCATCTCCAGAACCAAAGGAAAGGAAAATAAGCCAAAGTGGCCACAGCTTCAGACGGAAAGAAAAGGGGGAAAAGTGACAGTATGGCAAGATGTTTTGTGTCATCTCTGAATGCCTGAGATATCTGAACACTGAAGTGCTCGAATTTTCACTTGTGAGAGAAGGAAATGTACAATGAAGATGCAAAAAGAGCATTTTGCTGCCTGTGAGACCCACCAGTGAGACCTACACCAACTGATGCCTTGAGCTCCTGGGAATCATCTGATGTCTGAAGCCATGCTCTATTTAAGCATTAATACTGCAGTTTAGCTGTTTTAAGAGAAAAGCAAAATTAGTGTGTCCTTAAGTCTTGCATCAATTTGACCCTTGTTAACCTGAATAAATACATTTTATCAATTTTCTATAACTTGCATAACTTTGTATACATTAATTATATAATAAATATATAATGAAAAATATATGTAAAAATCAGGGCCAAAAAAGTAGTCAATGAAATGTATATTTCTGTTATTTTAAATACAGTTGCATATGGACTTCAATCCAAAATTCCTGGAGTTTGAAAACTTTTCCCACTAATTAAACTGTAATTCATCATCCATTTTATTATTATTGACTCATGATCACATATTAATTTAGTGATTTGAGCTTCTATTATGATTTGCAATGTCTTGTACAAGAGTTCCTCAGAAATCACAACAATATTTTGTAATCTTTGTTTTTGCAGAGTAATGGGCAGGATATGAAGCTAAATTTGGCACCATGGATTTAGTTTTATGAGAACCTGTTTTAAGGTTTTCATAAAAGAGAACTGTAAGACATCAAATATGTGTAAGACATCTTGGACTTCAGTGAAATTTTTTCTCTGAAAGTGTTTTCATCAGAAAGTGCTTAGAAGGTAAAAAGCTCACAGATGCAACTTTCTCATAACACAGAATCACAGAATAATTTAGGTTGGAAAAAAGACCGCCACGATCATCAAGTCCAACCTTGTCAGCCAGACCATGGCACTGAGTCATTCCTTGAACTCCTCCAGGGATGGAGGCTCCACCACTCCCTGAGTATCCCATTCCAATACTTCTTTGTGTCCATTCCAATACCTTCACAGCAGTTTGTATATGGACAAAACACAGACATAAATTCCCATGTCCCAACTTTAAATTGGTGGCTTTGAAATGGAACTTCCATAATGACCCCTCTTATTTCTCTAATTTAGAAACAGCAGCTATTAACAAATAATAAGCTCGTTATGGTTTCCTGTACCTTGGACTGTCTCCCAGTAAGTAGGAATATATTCAGTGGTAATAATCCTTGACAACTTTGACTTGTGCTAATGTACTCCAGGAAGAACAAAGGTGATCTATCCCCTGGGGTCTGTCGCTGACAAAATGCAGCAGCATTCACTTTGTAGATTACTTATCCATAACTGTGCATGTTTCCAAGTTATTTTGAAAATGGAAGAGCCATATCCAACCAAGCATTGTTAACTAAAATTTAGTAAAATTATCACATTTCTAAAGAACACTGTGAAGGGCTATAAGAAAAAATGCATACTTTTGTGCTCACGAATCAAAAAGAAATTACATTTTCTGCAATCACCAGCTCATGTATAAAATGCTTTATAAAATGCTTTGAAATTGACTCACATTATCCCTTCAGACAGTACAGGAAGCATCATAAAATAATATCTATGTCATGAACTGCTTTTTTTCCTAGGGACTTTCTAAAGTAAATACAAAGGTTTGGTAGCATATTGCTTCAAATGGACTGCATCAGAAAGGGGCTGTGCCTGAGAAAACATTTGGTCAGATATATTGCATGCGCAAAATGGTTTCAATGAAATCACTAGCAGAGACACATAAATTCTGCTCCTTGTATATAGCAGAGAAACTGAGATTTTATCTGTTCTCAATGGGCAAATTTCCAGCATCTAATTGAATAAATTAATTTGGAAAATTGAATGATTTTATGTTTATGATTTTTAAATGTTTATTTTGATGTAATATCTTTCTCTCTTCTCCCCCCCCCCCCCAATAAATTCCCTGTTTCAGCAGCAGCTGGACATACAAAATTATCTTGAAATACAAGTAACCACATCTACTGATGTGTCTTATTTCTGTTTCTTATTTCTGAAGTGGACTGGATGAAGAACATTTGAGTAATTTTCTAGCAGGAGTGTGTCTGCAGAATTTATCTTTGTTGCAGTTTCTAGCATATGTAAGCATTAACAAATAGAGGCTTTCAATGCTTAAAATGACAGTTCTGGTAAATTTTTCAAACATATATGTGGATATAATTCATGAATTCCCATGAATTGATCTAAAATTTAGAACCTTAACATGGAACTGTAATATTATGCTTTTAACTGAGATAGAAATGAAAGTTAGGTAATAGCAAATAACAACTTAATTTGCTCACTTCAATCATCTGGGCTCGTTTCCAGCAAGTAGCAATATATTCAGCTCTAAATCTACAGATGACAAGATTTTTAAAATGTGCAATTCAGCAGCATAAAAGCATGTATAAAGTTCTTCCAAGATGAATTCAATATAAGCCCAGAAGGGTTAAGGGTTTTTTTGCCCCTTCTATTGTGTTTGAGACAGCTCTTTATTTAGGCCAGAAAATAGAGGGGGGAAAAATCCCTTCTCTTTCTGCAGGAACAGCACTATCTGTACATTCTAAAAAGATTGCTGCAAGTGGAATGAGATCTGTGGGAGATTCCCTCTGAAGTAGTGGGTTCTGATTTACTTATCACACAAAAAATCATTTTAAAAAGAGTAAAAATGTCCGATCATTGCAAGCACTAAAAGTTATATGTGGTTAACTGCTGAAGTCTGAAAATAAAGCAGCAAAGACTGAATACCATACAAGAAAAAAAAAAAAAAAAAAAAAAAAGTTAATTCTTATCTAAAGAAAGCTTTGATACCCTTTTCTTTTCTCTACCCCAAACAAGGCCAAATTCAATTTGATATGCTAGAAGACCCATGTGTTTATGACTGGAAAACGCTTCAAGACTTCATTTTGTGATAACAGAGCGAATAAATAACATTTAAGAATACAATTCAAAACACAGTGAGAAATTACCAGAAGCCTTCAACAAACAAGCAATGGAACAAAGTCATTTCAAGAAACTGAATAGAAACTAAAGCAAGGAGCAAAAAAAACAACAAGCCAAAGACAACAACAAAAAGATAAAAATATTACACAAAGGAACGATTAAATCACTGGAAAGACAACATTTGGACAAATATAAATTTTGGGAGGAGGGAATTCCAGTAGCCATGAGAGATGACAAATAGAGATATAAAAGAGTGAGAGTATATAGTAAAGGTGGAATCTATTGTGCCCAGCCTGATAACTATATTTGTAAAACCAAAGTTAAATTCTCCAAGGGTTCAAAGTTGTAATAGCCAATGAAGACATATTTAGGACAGCACATTTAGGAAAACACACAGTTGGTCCATAGACTTGTAAATAATTTTTAAACTAACTTCAGAGAGAATTAAAGTTGTGAAGTTTAGTACAAAATGTAGGCACAAGTTGTATTCCAAAGTTTAGTGGATTTGAGCCTGATCCAGATTGAATCTCAGCCTAGAATTAGGAGCAGTAAAATAGGTGACCCAAGAACTTCTGGAAATGATGAAGTTATTAGAAGCATAGGAGAAAATGCAAGTTACAAAACCATCAACATCAGATCGTGGCCAGGCAAGATTTTAAGACAAGAATGAATTTAAAGGATGAACAGCACACTAAATTCAAACAGATAAGTAATGGTTAGGTTGCATTAACAAAAACAAAGCAATAAAACATTGAGGTTTGCCAAAACAGTCAATAAAATACATTGCCTTAAAGGGTGTAAAAGGAGGTGGAGGCCAGGACATGAGGAGAGAAACAGATGCCAGATTATCAGTAAGAGTCTCAACATCACATCATCTGCTGGTCTCAGTAACTACAGAAGTAGAGGATAGTGATCCATACCAGAAAAACAAAAAGATGACAAATATTTGCCCTCTGAACAAAATGAGTTCTCAGCAGTTACATGCCAAAGTAGTATAGACACTTGTGAATCAAGTAATAATGACATGTACCAGTCACAAAAACATTTTATAATCTCTTCCATAAAATTGGTTTATTTTGGAGAGAGGTATTACAGGGGAAAGTAGAGATAAAATAATTTTGGGTTTGTGTGCTGTGAGCCATGGTAAGGAATTAAGCAGCAGGTTTTGCCTTGAACTTTGCTTGAACAAAGGGAAACCAAATAGCTGCTGCTCTTTGCTTTTGAACAGGATTTTAGATATATTTGGACTCTCACATAGTTTGATAGTGAAATTAAAAAAAAAGCCTAGAGAAACAAAAAAATCCCAACTAAATGGAGTGGCTGAGGTCACTTGGCTTGTTCCGTCTGCAGAGGATGAGATTGAGGCTGGACCTCATCACTGCCTGCAGCTTCTTTGGGAGGAGGAGCAAGGACTGATCTCTGCATTGTGGTGACCACTGGCAGGACCTGAGGGAATGAATGGGCTAAAGTTGTTTCAGGGAAGGTTTAAGTTGGATATTAGGAAAAGGTTCTTCACCTAGAGGGTGGTTGGGCACTGCAACAGGCTCACAGAGAAGTGGTCACAACATTAACCCTGACAGAGTTCAAAAATAGCTTGGAAAACACTCAGAGGCACATGGTGGGATTCTTGGGCTGTTTTGTGCAGGACCAGAAGTTGGACTCAATGATCCTTGCAACCTCCTTCCAACTCAGGATATTCTATTAATTTAAACAATGTATGTTTTTTGTAGATGGAATTGAAAATTGTGTATTCTTTGAAGGGCTGGCGGTGACATGATCTTCATGCACAAGAATGTTTCAGGGGGACAGAAAGATGGGGTGCAGAACTGCCCAGAACTGAAAGCATGACCATGGTAAGGACTGCCACAAACAGCTGACAGAAAGATATTATTATACCAACATGACATGGGTTCCTCCCCACCAGGGGCTCATCACTACCAGACTGCAGCATGCCAGGCTGAAACCTCATCAACTGGGGGGCTGGGAGCTCCCTGCAGGAAGAAATTACAGAACCAAACCGTCACCATTGTTTCCTCTCTTGTGCCACTAGAAATTAACTGCTCATAATTTTCAAACACACTGCACACTATTTGGGAATGCATGCATAAAGTTCTCATCAGCACATGGTCCTGGTCCCCAACTAGAGCTTTCATGTACCACAGTATGACATAAATAGTATTTCAATATGAGTTCTGTGTTAAATCCCAACATAAAATTCATATAGCTAGCAGAGTAAGCAGACACAGAGTCTTGTCAATTTGTTGTGCACAGTCTGTCATCAAGTTGGCTGACAGAGAGCTTTATTACAAAAACTTAGTCTCAAAGACATTAGAACATTCCCCAGGGACACCAGAATGAAATGGCAAGCCTGGAGCTCAATGTTACTGAGAATTGCTTTTTACCCTGCAAGTTATGTATCCATGTAGGAATATTATAAAAAAAAATAAAAGAATAAAGATGCACAGGTGTCAATGTATTTCAATCAATTTAAGTGTGAAAAATTCTAATATTCAAAGATGCAACTGGCAAGTTTCAAATGTGTGCAGCAGAGGGAGGTTAAGTCTCACTGTGTTATTCACTGTGTCTATAAACTAGACTAACAGAAACTGAGAAGAGGGGTTTGCATTATTGAATCATTGTATTTTTCCCAGATGTGGTGAACTGGCAGGCCACTTACCTTTCATTTTTATTATTTGATAACAGCCCCCTCACAGCAATACAAGAAAGTGCAAAGGGAAAATGCTGGCCTGTAAAGTCACCAGGCACCACAACCTCAGGCCACTGGTGCTGACACCATGAAACCCTTCCAAGGAGCATAAACTAGATTTCTGGTAAGTGAGTTCGTCTCTCACCTGCTCTGTGGGGCACCAGAGCATACACTTGTAGATGCCCTGCCATCCTTGCAGCAGGAGGAAGCAGAATGATCTTCCTGGGGACAGCCCTCTGCCTTGGCTAAACAAGCTGCTAAAACACCAAGACAATAATAAGAATATTAACAATGCAGCATCTGGGAACACAAAAACATTTTCTTTAGTTTTAAAAGCACACATTCAAGTCTATACTGTTATGACTTCATTACCCAAGCTTATTATTTCATCATTACCTGAAATTATCCCATTATTATACTGCATTGCGCATTTACACAGCAAACAAACAGGGCATAAGCAGTTATAAATGCCAGTCATGTAAAGGCATTTTATCAAATGTTAAATGCCTAAATATCTCGGAATACCTACTCGTATAAGTCACTGATTGTCACATATTCAGAATTTAATGACTTAGACCTTTGTCACTTTTGAAATAACAAGAAACTAGCTTTGCTTGGATGCATGAAAATATTACCATATTACCTCATTTATTTTTAATCTCCTCACATGAAGTATAGAACAAAAAGAAATCTATATACAAAACTGAAGACTCCGTTAAATATATTCTCTTATATGCATTGTGTGGATTTAATGGAATTCATGACCTCGGGGGTACATGTAGCCAACAGAAATCTATTCCTTCTTTTTAAAAATTCTTACCCCTTCAGAACCATGAAAAATGTATTTGAAACAAACAAATTACTGGTTTTAAGCTTAGTATTCACTGTGGCCTGCAGATGAACAAAAGATACATGAACATTCAGAGACGGCAGATAGGATTCTTCTGTTTATTCACGCTCACCCTAAATGTGAACAACTCTAATTCAGTAATTTTCTGGGTTTTATTTCAGGCAGTACAGCAGCTGTGACATCATTTCTTTCAATTTAATTGATTGTGGAGTTTGGAATATGTTAAAATGAGCCAAATACGTATTTTAAAATATTTTGTGTATGAGACTGCTGAAAATCCATCAGACTTTAAAATAAGAAGAGCATGGTGTGCTGTGTAAACAGATGACATTACTGGTTATAGCCCTCCCTCTTCTCTGCATGCCAATCCCAGATTTCATTCAGAAAAAAAACATGGCTCTATGTTAAACAGTATTGCAGTTGGGACTATTTACTGCACTATGCTACCTACCATTTTTTGCTGGGAAAAATGAGTGTTCAAAATGTACCTGTTCAAAATTTATCAATTTCTGCTCCTAAAATTTTTCTTTGGAGGGAAGCTCATTTATTAAAAAAAAAAAAAAAAAAAAAAAAAAAAAAAAAAAAAAAATGAAACCAAACCCACATTTTTAATTAACAATAAACATTTTTTTTCAGTAAAAAATACTCTTAAAACATTTAAACTGAGATTTTGACTATTCTATTAGAACCTTTTAAAAAACTTTTTCAATTTGCTTCTTTTTCAGAACTAAAACATGAAAGATAATGTTTGACTTTGATTTGCATGGCATACTATTAATTTTAACTACTGCATCCAGAAGTGAATTAAAACATTGTTGCACTTCACTCCTTGTATGTGAATCCCTGGAGTATAATTATAAATACATATTTATGTTGGACTAAACACAAATCACCAAGACCACTTTATCCTGATACATTTCTTTTGCAGCTTCACCCGTTCTTTGGTTCTTGGACAACTCTTTCAGTTAGAAACTAAAACTCTTTAAGGCCTACACTGAAGGATTCCCCAAAATCCTCGAGAGCTGCTTTCTACTGTGATTTTGTCATGTACAATTTTTATCTAAATTATAAAAATGCCAGGTGGAAATAATGAAAATAAAAAATTATGTCCTGGTCCCATATTTCATGGTGACACTTTTGAATATGTCAATTTTCTTCTAAAGATAAGTTTCTGACATGGACACAGAAATTTTATACCATCATGTCTTAAAAAAGTGTGAGATATCTCTTTCACCAGCAAAATAGGAAATTTAAACTACTATGTATTAAAACACACACCAAAAGAAACCTTCCTAAAAATAAATTAAGAATAATTCCAGGAACACCATTTTAATTTCCTTTGCTGATTCTTATACAAAGATTTATACAGTTTTATTCTGGCCCAGTAGAAGAAAATAGTTATTTTAAGGAAAAAAAAATTCTGAGATCTTTTCTTTTGACAGGAACTTATCCATTTTAGTAAGGTACAATATTAAGTTAGCTCACATGACTATATGACAGAATGCAAATACAGTATGATTAAATTCTGAATAGAGGATCTCTATGTATATATACTTTCCTCAATTTTCTTCCACTCATTTTCTGTTTTGGTGATTATATATTTCTTTCATGATGCACAATACAATTTCTGAAGAACATTAAATAATAACTTATTGTTGACACTAAATTACTAAAAATGACAGTATAATTATCTTGTTCTGATCCTTGTATCCTAGGTTTTTTATTATTCTCTTCATATCACTTTATTTCATTTTTCCTAAGCTAATATTTACATTGTACTGCATCCAAAAAGTCTTTCACACAGAGCTAGCTGATAAAGAGTAATTGGTTATGGAACATTACAGTCCATGCAACCTATAATAATACTTGTTTAGGAAGATTAAGATTAACACCTTAAAAATGGAAACCTTATTTCTATTCATTGGAACACACAGGCTTGGATGGAAGTTCATTGCACTGAAAAACAATATATATATAATTTTTTTTTTATTTTTAATTCATCTGACTTCCTGACTAAAGATAGTATTTCCTCTATGGTAAGTTGAGTCTCCATCATTTTCACGAGACTGAAAGAAGTCATTTGTATTTGTCATCAAGCTGTCAATTAAATCAACAGTCAGTAACAAGAATTGGTAAGGCTCTAGTTTTTGGATTGCATTGGAAATATATTTAAATATATGCAGCTGGAGAGGATATGCCTTCTTGCATTTCACAAAAATGTATGGAAATTATATTTGCACAATTGTCTCTTCATCTAAAGAAATAAATCTGTTCAGATGCAAAGAGACACACAGAAAAAACAGTTGTTAGACATTCAGCATAAAACTGAATACAGCCTTAAATCATGTGAATGCACTTCTAAGAGAAACCTGTAATTTAGGTGGAAAATATGCATTAAAACCAACTACTGTTTTAGCACCTTTTTCAGATGCTCACTGTTTCTTCTCAAAACTGCCAGTTATAACCGTTGCAGTTTTAACGTGCACTCAGCCAGCAAAACTGAAAGGCAACAGAAAAACGATCTTTGACACCTCCCCACTGCCAAAAAGAGTTAAACACACACACACACCTTCCTATGTTAAAAGCTTCATAATTTCACATCACTTTCCAAAGATACATCCCATTAGTGGTTCTTAAAAATAGCACCTTAAAAGACCTCCCAAGTCTGCCATGTAGTTTTCACTGTGCAGCAGAACTGTCTCATGACTCAACCAGCAGCCATGCAGCCCCAGCCATAGCTAATGCAACTGAGAAAGGCTCTGCAAATGTCAGACAGTGCTTCTCAGAGGATCTCATAACCAATGTTTAATAAAAAATTAAGTCAGAAAAACTAAAAAAAACAAACTAGAAATCAGTTCTAAAAAAAACCCCTCTCTATTATGTTTAAATTGGCACGGGCCACCATCTAAACACCACACACTAATTTTGTTCTTTTTGCCATACACCAATATTCCTTCACAATTTTATCAAGATTTTCCTCCCTCTTCTTTCTTTTTTTTTTTTTTTTTTTTTTTTTTTTTTTTCCAAGTATTCTTAACTATTGCTTGGGAAAAAACTTGAAAGCAATCTTTGCTCTTCTCCCACAAATTTATGAGTTCAGGAAATATAATTTTGCTTCCAGTGAAAATAACTGGCAATTATAAAGAAGAAAGAGTGCCCCTAGTCAAGTAGTGCGTACACTCAGCTAAGAAACTCTTATTTACATATGATCAGTAGGCTAAGAGAGAATTACATTAGGATTAATGCAGGCATTTTGATGAAATGTTTTCCTCTTTCTGGGTTCCTTTATACTGTTCTCTCCACTTTATTATAAATCTTAACTGAAAAGAGAAAAATCTCTCGGCATGGTTTTTGCCAAACTAACTACATTGGTCCTCTCATTTTCATTTCCAAAAGAGTCCCATTTCCATTTTTAACATTTGTCTATTTCACTGCAGCTTCCATTTATAACTTGGCATCCAACAACAAACATCAAGTAGTCCAAGTGTGTAGACAGCAAATGTTTATAGCAATACTCTAAAAAATTTGTTCACCAGTATACTCAGTTTGTTTATCATGACCCCAGGTACAAAGAACTACTCAATGACATTTCAAAATGATATTTCAATATTAGGCAAAACAGAAGATAGAGATAAAAAAATAAACCCAAAACCTGAGGCATTCCTGAATAACCTGTTTCAGTGGATATGAAAGTATATTAAAAATATTTGCTTTTGTAATCAATAAGTCTCTTCCAAACACTCAAGCTGATCTTGAGCATTTGCTGGTGACAAAAAAGGCAAAAAAGCCACAACCAAAAATCAACCAAAAACCCAAACCAACAAAACAACCAGACAGGAATGTAAAATAGCTTCCCAAGTATTCTGCCTACAAAGTTAAAAAGGGATAATTCATTGTTTAGAAGAGGTTAAAATAAAAATATTTTATAGATGGTGTAACTTTTAGAAGGATTTCTCTGCCATGAAATGAGATCTTTCCAGATGGAACAATCCTTCACTGCCTGGAAGCAGTTTCATCAAGACTTTGTTTTCATGGGAGATATTGAACATCTTCAAGAGCAATATGGAAGCAAACCCCTGCATTTTTGTGAGCAAGATTGCTCAGTGCAGAGGATGGCATGAGTGGGAATAGATCAAGTGTTTGGCTTTGGGCTAAGGTCACAGATGAAAATAGTGAGTAAATTCTGAAATGGGGCTGCAAAGGTTATTTTAACGTAGACTAACAAAACCTCCTTGCACTTTACACTTCTTTGCACTCCACTCTCTCAGGCCAAGAGCAGCTCTAGTGCTCTTCCATGCACCACTGGTTTCCTATGGCACCAAGTTACCCCAAAGCACTCCCAGTTCCGGGAACCATCAAAATTATGGGGATGAATGCTCTGATCCATCCTCAAACTCCATGCTAACATCATAGACTACTTGGAAAAACACAGCAGCTACCTGAACCTCATCTACAGCATCATCTCTAACATCGCTGATAACGGAGGTAAGCCCACAAGGAAATTGTCTAACAGCTTACTGTAAATCAGCATAAATCTTCAGCATGAAGAACTAGAAAATACAGGAAAAGAATTGTTCATTTATTCATTACACAAGCAAAACTAAAAAATCTGTAAGGAGCCACTGTGTTAGCATAAAGACATTTCATATTTCTACACGATACTCATGATACTCATAGATCAGCCCCTGCCACAGATACAGTGTAATGTAGGAATGAACAAGCAGGAATGAACAAGAGAGATTAGAAGAACAAAGCATTCACGTTTTACTATGATGCGGCAATATCACAAAACTGTGATAACTGAAACATTTAATAGCCCAAAATGACAGCTACCAGTGGATACACAAGGAAAATAACCCCAACGCACATTTCTCTCGTTTGCTTATCTGATGAACTCAGGTTAAGCTACCAGTAGCAAATCAGACGAGGCAGTGGGGAAACTCTCCTGAACTAAGTTACTCTCAGGAGCTCCATGTTTCTATTTCTAGATTGCTTTCACTCCCCAGCTGCCCTATGCCTTTCAGTGTAATACAGATTTGGGTGCACCACTAGTGCACTAAATAGAAAGCATTGTCTCACTGTATGTAAAATAGAAGTATTCGGGTCAAAAGTAAGAGCAAATGGCTGGTACCTGTCTTGACGGAAATAAATGTGTCTGACAAAAATAATTTATCATATGTTTTTTCCTATACATGTGATCTTCTTCAGGGAAAAATACCCATACCACAAGTAGTTGCCTCTACTTTTTCAGTGTTAGAGGTATTTTGGTAAGATTTTCTTCTCTTATGATGAAAAACTTACAGCACATGCACACATCTAAGCAGATCAAACATCATACAATTGCTTTTCTGTTTATTTTGATTTATGTTGATTAAACACCTTCAACAGGATGCAATGAAAATTACCTAGCTTCAAGCTATAATGATTTCTTTTCAGAAGCAGGGCAATAATAAACTCTGTCAATGTTTTCACCAAAACTTGCTATTAAAATATGCAGAAAATTATTTGCAAGGAAGAAAGAGCAGCAAGGGACAGAAGAGACAACCACAAACAGCACATAAATATGCAGCTTTTAATAGGCAGTGCAGATTCCTATTTTCATATTTAAAGTGTCCTCACCCTTGAGTGAGCACAAAGAATAGGAGCGACATGGCATATGTACGAGTATCAGCAACAAAAGTCATACCAGCCAGATCTTGCTGCCTGTTTGACTGGCAGTTCACTTACCTGCCTCCTTTTTTTCCTTTCTTCAGTAACCACAAAACGTATTACACATTTTGTATTGCGTATTTTGCGGGAGCCTAAGTGCACACAGGCAAGAAACAATTTTCCTGATGATATTACACGGTGCAGGCTAAATGTGAGGCTTTTGTGAGGGGCCTGAAACTTAATTTGTGCAGCTTGTGAACCATGCAGTGGCACATGGTGCTGGCAGGGCTGCTCAACTCCTGACTTAATTCCATCCCAATCCCCTTGCTGTGATTACATATTTCTATGTGCTCCATCTCAGGGTTAGGTACTTTCAAAGATTATACTAACAATGCCTATTGAGGAGCTAAATCCTAGCTCAATAATTCCAGCTAAAAGAGTGGGCAGGACTTTTGTTTTAGGTAATTTGATATATTTATATTTTTTGCTTTGATTTTGATTTCACTTGAGTCAGTACCAAGCAAACAACAAAATAATCCCCGAGGGGAAAAAATAGCAATGTCATAACCAGTGTTTTTCCCCAATTATTAACACTTTTATAAAGCATTACTATATATAAGGATTCTCTAAGTTGATCATTGACAGCAAAAGTCAAAACATGTAGTATATAATATAGTTGTATGTGTGTGCGGGCACAGATGTGTGCATTTCAAGAGACATCTTCCTTTTAAAATATTTTGCCTTTTCTAAATGCAGCCTGTGGTTCCTGTAAGAAATACAGCATAATTAGTATGTATAAAAAGTTAATTATCTACTAATGTTTAATTTCTGTCTCCTAAAATTTTTGGTAGATAATAATCTCAAATATCTACACCAACATTTTTTAAAGTATATTAATGATTAGATCCATTAGATTGATATC
Source organism: Malurus cyaneus samueli (assembly GCA_009741485.1). Lineage (NCBI taxonomy): Eukaryota > Metazoa > Chordata > Aves > Passeriformes > Maluridae > Malurus > Malurus cyaneus. The sequence continues at coordinate 105,446,764 of CM019214.1, read as the reverse complement.
CCTGTACACATTTGTCTTAGGTTACATGGAAGGTGTAACCAAAACAGAATGTATTCTATTACCATCTCCATAAGCTGTTAAAAGCAGGTCAGGGAGACCTCTTTATCTTCAGCATGACTCAGCCTTGATAACACCCTGTGTGGGGGCCATCTCTGCTAATGGGTCATCAAGGTGTCCTGGAATGACTCACAGAATTACATCATCCCATTGTGAGATGCCCTGTCCAGAGGGGAGGAACTGGACATCCCTACTGGCATCCCTACAGGGACACCCCTACAAATGAGGCTCTGGAATACTGTGGGGCACAACTTCCACTGGATTGCCTGAGGAGAGGAGCTTGACAACCACTGCTGGATCTCCAGAAACAGACTTGAACTTTTTTCAGGGTCACCACTTTGACAAGACCACATCCATCACTCCAACGGGACTGCAGCCACAGCCACCACCCTGCTCAACAAGTGTCAGGTTGTATTCTGACTTTGTTAGTTTAAACTGTTATTTCTGTATTATTGGCTTTATTTTGATTTTTGCTGTTAAATTGCAGTTCTGACTTACAATCTCTCACGATGTATTTATGTGGGGATAATTCTCCCCCTGGCTTGCTTTCAAACTAGCACAACATTTGTAAGGCTTTATACTACAGAAGTAAGTAGTTCATAACACACACCAGAAAGAGCACTGTTTTTTCCTTTTGTATGGGTGTGTATCTTAAAGAGGTATCCAGAAATTCAAAATCCATAACTATCCAGAAATTCAACTCTTCTGTGTGAACAGAGAGCAGTCAATATTTGAGACAGTCAGAAACTTATATTAAGACAAACATATTTGCTGGTCCTATACTGTGGTTATTGTTATTTGTTTCTGGATTAATTTCTTGTCCTTTTTATTGTTGTTCTTTAAGCATTTAATTGTTCTTTGTCAAGCAAGAGGCTGCTGTAAAAATTCCAATGGTAGGAAAGTGAGAGAGAAAAGACACAGTCACCTCCTTATCCACCTGCCCCCTATACTCTTCCAGCCTATCTTACTTTCAGCATCCTTTACAATAATTCCTGTTACAAGTTGACATTTCAGTGACATTTCGCAGACCCAAAAATACTTAATTTATGACCAAAGACTCTACCATTTGTCAATCAGAATTTTTTCTGTGCTATTGACAATGGTTGCAAGCAGTAGCAAGTACAAAGACTGCCTTAAAGCAGAGGAAGCACAGCTATACTGTTACAGCCCAGAATTGCAGCTAGTGAAGCTTGTAAGAATTTTACTTCTTCTGACAAAGCAAAAAGAGGATAATATTAATAAACTATTACACAGAATTTTCAATTCAATTAAAACAAGCTAATTATGTCTAAAAATAGGTAAGAGGATTACTAGCTGGATTCTTCAATGAGAAAGATAAATATGAGCATGGATGCAAAGTACTTTGTTTAACAAGAGAAAGGACATATTTTTCCTGCTGCATCAGGAGGGGCAGATCTCAAGGAAGATAAAGATGGAATAAGTTACTGACATGGGAATTTCCTAAGAAGAATCAGTTATTCTGAGAAGCTTTTGACTCATAACTCCAGTTTCTGATTTGCAATAAGGCATCCTACTTAAAATAAAGAAGGACAGAGAGCTCCTAGCGTCTGATAGAGATTTCATTCTCCAGAAAGAAGGTTCAGTGCTGCAGAATTTTTGTCATTTTCATACACAGTTTAATTATGATACAGGCAATTCAAAATTACAGATTTGTGAATTTTTACCTATGGGAAAAGTTAGAAGGGCCAGGGTCAAATGGGAATTCATTAATTTAGCAAACAACAGAAAAGGGATATTTAAGAGATATTTTAAAAGAGAATAAGAGTAAAAACAAAACAAAGATTATTAATTGACAAGAGACATGCCAGCTGATAATGTAGTGCTGCTTTACCACAAGACAAATCTACTACTTTTGAGTTTAAATGCTTACATACACATTAAATGACATTCATATATTTCAAACTCTTCTACACACTCTTTTAAACTGATTAAACAAGGACAACATTTCATAATTTCATGGTCATTATTATAGTCCATTTTTTTTTTCTCTCAGACTTTATTCATAACAAACTTGAGATAAAAGCCAAACCAACAAGTCAGACAAGCATTATGCAAAAACCTCCAGGTAGAGATTTCCACCTCCAAAAGGTAATCAACATTTGTTAAATGTGGCCTGCATCAGGTCCCTCAATACCATGGATACTTCTAAAAAGCAATAATAAGCAAATTAATTATCTACATCATAGGGGTGTTGATTCAGCTGTTGCAGGTTCAGGTTTTGTGGGTTTTTTTGGTGTTTTTGTTTTTGTTTTTTTGTTTGTTTTGTTTGGTTGTTTTGGTTTTGGTTTTTTTTTGTCAGTGCTGGTTTTGTTTAGTTTTGTTTTAAACAAAACCTAAACCTTCAGGCTACAGGTCATCAAAGCTTCTTTGCTCTTCTGGCTGGCGGTTGAAAGAGACTTAGTCACATCATATCAACAATTATATATATATTATATATAATATATATATATATATATATATATATTGATAAATACAGACTTGACAACAAAAAAAGTCAGAAAATTTAAACACCCATTACTTCACACTTTCCAAGGTTCTTGTAAGAAATCTAGAAAGTTACAGATCAGCAGTATTTGTTATAAGACATTCCTATAGATAACCAGCAACTGAAAGGAAAATAAATTGCAGGTAATTTTGATGCCCAAGTCACATAAATATTGCGCAATGGTTACCGTCTAGAAGAAATTGGATTTTCTGCTTCACAGGAAACACTGATTCTTCATATTAGTTTCCATCAATTATTGGAATAAATGGATACACATTGCATTAATATATACATAATTGTGTATTTATATACCATAAATCTAGAATTCTGGATAACAATAGAGTTTAAGAAACATTTGATTGAAAAGGAGTGATGCACTGCGGTTATAATTTTAGAATACTATTTTTTCAAAGTATTTTATTTTACTCTGCTATTTTTTTATTTTTTTTTCAACTATAGTAAGTCCTGGGAGGTCTCAATCTGTTTTCAACAGTATGCTTGAGACCCTTGGTGGAAAACCTTTGGTCATGTAGTTCCTTTTAACAGCCAACATAATAGTCTGCCTCGCAGTAGTCACCTTCTTTAACACCTCCAATATTTCCGAGAGGTCCATTCCAGATCCTCAGTGATGGCATTTCTAGTTTTAATTTATCCTAAACATTTCTTGTCCTTAGTTTAGGTTGATATTTTTTCTGTCCTCATTTTAAAGAGAACTTGGTCTTTCTTTAGCTCTGATAAATAAGGCATGCTTTCAGCCTTGCCTTGTAAAATTGTTGCTTCAGCTTCTTGCTGATCTTTCCTTGCCCTTATTCCTGCTCAAAGTCATCACTCTTGTACTTGTTTTCTTGAAAAACTACAACCAGTATCTCAAATAAACTCTTGTAAGAACTTCTCTCCAACAGAATCCCAATGCATCCCCCTATCATTTTTTTTTTAATTCCTTAAGGAAAATTTTATTTTTGCAGACTCTACAATTTATATCATAGTGTCGCCAGTCTTCAGCAGGGAAAATTACTCCTCAGCCTGGGAAACAGAAAGGGTTCTCCTGTGTAGGTTGGCTTAAAAGATGAACACCTACTTCATTGCTTGTTATGCTTAACCACCCTTGGCCAATGGAGAGATCAGTCATTCTGTAAATGTCTCAATATTGTATAATAATAATAATAATAATAATAACATCAACCTGTACAGAACTACTTGTAGTGGGGGGAAAATGCTTCAGCCATGGGCAGACTCAGCCTGTCAGAGAGCACATCCAGGAGCCACACCAGGTAACATCTTGCTCTGAACAGCCTATTAAAATTCGTTCCTCTCGCTGCAATTACTTTTTACTTTTAAAAAATATGCCAATTCCCCATCCCCCAACATGTAAACAGCTCAGACAAAGGCACCTGGGAGCACAGAGCTGACATTAGGGCACATTTGGGGCACTCTCTGGAATCCTGATTAGTCCGGTTCAGAGAATCCATCCATCCTGTCTCAAACTCTGCTTAGAGAAGTGAATCGAGAGAGGGATCAGAGAACAAAGGCACCCTCTATAAGCCTGGATAACATCAGACACCTTTAAACAGACTGTCTTTGTTTCCAGCACCAGCATAGGGTACACATGTAGAAAAGCAGACTAAAAGTAAATTATGGTATAACCAATTCCTGCCCCTTTATTCCCAAGAATAGACAGTAGAAATACATCAAAGTAATGAAAGTGACACTTGTACTGGGTACACCAGGTACAATTCTTACTTTGTGGTTTTTTTCCCATATTTCTTTTACTTTAATTACAAATGTGTCCCCTACAGATTCAAAAAATGAACTTTGGAAATCATTAAACTTCAGAACAAACCTTTCTTTCATACTCAGCTTGCAGCTCTGGAGGAGAATTTGTTAAATCATTCTAAAAATGTTTTTTCAAGACCAGTTTCATGCAATTGCTTGAAGGGCAGAGATAGAGCAGAGGCAGAGTTCTTCAATTGATCAGGTGTTTGAAGATTCTCACAGAAGTGCAAAGTCAGGGCTAATCACTGCCCTGCTTGAGAACAGCTGATGTCGCTGCTTTCAGGAGACTGTTTTAAGTGCTGTGACAGAAGGTAAGAGAAAGTGGTGAGGGGATGACTACACATCCCAATTGCTCATCATCACTGCTTCACTTAAGAAAGATAATTAAAATGTTCATACCAGGAGGGATATCTTCCCATAGGAATACACTTACTGTCCTGACCAGCAGACTAGGAAGTCATCCTAGGATATCTTCAGGTTATGTAAGTGATTTATAAAACATTAACTGCACCATTACAACTAAAGACACACCTCTAAGTTCTCTTAAGAGACAGGACATTCATTTCAAGCTATTTATTGTCTGATCAGTACAAGGAATTTCACCCAAGGGCTTGTACCAAAAATAAACATTTTGTTTTGCACCACCCTGTAGTGGTTCCAAAAGCAGCCCATGTTGCCAGGTCACTTAATGCCTACCTAGGATTGTAAAAGATTTCAGATTCAGGCAACCCAAACCTCTGCTTAAGCTTTCTACAGTCCAGTTATCAGCCTGAAAAGTTATATGCTCTTCTTTTCACCTACTCTTCATCTTCTTTTAATTCCGTTCTATACTTTTTCCTACCAGCTCCATCAAAATAGGTATTAAATAAATTAATGCAATGGAGATGAAAGTAGAGGGAAGAAAAATCAGAAGATTACTGGGAAAAGAAAAGCTATGAACAGAGAGAAAATCTTAGAGGAAGTGGGAAGTGTGGAGAGGAGAAGTGAAACTAGGAGAAGTGTGTGATGAGAAGATTAGTGGGACAGGGTTGTGGGGAGATGAATGAGTGACAGAAATTTAAATAACAGCAGAATAGATGAGTTGGTGATGGCAAATGGGCAGAAAAACTCTAAACACAACAAACCGTCACAGGCAGAGTTAGCAACAAAGAAAGCAAGATTACCAAATAATTCTCTTTTAAAGGACTAAGCATATGTAAGTTTAAATACAGAATCTCATATATATAGTTACGAGGCAGATGGGATCAGGGAATCAGCAATGACCCACACAGGTGGAGACCATAGCAGTGACATTTTTTAACACCATATATCTGCGAGGCTTTACACTGTCAGGCACACAACCTGAACACTTTGAGAACTGAGAGCTCTTCAGAGCAAGTGCTGTGCCTGCTCACCCACTGCTGCTCCGATGGGAGTGTAGGTGCTGCTGGGATAGCACAGATGGCATCACAGCCACCTTGCAGAGGTGATGATTTTCTGGTGAAATTCCTCTTTCTTTCAGAAAGCTAATATATTGACTACCCCTGCAAACAGGAGCAAGGAATTGATCTTTACAGCAGTACGTGGCTTAGCTGGCAGACACCAGTGGTGTCGTCTTTGATGATTTTGAAGAATCCCGCTGACAGGATCCCAAAGCTGGTTTCCTTAGCAACCACAGATGATGCATGACTGTATTATGTTTGATTCTCCAAACATCATTTCAGCTCCTCCCTGAGATTTCGTTCTTGTTTGTTTGTCAAGCTTGTGTCTCTGAAAAGCATGTTCCAATGAAAGACTCCGAAAATTAATCCTCCACCCATTTCTCAGTAAAAACATGTCCTTTCACTCCTAGAGATTTACACTTTCAATCAAGCAAATGAGATTGGGCCCTTCTCCAGATTTCACTGCCAGGACAAGTAAAGTTCTTCCCAGGAGGGAGAAAAGAGAATTTGTCACAAGAGCAAACGTCAACCACTGCAGCCCACCAGGTGGAGGTGACCGACTGGGGAAGGAATGACAGATTAATACTGATCCTGCATAAAATGGAAAATGGAATATAGACATGGTGGTTTTGCAATCTAGGTTAAAAAAACAAGCAGAAGAACTGCTCAGGGTGTGCTTTAGGCCATGGAATAGGGGACCTAATTAGCCATTAAGAGGGTATTGTGATAAAAAGAGAATATAAATATTAATGAATATCAGACAACCCTCCAGGATACAAATTAAAGTGTGATCCTGGAGAAAGATAATTTCATAGAAGCAAATCAATTTTAGTGGAATGAATATTGGAGTTGCAAATCTTCAAAAGAGGGGCATAAAGAATTCTCTACCATTCGTAACACAGATGCAAATATTACAAGACAAATGTAGAGGATGGGGAATATTATTAACATTGACCCACCCTGACTTCAAGGATAACGAAAGTCAGTACACACAGGTTCAAGTACTTACACCTAGAGACATTGACATGGCATTTTACAAAGTGCAGAAAGAAGAAAATACCTTTAAAGAAGCAGTTCTGCAGATGTATTTTTCATTTTGTATGCTTTTCTTGGTTTCGCCCTGCCTCCCACAAAGCTGATGAATTTCTTTGCCAAGAGGACACATTGTTGCCTCCTGGTCAGCATGGGATGCCAAGCCAAATTTCATCAGATAAGCCTCCAGCCTGCAATTTTTTATCTGATTATTCCACCCCTCTTGAACTTTGAGACAAACCCCTTTGCCCATTTCTCCAGTCTTTGAAGACACCTCTGGAGGGCTGCAAAACTCTCTGGTAGCTCTATCAGGAATTCCTCCCAGCTTATTCAGCTCATTCATGAGGATATTAAGAAACATTAGACCCAGTGTCGACCACCAGAGGACTCGCTCAGGGACTGGTCTAGAGCTGGGCTTAGTGCAAATGATCCCAATCCTTTCAGCCAAGAAGTTCAGACAGCTGTCAGTCCCCCCTCACTGCCATTTACCAAGTCCATACTCTGCTGGTTTGTCAATTTTGTTGTCATAGGAGACATGGCTGAAGTCAAGATAAACAATGTCCATGGCTCTCCCCTCATCCACCAGTCCCATCATCTCATTGTGGGGGTTGTTGGAGTGTTCAACCACAATTTCTCCAATGTCAATATTCCAAGCTGCCAACTCCCAATTACTTTCTTGTGTTTTCATGTATCTGGAAATGGTATCAAGAACAGTTTTCTGAACAGTTTTTCAGAACATCTTCTCAGGAATCAAGGCAAGGCTGACCAACCTGTACTACCTCAGATACTCCTCCTTTCCTGTTCTGAGGACAGAAGCAGCACTTCCTTCCAGTCCAGCTCTCAGGAATCTTCCCTGGTCACTACAGTCATTCAAAGATAATCTGGAGTGGCCTCACACTGACTTTGCCAGCTCCCTCAGAACCCTATGGGTGCATCCTCTCTGGCCCCACTCTGCTTCAGCATTCCCTGATCAGATCCTCCTGCAACAAGAGCAAATCTTCCGCACTTGGCTTTCCCACAGGTCTTGGGGACTCAGGACTCTTAAGAACTAGTTCTAACAAAACAGATCAGCATGAAGATATCACTGGTGTTCTGTCACCAGGTGCCCTGCCTCATCCAGCAGTATATCCGTATTTTCCTTGGCTTTCCTTTTGTTGTTGATATACATGTATGGAAGTCCTCCTGGATGTCCTTCTTGCCAGACTGAAATCCAGGTGAATTTCAGCTTTCTTGTTGCTGTCCCTCCACACTAACAGAGTGTGCCTATACTGTGGCACCTGACACCAATCCCATCTCTTGTGTGCTTTTTCTCTCCGTGGCTCACTGTTATTCTTGTGGGCTGCTCCAACCTTTGCCTGGCTCCCTGCACAGGGAATAGACCATTCTTGAAATTGGAGCACATGGTTTTGGAAAGCCAATCAGCTCTCCTAGTGTCCTCCTCTTCTCTACAGGACCATATCCTACAGTATCCTGCCAAGCACACGCAGAACAGGCCCAGATCTGTTCTCCTGAAGGACAAACCTTGATCCTGCTTTTTGCCTCCTTTCAGGATCTTACCATATCATGCTTCACCCGACTATCAAATCCCTAAACAATTCATGGCATCCCGAATCTCCAGATGGCAGTTCTGTGGTGGGCTGGCAACATTATGCTTGTGAAGCCCCACTGTTGTGGGTTATTAAGAAAACGTTGCTCAAACTTCCCTGCTGCTGAACTCCTTCCCTGTTCAGATGCCAAAATCCATCTAAATTCAGGTATTTCCCTGATGCAGTAAAATATAATCCTGTGGTTTAGATACTTCATTAGTCAGTGCTTTTATCCTTATCTGTGTGTTTAATAAGTACTGATGGTCTTTTCTTCCATGAATTTCTCTAATTGCTTTTAAACCAATTTATACTTTGGCATCCACAGCATCCTTTGGCAAGGAATTCTACAGCTTAATTAAGCATGGTTTGAAGCAGCACTTCCTTTTGTTCCATTTAAAACCTCTCATTATTTTGTTTTATACTTTCCAGTTCTTGTTTTATAATAAATCATGAATAATCATTGTACGTAATTTCTCCCATGATTTTGGATAAAGTATCTTAAATATACCTGCTCAGATCTCAACCCAAGAAAAATGCTGCTATCTTCTAAGTATCTGGAGCTCCCTCCAGTGAGCCCTGGTGGACAGACCCTGCAGGGCTGGGGGTTCTGGGGGCAGGACCCTCCCTCACCAGAGCAAGGCCTGACCCATCCCCTACCATGTATTCCAAGCCCCCAAGATGTCTCAAAACAGATCACCTTTTCTAGTCTCTGACACAGACACACACACAATTTTTTAAAATTCTATTTAGACTTCCTTCTACATTTCAATTTGGAGAGAGACAGAGTAAGAACTGACTGAAAACCATAGGTTAATCTTTTAGTCTTTTAAAACACCGTTTTAAAACAGAACAGTTTGTTCTGACTGCTCCTCTCTCTCCAAAGGCTGATACATCTGGACTACAAAAGTTTCTCCTCCTCAGCTCTCCTAAATCTTGGCTTTCCTCATATTCATAGTTTTGTCTGTGCTGGGGTTTAACAGCTCATGAGCTTCTATCCAGCAGGCTTCACAGCAAATCTGTTGAGACTTCTGATTACAACTATGAGACAATATCAATCTTATCTTTGTGCCCTCATGAACACAGATTTAAAACTAAAGGTATTTAGCTTCAGGAATACACTTAACAATGACCTATCCTTATTATAGGACAGTAGGTATAATCAGGTACAAATCCATGTACTTTAGTAATAAGTGAGAAAACAAATTTCTGCTTGCATGCTGAAGTACCTTATGCCATTTACTTAACTTCAAACCTGAAGAAACTTCAAATGTTAGAAAACAAAATTTCAGTCTGTTATCCAGCATTTCAATTTCATCCCAAACACCAGCTATATCATGAATCATCACACCAACCTTGCATTTCCAGAGGAGCTGTCACAAAGATAGAAAATGAATAAATGAGTATCTCTGCTGTTATGTGTTGTTGCTCCTACTGCCCCACTACATTAGGGAAGAAATCAAAGCACACAAAAGAAAACTCATTAATTCCTACTTCTAATCCCTTTCAACATAAATCACCCTTTCTCATGCATAGAATAACCTTTGTCCTACAGGTTTACACAGTTAACACCGAGAGCATATAAATATGGAGAAGTCATATCACAGCAATAGAAGTCATCAAATGAGTTTCAAATAACTCTAACAGAAGATTTGTATTTTCCCATTCCTAGTGGCTTTGCCAATTTGCATTTTCATTCTCCTCTGTCATTTTTGTTTCTCTCCTGACTTTTAAAATCAATATTTTTTCTTCCCTTTGTCTTGAACTTGTTCCAAACTAAATAAGGAAATACACTTGATTTGTGCCATGAATAATATATAAGGCTCATAAACATCGACATTTCAAGTTTCCAAAGTTGCAGTCAAGCAAAGAGAATGCTTCAAATACCTGTTTTGACATACTTTCTCATTCTCAGTGACAACACACTGTCTGACAGCCTCAATACACATGAACACCTATTTCAGAGTAAAGGGAGAAGATTCAAATAATTGGTTTTGTGCATATCATAAAAAAACTGAAAACAGAAAATTTAAGAAGTCTGCAGAATATGGTTCATGTTGCTAGTTCTTTACTTCTATCAAAATGGAAACTAGTATGAAGTAAATTTGGTTTACACCGTAGAGAAAGTAATACATAATGAAAAAAATTAGAACGGCACTGTAGAATCCATTGAAAGACAAGCGCCGACAAAGAGTAGCAACATAATATTCTCTACATCTTGATTTTAGCATTCTATGTATCATTATTTTTTTTTAATAGGTTCTGTGCATGTTTGCTGCCAAAAAATGAATATAGATTTACAGGTAGTCTGCCTTCTCTTACATATTCCACAGTAGGATGTCTAACATTAAATTCTTTTTAAATTCTGAAACCAATACTATGATAAATACAAACCAAAAATTTATGAGACAACTTATAACTTGCTCATTGCTGTTCCATGGTACTCACCCTTAAATTAAATTAAGAGGAGAGTTGTCCGCTAAGAAGAATCATTTTGTTTGGTAAAGGTAATGAAAAAACAAAACAAAGCAAACAACTTCAGCTCTGCTAGCGAGATGTGGAGACCTTGTTAATGAATACCCAGTAGCGAAAAAAAAAAAAAAAAAATTAAAAGGAAATATTTACACAGCTGCTGTCTCAGCCAAGTTCAGTAATCCTTTTCTATCTTACCAGAGAGTTGCATGCTAGCCTATTCATTTTATGAAAAAGGGAAACAACAAAATTGAAGTTTGGGCAAATAAGATTAAAAGGTAGCAACATTATTTTACAATGAAAAGAGGATTAGCCCTTGTAGGAATTATTTTTGAACAAGTTATATTGACTTCTGGTTGGACTGAGATGTTGTTACATGTGTACATTATACATATAAAACTAATTTAAACAGTTTATTAGTTGTCAGTCACTGATTTCCATTAATAATCCATTAAACATATAAAAAGTAGTATGGAAGATTACTGCTGCAGGCTGGAGAGATTGAGAGAGGGAAAGCTGTAACTTTGTCTCTACTGAGCTAAAAAGCTCAGTCTGGATTTAAGACAGAAGACAATGTATAGAAAGAAAACTATTAGAGCCTTCTGGTGTTAACTTATCCCATTTCTGCCAATTTTGTAATGACTTTGAAAGAACCATTACATAGGTTTCCAGCAGCTTCTCAGTTAGTCCTGTAGCAGTTAAATTAAGGAGACTACTGAGGAAAAGAGTCAATAAAATAAATAACAGAGAGGAAATTATTTAATTCCTTGCTTGAAAAAGTGATTATTTTCAGATTGCCTAAAACATTTTTTAGAACAAGTGTAATAAGAAGAAACTTAACTCATGCCTATGGCTCAATTCAGATCAAATTTTATATTTTCCTATCAAGGATTCATTAAATCTGTGATTAGATTAGGCAATTATTTCAGGTAGCTTTTCTAAGACACAATAGAAAATGATACAACTGATTAAAGAATTAGTTATTCATGATTAAAGGCCAACTTTTGAAGGCAGTCAAAAGGAAGACCACGATCTGAAATATATTTCAGATTTTTTCCAGCTGATAATGAGTTAAATAGGTACAATATGCAAAGGACATGCACATTCTCCTATGTCCAGGTTTGTCTGAGTGGTTACAGCATACTCCAGTTAAAAATTTAGTGCAGCCTGAATGCCTCTTAAATAATAAATAGGGAACATCTTCCTAACAAGAGCTCTGTGTTGTCCTGTCTCTTTTCTGAGTGAATGACTCGCATTTTCAGTTCCCTTTGCTCATGGTATCTCAATATCTAGACATCTAAACACAGCTACAACGAGGATGTCTGGGGTTCAACCGTGCATGCTCCAGAAGTTCAGCTGGAAGCACTGCAAAAATATTTCTTACATCATTGAAACATTATTTTAATTTCTTCCTAAAAAGGTTTTTTTTTTTTTTTTTAAATGTAATGGAATGCACTTGTTTAAACTCTTAAGAATGTATAAAAGTATGCAGACATCTATTTCGGAACGTGCCAAGAAGTGGATTACAGTACCTAAATAATGTAAAAGGATGTGGTGGTACATGAAAAAAAAAAAAAAAAAAAAAAAAGAAACGCTGAAGTTCAGGCTTTTTTCTTTATTTCCACAGACTTTTATTTGACAAAGGAAAATAATTAAGGGCAAAAATTACCTCATGAAAGAGTGTCAGGAGTCCACACTAAAACTGTATTATTAATAATAAGACACTCCAGGTTCTGTCCAGCTCTATTTCAGATGTTTTACCTGGAAAGAATTTGAAAAGTTGTCTTTGGGTAGGCAGAATAATCCCAACAGCACAGGGGTGCACCAAGAAACAAGAATACTTAACTAATAATTCAGTACTTCAAACACATTTTAGGGATAAATGACTTCATATATTTTAAAAATTAAAATAAACCTTAACTAACTACCAGTTCCTCTACTGATAATTGCAGAATGAATGTCTCAAAATGAGACACAAAAAGGAACAGTGAGAACAATAACAACTTTTTCTTGTTCTTCATCAGCCAGAAGGATCCTGGAATACCTATTCCAAATAAGTTTCTGTGAGCAACTAAATGACAATATAGGAATGTGCTCCAAGATTAACTTTTTTTTTTTTCTGTAGCATCTTAACAAGTCTTATAAATAAATAGTACCTTGACCCTATATCTCTTCAGTGTAGCAAGACTTAACTTTGTGATATTTTGAGAAACAAGTTGTCTAAACCACTGTCAATTAAACAGTTTTAAAATAGGTTCATATCTTGCACCAACTCCTCAACAGAGTAGCTAGCAAAGGCTCACAGTAAAAATAAAGCAAACTAAAGTAAAAAAATGAATGAATGAAATCAGCCAAATGTCTTTCCTGAGTTCAGTTCTTCTCAATTCTTTCATTAATGAGCCAGATAATGAAGAACTTTCCTTGAATTTTAAGTCAATATGAAAACAAGAGGAAGGAGAAAGGTCCACAATGTGCCTTCACTGCTGCCAGGAAGGATGTGATCAAAAAAATTCTCTTGACTAATTGAAGCTGTACCCTGAATTATGTATAGGATGTAATTCCATAATGTGAAAACTTTTATTATGTAAGAATAATCAGCTATGCAAACACAAGCACTTATCAATGGAATAGCAGGTCTATAGGAAAAGATGTGTGGGTTATAAAAGGAGATTTATTTGAAGCTTGTGGAGACAGGTTAGCTATACCCAATATGTGCTAAAAGCTTCTATAATAGGAAGACATCATATGTGCTCCACATTCGCTCAAGATGGGACAAGAAATGATCAAATTAAATTAAGAATTAAGAATCTTAATTTCAGGTGTCAGTTGAAAACAATTCTAGAAGTAAAAATCATCTTAGGTATTCCTGACTCTCATGCTACCGGTAATTCTAAAGAACCAAATAAATAAGAGAAGGTTGGTGTGCATTTACCCTTGCCTTGGGGGAATGAGTCAGGGTCAATGACTTTTTGAGGTAACACTGAGCCTCATCTTCTGTGATTACCAGCTAATCTCTCTGCCCTCAGCCCTGCACATTGCTGTTGGAGAGAACTCAATCTTTCATTTCATTGACAGTTAAACCACCACCTTTTCCCTACCTATAAATTCGCAATGTGCTGAAATACGAGTTTCAAATGCTGTTTATGTTATTTGTCCTCCTGGTGCATGTTTAATGGCCACTGCCACTAATAGTATGCAACAACATCTTATTATTACAATCTCTTGAGAGCAAAATGCCAAGAACTTTAACAGCTTTAAGCTTAGAATCAGCAAAGAGCTGTCATTGTTTCTCCCATAATTTTTATTTTTGTATAGTATGAGGGAAAATTCTCCTGCCTTGCTTGATGTGTGTCATCAACTGCAAAATCAGAGCTAACTGCAGTTTTCATACCCTGGAAACCAGCATGTCAGGAACTGAGCTGCAGTCATCAGTTAAATTAGCTCTGTGCACGCTGGGTTGCTATGCTCTCATAGTATTAATTTTTCATAAACAGATTTTTTTTTTCAAAGAATACAAGCCATTCTAACTTAGAACAACTTCTTAATCTCTTGGTTTTTTGTCTTAAGGTTTTGTATTGGTAGCTTGCATGTTCCGCTACTTGGAACAATGTAAATCCAGCTTAATTATTAGATTAAACAGGAGAGCACTAAATGCCACTTAGCCAGGTCCTCTTGAAAGGAAATTCAAATTATATGACATGACTTTTACTTTGTTGATCATATCAACTGTTGTTATATACCCAGTAATGAAAAATTTTTAATGTTTAATTATGGACATGTCAATGAAGACCTCAGCTGGAGATAAATAACTTTTTCACTCTATACTAAGAAAAAAAAAAATAAAATATCCTTATTATATTTCTAGATAACTAATTAGAAAACAGCTTTCCAGAAAAAGACAGTGGGGTCCCAACAGAGAGCAAACTGAAGAGGAGTTGACCCTGCCCTTCTGCAATGAGCAAGGCCAAGCACATTCTCTTTTTTATTAGTAAAAATTTGAACAAGAGGTACAGGAAAGTGATTATCTCCTTCTGCTTCTCGGCATTTAATTTAAAACTGTCCAATATATGAGAGAAACTGACATACTGGAGCCCATCCAGTAGATGATCAAGACAAGGTGGCAGTGCATCTCATGATATACAAAGGAAGGCAGAAATCTTGATTTTGTCATCTTGAAGAGCCTCAGAAGAGAGCATAATGCTGCCTAGAAAACCCCACAACTGGACGATATTGTAAAGAAGCATCCACTCTCGTCTCAGAGGCATGCAGAGAAAAGGAGGGGGGCAAACAGGGGCAAGTTGGAACAATCATTTCCACTATGATATTATAAAGAAATTATGGAATCATGGAGTAATTTGGGTTGGAAGGCACCTTCAATATCAGCTAGATCCAACTCTCCTGCCATGGGCAGGGACAACTTCCACCAGACCAGGTTGCTCAATGTTCCTTGAACATTTCCAGGGATGTGGCATCCCTATCTTCTCTGGGAAACCTCTTCCAGTGCCTCACCACTCTTACAATAAAGAATTTATTCTGAATATCTTACTAAAACTATTCTCTCTCAGTCTGAAGTCATTTCCCCTTATCCTGTCACTGCATGACCTCATAAAAAGTTCCTCTTCAACTCCCTTGTAGACCACTTTAGGTACTGGAAGGTTCTTTAAGGTCTCCTTGGAGCCTCCTCTCCTCCAGGCTGAGCAGCCCCAAACCTCTAATCCTGTCCTCATAGGAGAGGTGCAGAATGGCAGAATTTGCCCAGAGACATTGAAAACTCAATCCATGTAGATTGCCAAAACTCAACAGGACAAAGATGATCAACTTGATCAAATGGGCCTGCTTTGAGCAGGGATTTGGACTGAATGGGTCTTCTGGTCTTCATCACTTTTTGATTCTATGCTGCATCATGTGCTTTCATTACATGAAACAAACCTTTCAAATTTCTTGTGCGCTTTAACTCCCAGAAGTCTTGGGCAGAGATTGCCACAAAACATGTTTAGGAGGAATGCCCACTTTTGACTATCCATCTTCAAAAAAGAAAGTTTCTGATTTAACTCTGCCTGTTAAAGCCTGTTCTAGTAAAGGGCCATGAGGTGAATTAGTGCATTTCAAAATGGTTTGTCTCTTAGTTCATTCTTGTCTTTTCAAGATTTTCTGCCACGAAGATGATTTCTGAGCATCCTATTTCCCCTTTTTTTTTGCCTGTCCATAAGATTAAATGCCTTGGATTGGGGTGAAAACATCTATTGTAAGAATTATTTGACTTCCACTCTCTTGAGAAAAAAGAAAGGAGACGGATGCCTTCAATTAAGGTTTACTAATGACAATTCCATTACTGATAAACAATAAAATGGGGCAACATCAGTTTGAAAGAATGTGGTTTTTTTGTCTCAACCCTGACACATTATTCATCAGCCTCTTCTGAAAATGAATGATTACAAATAAATAGCACTGATTCCAAAAGATTTAATCTAATCACTGAGAGAAGGTATACTCTGCTTTACAAGGTTTGACCTTTCAAAAGTATTCCTACAGCACAGTGGAAAATAATACATAAAAATAAAACTTATACCATTTCTCCAGAGAATTACTTGCACATTGCAATACAGATAAAGTATATTTAAAGAGAAAATTGAGTGCACCATCTATATAATCTTGAGATGAAAATACACTAAATAAACTGCTCTAGTACAAAGTTGTTGAAGTCTTCATGGGCTTCAAATTAGAAAACGTTTATGCAAAATTCAATTTTACTTTTCGATTCACACTTTAAAACATAAACGTTTGTCAGTGTTACAATATTAAACTGCCTTTTTCACAGTTCTGGAAATAGCAAAGTAATGTTTCTCATTCTTTTTGAATATCACTTGCTGCCTGGCAATTCTTGCTTATAATCCCTGTTTTTTAACTCTTTAAAAAGCTAAGATATGCAGATGAGAATGTATGCAGAAATTAATTAATGCTTTTTTTTGTTTTGTTTTGGTTTGGTTTTTTTTTTGGTTTTTTTGTTTTGTTTGTTTTCGGTTTGTTTTTTTTTTTAACACAGAAATGACATTCCATCAGTGAAATTCTGGAGCTGGTGCAGTTTGCAATGGAACTAACTCAGCTACACGTGCATGCAAATCGCAGACATCATGAACTGTAATTCACTGGTAACAGATTTTTATATGAAACCTCAACTCAAAACCATAAAACATATTTAGGCACTTGGTGATGCAGACAGATACCTTTAAAAAGTGTTTGAGAGAGATTTGGGGCCCTCCTGGAGGTTACACAAAGGACTACAATTCATGGGAATCTAGATATAGTAGGAAACTACTGCTGTCCAACCTAAAAATTCAGATTCTCAAAACATTGATGAGATGCCACATAACCCTAAAAATGTCTGAAATGTAGCAATGACAAAATAAAGAAACAATAAAGTTCCTGAAGTACCTAAAATATCTATTCCTTGGCAAAAACAGAGTTGTCCAGCTGGGCTGGTGACTTCAATGGAATCACATGCTAGAAAAAAACATCCCTTACAAAACTACTCTGAAACAGAGGAAACTCAGGAAAAAAAGAAGTAAACAACACAGGATTTGACAGAAGTATTTGACTTCAGAAGTCAAGTATTGGAAGCGATCTGCATTTCCATGTCAAAAAGCAAGTTCAATAACTATTTTAAACTTAAATAGTTTAAACTATTTTATACTATTTTAAACTGGGTTCAAAGACCAGAGAAGTGTGTTTCAGGACAGCACGTCCACACACAGCCAAAAGCTGGAGAGTGTTTCACACCACTCAAAGCAACTTCTCCAGCTGATTAATATACTGCCCAGGGATACTCCAAAGGGATCTCTCACACACTGTCTTCATCCACTGTGACCTGAGGATGCAGGGTCATTGAAAAGAGTTAAGAGAGGAAAAGTTCTCCTTGCATGGTGCAGAAAGCAATGATCTTTACCAAGAATCTGTTCAAAGAAGTACTTTACACATGCTCATCCACCCACCATACCCATAATTTTCATTCAATGAGTAAATCACTTCAAATTCAGCTTTGGGTTCTGAACATACCATGGGCATTCATTTTCCAAAGATCCCTCTTTTTGGAAGCTGAAACCCTCCAACTCAGGAGTTGTCATGATCCGCTAATACAAACAGAAGTCGTGATGGTTCGTTAACTGAATCTCAGAGTGCAAAAGAAACAGGGACAAAAATTTTCTTGTTTCGATAAAAATCAAAAGCACTTTTATTGAGTGCTAACATGATTTATGTGATAGAAGAGGGAGAGAGGGAGAAAAAGAAAGAGAGAGAGAGATTTGGGTTATAGCCACCAACGGCACAGACATAATCCTTGTGGTCCGTAGCCAATAGATTCGTCTTCGTCTGTGGGGAGTACTCATAGGGGTATTTTCAGAAAGTCTCTTTATAGTCTTTTTGAAAGCAAGGGGCAACTGGCCAAGAGGTGCAAAAGAGAGGGGAAGCTGGCCAAGAGGTGGGGAAATAAGGCCCATTGTTTGTCAGGTGTACCGTACAAACCATGCAGTTCTCTCTGCCTTGGCACGAAGGATGATGCACTCCACCGGGTCCGCACCTGTTCTCTCAGTAGCCTGGGCACCTGCACTTGGCAGACATCCCACCTTGATCTGGCCCGGACTTCTCTGAGCAAAAGTCCCCCTTTCCCCCTTGGGGTTTTTGGGTATTCAGTCTCTGTCATCTTCAATGATCGTGAGGCAGATGAGGCACTTCTGTACCGTCTCTTACAGGAGTTCACTGAATGGGAGGAGCAGGAGCTCCTCATGCTCTTTCACTTTGTTAACCTTCCCTTACTAATTTCCAGGAGAAGTGAGTGGCTGAACAACGTGTATGGATTTGGCACTCCTTTAACATTTCTTAGATATTAGAAGGTCTATACACCATGACAAACCTTAAATTCTTTCATTTCCTTAGCAATGCACCTATGTAAGGTCCACTGCTGAAGGAAGAACCTTCTCAACCTTTAAATCTCCTGAAACATGAAATTACCTTATTCAGCAGAGCTGTCCAATGCTATTTTAAACAGGGTCCATAACACTTCCAACACTGTTGTGAGTAATAAAAGAGTCTTAGAAATGTTTCATGTCTTTCTGCATTTGAGTTTCCATCCTTCCAGAGTGGAAGGATGGTCATACCTTCTTGTTGCTGCTGAATACTTTGGGAATTTTTCACCTTTGCACCTCTGACCTTTTCCGTGAGATTGCAGCAATCTCCCTCCTCATCCCACCCAACATCAGGATGAACACTCAAGGGTCTTGATCTGGAGAACACAATGGTATGATTCATAAATTCCATGGCAATGAGACCTTTTACTAGTCAATGGTTCCTACTATAAGGAAAAATGTATAAAAATTATACAGACTGCTTCAGCACTTACTATCTGCTTAACAAATCCCTCAAACACACATAAGTGTTTGGCTGAGCACAGAGGTACTTTACTGACTTAAAACATTGGGGGTACAGGAGAAGCACGGACACAATCAACCTGCCAAACCAGCGCTGACCCTCTGTTCCTGTGCTTATTAACTCTAAACTGCTTCTTTGTCAAGAAACCTTAATTAACTTACCACAAGAAGCGTATCAAGGAAAACTAAATCTCTCTTTTAATGGTTTGGTTTCCTCTGTTACTTTCTGTTTCCATCTCACAGCCCAATAGAAGAAATTCCCCCAGTGCACTGCTTGACGTACACCTGAAAGCATCAAATAAGTCTCCTGTTTCTGCTCCTTATTAATTTCAAGTGTGCAGCAGCCCAAAAGACAAGCACATAAAATCTTCCAGAAGGATGAAAAACTAAAAAAAAGAGATACATAATATTAGATTTGGACTCATTTTATGCAATTCACTGAGCATGATGACGGGCATGATTTTAATTAATTTGTTACCCTCCTTGTCCTGGGACAGAGGCACCATACTAGCATTAACTTCTTGGAAGCAAACAAGCCTTTAGTTTTTGGATGTGTCCTTACAACCGTCTGTGGGAACAAATTTATGGCTGATTATCCAGAAAACTGAGGCTCCTTGGGAATTTCCAAAGCACACAATAAATTTTGGAAGACCATTTTTGGAAGAGGCATTGAGCCCAGTGTTTCACACACTCAACTATGAACGACATATTATCACTGGAAGAATGCTGAATTAAATACCATTACAAAATCCTTCAGATCAGTTGCAGCCTAATTACACATACTTCTTATTCACTCACTACAATGCAAAGACATGTCATGTTTGTTTTATCAGAAGTAGAGATTTGAAATTCCATATCTAGAACATTTCACTTCAAACACTGGGTATTTCAAACAATACCCACATTTGGGACACTATCAAAGTTTGAAAGAGAAGCACTGCCAAGCCCTCAGAAATGGTAAATGTTCCTATTATGTTGTTAACTGCTTAAAAAATTAAAAGTGAATGGAAGTTATTAATCACTGAAACATAAATTTTACTTGCAAACTCTTGAGCAAAGTTTGCAACGTATGAAAAAAAAACCCAGAATTTCCAAATAGAGGTCAATTTAAATTTTAAAAGCTGGTAGCTTGTGAATAATACTCATTCCTTATTTGAGTATTTATTATTTAATAGACAATAAAGTCTAAAGGGAAATCCCTTTGGGTGTATATTCTTTCATGCTACTTGATTACTCATTTTTAAATACAGAAGGCATTACAAAAATATTTTACTCAAAACATAATCAGATGTCAGACATTTTTCATAATCAGAAATGTATTACTGTACACTGTAATGGACTCAGTTTTCCCCTAGCTTAGATATTCCATTAAAAATGTGAGAAATACTAGATACTATAAAAGACCCCTCCTCTGATGTATTTGTTTCAGAATTTCTTGTTTCTCAAAAAATAGTTTTGTAAAGACTGAAAATTTAATTTTTTTTCCTAAATTTTTTTTTGCCTAAATTTTGCCTAAAATATTAGACTATTTTGTAAAAATGAGTAATAGCAAGACAGGGAAAACACATGTTTTATACAACATATTTGTGTCCTTTTTCATGTCTTAATGGCACTGGGTGTAGTCACAGTTGCCCACCTCTGTTGTTCACACTTTTCCATTGAACACAAATGTTATGTACAGGACTATGAAACATCAATTCAAATGAATATTGAACAAATTGCTCTCAGAAATATAGAAGGCAAAATTTCAGTTAAATCTATTTTTTTTCATTCCTGTTTTAGAGTTTAAGAAAAGAAAAAAAAACCTAATCACAGAGACAAACTAAAGGAATGTATTTACATATATAATGTGCAGAAGTAGGATTTACTTTGAAAATCTAACATCTTTTCTATTAATATAGTTATCTGTCATCATAAACCAGTCAGTTCCTTTATCCTTATGCTCATAAGTGTTTTTAACTTTCAAGGAGACAACTAAACCAAAAGCTAGTACAGAACAAGGTGGTCGAAAGCCTCTGCTATCTTGCAAAAAAAAAGATAGTGCTGATATTTCAAACTCCTAAACACCATCAGTAACTTTTTTGGCAAAAGGTGCCTACCCCTCAGTTGAACACACTGAGCAAAAAAGTAAATTTTGAGATTCTCATCAAAGTTTCATCTCAAAGTAACTGAGTCTTCCTGAACTACAAACAAGTTATTTAACATCGTCCTTTCACAGAAAATCTTGCAAAAAGACCCCACACCATCAACAATGTGCCACATTGAATTGCCCTGACTGGTCATTTCCAGATGAAAGAGGCAGGAAACCTGCACCAGACTCACAAACTACAAACAATTTAAGTGGCAAGGGAGATACCATAGAAGAAAGCAGCACTTTGTGCAATTATTTAAACTTATTCCAAGCATCTCTTCCTAACCATTACTTCTGAGCATTTTAAAGTGCAGCTCAAAAAAAATCCCTTACATCTCATGGATAGGAGCCATCATGGTCCTTTTCTACAAAAGTATGCATTTTGATTTAGATGTAACATGAGTAACCTGCCACACAAAGGATAGAAACAGGCCCTGGAACTTTCTTTCATCAGTATCCTGTCTGATGTTAGAAAAAGAAAACAATATTTTTCCTCAGCTTAAAAAGATATTAAGGCTATTTTTATTCATGAACTAACAAATGCATAACTCATATCCCGTATTTCATTTCTATAAAATAAGTAGACTCAATATTTTGTGTGTTGAGTGTAGCATCTGTAACTCATTTCCTAGTGACTGACATCATCATTCAGTGCACATACTATTATCTTGAATTTATTTTTATCATAATAATAAGCATCATAAGCATACACTTTTAGAAAGAGTTGAGTGGGTTTTTGCATAATCTGATACACCCAAGTTAAGTTGTTAGGACAACTGTCAACGAACTGAAAACTTACAAAATAATAAGCAGCTTCACACTGGTTGTTAAATAATTGCTAAATTCAACATCACATTTTTCAGAACAGTCTGAGGTCATCTGGCAACGTAGAATCAAGTAGCTCAAACGTCAATCAAGTCCCAAGCCTATTTTCTAACCAGGGCTGTGTGAGTCAGAATTTTTTCTGGACATTTGCAGTTAAATAGTCTATATAGTGAAATTACTGGTATAGTCTATATAATGAAATCTATGCCACATTTAACTTCTTCAAAATGATAATAAAATGGAATTAAAAGAAACAAACCTTAGAAGTAATCACCATCTTAAGTTAGTGAAGTGCCATGCCTACAGAGAAGAAAAAATAAAAGAGTATTTTTTAGTGATCATGTACTCAGATTTCTGTCAAGTGGAATCTCCTTCTTCCCGCCCTTTAACTGTCACTAAATTTTGGACTGCACTGGTGTTTCTCATCTGGGCAAATCCTTAAAACCATCTGAAAACTCCGTTGCTTCATCTAGTAATCATGCAGTGCATGTTCTGGCAGGCAGCTTCTCAAAGCCTTCTTTAGCTTACTGATCAGTTATCTCAGACACCAGAACTTTAAACAATTTGGATCCCAACAGCAACAATCCAAAGAAATCAGTGTATGAGCTCTCCCATGTGTGAAACTGTGACATTATGACTTTGAAACTACAACAGGACTGATGATTCTGATCTAGAATGCATCTATCCCTAAAAAGTTGACCCATCTAAGTCTCATTTAAATTTCTTGAACAAGACAACAATACTTAAAATCAGCTCTTGCATTTTTTAGTCACAACAGGTGAACTAATTCTGGGAGTCTCAAAGCCAGATTTAATTCTTCTTTCTGTGGGCACTCATTGAGGCTCTTCTGATGTTGTATTTGTGTCCGGGTTTTGTTTGGTCTGGTTTTTTTTGGTGGGAGGATGGGACCAAGAAACCACAAGGATGGCTCCTCTGTGAAAGTTCTAGAAGCTTTCTCCTTCTTCTCTAGCAAAAGGATCCCTGCCCCCTGTGTTTTAGAGTCAATCCATTATGGCTCTGAGGCTGATGGACAGGCTGCTGGACAGACCTGGCAATTGCACAGGCTAGCCACACTCTGTGATGGCGTATGGTCTTGTATTTAAGAAGAATTCAAAACAATATAGTTTTCAGCTGTCATTAGTTTTTAAGTTGTTAGTATCATCCCCTGCACCGGGGGAAGGACAAGGAGGTGGATGAGGAGATATGAGAAAAAAAATGGAGACCCGAGATCACAGTAAGAAGAAGACAGGTACTGCTGCTGTGGTGCTTGAACATGGAGAAAACAAGCTGTTCTTGAAAGGACTATTTCTTCAATGGGAGACCTGTATAGAAAAGAGAGGCCCTACACCAGAGATAAAAAAAACCCAAAAAACTGGCCTTTGGGAACTGGACTGATCATAAGCCAAAAAGGGGGAAGAGGCTTGGCCTCCCCTCACATCTGAAGCGAGTAGATGCTTAGAAGAAACTGTGTTCTGCCAGGAGATTTGAGACAGTGGTCTTGCTCCTGGAATGAAGCAGCCACCCTTGGAGAGCATCCTTTCCTTTCTCCTACGAGGTAAAGAAAAGAATCCCTTGCCATCAGCATTTATACACTGACTGTTCTTGGGAAAAGAACTTCCACAGCTTGGAGCTGTAAGGACTCTTCTCCTATGGTGCTGGACAACAGCTGTAATGAGTATTCTGATCTATGTTAAAACTTTCATCCCTGCCCACCTTGTTCACGGGAAGGCATGGAGGGGTTGGGAGGGGCGACCTGTGAGAGACCGGTTCCCAGAAAGAATAACAGGTGTCTTAAAATAACCGGGTTTTTTTTGTTTTTTTTGTTTTTTTTCTTATCCTTGTAACTTTTTCCATATCTTTGTTCCCCTCCCTGGTGCAATAATATTCTTAGTAGTCCTTAGTAATAAATCTATTTTGAAACTTAAGTTTTTTTGATCCTGTCTGACCATTTTCTGGAGCATATATGTATCTTTCTCTTAATTATTTAATCTTATCTAAAAGCCATAAATTTTAGTGTTAATTGGGCTTCTGCTCTCCCCTCTGCCTCTGCTGTGGTGGCGGCGGGGGCAGAGAACGTTGTGCGTCCTTTGGCTTTCGGTCAGGTTCAAACCATGACAATTTGTGTTTTTTCCTTCTTGTGTGGTGAGTATTTTTATAATGACCACAAGGAAAAACTCCAGGAACTACATTATTATATTCTTTTTCCACAAAGTATTGTTCTTTAGGAACTATTCAGGGTTTTTTATTTTCTTTCTTATTCTTTCAATGGACTTATGTAAGTTCTACACCTTTCCTCTTTATATGTGATGCTCAGGCTGTCTGAGTCCTGGGAGTACCTGAATTATAGTCCATTAAAAAGAAAAGCAAAGAAATAAACCCTAAAACAAGGATTATCTTGCTGTATTTTCTTTTAAATAGACATAACTCTGTCTCTGAAAAACTCCTTTTTTATTAATTTGTTCCATGAAAATGAGCATTTATTCTGCATATGTGCTTTCACTTGGCCTGGCTTCATCCCAGTTTCTCTGGCTAGCTTCCCAAGCAGCTCACAACTTCTTTCCTAAAGTTGGTTAAAAAGTGATGATCTCTGGTTTCAAAAGCTCTTGGCAACCCAGTTTCCAGCTGCCAGGCTCCTGCTGCTGGCTGAGCTCCAGCCCCTGCACTTCAGGGATGTATGGAGGTACCAAGGCAGTGATGCTGTCCCAGAGCACCATCCACACTTTGTTTTGCGCTGTTTGTAGGTGCCCAGTCTGGATGGCAGGTCAGGCACTTGAATGAGACAGGAACAGTGTTTAAGGTGAAAGGACTCACATCATGGTGTGCTCCCTTACACTGCTTACATCCCACACACCTTCATTCCCCAAGGCTGTGAGATTTGTTTCTGAATTTCATCACCTCTGTAAGGAAAATTTCCATGAAACTAAAATTTTTTTTATTCATCTTCTTCTAAACATCACATATTAAAAACATAATATTTCTATTTCGATCCATTTGTTCTTTGTTCAAAGTAACACTCAGCTTTAGAAATACATCCTGCAGGCAACATCATAATCCCTCTTGCTAATTACATGGATGCGAAAAAATGCATTTAACTTTCTTCATATACTGATTCTTTGGCAGCATCTCTTACTGAGACAGTTTGAGAGAAAATCGGCAAATTTTCCAGACTAACAACATACCACTCCCCATTATCCATTGCCTTTGATCTCTTGGGGCAAGAGAGGAAGAAGAGGAATTGAGGGTGAAAAAAAGGAAACAGCCTGGAAAGAAAAGGGGAAGGGTATTTTTGTTTGTTTGGTTGGTTGGTGGCTTTTTTTTTTTTTTTTTTTTTGGCTTTGTTTCTAATAATGAAAAATATTTTAGTTGTAACTTCTGCCTTATTGTGTAAAAAAAAGCAATGCTTCACAAGAAGATTGTTAATCCTGGTGGCTGTTACATGCTCTTTAATTCAGGTGCAAGACAAATACTATAAAATGCAAAAAATCTTCAGAACCTTTTAAAAATAAATTACTATTAAGTAAATAACTACACTTTATTACTTCTAAATGTTTTTATTCCCTTCTCTTCATTGTAACATTTATTCAGAAAGTTGCTAAAACTTAGAGAACCTTTTTACATTGGGTATCTTTCCACTGTGAATAAGGAGGACTGAATAAGCTACAAACAAGTTATTTCTCTCAGAGTTGGCTTTGTCACCCCACAGAGGTTGCTGGCAGCTTCAAGAGGAAAAAGGCACCTACAAAAGACCAGAAAAGAGCTTTCCCTGAATAAAGGAAAATCCCCACTTGAATATAAACCTCAGTTCAATTAGTTGCGATTTTTCTTCAGCCTACTGAACACAACAAAATTTTTATGTATCAACATTTGACATCGGTAAGTAAATGAGTATTTTAATCTCTAACCTATTTAAATTTATCTAATTATATCAATGAATTAAGAGTCGAGGTTCTTCTGAGATCTCAATAAGATCAAACCTTCTGTGGTCACTATAGGCTTTAATTTCTGTTCTAGATCAGATCAAAGTCTATTCTTCAAGTTCTTTTTAAAACAGAGAAAGGTCAAAAATTACCTCTCCTTCCCTCACTAACCAAAACCAATTCTTCTTCCTGCAGTACCTAACGCTTTTTATATTTCTCATTTCAATGCAAAAGCAATGAACTTTGCATGAAAGAAGCCAAAGCACCAAGAGAAGATCATGATGAGAAGAGGGTAAAATATCATATGATTTTATGTTCAAAGATGTGCAGCTGATTAAAGGAGGAAAGGAAAGCAGTAAATTAACTTAAATAATGATTTCTTCTTTTTGTAGCACCAATAATTCACACGCTGATAATGACAGCTTCATAACCTATCAGGCTAAATGAGTTTCACTGTTTTCAGACAGTCCTTGTGAATATATTTAGTTTATGTGTTTTCACATGTTGTAACAAAAAGCAACAAAATTTGTCCTCATTTGGGTGGAGGCTGGTTTCTGCTTCTCCAGGACCAAATCCAATTTAGAGTTGGGATGTACCCTCACCATTACCTGCAGCACAGAGTGACACAGCAAAGGTGCACAGAGAGCAAGCTGCACTGAAGACCATGAGCCACAGGATGCCAAACAGGATCCCACAGGATGAGAAATGGCCAGGAAATCACCCATTTGATCTGCTGCACCACACATTCAACAAGTGTGTTACACATCACTGAATGCTTTGAAGGGTTTGCTTCTTTTCAAGGAAGTAATTCTGATCATTCTCCTCCTTGACCATACATAGAGTCCACTCAGCTTTGCTGCAACTCCTCGTGACAGCAGCTCAAGAAAGGCAGGAGGTAAGCATTTGGAATCTCCAATGTGACTCCACTGGCATTTATATAAGTAAACTGGAGCTGCTAGAATGCTTCATACAAGAAAAAAAATATTGGCAGTGTAACTCTATCCATGATAACTTGCCAGAAAAACTAAGAGATTATAGAATATATGATGAGTCCTTCAAAAAAAAAAAAAAAAAAAAAAAAAAAAAAAAAAAACCAACAAAAAACAAAAAACAAAAAAACAGTACCATATCCTTTATTCTATTCTTTCTCTTCACACATAGTCAAGCAACATGATTATACTAATGAAGCTTTCAACAAAATTGCTAACAGCACATATGAAAAGTCAAAGCTTCTCCTCTTTAGGCATTATTCCTTACTATAATTTTTGAAATATTATATTCATCATCAGAAATAATCTCATCGACTTTTTGGTGAAATTAAATTATTTTACCTTTGAAACTTGAAATATTTCCAGTGTAATTTCATAGTATGTTAGAGGCAAAAAGATTTCTAGCTCATGTAAACTGAAATTATGCCATATTTCTGACCATGTGTTTTGTTAGCTTTTATTCTGGTAGGCTCACTAAATTCTCACTGATGGTTGCTTGTGAATTTATTCAGTAATGGTTCAATGTTACTGCAGACTGAACAGTTTATCTGCTATTGTTTATGTAATTCAGCATTAATTAGCAATATTTTATTTAATTCTTCCCATATGTTCCTGAAAAGAAGAGAACATCACTCAATTTATGAACAATGATTAGATGTGCTCCATAAAACTGCATCTTTCTTGAACCATTTCTCTCTGAAGTGCCTATGTAAATAAGAGACATAAATGAGGAAGTGTATAATAGATCCTTGTAAAGTCAATGCTTGAAAAAATGTAGAAGAGGAACAGAAGAAAACACACCTCAGCTATATATTTGTAATCATCAAACTCTTAAATAGTTCTGTTGGTAAGAAAACATTGACATTATCCCTGAACTCTTTACAGGGATAACCCAGGCAGGTGTGAGCAATGTGTAGTTCAGCTCCATTTTGAAGATACCAAAATAACTCATAGAAGCACAGATTTTCCTGGGTTAGAAGTGACCCACAGAGAACATCAAGTCCAGCTCCCAGCCCTGCACAGGACACCCCAAAAGTCACACCCTGTGCCTGAGAACATTGTCCAAGCACTTCTTGAGCACTGTCGGGTTTGGTGCTGTGACCTCTTCTCTGCAGAGACCCTTCCAGTGCCCAAACACTCTCTAGATGAAGAAACTTATCCTGATATCAAACTTATACCTCCCAATACAACTCCATCTGTTCCCTAGGGTCCTGTCATTGATCACCAGAGATCAGTGCCTACCTTCCTCTTCCCCTTGTGAGGAAGCTGCAGACACGAAATAGGTCTCCCCTCAGTTTCCTCTTCTCCAGGTTGAACAAAGAAAGTGTCCTCAGCTGGTTCTCATTTGTGGACTCAATGTGTTTTAAAAAGGAGTTCAGCTAAGAGGTTTCCTTCAACACCTCAAAAGAAGTGTTTTCTTGAAAGTTCTCAGGGCCAGGATATGTTTCTTCTTAACTTCTGAAGTAAATAAAATCTTTTTCAGGCAGTGACAATTACTCAGTGTTAGATTCTGTACACTATAGCAGTATTTTTTTTTAATGTGAGTTCAAATTTCAGGAATTTTTAATTAAGTACTTTAAGGCACAAAACCATGAGCAATTTCACTATGCAAAAGGAAAAATAGATTTAAAGAGGGGAGAATGTGGAAGCCATTGGTATTGTCTCTTGCTGGATTTTCTTTCCTAAACAATAAGGAAACACAGAGAGCAGAGCTTAAGCTGGTGAAACAACAAAGCAAAACACCACAAGCTGCTTCTCCTCCAAAGTGTTTCTAAATTATTCTTGGTTCTTGCAAACATAGAAATAGGTGTATGCATGTGTGCTTAATCTTTTGAGCTAAAATTATTCCCTAGATGCACATTTCCTTTAAATAATTTTCCTTTATTTGCTATGCATAGAAAACACCAGTAGCCTTGATGTTTCCAGAGACCAGGTAAGAAATATTCTGAAGAACCTCTCCCACACTCAGCTAGTGGCACTAAGTGTCCTTCTGTTTGTACCTTAAGCCTTTTGCAAAAAAAAACATTGAAGACACCTTAGCACTAGAAGTCTAACTCTTTCCTTTAATTTCTCATCTAGAAGGAAAAAAGTGTGATGCAAATAGTATGAAAAGGTTCTTTTTTTATAAATATGTCTTCACCAGTCAAAAGGGAATGCTACTGGATGTATATTGTATCTTAAAAAGTGATATGTACTATCAGGTTGATGTTTGCAAAGATAAACAGAACTGTATTCACAGCTCCTCCTTTTAAAATTATGCCAAGAATGCATAAAGGCTCAAAATACCCATAATCCCAAATCACCCAGCCCCTTCTCTCTCAATGAGCCACATGAATTCACACATTAAATGAAATCTCAGCTTGCCATTTTTCAGTGCAGAGCATGAGGTTCTGGCAGTACCTGACCTCCAGCCATACACACATACAGGGCAAAGACAGAGAACACAAAGCCCCCTTGCTCCACAGCATACCAGCCATCCAGCATGCTCTCAAAGGCAGGAGGATAAATAATTTTAATTCTATAGGATTACTTCTTAAAAT
This sequence comes from Malurus cyaneus samueli, assembly GCA_009741485.1. Taxonomy (NCBI): domain Eukaryota; kingdom Metazoa; phylum Chordata; class Aves; order Passeriformes; family Maluridae; genus Malurus; species Malurus cyaneus. The sequence goes on along the minus strand of CM019214.1, from coordinate 105,417,098 downwards.
GATGCACACACCCTGACTATGCACATGATGGTTTTTATAGGTAAAGATAAGGTTACAAGATGATCATCTCTAATGCTTTATCATCATCATCATCATCATTATCAATCATCATCATCCTCACCACCAATAAATGCACACATTTTTGAAACTTCTGGAAAAAGCAAAATAAATTCCTCATCACCTTATGCACAATACTCAAGAGGCATTTCAAAAAGCACATTCATTTCTCCTTCTCCAAGAATACATAGGCAGCTGGCAGTGGATCAGGGCGAGGAAGGAAGGGAGTCCCGCCGGCAGGGAACATGGCACAGGGTGTGTAACCCACCTTCCTGGTCAGAAACTGCTCCCCTGCATCCTTCCACAATTGAGCTGCTTCTGCTTTCCAAGGAACATGGAGTGTTTCTCTGCAAATTCACTTGACACAGACAATACACTTGACAGAGTAACACAGACAGTTTACCAAATCAGCAAAAGAGAATCTGAGAGAAAAGATAATTTGCTACAGTTACAAGTTTTTCACCTGATAATATTGAATGAGTTACAGCATGTGTTCGGTAACCCACTGACTTTCACTGAAGTCACGGGAACTCTCGTCTTTAATAACTCAGTTAACATTGTAAATAACAGGGTTTCATCCAACACTGACTCTTTCTATTTAGGGTGTCACTGCATGAGGCTGCAAGTCCCCTGTCTATTAGTTCTTATAACCTGGATCCAAGGAATTAAATGCTTTAGCTACTAGCAGTTCTCAGATTTCTTTCTGCCCGTGACAATACTTTGTTTAAAGTAATTTAGCTAACTCTCCAGAGCAGATGAAATGATTTACCTCACTGAACTTTTCCTCACTTACCAAACCGTTAGTGTCTGTGTGGAAATTGTGCATCTGAGCTCTCATTTAGGAAGAAGAAAAAGAATATAAATATATAAAAATGAGGGGGTTTGTGTATTTGCACATAAGGGGCATTTCACAGGAAGCTCTGGTGGCTGTGCAGAGAGTTCCTGGCACTGTGTTCTCAGGCAGCATTTACTACACAACATGTGATATATTCCATTCTTTTACCATGTATTTTTCTTCAGCACAGAGCTGCAGTTGGTGACCAATACTTGTGTATGTCACAAATATAAGACCTACTTGTCTCTGAGGAATTCTAATGTTAAAATGGATCCAAGACATGCAGTTTCTCTACTTTCTTTTAACTCTATAGCTGCACATCTGAACTTTACTAATTCCCAACTGAAGTCACAATATACTTCTTAATTACAGTGTAATTTTCTGACAAATACAAATATACACATAACCACAAACCTAGATAGATATTTTAAATTAAAAATCCAGCTAAGAAATAACATCTGTTTTGCTGACAGTGGCAGAATATTTGCCATAAAACTGAAACTCCAAGAGAAGGATCAATCTTGGTACATATTTTTGACATAAAATATTCCTTGGTGCTGCTTCTTGGGAAATAATAAATTCACTGAGGTGTTACATTAATCAGGCCATATAAGACAGCTTTAATATATACCTCCTTAAATGAAACTCGTTGCTTTTACAGGCCCATAATACCATTTACCTGTCAGCTTTTAAAGTCAGTCTTAAAGCTCTGCAGAAGAAGCAGGTGTCACAGGAAGACCTCTCATTGAATATTCATTGTGCTGCCAGCAGTATTTGGAAACGAGCATCCTCTCTAAGAGAAGGCAGGGAGAGATTGCAAAATATTGTCCTCCTCAGAGGACTTAGTTCAAGCAATAATAATCTGAATAGCAGGAGGTTTAATCTGGTACTGACTTGCAAAAATAGTTTCATACAGAAAAGAAAATGGCTTGTTTCCTTGCCTTTTTATTTTAACAGAAAACAAACAAAAAAAGTGCATAGATTAATATATTTAGTGTCAAACTATGAATTCATATACAAAATTATAGGGAGAAGTATGCCTGAAATCCATTATTACTCATTAATTAATATATATTTTGGACACATATTAGTATTTCTTCTTTGTTTCTGACCTTTTAAGAGCAGGATAGCCTAACTTCATAATCCCAAGAAAATTAAGAAATGAAATATTTTTTGGGCTGAGATAATATTAATTAATGGATTATTCTTATTATATTTGTATTTTTTTTACTTATTTAACACATTTGAAGGCATGGACAACAGCAGCTGGCATTACCTATCCCCAAATATTGATGGGTTTTATTTATTTATTGTGTGTGGGATTTTTATTTATTATGGCTCTGTAAATGCTTGGAGATCCTGAATATCCACCTCGTAGAGACCAAGAAGTTATTGTAAGCATTACTCTTTTAAGAGCACTCTTTATAAAATTAGTGGTTTATTCATTTCCTTCTTCACTGGCACACTGAATATAAACCCAAGCCCTCCTGGAATTCCCTTAATCCAACAATGTGCTATCCCCATGGATATTCATGGACTGTTATTGCAGACCTTAAAGCAGCCAGTGCTCCAGATGCAGCAGCATTCCCAAATGAAAACTTGCAAGTCAAACTTTGAAGATGAACAAAGAGCTTGCTTGTAATAGGTGCAAAAGTATCCAACACACCTTGGAAATGAGGGAATGGAAAACTTTTGCAAGAACCAAGAAAAGAGAGGGTGGAAACATCTACTCCAGGAAGATGGTGACATTTGGTGAATCAGGAAGAGCACTGAAAGAAGAGATCTGCTACAACAGGAACAGGAACGTGTATTTTNGCAAGTTCTTTAATTCACTGACAGTTTAACTGATCAGCGTGACAAAAATTTGGTTTAACCATTGACTTTTATAAGTGCTATAGGCTGAAGCAAAGCATCTTTTCACCAGCTCTTGGAAAACTGAGATTAAAAGCAATCAAAGAATACAGATATTTCTTGACTCGGGGGTATGTTTGAACACACGGAGCAGAAAAGGCTCACACAAATCTAGTTAGGCGGAGAGATTAGCTTCCGCAAAACCACAAAAAGCGCTCTAAATGAAACTGATATGTCTGAGTTTGGAAGTTTCTTTGAAGTTTGTTTCGTAAAATTGGTTTTTGAACCTATGAGGTATTTTCAACTGCTGGAATTCCTGCACATTGTTATTTCCTGGCATTGCTGCTGTGAATCAAGGGTGTGCTGAAGGAGCTCAGCCAGAAAAGCTACAGGGCCTGGGCAGCTCTCATGTGAGAACATCTGGATTAATGGGGGAAACCTCATTGCTCCAACAGTTGATAGAGGAAAAGTTATTTGGCACATAAAAATAGGAGAAAAAAACATTTTCTTGAATGCATTTTCTCCTTTTTGAGCTGTAGTTTGTCAAAAGAGTTAATAGCAGACAGAAACATTAAAAACAGATATGTGGGTGACTGTATATACTCTTGAATTTTCAAGCCCTCTTGTATTATAGCAGCAATAATCTGGTATGGTCTTATTGGCACTAATATACATGACTACATCTGCATTCCTTCATTTTAAGAAATACAGTTTTGTAGATCTTTCAACCAAAAGAATACATATATATTTATTTTCATTAAAATATTATTTTTATTTTTCATTTGTTTTTTTTGTTTTTGTTTTTGTTTAATATGCCTTAATCTGCAGCTCCAAATTCTGTGACTTCTGGGTCTTTTTAGGGTGGTTGTCTGGTTTTCCTGGACATGTTTGCCAAGAGCACACCAGGCCAAACATTTCTGGCTTGAAGATTCTGTCTTGAAGTCACACAGCTTTCTTCAAAGAGACCAAAGGGCTGCAGATTTTCATCTAATGAGTCAGTCACACCTCCTGATATAAAAAGAAAATTGAAAATGTAAAGGCTCATTTTACTGCTAAGTAACAGTATCAATAACAGAAATAAATAACACACTACAGAAATAAAGAATAATTCAAAAATTGGATGCAGAAAATATATTTAATACATTCATCCATGTTTTCTCTTAGTACAAAAATATGTTCAGAAATGTGTTCAAATCACTGAAAAAATTCTTCAGTGCTTGGGAAATATTTGCAGAAAAGTGGAGGATGAGGAAGGGCAGGAGAGAAGCTAAAGATGACAACAAAAACCTGTTTATTGTACTCAAGGTACCCTTGGGAGGAAGGACTGCAACAGGAATATTACAAAAGGAGGACAAGCAATGGACAAGGAACAAGAGCTGTAAGTCACATTTTTACAACTGTGGCCAAATTTCTCTCGGTAATCAATCCTCTCAGAGAACCCTCTATTGTTTGAGGAGCATGAGGACTGTCAGGCTGATCACTGGAAATAAAATAATTCCTGGCATGAAAATTCCCAGCCATCATCCATCGTGCATAAGTAGAGGGCCAAGCCAGTGTAAAAGTCTGGACAATCAGTCATTGCAAAAAAAACTGGTATTTATGAATCCTTAAAAAATAATACAACTGGGCTGGCACATTTGAAGGAAACATATTCATCAGTTTTGACCAGGCTATTTATCCACACCTGTGCTGAATATAGTACTAATTTTAATTTTATTCTAACATCATCATCATCATATTTAGGGGTGGTAGATATTTCTCTAAAGAGAATGATAGTTGTTAAGTAAAACTAAACTTGACAGCAATCCTAAATGCTGGGTTACAGGGAATCAAAACAAATTTTCAAGGTGAATGCTGAATATTGTACCTTCCATATGCTTCTACTTCAAGGTCACATGAGGAAAATGCTAAGTTCATTTGCTTCTCCTTCCCAAGAGCTAGGCTTTCTGCCAGCTATCCTTCAGAAAGAAAACCTTTCCTGTGAAGCTGTGAGGAGGAGTTATGTATGCACTGCCTGTGAGAGACATAAAAGCAGTGTGCTCCTATCACCTCTGCTAGATTTATCATTAGCTCAGAAATTTATTATATTGCAAGGCTGTTCTCATAGTGTGAGATGAGAACCACACAGAGTTTCCCCTGGCTTTATTGGATTTCCTGCAGGAGAAGGGAGGGCAGGTTGAGGAAGGAGCAGGTGTCCCATCCTGCCTCCCACCCATCGCACCAGCGAGCCCTCTCCACCCCTCTGCAGAGCAACCAGGGCAAAGCTCAAAGGCTTAAACACTAAAAGGGAGTCATACCTCAGGTTAAGGAAAGTAAATTTCTGTTATAAAAGAGAAAACAAGAAGAAAGGAAACAAAAAGAATAACAAAACCCAACTTTTTCTGCTACAGTTTCACAAAGGGAATGTGACAGTTCTTGTTGGCTTTTCATGGGGAGCAATACCAAAGTACAGAGATCAAGCGTAGCTGGAGAGAAAAGTAAAACAGAGACAAGTGATACTTGAAGCTCAATTTTCACATGGTTTTCACTAACCAAATAAAACACAAATACTCTGACCAAACCCTGAAATACTTGCATTTTTGGAATAAAACTTTCATTTTAATTTAAAAACTTTTCCTGCTTTGTGAGGTAATTTGAAAAAAAGATTTTAATCACCTTTCAACATACTTACGAAAACTACATGTAAGGTAAAAAAGACAATGTTATAAACATACTTTTTTTTAATCGCATTTTATCCATCACCTTGCTGTGCAGGATAACTTGAAGACACGAAGTCAAAACTTGCTGCCTCTCTCACTCAGCTGAAATTAGAGCTCAGCCCAAGGAGCTCCTGCAGGAACAGCCAGTGTAGGTTTCTGTACAACTCTTACAGATCACTGTGATTCCATTGGAGGTTTAACTCAGATGCTGTCTCCTCATTACAGGAAGCTCATTCCTGGCTTGTGTCCATCGGGAAGTTACTTCTTTCAAATACTGAATGTGGTGAGGCTGCTGTTCAGAGCAATAAAGCACATTTTGCCTGGTAACACTCCAGTTCTGAGGCTCTCAGCTGATTTAAGAGAGTGAGCCCGACCTGATGTTTATTCATACCAGCCTGCACAACTCTGCAGCTCAGTCCCCCGAATATTGTAACACAGAATTCGTAGCTTTGCTCTTTGATAAACTACTCTTCTGTGAAAAAGTAAGTGACAGACAGGGGGCAATAGATACCTGCATTTTTTCCTGCATCAGGGTCGAGCACAAAGCCTGAGAGACGGAAACAGGGATGACAGAGAACTTGGAAGCAGCAGATTCCCACGTTGGACATTTCTGCGTGCTTGAGTGACTCTGGGAAGTGAATTCGAAGGGTGGCTGCATAGGGAAATGCCCTTTAATTTTATATCTCTTGAACAATTGCATTAACCTGCAGCCAAACATCAGATGTGAGCTTCTCTTTTCATTCTGCCTGTTCCTTCTGTTTCTTCCTCAGATCCTAGATCCTTCTTTGCTTTAGTATAGCTAAAATTAAATATGTCTTAATAAGGATTTCTTAATATATCACTTAGGGGATTTTTATATTCATCTACTTCTTCAGCTGGTAATTTGTTTTAGCAGCTACATAAGCTTTATATACGGAATCCAGTTCCCAGATTTGTGGGAATTGAGGATGGAAAAGCTTTATGAAAATATGACTTCAACCTTCATTTAGGATTTACAACTCCTGAGATCAATACATTTCATCTTTTGTTTTCTGTAGAAGTACAACGTTCTCAAGAGAGAGTGCTGTGCATTACATTAGAAATAATATCCCCAAGTGTGTAGCAAATATTTTGGTGCTCTGTAATACATCTTCAATGACTTCACATGAACTGAAATCTGCAGGAAAAGGTTAGTGTAAGAAAAGAGGAACTTTATTTCTGGAATTTTTGGAGACTTCCAGAAAGTAAATCATTGCTGGTATCATACATAACAAAAATTCTTATCATATTTTGATTTACTTGTCTCTAAACAAATATTATAAATACTTACAGGAAATAATTAACAATTCTTAGATTCTCATCCTAGTATTATTTGCTGCTATAATTCTATTTTTTTTTTATTATTATTACAACAGTTATTTTACAGTTGGGTATCTCTGTTTTTTTTTTGCTGCAGATGGCAGAAATATAACCCTAGTGAAAGGAAGGAAGGAATCTGCAAAAAAATGCAGATTAGGGGGAAGAGCATGATGCCGGATCAATATTTTTATTCATAGAATCATGAATAGAAAATGGTTTGGGCTGGAAGTCACCTTAAAGATCATCTATTTGCAATGCCCCAGAAGTAGTCTGGATTCTCTAATGCAAACTGACTTCACTCCAATTAACTATGCTCCGTTGTTATTCGCTGACTTCAAAAATGAATTATATTAACAGAGTAAATAATTACCTTCTTCTCAGCACATACTTTATAGGGTCTTTTTTATTTCTTATTAATATATTTTATTCATTTTTATCTGATAAAGACTGAGAAGGACATAGGAATAAACTTTTTTCCTCAGTATTTATTTATTTCTGATTTTACTTGCCTTAAACAAATCCCTTATACTGCAGCATAATTTTTAGACTCTGTTTTATTTTTTTCCCTAACAGAAAATCAGAGACCACACACAAACCACCCCCCTTCAGTCTACAGCTATTTTGACACAAAAGTAATAGACAGCCATTTCCTAAGCAGAATAAATTTCAGAAAGTGTAAATATATTCAGAAGTTTACTTTCATGAAGGAATGCCCTGTGTCCCTTGCCTGCTCTCCAAAGCTGGATCCACACTTTTTCATTACTATTCTTGAGATTTCTTTTCAGACTTCCACATCTTTCATCACTTTGGTGCATGTCCAAACTCTTAACTGGACAGAGCCTAAATTATTCTCCAAGTTTAACAGATAAAGGCAAAATAACCAATTCAAAGGTAAGCACAGAGGACATTGAGGAGAGTACGTGTTTATACAGACAGATTCCCTCCTTCATCCCTATTCCCCAAACCACATTTTTATCCCTCATGCAAGTGCAATGATAATCTTTGTCAACACAGCCACTGCAGGTATCCTAGGTGAAAATTTAATATCATAAGGCATGTTAGAAACAGCTCTCCATATGACTGGAATTTTAAAATCTTTTCTTCACTTTTCCTAAATGAAGTCTTCTTCCTCAGAGAAGGGAGTATAACTGAGTTTGATCTACGGGGCCTAAATCCTTCAACTATATGAAGACCCACAATCCATTTTCCCCCAAAAAAATACCCTCCCTTACTTCTCTGATTTGTCCCCTTGCTTTGATATGAAAAACTATGGATAACTAGCCAAGAAAAATGGGAAACTTAGCAGTAGACACCTTTAACCACATATTAGCTCATTCTTGCATGGTAATATTCAGCATGAACAAATCCCGGGCAGGTTTCACTTAAATGAGTTGCAGATTTTGAGCACTGCAGACATCTCCATTTAAGCCAGTCATCTAAGTTCACTTTAGAACAAGGGAAAATGTAACCTCTGGGCACAGCTTACCAACTCTAACCAAATGGCTGAACCAGGTCAGGTGAATAATTCAGCGTTTTTCTTCACTGACGATAAAAACTAGCCTATCACAACTTTCATAATACAGTCTATAAAAAATCAATGGAAAAAAGATTCAGAGTTCTGACCAGTCTTAAAAAGAGCAATGGGAATGTATGGGATAATGATCCACTGTTACACAATCGGGGGAAGCAATAATATTGAATCAAAATCTCCTGAAAATACAAAAATGGTACTGCAGTCAAACAGTTTGGCCTCATCCAGTTTATTACTTTGAAAAAATAACACTGATGCTCATTTTTAGGTGCAATTACTACAAATTATGGAAAGCAGGAGCAATGGTAGGTTTCCTTCCAGCTAACTGCCCATCTCAAACACCACAATACGGCAAAATGTGCTAAAGGAAAAAAAAGTCTTTACTTCAGTGTTCTTTAACTTGGCACAGAAAATTTTGTTTCATGTATTGACCATGACTCTGAGTCTTTTAGTTCCTTAAAAAACCTGTAGAATTTATATTTATACTAAATACAGTAAAGTAAAAAAAAAAAAAAACAAAAACAACAAACTGTTAAAGCATTAGGAAACAATAAAAATATTCTAAACTCTAATTTTTAAACACAACCTTCTAATCTCAATCAATTTTAATTCTCTGACGATTTTTATATGCTGATGCTTTAACTCAAATGTTCATTGAAATGTAATAAAATTTGGGACAAATTTTAAACAAATAATAAAGACTATTGTAAACAACAAACTGAACCTTGTAAAAAATGAATAATATGCTAAACAGGTATAAAATATATTAAGGAAAATTATGGTGCAAATATGTGAAAGTTAAAAGTAGAAGTGCTTTTTAATCCCTCCCACATTTGTCTAAATCTTAATTTTAAACATTTATCTCTTCTCAGATTGTTTCAATGGAGATATGAAGATATGGAGATCTAATTTCAGTCAGGGAGAAGTCAATAAAGTAACATGTCTGAATATTTCTTTATGGCTTATAGTATATTATGCTCCAGGTGAAATCTCTCTAGTATGAAATGACTTACTGCATACAGCAAATAGATTTCTACAGCAAAGGAATCAAGATTGAGTAAACAAAGACTGCCAATTAATCCATTCCCACAATATTTTTAAAATTTATTTTCCATGGCATACAGCACAGCCCTGGTTAACTATGTATACAGACTCACAAACGACTATTTGTGCAGTGTCTTAATGCAGCTACTCATGGTAGCTGGAAGTACAAGCCAGCTATATTTTATTAAATTATTTGCAGGTTCTTAGGACAAAGAATCAATCAGGTGACTTTTCCTTTTTAGTTGTATTTAACTTCCTATGTAACTAGCTTGCAAAATCAGCTTTCCTCATTGCACATATTTGCTTCACTGGAGACACAGCATTAGTGAAAGTAATTTCTCATAAATATTGCTACACATATGCAATGTATGATTCCTTCCCCTTCTTCACAAATACATTCTTTTACTCATATCTGACTTACTACAGTTTCTTTGCTTATACCCCACAGTTCTTAGTTGGATGCATGAATCAGAACACATCCAAAAATATCTATCCAGTGCAGACAAACTCTACATTTATTGAGTTTATAAAAAAAAACCCAAAACAAAAACAAACAGACTCAAGCAAAGGCTTAGGGAATTTTCTGAATAAGATTATACAGGAAGATTTAACCAGCTCAAATAAACCAAGTTAAACATTAAGAAAATAACAAGGGAGCAGCGAACATTACTATAATACTATCAAATTTTCTGTAAGGGTATTATGTCCAGATACTACAGTTGTTCAAGGACTTAATTCTTTAAAGTACTATTTATGCATATATTTCCATTGACTTGAGTAAGCCTACTCATGTGAGCTAAACATAATATAGGGGTTCTGTTTTATACTCAATCTACTTGATTTCATGCTCTAATAACACTGCTGATTTATTTCTTCCATTAAGTAATCCTCTTGACTTTCTATAATAGTTAAATTGTAAGTTGTTTTCGAGAAGAGATGAAAGTGAAGCTATGCCGCAGAAAGGAGTAGAAAAAACCCTGGTCATTATACATGTATATCAAGACTTTATTAATTTACCACAGACACTTTATTTTAAAGTGAAGAATTAAGACATTCAACAACTGCATTTGCAGAGATAAACAAATTTATCAGACATCAAGTGTCTCTGCTAACTTTATTTATAAGACATTAATAATTCTGTTTCCTTTTATCCCCAGTCTCATGGTTATCATCTGATGATGCTTCTTTATGGTGCTCTACTGAGGTATTTAAAAAAGATTCTCCTGAGCAGTTTTACAGCCTGCTGAATAAATATACACATCTACATACTTCTATACGCTCATAACTTAGTAATTCATTTAATGACACCTTGCAAGGCAGCACTTCAGATTTAAGAATAAAAAGTAATTACATGGCCATTCAACAGCACCCACATTCTGTTCAAACATGGTGCAACTCTGAATTCTGATTCTATTCAGACAATAGCATACATCCAAATTTCTTCCCTGCAAGCAATTTGCCAGAAATTAAGTGTCCTTTTTCCTTTCCTCTCACCCAGTTTCTGAATTGTATACATTTATGAAGTTTCACACATTCTGGTTTCTTAATCTAAGCAAATTTTCAGATGCTTCTAAAATGCATTATGATTCCTGTGAAAACTTTCAAACCTGTAATTGAGTTAGTGATGTCCTTGAATCGACTTTCCTCATCTCTATCTGAAGTTAAATCCCTGACCACTAAAGAGCTTCTCTTCTGTCAAACAGCTTTCCACCCAGGTTTACAACACCCACTTTTTTTGTTTTCTAACAGTGGTGACCGATAAGACACCTTAACGGAATCACATTTTCATAGGGAAAAAGCTATCCTATGATTCCCTAAATGAAACCTTAAGGGAAATGAAGGAAGACCTTGAAAAGGACATTATTGTTAAACTTCAGTTGCAGTTGAAGGGTCAGAAAAAGAATCAATACTCAAAGACACAAGTAGGGCCATTTAAAAAATTGTATTCTCTCTCTGTATATAATAAAGACATTTTATTTTTCACTCTTAACCCCAATACCAAGTGCTATCAAATATCTCCACCTATTTTTCTTTCTTACCTAGTGTGATACCCTCCACCTCCCAAATAGTATCAAACTAAGAAGAAAAAAATTAAATGAAACCAGAGGGATTTTTAGACTTATTGTACAACAATTATTCTGGAGATTGCCAGCTGCATTTCTCTGATCCTTATGTTTTCTAGACTAATGTAAATACAGAATATGAATAGGCATATTTATACAATTTTAAAATAAATTTCAGAATTGCCATTTGGATATTCATGCAAACCTAGCAGTTATCAGAATATGTAATTTCCTTGAACCCCACTATGCAGAGGGTGTGCTGTTTACTTTAAAGGTTCTGTATGTCCTATATGGGAGAGGCTCAATACCCAAATCAGGAGGATGCTTCTGACCAAACTTAGACCAAGAAGCTCCTTTAGGAAAACTGAAGGCAGGAAGGGCAACTGTGGATAAAGACAAAAGTGCATGCAGACACCAGCAGCTGCTTCAGAAGTAGAAAAGTCCCAACCCCCCTGAAAAATGTATGTATTTGTAGAGAATTTTATAGCATTCATTTACAGTTGTAACAGCTTTGGAAAGATGCTGGTTTAAGAGTAAGCATAGTAAAATATCCACTGTACATAGTGGGTAGGACGACAATTTTGTTATTAATGTATTTATTTTACACCTATTGCACTAAGCAAATTTCAGAAGTTACTTTGCTCCTTTGTTTTTCACCAAAAAATCTATAGCAAAGTCCTCTAGAGTTCTAAGTTAAAGGAAGAGCTAGCAGCTGCACACCCCATTAGACTCACCGTGGGAGGAGACTGACACAGAACAGAATTGTCCTCTTCTCCACCTTTCCTTCGCATCTTCTTCTCTTTTCTCTTTTATTCTTCTCATCTGTTGTCCTTTCCTTTTGAAACCACTATTCAGCTCTCCTAGGGCTGGACCAGTCAGCCATTGGCTGCAAATATAATATTCAGTGGAGGAGAAGTAGCATTTTGTCCTATTATGGTGATAATGAACCCACTTTCCCCCATTAATTATGATAAAGTGCACAAACACGTCAAAATCCCAATGACTTTTAGAGACCAAAGGAAAAAAAACCGAACACTGCTTTCTCACGCCCATTACTTTACATAACAGCAATTTATACAGAAGGCATGAACTTCCATCTATCCTCTTGCCTAACATGCTTGCCCAAAATTGTCTCTCACTAAGAAGGCTCTCACTAAATTCCTTAGTTTTTCAGCACATCTCACTCCTAACCCTCTGTCATTGAATATTAATCCACAGTCAAGGACAAATTATGCCTGACTGCAGGGTTTTCTTGCTTTTTTTTGTTACTTTTTTAAAAAAAATGCTCTCTTTTTCCTCTCTCTTTTTAATCTCTCTCCTTTTAATCTCTCTCTTTAGAATAAGAGATGCCGCACTGCTTGTGAGAAGCCTTTAAACTTTGAATTTTCCTGACATGAGCATTTTCTGGACAATTAACAAAATCACGTTAAATCTGATGTTATCAGACACAATTTATATTTTTCACAAAATAAAAGAAAAAATAAAATTTCTCATCCTGTTTAGTGCTGCAAGTGATTAGTTGAGGTTGAGGCCAATGAGATGTGAGGACCCATCAGTAACTGAGGACAAAGGAAGAATATCCTGACAGTGCTAATGTTGAAATCCACGGAGCACAACAGCCTGTGTGCCATCACTGCTGCCCATAGGTATGGCCATTACGTCCCAAAAAAGACCAAATTAAAAATTTGAAAAAAGAGGTGGGGAAGAGCTACAAAATGAAGGGACAAATTTCCCCTCTTTCAAAATGAAAAAGGGTAAATTTAGGTTACATATCAGGAAAGAATCCTCTCCTCTGAGGCACTGGAAAAAGGTTTCTCTGAGAAGCTGTGGATGCCCCATCCCTGGAAATGTTCAAGGCCAGTTTGGATTGCAATCTGGTCTAGTGCAAAGTGTCCCTTTCCATGGCAGGGGGTTGGAACTGAACAATCTTTAAGGTCCCTTCAAACCAAACCATTATATAAATAATAGCTTCTGTCTTCAGAAATGAATAAACAAAATAAATTCCATCAGCTTTGGAGGGGAAAAAAGCATGATTATGGGGGAATTGATGAGATGCCTAGAGGATCATGACCAATATACACAAAGTTGAACAATGAACACTTGTTCTTTACTTTTCATAGGACAGAAAAGGAGAATCATTATACTACCACAGTCAGTCAGCAATTCAAAGTCATCAAAAGGAATTACATTCTCCACACAAAATGTGATTAAATACTGAAATTCACAAGAGACCAAAAGTATAAATGAATTCATAAGAAGATAAGTTTATGCAAGAGATATCAATTCCCAGACCCAAAATACAGTGGTCTGATGTAGCTGCTGGCTAATAAAGTCATTAATCTGCTTGTGGCTGGAAGTTGAAGGGGGAAGGGTTTCTCTGCTTTATTCTGTTTTTCCATGCTTTGCCTGGAATCTGCACCATCCATTGCTGGGGACAAGCCATTGGGATGGATGGATGGATAGTGATCTCCCTCACTGTGGAAATTCAAGTCTTATAAGGAAAACTACAGCTGCAGAAATACTTCGTTTTCAAAATCACTGTGGAATAATTTCACAACAAATCCTTTATAAAAATAAATAGCTATGATTTCTCATCTAAAGCACAGTGTTTAGATGGTCAATACCCATATTTCAACATACTAAATGCAGAAAAAACATACGTTGTACTCCCCTATAACAGCTATATTAATAAAGCAACAAATTGTAGCATTTTGTGAAACTACTTTCTAATATATTGGCTTATAAATTGGATTTCAAAACTGAAAACCATTTGACACCAAATGGTAGTATCTTACAATATCTTACACCTATCATTAGCTCCAAGACTTTAAAAATGATTTTTCAAACCAAGAGAGACTATAATTTGTCCCAAGATCTTGGGCTGGTTTGCCCGCTAAGACTGCTTATCTCCTTCAGAGAATGAGAATTCAATTACTAAAAATTAAAAAATGAATAAATAAATGAATAGAAATTAAAAATATACTGTGAGTGAATTAGATTAGAAACTGGTAATTGCTGTATTCGCATGCACTGTTTCCCTTGTTTTTTCCACATAGCCAACACTTGCGTTTTTCTTGAAAACAATGTTGAAAAACAACTGCAGGATTTCAATATCATATTTTGCTTCAATCCATTAATTTTTTTGTTTTGTTTGGTTTTGTTTTTTTGTTTGGGGTTTTTGGGGTTTTTTTTGGTTTTTAGTGTTTTGGGTTTTTTTTTTTGTTTTTTTTTTTTTAAAATAAATGTTACCTAATCTCTAATATCAGTTTCATTGCTTCGAACACTGGATTGATTATTTTGGTGACTAAAATGTAATGCAAAGTGTTGTTGAACCTGAGTATCAGCTTTTGCTCAAAGCCAATCTTACTTTGCCTTATGGCAACTATTGAAGTTGTCCATCAGACAACCTGATCTTATCCATATTACTGACTGGGTGGGCAGTGTCAGATTCATGTGATATTCATCATCACAGCAAATGACCTTTCCATCATTGGGGAGGACCATTATGAACAGAATAAAGTCTGTGCATGCGCCTTTGGGGGAGCACAGAGGATCTGAGAAGCTACAAGGCAGCTGACCCCACCTGCTGAGATTCAGGGGTGTAAAAGATGGGACTGAGCTCAAGGCTCCAATTCTCATCACCAGGATTTCAGTCACCCCCATTCACTTTTTCTGCTCCTAATCCAGCTGTGACCTGCTGAAGGACCCAAGCTGCTTTGAGCTCCTAATCATTTTATCTGCCACATGGAGTAGTGTTCATGTATTGATAAAAACCATGTTACCTCTCTATGTTTTGATGGTCTTTGTTGGCTGAAGGTACAAAACATCAAGATTGCACAATTCCATCTTATTCCATAGGCCTGCCTGAAGCAAAATTTTTTGGCTTGTTGCTGATAGTTCAAAGAAATCTATTCCCCAAATAAATAGAAAGTCATTCAAACTGGCAGAAAAATACATCAAACATCACATTTTCCTGGGAAATTAATGTTTTTTCTCTGTTCACCTCTAGTCCTTCTGATATTTATCTTCACATACGTACAATTAAGTGGTCATGCCAGTCAGTCAGCATCTGGCTTAAAATATCAATATCCTCGAGCCATGCAGGAAGAAAATATTAAATAATAACAGGTTATAAGTATTGTCAAAAATAATTACCCACTTGTGAATACTGTGCTGTTACTTTCTTTTCTGGTTCTTTGCTTTCCTTCCTTCACAAATCATTTTCACAGTGGAATCCTTTTCTAGTCAAATTTCATCATAGCATGTCATGTCAAATCAGGTACACAGAGGTCAACCACAAGACATAATAGTTCTGGGTTATATTTATCATCTTCTTTCATAACTTCAAGACACTAAGCAAAAGTCTGTGAATAGGGAAATACGTGGAAAAGTAGGGTCTGCTGCTTTTAGAGAATCCATAATTTCACAATGTTTGGCAAGAAATAATTACTAGAACTGTAAAATAGACTCTGCTATAGATAACTCATTTGTTACAGGGTGAGAGTCTAAAGAATAAATAGCAAATTTTAGTGGGAATAAATAATATTTCACATCTTGTTGTCCTGAACCTTCCTCAGTTGCCTTCAAATATTTTCAACAAAGCTAATCAGTTAACAAACTCTGAATTCACATAAAGGAAGATGATGTGGATTTGCCCTAATATGTAAACTACTCCCTATCCATTACATTCAATATAGATCCATTAAAGTCAATCTTCCCTGTTTTAGAATATAAATCTGAATAAAGCCTGAGCATCATGGAGATAAGAAAGTGTCATTTGGTTATACTGTCCCCTAATCTTGACTGTTTTCTGATGTGTCTTTCTCTTTTAACCTGCTACTGAAACTAATTGCATTTGTCACCTAGTTTAAGCCATTTTGTCCATAGAAAAAAAATACTTATAAAGCCCTTCTTCCACAGAGAGTCACATCAGCAGGAGGTTTTAAAGCTTTTTAACTAATTAAAAAAATCTCAGAGGTTTTCAAAAGAAGAACTTAATAGCAAACACATAAATAAATGCATCCATGTGTATATATATACTCGAGATGCCTGAAAGTGGTTCTTCTGATTCAGTACTGAAATACAGCATAGAACAGTTTGAGGAAGGAGAGATGAAAACATTTTGCCTAAAAACATGTTATCTAACACAACCAGAAAGAGAGCAGAAGAAGTTTCTTTATGAAATACAATTATTTGGAAAAAAAGAATGGTAGTACTCTTAACACCAAATGAAAATGAACCTGACTTATAATCAAAGGACATTGGAGTGTGCAGCTTGTAGAATTACAAAAATAAGAGTGTTGAAAATAAGGACTGAGTATTACTTGAAGGTTAAAAAAGTAAAGTGCTAGTTATGTAAAACTATTGTTCCTTTCTTTTTTCAGTCTTTCCTGAAAATTAAACGTACAGAAGAAAAAGTATTTTTTTTTCTTTAATCTGAATCACAAAACCTAATGCAGTATTTTGGTGTGCTTTGGCTCACAGTTTTGGAACACGGGCACAGTATCACACACCAAAATATCCACAAGGCATTTAGTGATCAAGATTCCAGCTGCTACTCCCTTTTGGCATAGTTTAGTTGGTTCCCCTTGAATCAGTTACTTGGCCAAGCAGCATATAACTCACAGATACCTTTTTCCATTCAACCAGACACATTTGGAGCTGTCAGCAACATCTACAAAATATTCAGTGAACTAAAACTTGCCATAGGCTGCAGGGGAATTGCTGCTCTGGCACCTGGGGCACCAGGAGGTCCTTTTTCCCTCCTTCTTCTTACACCCTGGTGTCTTCAGGGTTTTTTTTTTCCCATATTCTCGCTTGTCTCTCTGGCTGCTGTGCCGGAAGTTTTCCTTCCTTCTTAAATCCATTATCCCAGAGGAGCCAACGCCGTGGTTGATGGGCTTGGCCTTGGCCAGTGGAGGGTCTGTGTTCAATCCTGTTGACAGTGGCTTTCTTTGGCACCCTTGGCAGGTTTTGGACATTTGGTATATGCATTTTAACAAATTATCATTTAATTAACATAAACTGTAATAATAATACATGAGATCTTAACCTCAGAACCATGTTCTGAAATAAATATTTTTCCCTTGATGTTAATTTGTAAAAAATATTTTCAATTGCCTGATGGGTGAGGTGAAACTTCCCAAACATTCTGTAAGGGAAAGGGATTTTCTCTTCTCATTTCCTGAATGCATAGGCCGTTTTCATCACTAGCATCTCAGAAGCAGAGGGTCAAGACATTGACAAAGGTACTCCATGACAGGAGCCAACAAGTTAGTGAGTTTTACCCATTTTGGAAGTTTCATGAAATGAGGATTAATTATAACAGTTCTGAAGAGTTATGTCTCCCAGAACATTAAGAGTATCTTGAAATTATGCATATTAAACATTAGAAGTACTTTTAATCATGTTCTAAAAAATAGCAGAATGAAAAGAACAAAAGTGAGTAGATGTGCTCCTCACTGCATGAAAGTTCAGAGCAGCTATAATGGAATAAAAATAATTTACCTCCTACTTGATGAGTTTTATTGAGTACTGATAATTTTTCTCTCATTTTCACTTGAAGATAATTCACTGTATCAACTTTTCAGATGAAAAGGAAAATGGAAATTGGTAATGGAAAATTTTCAGAACAGTATGAAATAAAGTTTTTGCATATACCATTATTCCAGAAGAATTTCTCATTTTTTACATCAGTAAATTGAAAATATCCTATGAAAATTTAGTGCCTTCAAAAGTAGGTAAATAATCCTAAGTTATTTTCTGAGCAAGCTTTTACCAAGCTTTAATATTTAGTTAGGCTGACAATACATGCTTCCCAGTTTGGCTGTTTACTCACAGATTTGCAAATGTGTGTGTAAGAGATGAACAAGATGCTCATAGTCCCTCTGATTAAAAGCCAACATGCAGCACTGAAACAGCAAAATAAACAGCAAGGAGAAACTAAAAGGACAGCTTTAGCCCCTTGCTGCCCTAAGAGAATAAAGTAAACCTTTACATAAACTTTTCAGTCATTTTCCCCTCAGGTTTTACTGTAGTCTAAGTTCTAAATTGTATTCTGCTGTTCCATATCAAATCAAAACAAAACTAAACAAAACAAAGCAAACAAACAAAATACAGCCAAGCCATAGTCAAATTTCACACATTTTGTAGTTTAATCCCTATTTTAGAACGCTTACATCCATAATTGTATAGATGTCACCTTTTGATTTCAATACATTTTCTTACAGAGTATTGTGTTTTCTACCATACTCTGAGTCAAATGTCAAATGGTCAGGATTCAAACAAATCACCTGTTTTTTTGGTCCTGAACAAAACCCCACTTGAGAAAAAACAATTACAGATGTGGAAAAGAAAGATGGGATGGGGGGGAGGGTGGTAGAACACACCTCATATTCACATTTTCATCTTTGGAGAATTGGTGGGTTTCTAACCTCCAAGTGGAACTTCCTCTGGATTTTTTTTGTTTTTGTAGAAAGGCACAATGCAATGTTATAGAATAAATACAGTGATAACTGTAGGAATAGAACACAGAGAATAAAGCTGTTTTAAAGTAAAAATGTATTTAGGTGGCTAACCAAAATAAGAGAAATTTTCTGCTTCCGACATCCTTGATGATATTTTACTATGTAACTATTATTCCAAGGGGAAAAAAGTCTCTGCAGGTTTTCCGTTGATCATGATAGACTGAAAACCTCAATGTTTCAATAGCCACTGTGAGCATCTTTTGATACAGTTATGCACCTTAAATTCCTCAATAGGAATGCCATTTTTCTATGTGTTTTAGAAAACTCACCTTATTAATAAAAACTTTTGGTATTCATTTTGAATATTTCACATTAAACTTAAAGCTCACCCAAGGGTATGAAGAAGTGAGAAACACGGCATTAGACAACTATTTCGCCTTTTTAAAGCTATTTTTTTTTTTGTGTGTGTGTTCCATCAACACTAAAGAAAGATAGTAATGACATCATTGCAGAGTACTTTTTGCAGATTCTTTAACACTTATGTGCCATAAAAATAAGTTTACTGGCTCCTCCACCATCATTTCATATGACTGAGGAACTTGTTCCATTTTCATGGATAACAAAGCTCAGTGTATTCGTCACCTCACTTGAAATCAATGCCCAGTGATCTCTTTGAAACTTCCATTTTCAAACAGTTAACTCTGGTAATGGAGTTCACTACTCAACTGAATTACTGCTGCTCTGTGTGGAAGTTCCCTTTGATTCAGACCCCTGTTTGTTGCTGGGATCTTTGTTGGACAGAATTCCTGGCAGTGCTCTATCACGGTGGCAGATGCATTAGTTCTCCAAGGCACATACTTGAGAGCAACTCTAGACAAAATTAAGATATTGAGAGACAAAGAAAGGAAAACATATTTCTCCCACTCTTTTTATATTTAGAATCAAAATCAGTGCCAGAGAATATTACAGCACCAAATTATTTAAATAATATTATCAGTTAAATTTTGGAAGCCTAAAAGTCGCAGGCACAAGTGATGAAGCAGCAGCTGAAGGGAGGGAGATATCATCTTGACATGCTGGAAAAACCCACTACAACAAGACATGTCTGAGCAAAGAAAGAGATCTTTCTTTCACTCTTCCAATACTCATTAAAAGCTTCTAAAAAGTTGTTTCTGGGGCTTCCAGCATTGGAAAAATGTGTCCCTCTTGGGGTCCAGAGGAGAGCTGTGAGGAGGATCAGAGAGCTGGAGCACCTGTCCATAGATGTCAGGCTGAGAGATCGGGAGTTGTTCAGTCTGGAGAAGAGAAGGCTCTGGGAAGACTTTAAAGGGTCCTTATAGTACCTAAATTAAGATTATAAGAAGGCTGGAGATGGACAAGGATAATTTAAAATGGTAAAGAAAGTTAGGATGAGCAGGGGTGTATAGAGTATCTTATAAGTCTTAAAAACATTAACAAATGTTAAAAATTAAAAAAAAAAAAACAAAACCCGCTCATTTTTATGGAGGTCTGTAAACCATAACTTTCAGATTTTCATAAGAAAAAGAAATTTAAAATGGCAAACAACACATTCTAAATAAAAGTGAAAAGGAAATAAGACTTGCTTCATTTTATAAAGCCAGTTTGTTGGTACAAGGGCCCCGAAGTAGCTATTCACAATGAAGCTGTGGGGAGGACCCCTACAGAAATGCCTGAAACAGGAAATTTTAATCCAACACAAAACATTATTAGTATGAGTTGTTGGCTTCCCAAATCATTTTGAAAGCAGATTAAAGTACAGTATGAGCACATTCACCACGATAGTTACTTTTCCATTGCATTTATCTGCTGAAATCAACCCAGCTGGAATCGTTGGAAAAGTCTGTGGGATTGCTGGTTGGCAGTGCCACTTGAACATGAGCCAGCAGTGCCCAGGTGGCCAAGAAGACCAATGGCACCTGGCCTGGATCAGCAATGGTGTGGCAGCAGGATCAGGGCAGGGATTGTCCCCCTGTGCTGGACAATGGTGAGGCCACATCTCAAATCCTGTGTCCAGTTCTGGGCTCCTCAATTCAGGAATGACACTGAGGGGCTGGAGCATGTCCAGAGAAGGGCCGTGGAGCTGTCTGGAGGAAAAGTCTGTGAGGGACAGCTGAGGGAGCTGAGGGTGTTAAGCCTGGGAAAGGAGGCTCAGGGTGCACAATTTTGCGCTCTCCAGCTGCCCAAAAAGAGGGTGTAGCCAGGTGGGGATTGGTCTCTGTTCCCAGGCAACAAGTATGAATATGATAGAAAACAGCCTATAGTTACACCAGAGGAGGTCTAGATTGGATTGGGAAAATTTCGTCACCAGAAAGGTTGCCAAACTTTGGAAAAGACTGCTTAGGGAAATAGTTGAGTCGCCATTCCTGGAGGTATTTAAAAGGTGTGTGGATGTAGTGCCTAAGTCCATGGTTTAGTGATGGACTTAACAATGATGGGCTAATGGTTGGATTTGATGACCCTGAGGTCTTTTCTAACTTAAATGGTTCCATGTTTCTATGACTCTATGATTCTAAGGCAGAACCTTTTCAGAATTCAACATTTAAGATTAAAACAAAAGCCAACAAAATTCTGCTCCATACTCTCCATCCTGTTTGCCTGAAAAAGTAACAGCTAACACCAGGTCCTTAAGACCTTCCTCTATACTCTTCTCCCAGAATGGCTTAAAGAGGTAGGCAACAAAATACCCCTGAGATTTTCTGCAAACAGGCATGTCTCATCTTTATTTCTTGCTAAAACAAATCAATTTCTAGCACTATCTTCTTTCTTTTGCAATTCAGCACTTTGATGAGGAACCAGACCTGATATAGAACCTGCCTTTTGCACAGTATCACTGAATTCAGCCTTTGGAGCACTTTCACAGCACAGTTTCTGGTCAAGGTGCTGGTAAGGGAGAAGAGACAGTGTGGAGCCATTCCAGCCTGCTTAGCAGCTCAGCCATTCCAAATTAGCCACGGACAGGGTAAGTACTGCAAGGTTTCTCATCCACCTTGTATAGGTTTTTCAGAGGGAAAGAATTATTGCTGCTGCTACTGCAACTTTATAACCCTTGCAATTGCTATTATTATTTCTATGGAAGAAAATGACAAAACATTAGTTATTCTGGATAGAAAAGGGATACACGCCTTGAAGGTCAAGGGAAGTCTAACTTTTATCACCACACGATAAAATTACTTTTCCTTTTACTAGTTCAACAATCAAATTGAGAGAAGATCACCAGGATTTCAGTCACCCCCATTCACTTTTTCTGCTCCTAATCCAGCTGTGACCTGCTGAAGGACCCAAGCTGCTTTGAGCTCCTAATCATTTTATCTGCCACATGGAGTAGTGTTCATGTATTGATAAAAACCATGTTACCTCTCTATGTTTTGATGGTCTTTGTTGGCTGAAGGTACAAAACATCAAGATTGCACAATTCCATCTTATCCATAGGCCTGCCTGAAGCAAAATTTTTTGGCTTGTTGCTGATAGTTCAAAGAAATCTATTCCCCAAATAAATAGAAAGTCATTCAAACTGGCAGAAAAATACATCAAACATCACATTTTCCTGGGAAATTAATGTTTTTTCTCTGTTCACCTCTAGTCCTTCTGATATTTATCTTCACATACGTACAATTAAGTGGTCATGCCAGTCAGTCAGCATCTGGCTTAAAATATCAATATCCTCGAGCCATGCAGGAAGAAAATATTAAATAATAACAGGTTATAAGTATTGTCAAAAATAATTACCCACTTGTGAATACTGTGCTGTTACTTTCTTTTCTGGTTCTTTGCTTTCCTTCCTTCACAAATCATTTTCACAGTGGAATCCTTTTCTAGTCAAATTTCATCATAGCATGTCATGTCAAATCAGGTACACAGAGGTCAACCACAAGACATAATAGTTCTGGGTTATATTTATCATCTTCTTTCATAACTTCAAGACACTAAGCAAAAGTCTGTGAATAGGGAAATACGTGGAAAAGTAGGGTCTGCTGCTTTTAGAGAATCCATAATTTCACAATGTTTGGCAAGAAATAATTACTAGAACTGTAAAATAGACTCTGCTATAGATAACTCATTGTTACAGGGTGAGAGTCTAAAGAATAAATAGCAAATTTTAGTGGGAATAAATAATATTTCACATCTTGTTGTCCTGAACCTTCCTCAGTTGCCTTCAAATATTTTCAACAAAGCTAATCAGTTAACAAACTCTGAATTCACATAAAGGAAGATGATGTGGATTTGCCCTAATATGTAAACTACTCCCTATCCATTACATTCAATATAGATCCATTAAAGTCAATCTTCCCTGTTTTAGAATATAAATCTGAATAAAGCCTGAGCATCATGGAGATAAGAAAGTGTCATTTGGTTATACTGTCCCCTAATCTTGACTGTTTTCTGATGTGTTCTTTCTCTTTTAACCTGCTCTGAACTAATTGCATTTGTCACTAGTTTAAGCCATTTTTGTCCATAGAAAAAAAATACTTATAAAGCCCTTCTTCCACAGAGATCACATCAGCAGAGGTTTTAAAGCTTTTAACTAATTAAAAAAATTCAGGAGGTTTCAAAGAAAACTTAATAGCAAACACATAAATAAATGCATCCATGTATATATATATACTCGAGATGCCTGAAAGTGGTTCTTCTGATTCAGTACTGAAATACAGCATAGAACAGTTTGAGGAAGGAGAGATGAAAACATTTGCCTAAAAACATGTTATCTAACACAACCAGAAAGAGAGCAGAAGAAGTTTCTTTATGAAATACAATTATTTGGAAAAAAAGAATGGTAGTACTCTTAACACCAAATGAAAATGAACCTGACTTATAATCAAAGGACATTGGAGTGTGCAGCTTGTAGAATTACAAAAATAAGAGTGTTGAAAATAAGGACTGAGTATTACTTGAAGGTTAAAAAGTAAAGTGCTAGTTATGTAAAACTATTGTTCCTTTCTTTTTTCAGTCTTTCCTGAAAATTAAACGTACAGAAGAAAAAGTATTTTTTTTTCAATCTGAATCACAAAACCTAATGCAGTATTTTGGTGTGCTTTGGCTCACAGTTTTGGAACACGGCACAGTATCACACACCAAAATATCCACAAGGCATTTAGTGATCAAGATTCCAGCTGCTACTCCCTTTTGGCATAGTTTAGTTGGTTCCCCTTGAATCAGTTACTTGGCCAAGCAGCATATAACTCACAGATACCTTTTTCCATTCAACCAGACACATTTGGAGCTGTCAGCAACATCTACAAAATATTCAGTGAACTAAAACTTGCCATAGGCTGCAGGGGGATTGCTGCTCTGGCACCTGGGGCACCAGGAGGTCCTTTTCCTCCTTCTTCTTACACCCTGGTGTCTTCAGGGTTTTTTTTTCCCATATTCTCACTTGTCTCTCTGGCTGCTGTGCCGGAAGTTTTCCTTCCTTCTTAAATCCATTATCCCAGAGGAGCCAACGCCGTGGTTGATGGGCTTGGCCTTGGCCAGTGGAGGGTCTGTCTTCAATCCTGTTGACAGTGGCTTTCTTTGGCACCCTTGGCAGGTTTTGGACATTTGGTATATGCATTTTAACAAATTATCATTTAATTAACATAATCTGTAATAATAATACATGAGATCTTAACCTCAGAACCATGTTCTGAAATAAATATTTTTCCCTTGATGTTAATTTGTAAAAAATATTTTCAATTGCCTGATGGGTGAGGTGAAACTTCCCAAACATTCTGTAAGGGAAAGGGATTTTCTCTTCTCATTTCCTGAATGCATAGACTGTTTTCATCACTAGCATCTCAGAACCAGAGGGTCAAGACATTGACAAAGGTACTCCATGACAGGAGCCAACAAGTAAGTAAGTTTTACCCATTTTGGAAGTTTCATGAAATGAGGATTAATTATAACAGTTCTGAAGAGTTATGTCTCCCAGAACATTAAGAGTATCTTGAAATTATGCATATTAAACATTATAAGTACTTTTAATCATGTTCTAAAAAATAGCAGAATGAAAAGAACAAAAGTGAGTAGATGTGCTCCTCACTGCATGAAAGTTCAGAGCAGCTATAATGGAATAAAAATCAGTTACCTCCTACTTGATGAGTTTTATTGAGTACTGATAATTTTTCTCTCATTTTCACTTGAAGATAATTCACTGTATCAACTTTTCAGATGAAAAGGAAAATGGAAATTGGTAATGGAAAATTTTCAGAACAGTATGAAATAATGTTTTGCATATACCATTATTCCAGAAGAATTTCTCATTTTTTACATCAGTAAATTGAAAATATCCTATGAAAATTTAGTGCCTTCAAAAGTAGGTAAATAATCCTAAGTTATTTTCTGAGCAAGCTTTTACCAAGCTTTAATATTTAGTTAGGCTGACAATACATGCTTCCCAGTTTGGCTGTTTACTCACAGATTTGCAAATGTGTGTGTAAGAGATGCACAAGATGCTCATAGTCCCTCTGATTAAAAGCCAACATGCAGCACTGAAACAGCAAAATAAACAGCAAGGAGAAACTAAAAAGACAGCTTTAGCCCCTTGCTGCCCTAAGAGAATAAAGTAAACCTTTACATAAGCTTTTCAGTCATTTTCCCCCCAGATTTTACTGTCGTCTAAGTTCTAAATTGTTTTCTGCTGTTCCATATCAAATCAAAACTAAACAAAACAAAGCAAACAAACAATACAGCCAAGCCATAGTCAAATTTCACACATTTTGCAGTTTAATCCCTATTTTAGAACGCTTACATCCATAATTGTATAGATGTCACCTTTTGATTTCAATACATTTTCTTACAGAGTATTGTGTTTTCTACCATACTCTGAGTCAAATGTCAAATGGTCAGGATTCAAACAAATCACCTGTTTTTTTGGTCCTGAACAAAACCCCACTTGAGAAAAAACAATTACAGATGTGGAAAAGAAAGATGGGATGGGGGGGAGGGTGGTAGAACACACTCATATTCACATTTTCATCTTTGGAGAATTGGTGGGTTTTCTAACCTCCAAGTGGACTTCCTCTGGATTTTTTTTGTTTTTGTAGAAAGGCACAATGCAATGTTATAGAATAAATACAGTGATAACTGTAGGAGTAGAACACAGAGAATAAAGCGGTTTTAAAGTAAAAATGTATTTAGGTGGCTAACCAAAATAAGAGAAATTTTCTGCTTCCGACATCCTTGATGATATTTTACTATGTAACTATTATTCCAAGGGGAAAAAAGTCTCTGCAGGTTTTCCGTTGATCATGATAGACTGAAAACCTCAATGTTTCAATAGCCACTGTGAGCATCTTTTGATAGAGTTATGCACCTTAAATTCCTCAATAGGAATGCCATTTTTCTATGTGTTTTAGAAAACTCACCTTATTAATAAAAACTTTTGGTATTCATTTTGAATATTTCATATTAAACTTAAAGCTCACCCAAGGGTATGAAGAAGTGAGAAACACGGCATTAGACAACTATTTGCCTTTTTAAAGCTATTTTTTTTTGTGTGTGTGTTCTATCAACACTAAAGAAAGATAGTAATGACATCATTGCAGAGTACTTTTTGCAGATTCTTTAACACTTATGTGCCATAAAAATAAGTTTACTGGCTCCTCCACCATCATTTCATATGACTGAGGAACTTGTTCCATTTTCATGGATAACAAAGCTCAGTGTATTCGTCACCTCACTTGAAATCAATGCCCAGTGATCTCTTTGAAACTTCCATTTTCAAACAGTTAACTCTGGTAATGGAGTTCACTACTCAACTTCCATCTATCCTCTTGCCTAACATCTTGCCCAAAATTGTCTCTCACTAAGAAGGCTCTCACTAAATTCCTTAGTTTTTCAGCACATCTCACTCCTAACCCTCTGTCATTGAATATTAATCCACAGTCAAGGACAAATTATGCCTGACTGCAGGGTTTTCTTGCTTTTTTTTGTTACTTTTTAAAAAAAATGCTCTCTTTTTCCTCTCTTTTAATCTCTCTCCTTTTAATCTCTCTCTTTAGAATAAGAGATGCCGCACTGCTTGTGAGAAGCCTTTAAACTTTGAATTTTCCTGACATGAGCATTTTCTGGACAATTAACAAAATCACGTTAAATCTGATGTTATCAGACACAATTTATATTTTTCACAAAATAAAAGAAAAAATAAAATTTCTCATCCTGTTTAGTGGCGAAGTGATTAGTTGAGGTTGAGGCCAATGAGATGTGAGGACCCATCAGTAACTGAGGACAAAGAAGATATCCTGACAGTGCAATGTTGAAATCCACGGAGCACAACAGCCTGTGTGCCATCACTGCTGCCCATAGGTATGGCATTACGTCCCAAAAAAGACCAAATTAAAAATTTGAAAAAGAGGTGGGAAAGCTACAAAATGAAGGACAAATTTCCCTCTCTCAAAATGAAAAAGGGTAAATTTAGGTTAATATCAGAAAGAATCCTCCCTCTGAGGCACTGAAAAAGTTTCTCTGAGAAGTGTGATGCCCATCCCTGGAAATTCAAGGCCAGTTTGGATTGCAATCTGGTCTAGTGCAAAGTGTCCCTTTCCATGGCAGGGGTTGGAACTGAACAATCTTTAAGGTCCTTCAAACCAAACCATTATATAAATAATAGCTTCTGTCTTCAGAAATGAATAACAAAATAATTCCATCAGCTTTGGAGGGGAAAAAAGCATGATTATGGGGGAATTGATGAGATGCCTAGAGGATCATGACCAATATACACAAAGTTGAACAATGAACACTTGTTCTTTACTTTTCATAGGACAGAAAAGGAGAATCATTATACTACCACAGTCAGTCAGCAATTCAAAGTCATCAAAAGGAATTACATTCTCCACACAAAATGTGATTAAATACTGAAATTCACAAGAGACCAAAAGTATAAATGAATTCATAAGAAGATAAGTTTATGCAAGAGATATCAATTCCCAGACCCAAAATACAGTGGTCTGATGTAGCTGCTGGCTAATAAAGTCATTAATCTGCTTGTGGCTGGAAGTTGAAGGGGGAAGGGTTTCTCTGCTTTATTCTGTTTTTCCATGCTTTGCCTGGAATCTGCACCATCCATTGCTGGGGACAAGCAATTGGGATGGATGGATGGATAGTGATCTCCCTCACTGTGGAAATTCAAGTCTTATAAGGAAAACTACAGCTGCAGAAATACTTCGTTTTCAAAATCACTGTGGAATAATTTCACAACAAATCCTTTATAAAAATAAATAGCTATGATTTCTCATCTAAAGCACAGTGTTTAGATGGTCAATACCCATATTTCAACATACTAAATGCAGAAAAAACATACGTTGTACTCCCCTATAACAGCTATATTAATAAAGCAACAAATTGTAGCATTTTGTGAAACTACTTTCTAATATATTGGCTTATAAATTGGATTTCAAAACTGAAAACCATTTGACACCAAATGGTAGTATCTTACAATATCTTACACCTATCATTAGCTCCAAAGACTTTAAAAATGATTTTTCAAACCAAAAGAGATAATTTGTCCCAAGACTGGGGCTGGTTTCCCCGCTAAGAGCTTATCTCCTTCGAGAAGAGATCAATACTAAAAATTAAAAAATGAATAAATAATGAATAGAATAATAAATATACTGTGAGTGAATTAGATAAGAAACTGGTAATTGCTGTATTCGCATGCACTGTTTCCCTTGTTTTTTCCACATAGCCAACACTTGCGTTTTTCTTGAAAACAATGTTGAAAAACAACTGCAGGATTTCAATATCATATTTTGCTTCAATCCATTAATTTTTTGTTTGTTTTGTTTGTTTTTTTGTTTGGGTGTTTTGGGGTTTTTTTTTTGGTTTTTAGTGTTTTTGGGTTTTTTTTTTGTTTTTTTTTTTTTAAATAAATGTTACTAATCTCTAATATCAGTTTCATTGCTTCGAACACTGGATTGATTATTTTGGTGACTAAAATGTAATGCAAAGTGTTGTTGAACCTGAGTATCAGCTTTTGCTCAAAGCCAATCTTACTTTGCCTTATGGCAACTATTGAAGTTGTCCATCAGACAACCTGATCTTATCCATATTACTGACTGGGTGGGCAGTGTCAGATTCATGTGATATTCATCATCACAGCAAATGACCTTTCCATCTTGGGGAGGACCATTATGAACAAAATAAAGTCTGTGCATGCGCCTTTGGGGGAGCACAGAGGATCTGAGAAGCTACAAGGCAGCTGACCCACCTGCTGAGATTCAGGGGTGTAAAAGATGGGACTGAGCTCAAGGCTCCAATTCTCATCACCAGGATTTCAGTCACCCCCATTCACTTTTTTGCTCCTAATCCAGCTGTGACCTGCTGAAGAGACAAGCTGCTTTGAGTCTAATCATTTTATCTGCCACATGGAGTAGTATGTATTGATAAAAACCAGTTACCTCTCTATGTTTTGATGGTCTTTGTTGGCTGAAGGTACAAAACATCAAGATTGCACAATTCCATCTTATTCCATAGGCCTGCCTGAAGCAAAATTTTTTGGCTTGTTGCTGATAGTTCAAAGAAATCTATTCCCCAAATAAATAGAAAGTCATTCAAACTGGCAGAAAAATACATCAAACATCACATTTTCCTGGGAAATTAATGTTTTTTCTCTGTTCACCTCTAGTCCTTCTGATATTTATCTTCACATACGTACAATTAAGTGGTCATGCCAGTCAGTCAGCATCTGGCTTAAAATATCAATATCCTCGAGCCATGCAGGAAGAAAATATTAAATAATAACAGGTTATAAGTATTGTCAAAAATAATTACCCACTTGTGAATACTGTGCTGTTACTTTCTTTTCTGGTTCTTTGCTTTCCTTCCTTCACAAATCATTTTCACAGTGGAATCCTTTTCTAGTCAAATTTCATCATAGCATGTCATGTCAAATCAGGTACACAGAGGTCAACCACAAGACATAATAGTTCTGGGTTATATTTATCATCTTCTTTCATAACTTCAAGACACTAAGCAAAAGTCTGTGAATAGGGAAATACGTGGAAAAGTAGGGTCTGCTGCTTTTAGAGAATCCATAATTTCACAATGTTTGGCAAGAAATAATTACTAGAACTGTAAAATAGACTCTGCTATAGATAACTCATTTGTTACAGGGTGAGAGTCTAAAGAATAAATAGCAAATTTTAGTGGGAATAAATAATATTTCACATCTTGTTGTCCTGAACCTTCCTCAGTTGCCTTCAAATATTTTCAACAAAGCTAATCAGTTAACAAACTCTGAATTCACATAAAGGAAGATGATGTGGATTTGCCCTAATATGTAAACTACTCCCTATCCATTACATTCAATATAGATCCATTAAAGTCAATCTTCCCTGTTTTAGAATATAAATCTGAATAAAGCCTGAGCATCATGGAGATAAGAAAGTGTCATTTGGTTATACTGTCCCCTAATCTTGACTGTTTTCTGATGTGTCTTTCTCTTTTAACCTGCTACTGAAACTAATTGCATTTGTCACCTAGTTTAAGCCATTTGTCCATAGAAAAAAATACTTATAAGCCCTTCTTCCAAGAGTCACATCAGCAGGAGTTTAAAGCTTTTAACTAATTAAAAAAATCTCGAGGTTTTCAAAAGAGAACTTAATAGCAAACACATAAATAAATGCATCCATGTTATATATATACTCGAGATGCCTGAAAGTGGTTCTTCTGATTCAGTACTGAATACAGCATAGAACAGTTTGAGGAAGGAGAGATGAAAACATTTGCCTAAAAACATGTTATCTAACACAACCAGAAAGAGAGCAGAAGAAGTTTCTTTATGAAATACAATTATTTGGAAAAAAAGAATGGTAGTACTCTTAACACCAAATGAAAATGAACCTGACTTATAATCAAAGGACATTGGAGTGTGCAGCTTGTAGAATTACAAAAATAAGAGTGTTGAAAATAAGGACTGAGTATTACTTGAAGGTTAAAAAAGTAAAGTGCTAGTTATGTAAAACTATTGTTCCTTTCTTTTTTCAGTCTTTCCTGAAAATTAAACGTACAGAAAAAAAAGTATTTTTTTTTTAATCTAATCACAAACCTAATGCAGTATTTTGGTGTGCTTTGGCTCACAGTTTTGGAACACGGCACAGTATCACACACCAAAATATCCACAAGGCATTTAGTGATCAAGATTCCAGCTGCTACTCCCTTTTGGCATAGTTTAGTTGGTTCCCCTTGAATCAGTTACTTGGCCAAGCAGCATATAACTCACAGATACCTTTTTCCATTCAACCAGACACATTTGGAGCTGTCAGCAACATCTACAAAATATTCAGTGAACTAAAACTTGCCATAGGCTGCAGGGGAATTGCTGCTCTGGCACCTGGGGCACCAGGAGGTCCTTTTTCCCTCCTTCTTCTTACACCCTGGTGTCTTCAGGGTTTTTTTTTCCCATTCTCCTTGTCTCTCTGGCTGCTGTGCCGGAAGTTCCTTCCTTCTTAAATCCATTATCCCAGAGGAGCCAACCCTGGTTGATGGCTTGGCCTTGGCCAGTGGAGGGTCTGTTTCAATCCTGTTGACAGTGGCTTTCTTTGGCACCCTTGGCAGGTTTTGGACATTTGGTATATGCATTTTAACAAATTATCATTAATTAACATAAACTGTAATAATAATACATGAGATCTTAACCTCAGAACCATGTTCTGAAATAAATATTTTTCCCTTGATGTTAATTTGTAAAAAATATTTTCAATTGCCTGATGGGTGAGGTGAAACTTCCCAAACATTCTGTAAGGGAAAGGGATTTTCTCTTCTCATTTCCTGAATGCATAGCCTGTTTTCATCACTAGCATCTCAGAACAGAGGGTCAAGACATTGACAAAGGTACTCCATGACAGGAGCCAACAAGTAGTAGTTTTACCCATTTTGGAAGTTTCATGAAATGAGGATTAATTATAACAGTTCTGAAGAGTTATGTCTCCCAGAACATTAAGAGTATCTTGAAATTATGCATATTAAACATTATAAGTACTTTTAATCATGTTCTAAAAAATAGCAGAATGAAAAGAACAAAAGTGAGTAGATGTGCTCCTCACTGCATGAAAGTTCAGAGCAGCTATAATGGAATAAAAATCATTTACCTCCTACTTGATGAGTTTTATTGAGTACTGATAATTTTTCTCTCATTTTCACTTGAAGATAATTCACTGGTATCACTTTCAGATGAAAGGAAAATGGAAATTGGTAATGGAAAATTTTCAGAACAGTATGAAATAAGTTTTTGCATATACCATTATTCCAGAAGAATTTCTCATTTTTTACATCAGTAAATTGAAATATCCTATGAAAATTTAGTGCCTTCAAAAGTAGGTAAATAATCCTAAGTTATTTCTGAGCAAGCTTTTACCAAGCTTTAATATTTAGTTAGGCTGACAATACATGCTTCCCAGTTTGGCTGTTTACTCACAGATTTGCAAATGTGTGTGTAAGAGATGAACAAGATGCTCATAGTCCCTCTGATTAAAAGCCAACATGCAGCACTGAAACAGCAAAATAAACAGCAAGGAGAAACTAAAAGACAGCTTTAGCTTGCTGCCCTAAGAGAATAAAGTAACCTTTACATAAGCTTTTCAGTCATTTTCCCCCCAGTTTACTGTGTCTAAGTTCTAAATTGTTTCTGCTGTTCCATACAATCAAAACAAAACTAAACAAAACAAGCAAACAAACAAAATACAGCCAAGCCATAGTCAAATTTCACACATTTTGAGTTTAATCCCTATTTTAGAACGCTTACATCCATAATTGTATAGATGTCACCTTTTGATTTCAATACATTTTCTTACAGAGTATTGTGTTTTCTACCATACTCTGAGTCAAATGTCAAATGGTCAGGATTCAAACAAATCACCTGTTTTTTTGGTCCTGAACAAAACCCCACTTGAGAAAAAACAATTACAGATGTGGAAAAGAAAGATGGGATGGGGGGGAGGGTGGTAGAACACACCTCATATTCACATTTTCATCTTTGAGAATTGGTGGGTTTCTAACCTCCAGTGGAACTTCCTCTGGATTTTTTGTTTTTGTAGAAAGGCACAGCATGTTATAGAATAAATACAGTGATAACTGTAGGATAGAACACAGAGAATAAAGCGTTTTAAAGTAAAAATGTATTTAGGTGGCTAACCAAAATAAGAGAAATTTTCTGCTTCCGACATCCTTGATGATATTTTACTATGTAACTATTATTCCAAGGGGAAAAAAGTCTCTGCAGGTTTTCCGTTGATCATGATAGACTGAAAACCTCAATGTTTCAATAGCCACTGTGAGCATCTTTTGATAAGTTATGCACCTTAAATTCCTCAATAGGAATGCCATTTTTCTATGTGTTTTAGAAAACTCACCTTATTAATAAAAACTTTTGGTATTCATTTTGAATATTTCAATTAAACTTAAAGCTCACCCAAGGGTATGAAGAAGTGAGAAACACGGCATTAGACAACTATTTCGCCTTTTTAAAGCTATTTTTTTTTTGTGTGTGTGTTCTATCAACACTAAAGAAAGATAGTAATGACATCATTGCAGAGTACTTTTTGCAGATTCTTTAACACTTATGTGCCATAAAAATAAGTTTACTGGCTCCTCCACCATCATTTCATATGACTGAGGAACTTGTTCCATTTTCATGGATAACAAAGCTCAGTGTATTCGTCACCTCACTTGAAATCAATGCCCAGTGATCTCTTTGAAACTTCCATTTTCAAACAGTTAACTCTGGTAATGGAGTTCACTACTCAACTGAATTACTGCTGCTCTGTGTGGAAGTTCCCTTTGATTCAGACCCCTGTTTGTTGCTGGGATCTTTGTTGGACAGAATTCCTGGCAGTGTCTATCACGGTGGCAGATGCATTAGTTCTCCAAGGCACATACTTGAGAGCAACTCTAGACAAAATTAAGATATTGAGAGACAAAGAAAGGAAAACATATTTCTCCCACTCTTTTTATATTTAGAATCAAAATCAGTGCCAAGAATATTACAGCACCAGATTATTTAAATAATATTATCAGTTAAATTTTGGAAGCCTAAAAGTCCAGGCACAAGTGATGAAGCAGCAGCTGAAGGGAGGAGCATATCTGACATGCTGAAAAACCACTCAACAAGACATGTCTGAGCAAAGAAAGAGATCTTTCTTTCACTCTTCCAATACTCATTAAAAGCTTCTAAAAAGTTGTTTCTGGGCTTCCAGCATGGAAATGTGTCCTCTCTGGGTCCAGAGGAGAGCTGTGAGGAGGATCAGAGCTGGAGCACCTGTCCATAGATGTCAGCTGAGAGATCGGTTGTTCAGTCTGGAGAAGAGAAGGCTCTGGAAGACTTTAAAGGGTCCTTATAGTACCTAAATTAAGATTATAAGAAGGCTGGAGATGGACAAGGATAATTTAAAATGGTAAAGAAAGTTAGGATGAGCAGGGGTGTATAGAGTATCTTATAAGTCTTAAAAACATTACAAAGTTAAAAATTAAAAAAAAAAAAAAAAACAAAAACCGCTCATTTTATGGAGGTCTGTAAACCATAACTTTCAGATTTTCATAAGAAAAGAAATTTAAAATGGCAAACACATTCTAAATAAAAGTGAAAAGAAATAAGACTTGCTTCATTTTATAAAAGCCAGTTTGTTGGTACAGGGCCCCGAAGTAGCTATTCACAAGGAAGCTGTGGGAGGACCCCTACAGAAATGCCTGAAACAGGAAATTTTAATCCAACACAAACATTATTAGTATGAGTTGTTGGCTTCACCAAATCATTTTGAAAGCAGATTAAAGTAAGTATGAGCACATTCACCACGATAGTTACTTTTCCATTGCATTTATCTGCTGAAATCAACCCAGCTGGAATCGTTGGAAAAGTCTGTGGGATTGCTGGTTGGCAGTGCCACTTGAACATGAGCCAGCAGTGCCCAGGTGGCCAAAAGACCAATGGCACCTGGCCTGATCAGCAATGGTGTGGCCAGAGGACAGGCAGGATTGTCCCCTGTGCTGGACAATGGTGAGGCCACATCTCAAATCCTGTGTCCGTTCTGGGCTCCTCAATTCAGGAATGACACTGAGGGCTGGAGCATGTCCAGAGAAGGCGTGGGCTGTCTGAGGAAAAGTCTGTGAGGACAGCTGAGAGCTGAGGGTGTTAGCCTGGGAAAGGAGGCTCAGGTGGACAATTTTGCGCTCTCCAGCTGCCCAAAAAGAGGGTGTAGCCAGGTGGGATTGGTTCTCGTTCCAGGCAACAAGTATGAATATGATAGAAAACAGCCTATAGTTACACCAGAGAGGTCTAGATTGGATTGGAAAATTTCGTCACCGAAAAGGTTGCCAAACTTTGGAAAAGACTGCTTAGGGAAATAGTTGAGTCGCCATTCCTGGAGGTATTTAAAAGGTGTGGATGTAGTGCTAAGTCCATGGTTTAGTGATGGACTTAACAATGATGGCTAATGGTTGGATTTGATGACCCTGAGGTCTTTTCTAACTTAAATGGTTCCATGTTTCTATGACTCTATGATTCAAGCAGAACTTTTCAGAATTCAACATTAAAGATTAAAACAAAAGCCAACAAAATTCTGCTCCATACTCTCCATCTGTTTGCCTGAAAAAGTAACAGCTAACACCAGGTCCTTAAGACTTTCCTCTATACTCTTCTCCCAGAATGGCTTAAAGAGGTAGGAACAAAATACCCCTGAGATTTTCTGCAAACAGGCATGTCTCATCTTTTTTCTTGCTAAAACAAATCAATTTCTAGCACTATCTTCTTTCTTTTGCAATTCAGCACTTTGATGAGGAACCAGACCTGATATAGACCTGCCTTTTGCACAGTATCACTGAATTCAGCCTTTGGAGCACTTTCACAGCACAGTTTCTGGTCAAGGTGCTGGTAAGGGAGAAGAGACAGTGTGGAGCCATTCCAGCCTGCTTAGCAGCTCAGCCATTCCAAATTAGCCACGGACAGGGTAAGTACTGCAAGGTTTCTCATCCACCTTGTATGGTTTTTCAGAGGGAAAGAATTATTGCTGCTGCTACTGCAACTTTATAACCCTTGCAATTGCTATTATTATTTCTAGGAAGAAAATGACAAAACATTAGTTATTCTGGATAGAAAAGGGATACACGCCTTGAAGGTCAAGGGAAGTCTAACTTTTATCACCACACGATAAAATTACTTTTCCTTTTACTATTCAACAATCAAATTGAGAGAAGAAAAAAAAATAAAACAAATCCAATTTGATTTACCTGTTCTATACTTTTTTTTTTTTTAAACCAAGCATAGAAAATGGAAGGAGGGGGTTGTTTAGTTTTTATTTAATTTTCGACATTTCAGCTTGGAGAAATATATCAAATAAAAAGTAAGATGATATTTTAGCATCAGTTAGGGAGGCAGACTCTACTTGTTTTTATCCAGTAACTTAGGGCTTCTGGTGTCAATCTAGTTTTAGAATCTCAGATCAATTATCTTTGCTCTTGGACAAAATATGATCTCACATCTTCCTTGTTCCTGGGGGGTCCCTAAACCATAAGGTTATAGGGGATTTCAGCATAACCCTTGTGTAAATCATGGATTCATTTGGGTTGGAAGGAACTTTAAAGACTTTTAAGCCCTTCCTTGGGGCGTTGGAACCTTCCACTAGACCAGGTTGACCAGAGAGCCAGCCAGCCTGGCCTTGACAATTTCCACTGCTTCTCTGTGGAAAAATTCTTCAGGCTCTTCTCAGGCCTATTTCAGTGCCTCACCACCCTCACAGTAAAGAATTTCTTCCTAACACTGAGGTTCACTCAGTTATTTGCTATATAGAGGATCTCAACTTTGTTTATAATTTAGGAAGAGAAAAAAAAATAGTGATTACCATGCATACAAGTCATCCTATCAAACACCCATGTTAATCAGCTTATTTTGTGGCCCTACCTATCACACTGATGGGTGAAAAAATACAGAAAAAGAAAAATGTGTAACAGTGATTATTAAAGCTTATCAGGAACAATGAACAAACAATGATAGTTTGAGCCTCATAATCAGTTTTTCCATATCACATCCCTTCTGCCCCAGCAATATTTTCTCTCCCAGTCTGCCTTCTAAAGAAGGAAAGAATAAGAAATGTCTGCTGTGAGATTTCTCCTATTACACTGTTAGGAAAAGCTCCCTCTGGAATACACAGGATGTTGTAATATACACAGTAGGGAGTTCCACCAGCATCTGGCAATTTTCAGCATCAATCAAAATACGCAAAGCAACATGCAGAATGCTGGAACAGCTTTCATTTCAGGTACTCCTGGAATGCAAAAGCAGTGCAGTGCCTTTGCTGCTAACCTCTGCTATACTTCTCATCTCACAGAAAAGTCAGCTGTACACTTACGAGCAATACAACCTCCATGCTCCCTATGAGAAGATTTTGTGTGTGTACACATGATTTCTACTAAACAGAAGTTTTGCTGCCATGAATGTCTGTCCTGTTAGTACATTTAGAGATATGCTGCCTGTGGCTGGTGTAGAACTGTAGAAGATTTCTAAAATTTAATCAGCATGGGAGGTTAGAGGTTTATTTATCTTACTTTACTTTCTTCTTTTCTTTGTTTCCTGGTAATAATAATGCTCATAAACACAAAAAGCATTAGCACAAATTTGAGCTGATAGATACAATTCAGAGGTGAAATGGGCTAGTTTATCTGGTGTGTGCTCAGAAATAGAAAAGCCCAGTCAACATAATGTAAAGTTTTAACACTAGGAAAATATGACACAGATTACCACACCCAGATTTATTGTGAAATTCCTTAGAGGTTTCAGACTTGTTTGCTTGGGGATTTTTTACTGTCTTTTACAACAATTTGCACAATTTTATCAATGCTATGATGAAAATCTTGTATTTGGATCTTACTATCATTTATTCCTATCTTAATTTTCTTGCACTCTTAGAAAAGGGTTTAGGTATTTCTCTGGAGCTGCTATAAAAATTACTGTTTTGTTGCAATCTTTAAAACAGGATTTTATTTAGTATTAAAGAGCTACTGGTTTCTATTGATATTAGCCAAAAGTTACTTTGTAAATCAAAGTTATAGCCATCTGAGTAGAACACTTTTATTTTCCTGAAAATAGAGTTCTCTGTAAGAGGAAAAAAGCCCCAAAACACTACTGATGATACCACAGAATGCCAGTACTCAGAAATCCCTTTATTCTTCATTCTGTCTACCCTGTCCCTCTCCCTACCAAACATGATATTGCTTCTAAAACATAGATTGGATAGTAAAATTTTAATTTCAGTTTCATCCTGAAATCTCTGTATGAATTATGTGTGCTTATATAGCTTTAGAATAAAATGAAAATATATTTGAAATTCTTCTGAGTACTACTTTTTGATCAATGTTCTGCATTCACATTGTATCTCCTAAAATTGAGATCAAGCATAATAATTCAGACACAGGACAATTTCATTAAAGCCTTGTTGAGAGAAATCTCCCCACCAAACACAGGATCATAGGACCATCATTTGCCATTCATTGATTCAAACCCATCCCAGAATTTAATTTGAATCAATCCAACATTTTCTTTTTCTGATACAGGCACAAAGGAGTTGCTGCTCACAGTCCAGCTTTGGGTGTGCAAGTGTCTGTATCATAGAATTTATAGTTATTGATGTGTTCAGAAGTGTTTATGTCCATTAATGAGGCACCGTAGGAAGAATTCTCAAGTGATGTTCATGCTGTCCTCAGATTATTTAATAATGGCTCCTCATAGCAACAGCTATGTCGAGGGTAAGAGAGAAAAGGAAGATGACGACTTCATGTTTGTCAGTCTATCAGTTGTTGGAATTTTCATAAATACCTGAACTGGAAAAAATCTACCCTTTTTGACTACTGGAATATTTATTGTATGCTACAGCTTGAGGCTATAAAGACAGGAACAGCACAATAAAAGGACTTTGACCTTCACATTTCAGAATGAGAAACACTCTCCAGTCTGAAAGAAGAAAGAGCAAGAAAGTTTAAGATCTTGTGGCAGGAGGATAGGGGCAGATACAATTCAGAGGGCAAATGCAGACAGGTAGAGATTTGAAAAACTTCAAATTGAAAGTGCACTGATCAAGTCATAAGAGTGGCTGCTGACCTTCCTTCTATTCCGTAAAATGGTAATTACAGTATAGATGGAGCCAAAAAAAAAAAAAAAAAAAGCCCATGGGCACTCTGGGGAGGTTATACTCATTCTCCAGAGAGCATATGCTTGAAATAACAATTTAAAAAATTCGAAATGAGTTATTAGTGAGAAAACAAGTGGACGTATACCCCAGATCACACAAAAAATAACATTTTTTAAAAATCCCGCATAAAAAAAAAACAAGCTAAATATTTATACATAGCTTGATGATCCATCAGTTACAAAAGATTAGAATGAAATCCTTAATTTTAGTTGTTTTTTTTTTTTTTTTTTTTTTTTTTCCCTACCATCTAATAATTACTTTGCAAAATTATGGGGATATACAAAAAGGTTGTATTTTGGACACAACTATTTAGTCTTTCAAATGCACCTCATTCAGTACAATTACCAGTTGGTTGTAAACATTATTTATTATCAGTATGAAACCTTACCTTGGGGAAGATTTATCCCTCTCTTTTTTAATCTTCAATAGCATAAGACATTAAAACTCTGAGCTTCAGTAGCATGTTTGCACATAATGGGAATTCCCTGCTGGAAAATAAACAGGAGCATTTTCCGACCTCTCAGATGGGTTTCTTGCAGAGGGGAACCGAACTGGAAACAAAACACTCCAGTATCTGTAACTGAGGGATGCAGCTAAAAGGCATGAAGACTGCAAAGATCAGGACAGGTGGGTCAGAAGCTGAGGTCTGAAAGGAGAAACATCAAGAGTTTCAATCTAATAAATTCTTGTAAATCTGACAAATTCCAGTAGAAAACCCAAGATTGCATCTTCCTAAGAGATTGACCCTCCAAGCCACACACTATTCTGTCTGATGTAAAATTTTGAATGTACACCATGTTTTACAGGGACTGTATGTGAACTGCCACTCATGGAAATGAGCTAATGACTTCTATTCATCATTATGCCATTACAGTTCTTTTCTTTTTGCTTTCCTGTCAATAGCTTTTCCTTGTTAAAATATTGATATGCATAAAAATTGCTTTTTTTTTTTCCTGATTGTTCCCTACAGCTTCTCTACAGAAATATCCACTTAAAAATCCTCACTATTCTAGGCATTGAGTCAAGTTTTCAATTTTCCAGTAATCACAAGGGCTTTAGGTATGACTTGCTTTGTTCTATGCTCATTTGAGTCTCCCACAACAACTGAAAGACCAGTAAAATAGAGATTTCATGATTTTATGTCTTCAAAATCTTTCTCATTCTCAGTCTTAAATCTCTCAGTACACTCTTCTCTTTTTTTTTTTTTCTTTTCTTCCAATGCAATTGCATTTTGTTTCATTAGTTTTAACTGCCCAGAATTATTTGCTAACTACATTCTTTATTCAGCAACTTTACACATTTAAGCATTGGATAACAAATAACTTTTCTAGGTTCAGATACAAGAATTTGTTTAGAATTTTAAAGAGCTATTAATTTTCTACTTTCAAATGAAAGCACATTTGTTTCTTCAGAAAGGTTATTCTTCTTACCCAGTAAAACTGAGGAGTGCCATTAACAAGACCACAAAATTTCACATTGAGTAGAAGTTTGATTTGTTTCATTACTCACTCTCGCTCCTCATTTTTGATGATGCATGCTTTTGACTTCTTGACTGTATTTAATTCCTTCTCATTAATGACACACACTTGACTCTTTTGCCTCTTTGCGAAGATCAGTTATTGATCCACGTTAATGTAACTGATGTATCTTTCTCCCATCTATTAGCCATGTGTTTTCAAGCATGTAATTTAACTGAATTTTTTCCTCCTATAACAATTTCTCTGTCATCTATTCTCTGACAAGCACTCTACTTGCTTTTATTCCTATTCTTGTGCCTCATTTTATAAAAAAAAACAAAAAAAAAAAAAAAAAAAAACCAAAAAAAAAAACCTCCAGCACTCACTTTATAAATGTCCTTGTTATTAACTGTGTAAGAGAAACTTAATCATCATGGGTGGTTCCTTTCTAGAAATCGCTGAAGAAATATATTAAACATTTCAAAAGTAACAAACTCATGTGCTGGCACTGAACAGATCCAAAAAAAGTAATATAAAATTTTAATTATACACTAAGGTTCCACAGCTCTATACTCTACGTTGATGGCTGGGTAGCAAGTGCCTCATCACATCCTCCTAAAAAGCAAGCTTTCCATTTCTGATAGAATCAACTGCTCTCTTCCAAGGGCTGGACTATTTAACACCAATTGTGTACCCCTGAATCATGTGGGAATGAACAAACCTTTATTTGGCCAAGGTATACTGCAGTCCAGGTCCCTGTTGCGAGCACCAGCAGGCTGTCTACAATCCAACACTGAACATGGAAGTCATCACCGCTCTGGAGAACTCACAATTTGATGGATAATATACCAGCCACATGTCTTTTCTAGTTGAATTGCTCACCACCAAAATATTCCTCTTCACCATAATGTGAGGCTACAAAGAATTTATCTAAAGCCACTGCAGAATAATTTCCTGCTGCCTGGAGGGAGAT
>CM019214.1:105346553-105375594 GCA_009741485.1 Malurus cyaneus samueli | reverse complement strand
TAGGAGGGATGTGGATTTATTAAGTTAGACGGGAGAATTGCCAGTAAGTGAGAGATCGGGAAAGAGAAATGATCCCCCTTTGACCATTTGCTTATTCAACTGTGTCTGGCCCCTAGTCCTCTTGCCGTAGCCCAGCAATGGTAATTTTAGCAGTGACAGGGAAAAAAGTAAATATAAACAGATTTTGTGATCATGTCCATAACGTGGGATTTTTAAAGAACAAATGCAATTCAAACAGACTGATTGTTCTAGGAATTTTATTGGCACCATTGGACAAAGCAGAAATTGCGGTGTTAGCATTTTTATTTTAAATAATGTGTGGGAATAGATTTCTAATTGTTTTCTTCTGGGAGGACAAAGGAGGACATTCTGGGAGGCTACCTAGTTAATTACTAATCCTCTTCAAATATGGATAATAGCCTGGTTTGTCAACGTAGCTTAATAGCAATGGAAATGAAATGTGTCTGATTTTCCTAGCCACAGTATTTTCAGAAATGGCAGAGGAGCTTTTCCTCCCTTTTCCTACTGAGAAGCAGATGTACCATAGGTCATGGCAAGATCCTGGGCACAAGCTGAACTTAGTTTTGATATTATTGAGCACTGCTGGCCTTCCTGACTTCTCCATGCCCTGATTACCTTGTGAGGTAATTGTAATACTAATTCCAGAATAATATGTAATTCTTTCGTTTTGATCCCTCATGTTTTTTGCCAACATTAAATAATAAACAAGCAAAGCAACATTAAATTCTGTCTTTAACTTCATTTAAAACGCTTTAATATGGCAGGATTTTAGCCTTTGTTTGAAAGTAGATCTTGGTTTTCAGCTAATGAGGAAGATAACTATTTTTTTTCAGTGACCCCCCGTTTTTTTGAAGAATTACTGACCTCAACGTAATATCTTTTTTTATGGTCTAAGCAGTGCAGTGAAATGGCATTCCAGTGATTTTGCTATTCCTTTATTTCTAAGTTGTTAAGTCTGAGGGTTTGTTTCATTTCTTTTGATTCTTGTTACGGTGTGTGGGCAAAATTTAGGGTAAGCTAAAAATCTTTGTGAAGAATGAATTACACCCCCAAGGCCGCCATTTACAGAGGATTATGTATATTATATTAAAAAAAAAATGAGTCAAATTTTTGTTAAAATTTCGATGGAAATGTGACAATTTCCAACTTAATTATATTTTTGTAGCACCAAAATCCAAGTATTTAAGATCGTTAGGAGTTAATGATTCAAGCTAATAATTTAAATTGGTTATATGATTCTCTTTGTTCATGTAGTTTCAATATATCTTATTTCTCCTTATTTATTCTCTCATTCATTTTATAGGGTGTTAAGGATATTTCACGATAACTTGCTGTTTGGATGAAGCTGATTTTTTATTAGTTTAATAATTGTTAATTTTTGAAGATGATAATGAATAAACACTTAATGTAACCAATAAATTAACAATATGTTTTGAAAATTCATATTATTATTTAATTTGTGCGGGCAAGTAAATTTTTGCCATGTATTCTATTATTTGTTGAGATGAAATCTATATTTTTTAAAATATGTAGTCTTTATGGAATTTAAAATAAAACTTTCCGGTGGTAGATCCACTTGTTCTTTTAAAATGTTTTTTGATTGCTGAATGTGGGAGTTGTTACACCTTCTTGTAGATTGATCAATTTTCGGGGAGACATATAGGCCTCAAGATCATTGAGCTGTAATGGCATTCTCTGCGGATATGGCCTTCAGATATTACCTCTAAACAAAAAGGGTTAGGGTCTTCACACCCAAATTGTATGCGGGCCGCAGTTTCAAGTGGAGTGTTGGTAGTTTAAACTGAAATGGTGCATGAGTTCTAAGTTCATTTGAACTTGCAATCCTAATTCCATCCAAATTACGTTAAAATGTCATCCGAAACTGCTAATTTTTTGACTATCAGGTTCATTAATCATTGGCAATCATTCCTCTATTAAGGTGTATATTTGTATTTCAAGGAGAAGGAAACAGTGGCACAATTC
Organism: Malurus cyaneus samueli; assembly: GCA_009741485.1. Lineage (NCBI taxonomy): Eukaryota > Metazoa > Chordata > Aves > Passeriformes > Maluridae > Malurus > Malurus cyaneus. The sequence goes on along the minus strand of CM019214.1, from coordinate 105,373,590 downwards.
TTGTTAAACGGGCATCCATGGACTGCCAGTATTGTATTGCATTTCCTTCGTGAAGCCCGAGCAAATTCCACTCAACAAACCAGGGGATTTTTGGTGATTGTAGATGATCGAAAAAGCGAATTCACTTTTACTTTATTTTAGGAGTTTGGAAGTTAGGGGCCTGTAGTACGGGTTAAAAAAGGTAATTTCAAATGGATTTAGGTTCATCAGCTGGAGCAATGTTTATGGTTAACAGTTTCCTCTTTTAGCCAGAATGTTGGATCTTTGGGCTGCAAAGCAGCAGATGGGAACTATATTTAATTTATAATTTCTGGTAGGCTAGAGAAGAATCTGAGGTGATATAACCAATAATTGATCCAAAAAGAACCCCATAAAATACAAAAAAAACCTACCCCAAAAAATAGTACATTGTTTTTTCTCGTTTATTGCTATTTTTTAATATAGGTGGTTGCTTTTTTTTTTTTTTTTTTTTTTTTTGGGAGGCGTTGTGGGATTGTTAATTGTTTCTTTGCAACCTTTGTTAAATAAGACTTTTAACTTTAGGTCTGTGGGATTCAGATTAAGCAAAAACGTTATAGATGTTAAAGTGAAGTTGTTAAATAAATAATTTTTACAGTATTTTCATGATTTGCCCTGAGGCATTGTAACATCTTAGACTGCCAAAACATGAGCCAGGTCTCAAGGTTCCATTTATATCAATGGGAAATAAAAAGAGATTTAACAAAGGCAAAATGATGAGCTTGAAACCTTTCTAGTAGAACAATCATTTGGATGATAAAGAGAAGTGAACTGGGAATTCCTACAAGAGATAATTGAAGAAAAGAATGCTTTATCAGAGGTTTTTTTACTTTTTATGAGGTGGAACAGTTGTCAAGTATGTTTAAAGTGAAAATCTGTGCTGGGATGTGATTTTTTTGTTCTTGTTCATTGAAGTTGTATTCATTAGAATGTGGTTTTATTAATGTAACAGAAGTAGAAAGCCAAGATTAATGGGTTCTTTAGGAGGAGGAAGGTGATGTTATCTATTAAGGAGGAAGGAAAGATTGAAGACAAATTATGATTTCGTGCATGAACTTATGAAGACTGTTGTTTTAGGTTAGATTTATTGAGAATTTTTAGATTGCCTTATGAGGATATTTCATTTGGAGTATGCAATGATATTCTGAAGTACTTGCTGAGGATGCCTGCTAATGTCAGTCGAAGAAGAAAAGGCCGGGCTTGGACGTGTTTGGACCACTGTGATGGTGTCCAGCAAGTACGTCGGGAATGGAATACATGCTCCAATTTGAGTTATATATCCTAGAATAAAGTAACATAAGGAAAGCAATGAGTTTGTTTTCATATTGGTGGGAAGGGTTTTAGGGTTTTTCTGAAACAAAGATGTCTGGAATGTGTTATATGTTTGCATGGTGAGTGGTCGTTTTTGATTTTCTTACATTTAATGGCATGGTAGTATTTCTTCTAGGTTTTTAGAGTTTGGAAACTGCGTAGAAAGATAAATGGGGGGAAAGGACAATTGGTTAGGTGAGTTACAGTGAGAAGGGGCAGGACTTAATCTCGGCAGAGTGGGTGGAGTTGTTTGGCATTGAGAGAGAATTGATGGGGGTAATTACGGGGGCATGGATGTAAACAATGTTGGTTTGTCTAAATGATGTGGGGATATTTGTGGTAGGATTGGATGTAAGTGGAAAGAGATTACATAAGTGTTGTACTAGGTGTAGCCACGACAGGCCCACACATGTTTGCGCGGCCCGAATATTGCTCATAGTCCAAACGTGGCTAGCAGGCACCTCTGCACCAGTGGCCAAGCCTGAGATCTGCCATTAGGACTAAGGAAGCAAATATATTATTTGGGTCTTGCAAAATCAACAAAATACTCTAATTTGGTCTACCTCGCTTGCCTGCAAGCGATCACGCGTGGGGAACAAGGGCAAAGGCTCTTTCAAAAAAGTGCTTATCTCGCTGCGAGCAACCGCTTCTGCACGCTATGTACTGCGAAAGGCAGCACAAAAAACCCCATGTGGACAGCACCTTGCACAAGTATATCCCACAGAGAATTTTTGTTTGGCAAAACATCTTAATTTGCTCTATCTCGGCATTTGCACTGCATACTTGAGGGCTCATGCCAGGGTTTGCGGGAAACATAAGGTTACTCGCCAAGTACTTATGGGCTCTTTCAAAAAGTGTTATCTCGCTGCTAGCAACCTCTTCTGCACGCTATTGTACTTCGCCTGAACATCGCGACAGCGTAAGGCATCTTAATATATTATTACAAATACAAAGGCCCAACCCACAGCCAACACCGTATAAGTGCAGGTATGCACATTAACCTTACGGTCTCTGCAAGATATATGTATCAACTGAAGTGATAATAGGATTTTATGAGTAGTGTAAGTTCATTAGAGTGAGAGAAAGAATAAGAGATAAAAAGAAAGAAAGACAGAAGAGAATGAAGATACCAAATGAATGAGTATATTATTTATACAATAACCAAATTGAGTTAAATATACGCTATGGCAAATCTAAAAAATTGATTATTTTAAAGTCATCTTGTATTGTTTATAGACCCAAATGTTGTTATGGGTATAGATGCTTATGTTTTGTACGATTGGATTGAATTAATAAGATTGTGCCATGAGAGAATATTATATTATTTATTATTATTTATAGAAGAGTTTAAGTAGCAAAGAGAGATTGGAGAATTTTATAATAATTAAATATAGATGCTATAATAATTTCATTTTATTAAAGTATCATGATTATTAATCGGTCAATATTAAGCGAGTTTTAAAGCTATTGATTTATAAAGGTCGGCACTGAGGATACTTGCAAATATTTCATTTTTGATTTGCAATTTGGTTTTTTCTCTGTGGATCAAATTTTATATAGAAATTTGATTTGAATAAATCTGGTTTTTTGAAAGATTGTTTGTGTTGGATTGTGATTTAGTTTTTTGAATGAATTAGTTGCTTCCCAGCGGACAGAGCGGTGCGACGAAAAGTGGATAAAAGCACTTTTGAAAAGGCCTTCCTTTTGTTCCACTGTCGCGGTGATGGCGTGAGGCGCGCGAATAGAGAATGAGGGAGTGAAATTGAACAAATGTTTCAAGTGGGTGCGGTGTCACTTGGATGGCAGGTGTGCTCCCGAAGGTGTGTTGTGTGCTGCCGGTGGCAGGGCAAGAGAGGAAGAAAGGCCTCTTTCTTCAATTCAACTGGAGTGCCGAATGAAGAGCCCAAAGTAGAGAGAATGGACAGGTGCGACTGAAATAGTCTCGCTGGCGGATTGTCGCCAGCAACGAACCGCTTGGATGCTACAAAAAAAAACAAAAAAAAAAAAACCAAAAAAAAAACTCCACACACTCACTTTATAAATGTCCTTGTTATTAACTGTAGTAAGAGAACTTAATCATCATGGGTGGTTCTTATTCTAGAAAATCGCTGAAGAAATATATTAAACATTTACAAAAGTAACAAACTCATGTGCTGGCACTGAACAGATCCAAAAATAGTATAAAATTTTAACTATACACTAAGGTTCCACAGCTCTATACTTCACGTGTGATGGCTGGGTAGCAAGATGCCCATCATCACATCCTCCTAAAAAGCAAGCTTTGCCATTTCTGATAGAATCAACTGCTCTCTTCCAAGGGCTGGACTATTTAACACCAATTGTGTACCCCTGAATCATGTGGGAATGGAACAAACCTTTAATTTGGCCAAGGTATACTGCAGTCCAGGTCCCTGTTGCGAGCACCAGCAGGCTGTCTACAATCCAACCCATGACATGGAAGTCATCACCGCTCTGGCAGAACTCACAATTGTGATGGATAAATATACCAGCCACATGTCTTTTCTAGTTGAATTCTGTCACCAAAAATATTCCTCTTCACACCATATGGGCTACAAGAATTTACTAAAGCCAACTGCAGTGGCATTGTAACCCACTACCCTACTGATTTTTTTTTATCTGTTTCTCATATTTTTTATTCTGTTTCTCTTAGACGGTTTAGGCAAAGGTGGACATCACTTGCAATCTTTTGTCTTAGTTCAAGCTCAATCTCTAAATAGGTATAAGCCACCTTCGTATAATTTCAGTATCTGTTCAATCTGGTGATATTCCTAAGAATGACAGAAACAAGAATATTAAAAACTTACTGTGCCTCTGAGTAATCTGTTCCAATGGTTACTTTCCTTCCCTGCCAGCAGTTTTCACTTTCTTCCCAGTTTAGACTTTGGTGACTTAAACTTCCAGCTGTTGGATCTTGTTACATCTGTACTTGGCAGACTGAACAAACCACGATTACCAAATCAAAGCACCATGCCCTGCACAGTCTATTCCTCATTTGCAAGCAGTAATTCAGCATTATTTTTACATGCAGATTAAAAATTCAGTCAGAAAGGCGGGTAGGAATACACTCAGAACATTCAAGTTGTGTCAATCTTTTTCACAATAATACTGAATAACTATGCTATTATTTAGTTCATAAATTGCAATCTCTTAATATCCAACAGGTAAGCAGCATGTAAAAACACCAGGTGGCAAAAATCTTATTTTTCTAATTAAAATACGTAAATATGCACAAAAGCTGTAAGAATACTCAAGTGCAGGGCTTTAATTTCAATGGCTCACTGATTAGTCAAATTATTCTCAGGTACTTTTTTATCTCTCTAGGAATCCTCATTTTATACTTTCCAGTCAGCAAATATCAATTTTTACACTACTGTTTTCCTGAATTAAGTCTATATTATTTTTTTTGTTTGTTTCAGAATTCTCACAGCAGCATCGCTGAATTAAGAGTGCTGTGCATGCCCATGATCAACAGGGAACTTCCAAATTAATGTTGAACCAGCACTTGGCTGTTGCTGAGTGGTAACACTGTGCATGTATGAGGAACTTAGCTATGTAGAAAAAACCTTATCCATCAACTGACCTCTTCAGCTTACAAACCTTTGATTTTTTTTGTTTGGTTTTTTCAGTTACACATCACAGAATTCAACCCTTAACCAAGTGCAATAACATCGACCCAGCTATGGAATAAGACCCCACTGCAGATGCTAGAAAGACCAAACAAAGACCAAACAAGTCATTTTCCCAACACCTGACAGTGCTGAGACTGACTCGAACATGACATTTACAGGACAATGAAGCAAAAACAATTTCCAGAAGATTCACATCCCAGAGCTTGCTTCACATGGCAGCTAAAGATGTCAGATAGACTTTATAAAAATCCTTCCTCATCTATTCAAAAAGGAAGGATACTTTCTATTGGGTTAATTAATTAGTGACAACAAGGAACCTTTCATGTTATCACAGAAACATTATTAACAGTAATAAATTGCACTTTTCCTGAAGCAGCGTGAAATCAATGACTTTACAAGAAATCGCTAAAACAATGGTGATTCTTGAAGAAAAATGCTCATTTGAAGTATGTGAAGAGTATAAGGTTAAGGCCATTGTATTCTCATGCATTTTATGATTTAGAAATATTTGATGTTACTGGGTTAGATGTATTTTCGAGTCTGCATTGCTTGGAATAGAAATATACTTTTTTTTTTGTGGACAAACCTCTGGATTAGTTTGAAAGCTGGTCTAGTGGCTAGTAGAAATTCAGAGTGGGATGGAATGAGAATTGCTCCTTAGGGTAATTATAGGCAACAGCATCCACAAGGCTTGCTTATTTCAAAAGTGATGACAGTCTAGGTCCTTGTAGATTGAGATTTTTCCTGTCCTCAGCATGGGAAAAAGCCAAGGTTTGGGCCTGGAGAGCAGAAGATCAGAGTAATGTCTATTTTGCTTTACCTCCAAGACTATCTGTCTTATATACTGTGTATAGACCCTCAACATTTATTTTTATATTTTAAGGTGAGATATGCAATTTCAGGAGGCCTATTTTTGCTAAGAATTTACTGAAGGGTAGAGGGAGGAAGGAATTTTACACAAATTGTAATTTCTTAAGGGAAAATGTTCCCCATAGACCGTTATGATCTTCTCAAAAAAAAGTTAGCTATAATGATACTCCAAGGAAGGTGTACCTCAAATTTACTGAATTTTCGCATGAATTTCATGGATATATGAAAGTATTCCAAGACTAACCACTGTCATGAAAAATGTCACTCTGCATATTGATTTTTCACTGTAACTCTCAAAAGGCTTTTCTGTCTCATTTGTATGAGCCTGGAATAGTTTTCCACAGTCACCTAGAAAATATTTATCAGAACTGAACCTTACTTCAGTATAAATTAGCACTGACCTATGTGAGATAATTCTTTTTGCTACACAGTTCACTAAGGATCTCACTTTCATAAGGGAGAAATTTTGACCTGGCCTTGTGGGTTGATTTTTTTCCCCACACTTTAAAAATTAAGAAATTCCTTTGAAAATGTAGCCAGGTCACCACCAAAAGTTAACCCTTATTCTTTGTTCTTCCATCTACTGAGGGCAAATGTCATTGCCTCTTCTCTCCTATTATTTCTCCCCACCAGCTTATAATTTATTCTTTATGGTAATTACGGATAAATACAATCTACTGCTGATAATTAAACTTACGCATCTCTTTAAAGACTGAGCCAGAGGTCACAACAACTTTCAATAGTTACACAAACATGATTAGTATTAATTTAGCCTTAAGTGCTAAAGCATCACTTAACATGTAAACTGAAGCAGTTTTTGCACATAAATTAACCAGTAGGGAGTTTTAGCCTTTGGTTTTGCATAACCAGAAGGAGGAAATTCCTGCTGTGGCATCCTCTAGAAAGCTATTATTTCCATAGAGAATTATTGATGGACCAACCAAAGAATTTCTCATTTATATTTAAGGATGATATGAATTGTAACAAATGCACATGAATGATGAACACAAATAGTGACAACCTGTTATCTAAAAATAAAAGTATATGACTAAGAAAAAAACCTACCAAGTTTAAATTAATAATTAAAGTGCTTTAGATTCTGTCCTGAAAAGGAAAACGATAATGCAGGACACCATAATGTGTGGATACCATAATGTACTACCTTACAACAACCAGGTAAGGACACATTAAAAAGATGCTCTCTGTCTTTACTATGATCAATAAAAATACATTTCCTGTACTAACCATTAGGTTAAATAGGAGGTAGAGAAAATTCAATTAATTACTGCTATGTTTTGGTATCATATATGGCCAGGCAGATTTTAATCTATCCTAGAAAAAAATCAGATTTACTCAAGAAGAAATTAATGCACAAATTTAATCCTTTACTAGAGGAAAAATAAATTTCTGTAAGACCAAAATTCATGACACCTTTTCTCTAGAATATCCTTGGCGTGATAAAACAAGGTGACTAACAAATAATGTGGGATATCATCTTGGGTACTGTTTTCCCAAAATTTTCTCCAAACACCCAAAGACCCATGGGCAGCAAGGGAGGGAGGGGATTCTGCCCCTCTGCCCTGCTCTGGTGAGACTCACCTGGAGTATTTGTGTCCCGCTCTGGAGTCCTCAAGGTAAAAAGGATGTGAACTTGCTGGAGTAAGTCCAAAAGAGGGCACAAAAATGATCAGAGGATGGAAGAACCTCTCCTCTGAGAACAGGCTGAGAGAGTTGGGACTGTTCAGCCTGGAGAAGGAAAGGCTCCAGGGAATGACAGAATAGGAATTACACCCATCCCTGAGTTGGAAGTTACCCAAAGAAATAATTGAAATCCAACTTCTGGTCCTTCATAAGACACCCCAACAATTACACCATATTCCAAGAGAGATATCCAAAAGTTTTATGAGCTCATGACTTGAGGCTCTGACCATTTGCTTGGGGACCCTGTTCCGGTGCCCAACCACCCTCTAAGTAGAGAAACATTTCCTAATGTCCAACCTAAACCTCCCCTGAGACAACTTCAGGCCATTCCCTTGAGCCTGGTCACCACACCAAGAGATCAGTGTCTATCTGTCCTGTTTCCCTACCGAGGAAGATGTAATGAGGTCTCCCCTAAGGTTCCTCTTCTCCAGGCTGAACAGACCTGAATCCAACTAAATCCATTTTGAAAAATTCAGATTATACCCTAGAGGTTTACGTGAAAGTAGAATTAAGCGTATCAACATCCAGGTCAAAGTTTTTCACCCACAGAAACTAAAATTTGTGTCAGTCATAGTCATAATTTTGGGGGCGTGGGACAGGTGAGGTGAAGGAGCAAAGTGGATTTGGGCTGAAAGTGCACGAATGGTGAAGAGATTCCACAAAAGGATGATAACACACCTATAGCAGCGGTCACTGTCAGTGTGCTGCCTCCTCTACACTGACATCTGTGTGCTGTCTGTTTCCAACCCCTGGCTTGTCACCAAGAACAAATCTCCAAATTACCTTGCAATTATGCACAGAGGTGGTTTTCCTATTGCTGGTCCATCTGCACAAGTCATGTTAGCCAAAAACAGCTGTTCTTAAAATATGTTTGAAGATGCTAAACTCAAATATGCTCAAGAACAAGATCTTCTTTCATTGCTAGTGTTACTTTTATCAAATCCAAGTTTTTTTCTTATTAATAGTCAAACTGTATCTTTCCAGAACTCATTTAATATATCTGGAAACACACAAGTCTTTGAAACAGCTGAAATTCCTGATCCTTTCCTGATGTACAAAGCAATTCCTATTTCACCATGGACAAGTACCCTCTCAAATTCTTGTCCTTCTGTAAGAGATATTGTCAACAAACAACAAAATATTTCCTGTAAAACATCTTATCTTAACTACTCAGTCCCTTTTGGCAAAGTGTATTTGGTAACAGGTTTGGCTTTTCTGGAGCTGTCTGTACAGACTCAGGTGCTTTTTAATCAAATTGACATGGGATGTGAAAACTCTTAAAACATTTATAAACCCATCAGTAATGTATTAAAAAAAAAACAGTATCCATCAATTCAAAAAAACCACAAAAACAAACCCAAAAAACAAACCTGTATGTGAACTAACAACTAACACACTGTGCAATAGCAAAGGGGAGTGGAAGAGTCTTCTCAGCTACATGAATACAAAAGTAAAATTCAATAAAAATAATCAGCTTTTCCTCCTTTTCCTAACAGGTTGCCAAAAAACTCATCCCATCTCAGCAGAGACCTTGGCATGGATCCTGTATAAAATCACAGCATTCAATTTCCAGTGCCTAGCTAAAAAAGCTTTTCTTTGTGTTGCATTATTCAGCAGGTAATTGATTTGAGCTTATTTACATTTTTTGTTCTGGAGTGAGACTGGTGAACTCCCTGTGTTAGTGTTTTCACAGATGAAGACTAAAGACAAATCTCCATCCCTTTCTGAATTATCCATGAACAAATTTGAGCTTTAAAATTTGGTTTGATGTTCAAATCTATATAATGAAATATCCAAGCGACTAGATGTTTTAAAACAGAAAATGATACAGAAGAAATTGTGTGTAACAAGACATGCATCATACTACTCAAAGCAAAGGTGATGTTGAAGGGAGCCATTTAATTTCATTGGCACAGAAAATGAGAATTGTTCCTGCATGTGATTTTCTAAGGTGGGTGGTAGATAATACCAGTACCAAACAAGACAGGGCTTTATGGAGTTTAAGCAAGCCAAAAAAATTCTCATGAGAAAAGGTTCACCACATCCTGAACCTGTAAATCTCTGCTACAGCATGAGAGATTGTGCAGCACTTTAGCTAGTTTCATACCAGCCTGTGCCCATTTAATCTTTTAAAGATAAATTAAGAATTATCTCTTAAAGATAAGTTCAGCTTGCAGTCTCATCACAGAATACCCTAACGACTAGGAGATATCCTAATTATTCAGGGACAGAGTAGTCAGCATCTGTACTCACCCCTCAAGATGTGCTCCTCTTGTGTATGACGTGGGCATGAGTACATGTGAAACAAAGAGTCTACACATGTGACATACTGCCACAGTTTGGGATAATATCACAAGTTAATGAAGTTCATCGTGAAGTCATGCAGAATTACCACAGGACTTAAAGAAATAATTTTTAAGTAAATCTTGTGCAGAAAGGAAAGGAAACAGAAGACAAGAAAATATCCAAAATATTGTATGTCTTTTTAAAATCAGTGCAGTAAGACAAGCCTTGATGTAGTTCTCCTTTCTAGAAACTCTTGATACCCCATACCTCCTCGTCCCTTTTATCACCTTTGCATAACACACTTTTTCATCTTCTTCCTTCCTACCACCACCCCACAATGCCATGACCACTTCTTCTGAGTATGCAAAATCTTTTATTCCTGACACCAGAAGGCATCTGCTAGGAAAAGATTGTTCCTGCTTGATACCACTTGTAGGAACAAAGACCAATGATGGTGTCTTTGCACAGTACTTCACTGAGGGCCTGTATGCTTTCCCTACTGCATCACTGGATCATTCTTTTGCCCTTTTCCTTTGTAATACTCTGTTAACTAAACAACCTCTCCATTCAGCAGCACAGCTTGACATAAGCATGACTTCAAAATAGTCTTGAGAACACCATGACAGACCCAGTCATTCAGATGCTTCTCCCTACAGTGTTCCAAAAGAAAATTGTCTAGCAGCTGAAGAAATGTGTAAATGTATACATATACATGTATACATAAATATATGTATCTAGAAGCAACATCTTTTAGAAAAAAAAAAAAAAATACATTCTTAAACACATAATACCAAACCTAAAAAACAACACAGCATCAATTCAAATTCCCTGTTGAGTTGCTGGAGTTCAGACAAAGCAGTGTGATTGCACTGCAAGAAGCTGACACATCCTGCCATCAGACCTGTCTGAGCGCTGGAGCATCCTTTCTTATGCAGTTCAAAAAACTTAATGTTGAAAATGTTTTTTTTTTTTTTTTTTTTGGGGGGGGGGGGCAGGATTTGGGAGCACTAGTCCTAGATATGGATGGAGTTTGCTTTTGTTTGTATTCATAAGGCTGACCATTTATGTTCTTTTGCTTCCTCTCCTCTCCCTTCCCTGCCCACCCCAGAACACCTGCCCAATTAATCGGGAGTCTGTGTTAGTCTCTTGCTGAAATATAACGATCTATACTCACCCTCTCAACAAAATACAAATGCACCCCTCAGACCATATTTTTGGGGAAGAACTGCTTCCCCTGGGAAAGGGAAAAAAATCCACATATCTTCCTAAGACATTTGCAAAAGGAGAAATAACAGGCAGAGTGTCGGGTGGAAGGAGCATGGAACATACCTCATAATGAATTAAACATCAGATGATAGTATCCCACACTGAGCCATGGCATATGGAATAGTAGTCATCCTTGTAGTACAGAAATTCATGAGAAAATAAAAACATTTGGAAAGTGGGAAAACAGTGGGAAATCAGGATGAAACAATGAGGATGCCAGTCTAGCACACCAACTTTGGTATAACATTACTCATTTATTAAAGATGCAGATCATTCTGTTCACAATCTGTTCATGTAGACTGACAGATAAATAGGCCTAGGTGGGTTTAATACTGTAATTACATATGTGTCAATCAAAGAGTAAACAAATACAGACTTAATAATGTTTCTCTACCATTCTCCTCTATTTTCTACTATTTCTAAACATATTATTTTCATTACAGAGCAACATTAAAAGGGATTCTTCACACAAAACATGCAAAGAAGATGGTAAGAATTGCACTTTGACTTCACTTCAAATATGTATTGGAATAAAAAGAAAACCGATTAAAAGTTTATTAGAATTAGAGGTTTGTGATTTTCTCTAATTGTTTTGTTTAATAATGTAACAATTACCTGGTAAGAAGCACACATCATTATATGCAGCATGGTTTCGATAATTAATCTATAATAGTTTATTGGTCCTTCTGATGGGATGGGATTCATAAATTCTGTTGTGATTGCTAGAGGACCAACACTGACCTAACAACAAAATGATCCACATACCTCTCAGGAAAGTATCTATCTTATTATTAAATTAGTAGTTTGATTTTTCCTGGAACGGAAACTTTTTCTGAGGCAAAACACAGCTCTAGCAGGAGGTACAGACCTGTAAAACCTTCATGAGTGCAATCCAGGTACCTTAAACCTCGACAGGATATCACTGTAATGGCCAAAACTATTGTAGAAATCTTGAATGTCACTCGCCAGCATGGAATTACGACTCATGCTTGCCCACTTCCTCAATCCCTCAATCCCTTTGCCTTGGAAGCTAGAGAGTTATTGCTGCATTGCACTAGTTCACTGCTGAATACATGTTTTAAGCAGAGACTAAACCAGCTTGTGCATCTCCTATTCCCAATTTTCCCCAAAATGGACCATAAATAGATTTAATCCTACGTTTCCACTCTAAGACACTCTACCATCAGAATGGCACAACAATGGAACACCCTTTTGGTTATGAGCCTGACACAAAGACACGGTCAAAGTCCACATACCCAGCCTTTGCAGATTTGTCATAAAACAACTTCACACTACTGAAGTGCATCTCTGTCCCGTCCAATATTTTACAAAAAAATAGGCAAAATCCAAAATAATGAATAATGTCAATCCTTAAAAAAATAACATAGAAATACAATCCTACAGCTTAGAGCAGAGCATTTTGATGTGTTTAGAATTCAACCAGTAGTATTTAGTGGTTTTTTTCCTTTTAGGTGCATCTAAAATGAAACAGATTGTATAATAGACTGTACTGCATAGTTTCATTTTATTTTCCATAAAGACACATTAAAATAGCTTAGCTACAGTAAAACACATAGTAGTTAGGAGATTTTTAAATTACTTTCTTGTACTTGCATACTTACAGCTTCTCAATTTGTTTAGATTAAATAATTTTAATGCTGAACTCAGCGCACATGGAATGCTATTAACCATAGGAATAAATATTTGGAAGCTGAGGTTTTAAAAATTGCACTAACTTTATCATTCTACTTAATAGTAGCTTTTTCATTGTAATTTAAAAGGCAGTTTATCTTGCAGTTAAAGTGATAAAATGTAACTATATAAAATAAATAGCCTTTTTACAAACCACTGATTTAATTGAATTTAGAGATCATTGTGAACTAGCTTTATGATTCAATTTTTGCATTTTATTTTTATTTCTTTTAATCTGAATGCCTGTTCATACAGGCATGAAGATTATAGATATTGATGCAGAGGTATGTGTATTTTGATAATTTATTTGGGTGGCACTGGCATGCTGTACAGGTTGGCGTTTTTAGCATGCTCTATTTTAACTATTAGGAGCAGTTTGAAGGGTTAATGAGCTTCCAAGATTCAAAAAAAAAAAACAATTTAGGCAAAATTAGTGCAGCTCTATTGAGAGAGGAGAAGGTAAGATTATAAAAAACTTACTTATAAAGTGAACTGGTTTGCCAAATGAGTTTCCAGACTTTCTTTTCTAAGCCGAAACTGTATGTATATATACAAAAATGCACATTCTTTGTACAGGTACTTCTTCAGCTGTAAAGGCTGCAGAAAGAAAGGTGAGGGGAAAAAGAAAGGAGGAAATCTTTTACTTTCGCAATCACACATTTGAAAACACAGCAGGTGGAAAGTCATTTCCATACTGGGACAGAAATTGTTGGGCTGGCCTAGCTTGAGGGCAAAGTTTGCCTCGTTTGCTCCCTCTGTTGTTGACTGTTGTTTCCACTCACCAAAGCTCCTTTAGCAGCTTCTGTTCCAACATGGTATTTTAAATCAAGGTAACTACACTGTTCAGCTTCAACAGATCGTATGCAAAGGAGAGCTATCTTTATAAATTTCTCTCTACTGGCAGTAATAAGATTCATTTTATAGACAATTTCTCAAAAATTTCAAAACTTAAATGATCACACATGATATTAATTCCTCTGTGTTTCTTGAGACTGAGTCTCTCCTATGAGGCTCAAAACATCCAAAGCTTGTTTTCTTTTTGTGGGAATGAAGTTTTGTATCCCACACTGTTCTATGAGAGTTCAGTATCAGAACAATAACTTCTGTCAGTACAAAATAAATTAACTTATGAGATCCAATGAGATTAGCTCAGGGTGTCAGAGCACAGTGCTAATAACACCAAGACTGAGGGTTCTATCCCTGCAGGGGCCATTCACATAAGATTTGGGCTTGATGATCCTTATGGGTCTTTTCCAATTCAGAATACTCTGTGCAATCTGTGAAAGCAAATAATGTCCCCACCACCACCATGCTGAAATGAATTCAAGACCAGTTTGGCTGGAGCTCTGAGCAGACTGGTCTGGTGCAAAGGGTGACCCTACAATGTCAGGACATTTGGAACTGGACAATCTTTAAGGTCCCTTCCAACCCAAGCCATTCTGTGGTTTTATGATTCTGTGTCAAACTCTTGAGCCTGAAGCAGTGATGGCTTACAAACCAATATATTTTTCTTTAGCTACAGAAACAGCTTGCCACTCCACATCCATCACTTGTCCCCACCCTCTAATAGGGGTGCCTATAGAATGGCTACGGGCTCAAATTAAAACAAAAATTTTAAAAATGCTTTTCATTGCCTCAGGTTTTCCTGCAGCCTTGCAGAAATGTGTCTGCAGGTATATGTCAGCAACATGTCAGTAAAATGCTTCAAGGGAGGGACTGCAAAGTTGAACTGCAAGTCAAAGAATATATGTTACCTTAAACAGAGTTGATTTCAATAATGTCAGACCTAAAACTTCTTTTGAATATCACACTGATTCCATTTACCCAGCAAAATTTTATTTCAATTTATACCTTCCTTACCTCACTTGGCTGTCAAGAGTAGATTTAATAATTTTAAATCAAATGTAAATTTGCATTTGGTAAAATTAAGCAAGCATTGAAATGACAAAGCATTGGATCTTGCTGGAAAAAGAAAAAAGTTAAGAAAATTAAATTTTAGATGGAAAATTGCTAATTGTTAGTATGTTATACAATTTATCCACCTTTGAGAAAAAGCAGCGAACTGTCACTAATTAACAAAAGGTTTACAAAACATCATTTCAAGGTGCTCACAGATTTAACAAACAAGAGGAGTCTGGATGAAATCCACTGTAAAACAGGTGAAATTATACTGTTCAAATGACTGACACTGACCCTGACTTATCTTTAACTCACATTTTATTGTCAGTACAGCAGTTTATCCTGCAGACTGAGAAATACTGAAACACCCTAAATTTGACAGCAGGTAGCTTCTTTGTACTGAGCAAAAGAGAAGTAAAGTCTCTGAGATGGGTAAGAGCACTTTCAGACAGACAACCTAAAGTGCAGTCAATCATTTTCCAGTCCTGTATTTCTGCTCCAGAAACATGTAAAAGCCTTTCACATCTAACTAACTGATACTCCAGCACTCTTCTCTGCTATTTTATATGAACACAGATATTTCTCATACAGATGATCACCACAGTTTGTCAGGCAGGCTGAGCCATTTTTGGAAGTTGAACTACTCATTTAATACTACTATCCCACTAATGCTCCCATGACTGGGTCTGAGAGACTATGCTTTGTAACCTTTTTTTTTCACAAAGGGAAAAGCTGCATATACTGTTCTGAACTGAACCTAGGGTATAAAAGCCATGACTGCAAATAGAGGGATTATCATTTTGCCAACACTTGCATCCGGCAAATTGCAGAATTGTATGTAACCCTTCTGTTTGGCTGACACTAAAATCCCAGAATTTTAAACTTGTGAAAACAGACAGTGATGACCACTGGCTTGGAATCCTAAGACTGAATCACACTGAACTTAACAAGACCTGCATAGTTCTGATAAGTCAATTGGTAATTGATTATTTTACTTCCCTGTGGAAGAAATCAATTTTATAAAAGCATTCTTGCTGCCTGCAAAACCAGTAAAATATATAGTAACCATGGCATAATAACTTTAACTGGTGTCCTTGAATATATTTGGGGATTTTCTGGAATCTGAATGGACTATTCCTTAAGAAAGGATCTAAATGCAAATCTTTTACATTGCATTTGACTTAAACAGTAGCCATTTATTCAAAACCCATTTGTTTTTCTAGTTACTAATGATCTTTTTGGATAAAATGCAGTCTATACAAGGTTTTCAATTTTTTAATCTCATTGTGAGTCTTAAATAAAGAAATTATTAAGTCTGCAGCAGAGCCCCTGGTGTGTTTCCCTACCAAAAAACCAAAAAAACAAAACTTACTAAAGAAACCCCAACACCACCAACAAAAAGCCTCCAAACAACAAGAAAAAAACAACCAAAGGTATTCTGACAAAAAAGAAAATGTTTCTAAAACACTGAAGAATCAAGACTCACAACCTGACATGCCATGAAGTTCCAAATCCAGCTTCTGGATCTCAACATTTATTGTCCACTTACAGGCAGAGTTTTGGTAATACTTTCCAGAAATAAATTACATAGGAATTTAAAAGATAGGGAAAAAAAAAAAAAAAAAAAAAACCCAACAAAAAAAACACCAAAAAAACTGTGCAGCAGATAAAAGCTTTGATAGTAATACATGGTAAGATCATTCTCCAAAGACCATTGCAGCATCTCTAGCTTACTTCATTTTGAGATCTATGCTTGACACAAAACAACCGTTCATGCAGCTTCATATCTTTTTGTTTACACATTTAGTACTTAGAAGCAGATACTTTGCAAAGTCTTGAGCACCAGATTTTGGTGTGTAGCTTAAGAGAAATAAAAAAAAACAGAGGATGTATTATTTTTTCTGAGTCTGTCATGGAAAATGACCTGCTCCAGTTATGCCCTGGACAAGAATTTTTTTTTTTTAAATTATTTTATTTTTAAAATGTTTGGGTTTTTTTACAAGCATCAAACAGCAACCATTTTAACTGCATGGATCTTCTATCCTGGTTTTACATTTCAAAAGGTTGAGTTAGTAGTCAAAATTTTATAGAGCTCTCTGGAAGCACTGTTGTTGCTAATCACTCCTTTTTGTCCCCTGCAATTTGTTAGCAGTTAAAGGATTTGTCAATGTCAGGTGATTAGGAGTAAGTGCCCAGCTTCTCCAATCTTGTGCAGCATTCTTAAAAGGTGATTCAGGTGTAATATCAATGAAGTTAATTTAAGACCATAATATGCTGTATTGTATTGAAATGAGAGAATATATATTTGCGGGTTTTTTCAGTAATTTGGCATGATATCAACAGAGTAGAAATTAGTTTATAATGACTATGTTAAACTGTTTTAATGCATTGTCTCCAATCTTTGTATTCAAGTTGTCATAAATGCTTTTCAAAGTATAACCAAAACTCATCATTATGAAATGCAGAGTGCAGAAACACTTTTTAAATTATTTAAGAGATTTCTCTTTTAGTAGCAAGGAGTATACAAGAAAAATTGTTCTTCATTTTATGGCGACATTGAGTTGGAAAGGTTATCAGATAAAATATGCAAGACAATTGATGCAAAACTAATACTAATTCCAAATAAAGAAAATCACTCTCAAGAGCCAGTAATACATAGTGATGCAAAATATTTTCTTCTTACAGAGTAAGATGAAGATTTCAATGAAAAAGAAAGTTGTAGGAAGCTACATTTGCTTAATTGTGTCTTGCTTACATATGATAACCATCAACCTTTTGTAAGACTCAGTCAAAAATGGCTCAGGAACCCTTTCAGGAAGATATTCCTAAAAGCAAATTCCAGAAAGTAATTAACTGGAATCACTCTAGTGTGTGATGCAATAGAGAATTAAATCTGTCACAGTCCACTGCAGTAACATATGCATCAAAAAAACCCCATATTTAGTCTCTCTCCTATGAAATCTGAATAGTGATGTTCAAAAAAATTTTCAAATAATCATTCATAAGGCTCTATGTGGGGTGGAATAACGAGAAAGGCACCACTCTCTTTATACACAGAAAAAAATGCAACTTGGTCACACTGACTTCTGTTGAGAAGTGCCACAGCGTCCACAGCCACTTTGTCACAACAGGGCAGGGACTGCCATTTCAATAGGAAGGAGACAGATCCTCAACTGTATCTCTCCTCTGGTGTCAAAAAGGAGTGGTATCCCAGTTCCTTTCAATGTAAGATTTATTTTTGTTCCAGCTCTTCCAGAACTGAAGATCGCTTCTATTCTTTGCAGAGATTTCACAAAAAATCTCCAACACTAACCTAAGTATCACATATTGCTCTCTTCTCTCTCCTCACTAGGGCTTAAAATAACCATTCTGCTGAAGCAGAATTCTTAAACATTCATCTCAGATGCTTCATTTAAAGCAGAAGTGGAGTTAAGAAAAGGAAAAAAAAAAAATAGGAAACCCCTCAGGTCACCCTTTTTCTCCCTAACAAAGAGGCGCTCACTCCAGAGTACCAAAATCTTCATTTTCTGACACTCCTGCTGTTATTGCCCCATAAAATACAATCACATTTGAAGTAACATAATGGCATTTACATGGCAACAGTAAAGAATAATGGAGCACTTTTTTTCCTTAGAACTGTTCCAAGATCCCTATTAGGAGTGCAGCCTTTCCTCGTAAGATCACTTCAACAGAGGATTCCTACACCCTGATTAATTAGAGCTGTTAAAGTCTCTTAATGCAAGATCACTTAGAGAAGTGCAGCACTTGCATTTTCCACATATTTTGGGATACAAAAAGACAGATTTTTCATCAAGTTGACCATACTAATAGTCGTCCTTTCATGTTTGAACAAGAAAACTGCAAGAGTGGCTAGAAGAGAAATCTAATCAGAGCAGTGATCATCTAGGGAGGAAGGAGAAACATGAGAAAAAGATCAGTGTGGTACCTTACCTAATGTCCAAGGCACTGCAGAAGGGCATGATCAAATAGCAAAAATAAAGAAGTGCTAAGGGGAAGTCTGAAGACCTGCCATGCAGTCTTAGTGGAAGTCTCAGCCTATGAAAGATCACACACGGTGACTGTCACTCCGTCATTAGAAACAAATCAGCTCAGAAACCACAGGAGCACCTTCAATAACTCAGGAGCAGGGGAAAAGGTGAGAGCAAATATTCCAGGTTTGGCAGATGATAATAAGGGAGGAGATCTTCAGAAAACAGCTTGGAAATGGAAGAGAATGTGTTTACACCTTCAGGAAAGAGAATGGAGCGACTCTATTTCTCTGCAGAAATTAAGTTAATGTTAAGCAGCACATTTATAGTAAATATTTTGCATCATGGTTCTTGCTGGCGCTATGGCAACAGCATGGTAGGGAATAAACATTGTGTAAAGTGTTTTAAATTCTTTCCCAAACTCCACAAAATGTGAGTGGTACATTCACAGCACAGTACAGCACCAAAGTCTAAATGCATATTCAATGTGCTGTATATAAAATTAGCAATTTTTTTTAATAGTAATTACAAGAGGAGCTTACCTACATTCCCACATGAAATTAACTTTCTCCATAATAGTGTTTATCTTTCTAAATATTAATATGAATATACAAAGGGAGGTAATACACATTCCAGTCTCAAGGACAAAAATGAAGATACAACATGCAGAAAAAAGTCACTTATATTAAAATAATTTTAATTACATTCTGTTTTGAAAATGAACACTTATGCATTAATTAACATAATAATTAGACTATGATATCTGGATCTCTTCCACCAGACTCCACGTCATAATCTGAAGCATTGGAACAAAGCTAAGTAATAAATGAATTTTCAAAGTGCATCATAAAGAAACTGTATTAGTTTATTCTTCAGGAAAAAGAAAGAAGAATGTAATATTTGAAGAGCTCAAATTTACACAAAAATCATTTTAATGATATTTAAACATTTAAATCTAATACACCTAAATTATTCTAAATTGCACCAAGGATTCCATTTGAGATACTTAAAGAGGATTTCTTTCTACAGTTCTGAAGATTATGTTTTTAAACTTCATTAAAAAAAAAAAAAAGAAAAATATTTTCAAATACCTAAAAAAGCCATCAATTTTTTTAATGTTTTCCTACATCTAAGATGAGAAACTGGCAAGTGGAGTATTGCTGCTAATATCCTATTTGGAAAATCTGCACCAGCATGGAAGGTTCACTTCTCATGTGCAGATATTTAATTTCAGAACCCTTCTTTTCTGGTGAATGCACTTAAAGAAAAATATTATTGCCAGTGAACCTCTGCAATCCCGAAGTGAGTACAGATAAAGTTTTACTATTTGAAAAAGCCATTCAGGGTCAGGCATGACAATAAGATGATGATCAGGTTCACCCATCTTGCAGTTTTTTTTAAGGGATGGATCAACTGCCTCCTTACATACTACACTGTATAATATTTGTCTTTAGACTTAACTGTCTGTATCAAAAGCAACATGACCAAAGGAGATTATTACTTATTTCATGTTTGCTAACTGACAAACATCTGTTTTCTGGAGAGGTTAACATCAATCCAAGTTCATTTTGTTCTTCAATGTAAGGTACATGTTTCTTCTGTTCAATAAAGCAAAATTCCCACATGTAAAGGTTTGCAGATGAGGTGCACCTGAAATACCTTTTCAGGCAAGTAGGTGATAATTATTTGGGTATTCATAAACCCACATCACAAATCCACACACTGCTCACAGAATAGATTCTGATGGACACCAACAATTTTAGGGTGTTTCTGAAATTTTACCACTTTATGAACTGAAGAAGGGCATTGAACCATACAAGAGATCTTGTTTTGAGGGACAGCTTCTCAATAACTCCAGGAAGAAGAAATGCTGAAAACATGCAACTGCATGACCACTGCACTGTTCACATATCCACTCATTAATGAGCTAAGTTAGTAGATTCCTGTGCTCCTAATCTGAGAAACCCTTGCCCAGTCCAACTTTAAACTTCAAAATTAAAACAGCTTGTCCTACAATACTTTGGATAATTAATTTTGTGACAATTATATACAGGAATCAAGTAAGTTAACATTTTTTGATCACAGGATTTCAATGAATGCTCTTCTTCAAAACTCAGAGAATTTAAGTACAGAGCTAGTTATAATGAATTAAAAAAACAACAATCCTTCAACAACTCTGTCATACTTGTGATTGAACATGTTTTGTGTGAAGGCTCCCATTGCAAGTACAAATTGCTTAGGGTTGAAATCTGCCATGCAAGGCTGGTGGTCGAAATGAATCCGTAAGTATTCACAAGTAACAAGACCTTTGCTATCACCAAAGGAGTTGCAAGTGTTTAGACACATATTTCCCTGGGCTGTTGAAAAAGCAACACCCTCTGAGCAGTTAAATCTTCCCAAGTCCGTGTCTTTGTCTTTCTGACGTTAATAAATTAGTGCTGGCATCCATGCTGTAGGACATAATCATCTTTGGCGTGCTGACTGGTTGTGCTAGACTGTGCCATATGTCAAAGAATTGCAGGGGCATCAAAATTCTCTCACCCCACCCAAGTACAATCATGCTCTTTCATCTGAGGCAAGAATACAGCTTAATCCTAGAGTTTGGATTGAAGGATGTTTATGAAGTGCCATCTCACACCTTCTTGTTACCAGGGCTTTTTCTTTGTCTTCATTTAGGATGTTGCCAGTACCTTTTGGTTATTGCTGCTTGATTAATGCATATATACATTTATATATGTGTGAAACAACAAAAAAAAAAATTGGCCAGTCAGACGCACATACTCTGGAGACTTCTCACCAGAAATTTCTTGGATTTCGAGCACTAATATTTTCAGCCTGTTTACAATACTTACCTCAATATTTCAATGACAGTTTCCTGATAAAAGAATACAAGATAAAGGAATACTGTACAAAAACACATGGAAATTTAGTTCCGAAAGTATTAGCCCTTTTTAGAAATGGCTGTTCCCAGACCTTCCTTTGCCTCCCACCAACCGATCTTGTGGTTTTTTTGTTTTTTTTTCCAGATAAGTTTTAAGAGCAATTTTTGATTCACTTCAGAAAACACCCCTCCTCCCTTCCCGCCTTTCCATCTGCCCATGAGCAGAGCGTAGGATGTGCCATGCTGGTGGTTATTGATGGCAGTGGAGGTGGGTGCTGGTCTCTGCTGCTGCACCCCCTGAATCTCCAACACATCAAGACAGCTTAACCTGCCCAGATCTCTCCTGCATGTTTAGAAAGAAAAGGGCTGATCTCTGTATCACCAAGGGTAGGAAAACTAAGTTTTGTCACTGCACTGTAAAGATTTCAGGCAGTTCTGGAGATGTTTAAATTCTGCCTGTCATCATATCTCACCAACTAAAAGTACCAGCAGAGCATCAACTAAAATATACTCTGCCTGTTCACAAAAGGAAAATACACTGCAGGCATATGGCATTTGGGAATAAGGCAACTGAGAGAAGTGGCACTGCAATTTGTTGGTCTGCTTCTGTCTCAGGCAAGAAATAATTATTCTCATTTAATAGGGTTAATTTAACATTATCAGTCCAATCACCTCAGCATCTTGAAGACCATGATCTGTGGTATCCTGAAAAGAGGAGAAAATAGCTTTTCTATTTATATATTCTAAATATCAACCCAATTAAATCCTGTCATTTTAGCAAGATGTGCTACTTACATTTTCCTTCTGAAATGAGGCTAGAGCAAAGGACCTCCTCATTTTAGGGCAGCAATGAAGATAACAGGCCAAGAATGGAGCAAAATTTGAAAGTAGCAATTTCATGCTTATGTCTTTGGGTACGTAATTGATAAGGGGAATAAATTTAGATAACTCTTAGTAACCATTTTATGCAGTCATAGTCTTTCACATGTGTTGTGTTATATGCTGAGGTTTTCTGAACAGTTATTGCATAAAGAATCACACAAAGTTCTCTACCCTTAAGTTTGAAACAAATTTGTTTGTGCTATGTGAGGACAGGATGAAGTTTGTAAACAAAACCTTTGACCCAAACATATAAACTTTCATTTCAATATTCACTAGACAAATAAAAATTCATCCCTGAAGATACCACTTCTGTCTTTTTTGTTTCTCTACATGTGAAATCTATTTTGCTCAGAGAGGATAATTACTGTTCCTTTTCTTTTTCCTCCAAGTCGACAAATTGGAATTACTTTCACATTGAAAGGCAAAATTCCCCTTTTGCTGTCACTGTGCTTCAAATTATTTTAATTGCTTTTGTTTTTAGTTAGTTCTTTCAATCAAAACATCCAAACTTCAGTTCTGTAAACTGTTAAAGAAGTTTGAAATCATGTAATTTGAGCTAGTAACATAAGTATAAATATATGTATTCATCATATTTGCATAAAATAGGTCTACAGGTCTGATTTTCTTTACTATAATTACTTACTAGTTTAAACAGAATTTAAGATGTCCTGATATATTTTTATGGTAATAACTGCTTTGATAATACCAAACACATTATTTATAAGCCTAGTGAATCCGAATGTGAAAGCATTGAGTTTTCAACAAGGCACAGTCATTATCGCTAATCAAAATTGGTACTGGAAATACTTCAAAATGCACAAAAATACTTCCCTGACATTTTAAGCCTATCAAAGGAACACCGTAGCCTCACAATTCGTAGAGAAAACTTCCTTCCTGTGATTTTTATTTAGGAATTTTCTATTGAAGGATTGTATCAATTTGCTTCCAAAAAAAGCAATTAATGCAGTATCAACTCTTTCTCCCTATTGTGGAATAAAACATACAGCTTTAGACAAAAAAGAATAATGCTAGCATTAATATTTCCCTCACACTTGAATGTTTCTCATTAGTTCCTTTTTGCTCAATTTTATGCTATAGATTCATAGAATCACTGTATAATTTAGGTTGGAAAAGACCGTTAAAATCATTTAGTCTGACATTAACCCAGCATATCGCTGTTTACCACTAAAGCATTTTCTTAAGTGCAACATCTACGGTCTTGAAAACCCCTCCAGGAATATAAACTCCAGGAATGTAAACTCCACCCTCTAGGAACGGTGACCCCACCACTTCCTGGAGCAGTTCCAGTGCTTGATAGCTCTTCTGGTGAAAAAATATTTTCTCATATCCCATGCAAACCTCCCCTGGGGCAAGCTGAGGTCATTTTTTCTCATCTTAATACTTGTAACCTGAGAGAGAAGGCCAAACCCCACCTGGCCACATCCTCCTTTCAGGGAGTTGTAGAGAGCAGTATGGCCCCTCCCCAGTCTCCTTTGCTCCAGACTAAACTCCCCCATCTCCCTCAGCTGCTCCAGACTCGTGCTCCAGACCCTTCCCCAGCTCCACTGCCTTTCTGAGGGTGGGTTCCAGCACAACAATGTCTCTCTCTTATCACAGGATTTGAGATGCAGCCCTGTCACTGACCTGTACAGGTGGATGGTCACTGCCCAGTCTGGCAAGTGACACTGCAGGTGGCCTTCTTGGCTACCAGTCCAGCTGCTGTGGGCCATCACCCCAGGTCCTTTATCCAGGGCAGTTTTCAGCTTCTCTGTCCCAGCCTGAGCCTAGCACTGCCGGGGGTTGTTGCGACATAAGGACAGGATCTAGTACTTGGCCTTGTTGAACCTCAGACCACTGGTCTCAGACCATGGACCCAACCTGTTCTGATCCCTCTGCAGAGCCTTTCTGCCCTCCAGCAGACCAACACTCCTGCCCAGCTTAGTGTCATCTGACTGACGATGCGTTTGGTCTCCACATCCAAACCACTGATAAAGATACGAAACAGGGTTGTCCCCAGTATTGAGCCCTGGTCACCACACCACTGGTGATCAGCAGCCAACTGGATTTATCTCCCTTCACCACCACGCTCTAGGCCAGCCGCCCAGACAGTTTGGAACTCAGTGGAGAGAGCATCTGTCCAAGCCATGAGCAGCCAGGTTCTCCAGGAGAATTTTGTGGGCATTGGTCTCAAAGGCTTTATTACAGTCCAGGTAAGACAACACCTTCATCCTTCCCTTCATTTCCTGAGCAGTCACCGTCTCATAGGAGGCCATCGGTTGGTCGGGCAGGACGTGCCTTTCACAAACTGTGATGGCTGGGGCTGATCTGGCTGTCCTGCATGTGCTGTGTAATTGCATTCAAGACAATCTGCTCCATGACCTTCCCCAGCACGAGGTCAGCCTGACAGCCCTGTGGTACCCCATAATTTCTTTCTAGCTCTTCTTGTAGATGGGCTCTCCATTTGCTACCTCCAGTGTTCTGGGAACTCTCCAGTCAGCCAGGGCTGTTGGTACATGACTGAAGGTGGCTCAGCTCCCTCAGAACCCTTGACTGGATCCCATCCAGCCCCTGAGCCTCTGTGTCTCTAAGTGGTGTAGCAGTCACTGACCTTTGCCCCTTGAATTACAGGGCTTCACTCTGCTCCCCATCCCTGTCTTCCAGCTCGGGGAATGACCAGTTTTTCTTTAAAAGGCTGAGATAAAGAAGACATTAAGAACCTTAATACTTCTTCCATTCTTTTTCACTATGTTTCCCCTGTGTCCAATAAAAGATGGAGATTCTCCTTAACCCTTCCTTTATGATTAATGCATTTTTTATTGTATTTTATTGCAGTAGCCAGAATAAGCTCTACTTGAGCTTTGGCTCTTAGAATTGCGCTCCTCCCTGCATACTCTCCTGACATTGAGTCCTCCTGAGTTGCCTGCCCCTTATTCCAGAGGTCATAACATTTTTTTCCACTGAGTTCCAGCCAAAGCTCTCTGTGCATCTGGCTCACCTTTGGGCACATGGGAATTGCCATTTCCTCAGCCTGTAAGATATACTTCCTGAAGAATATAATAATACTCTCACTATCATAATTATGAGGTGGTAGTAGGAGTAGGAAGAATTTAAGAGACAGATACCATTATATCTGATTTCAAATTATTGCTTTTTGATTCTGAAGACAAAAAAAGGATGTTATTTTAAAAACATGTATTTCTTTTACATATTTGATCTCTGTTTTCTGGTCTACTCCCTGTGCCAGAAAAAGCATTACTAGTCAAATATTAAAGGTTTATATGTTGCACTTGAAGTTCATATGTCCAAGTTATTAAATTAGAGGGAATGAAAACATTTAACAAAAATAAGAGTTGAAATAACAGGCTTGTTAAGAATTCCTGTCTCCATTTAGGAAGTGGATAGGTACTGGTTTTATTTGTTCTGTTAACAGGTATGTGAAGCAATTTTTACCTAAGCTTGCCATACTGTCACAATAATCAATACTGCTCAATCACCAATAGCCCAAGTGAAATAATCTTTCAAGAGAACCATCTAGTTGACTACTAAAGATCACTTACAAATAACTTGCAAATAACACCAGTTTGAAAATTCATAACTTAAGTACATATGCCGAAAATTCATTTTCTGTTAGTAAGTTTAACATATGGATAATTTCACACAAAATGAAGGGACTCCATCTCTCACTACAGCAACTGCTTATCACCAAACCTCCATTTATCTTTAAAGGGACTCTGAACTCACGGCATACCCTCAGTAGATTCGTTCAAAGGATAAAGTTCTTGGAATTTACTGAAGAGGTTAACATAACCATAGAATATAAACATATTCACACGAAAAAATAAATTCTATTACTTTATCAGGTACAATGTGGCATTTTTAAGTACTTCCTTGCACACAACTTACTGTCTTGGGCCATAAGTGTATAGAGATGTGCTACGTTTTGTGAAGTCTAGTGTGCTTTCTTAGAGATTGGAAAGAGCTTTGATAAGAGAATTTCTATGTGTTTAGGTAGAAAAGCAAAATAATGATGAGTCATCTGTGGCTGATTAGCTCAGGAAGAACCAAGAAGTCTTCAAAAAGTAGAAATATTTGGTTTGTGTTATATTTTTCAAAAGAAGTTGGAAGAAAATGGCAATATTACAATGGTAGCATTGTCCTGAGAGGGGAAAACAAAAAACTTTTGAATCCAAGTGTGGGCTTTTGCATGTTCCCATTAAACTAGTAAAATAATAGCATTAAATATTTTTATTTACCGAAACTCAATAATTAGCTATAAATAGTGTAGAGGTGTGTACTTTATGGTGGGGTTTTTTTTTGGGTTTTTTGGGTTTTTTGGGTTTTGGTTTTTTTTTGTTTGTTTTTTTTTTTTTTTTTTGTTTTTTTTAACAAATGTTTGCTTCTTCAAGCATTAAGGGCTTCTGTGGTTTGGAATTCCACCCATGTTACTATCACTTGTATCAAGTCAAGACATATATAGCAAGCAATGCCTCATTATAACTCTATTTCTGGATGATATATTAATGGCTGCCATAAATGTGACAGAAATACATTAAGGATATTTTT
Organism: Malurus cyaneus samueli; assembly: GCA_009741485.1. Lineage (NCBI taxonomy): Eukaryota > Metazoa > Chordata > Aves > Passeriformes > Maluridae > Malurus > Malurus cyaneus. The sequence goes on along the minus strand of CM019214.1, from coordinate 105,346,582 downwards.
ACTTGAATTTGAGAAGTAGAAATCAGAGA
>CM019214.1:105324433-105346528 GCA_009741485.1 Malurus cyaneus samueli | reverse complement strand
CTGTGTTTTTCACGGTGATGTATGCCATGTTGGTTGTGTTAATCGCTTTGGTGTGATAGTGTAAATGATTCTTCTGCTTTTGATTTCTGCTATTTATGTGTCATTTTTTGACTTGTTTGGTCTTTTGTTGTGATTATGAGTTATCTGGTCTTTTGTATTTTTCATTATTGGTGGTTGATTGGATAGGTTATTGTTAAACTCTTTGATATCAGTGGGTATATTGGTGATATTTGTTGTAGTATATATTTGAATATCATGTTGTGATTTTGTATCTCTTATGGTATATAGGTGTGGGCCTGTTTCCTATATTCATACTTCATATTAATTGCCATTGTTCCATCCTCTACCCGCCCGTATTGGTGTTCTGGCCCTTCATTTAAAGATGATAATATCTGTTGAGGTCCAGTTATAGCTCATATGTCCAGTATCTGAACTTTTTAATTGATATGATTGGCATCCTTTTTCTATTGGCTAGTTTTGTTTTTGGCACTTGTGTATGTTGGCTTGTCATTTGCAATTAGGTACTGTAAATGATGAGGTGGAAACATTATGGTCTCCCAGATTGGCCAGTGAATTTGGAGTGGCATCTGGCTAGTCCCGTCCTGCTGTGGGCATTCGGTCTTTTCAGGGAGTTCGTTAGTTGTGCGTGTAGTGAGGAGGGAGGTTGTTTGTGTTAAGGCAGGACAATTGCTGTGCTAGACCATGGTCAACATGGCCACATGTTACTCTCCCTTGCAGGTTTCTGCTGGAATCTGCCAGTTAGGTGGTCATTGGTGGATGTGGTTCCGTCCATCAAGCCGGTGATAAGATATCGATGGGCTGTCAGTTTGAGCATGGTTTCCACCCTGGGTGGTCGAGGCCAAGGATTTATCTCCCTTCACCACCACGCTCTGGCCAGCGCCCAGACAGTTTGGAACTCAGTGGAGAGGCACTGTCAAGCCATGAGCAGCAGGTTCTCTAGGAGTTTTGGTGGGGATGGTCTAAGGCTTTATTACGTCCAGGTAAGACAACACTTCATCCTTCCCTTCATTTCCTGAGCTCACCGTCTCATAGGAGCCATAGGTTGGTCGGCAGGACGTGCCTTTCTGTGTGTGGCTGGGGTGATCCCTGGTGTCTATGTGCTGTGTAATTGCATTCAAGAAATCTGCTCCATGACCTTCCCCAGCACGAGGTCAGCCTGACAGCCCTGTGGTACCCCATAATTTTTTCTTAGTTTTTGTAGATGGGCTCTCCATTTGCTACCTCCATGTTCTGGGAACTCTCCAGTCACCGGGTGCTGGTATGACTGAGGTGGCTCAGCTCCCTCAGAACCCTTGACTGGATCCCATCCAGCCCCTGAGCCTCTGTGTCCTAAGTGGTGTAGCAGTCTCTTGCCCCTTGATATCAGGCTTCACTCTGCTCCCTCCCTGTCTTCCAGCTCGGAATACCAGTTTTTCTTTAAAAGGCTGAGATAAAGAAGAATTAAGAACCTTAATACTTCTTCCATTCTTTTTCACTATGTTTTCCCTGTGTCCAATAAAGTGGAGATTCTCCTTAACCCTCCTTTATGATTAATGCATTTTTTATTGTATTTTATGCGTAGCCAGAATAAGCTCTACTTGAGCTTTGGCTCTTAGAATTGCACTTTCCCTGCATACTCTCCTGACATTGAGTCCTCCTGAGTTGCCTGCCCCTTATTCCAGAGGTCATAACATTTTTTTCCACTGAGTCCAGCAAAGCTCTCTGTGCATCTGGGCTCACCTTTGGGCACATGGGAATTGCCATTTCTCAGCCTGTAAGATATCTTCCTGAAGATATAATAATACTCTCATATCATAATTATGAGGTGGTGTGGAGTAGGAAGAATTTAAGAGAAGATACCTTATATCTGATTTCAAATTATGCTTTTTGATTCTGAAGACAAAAAAAAGTGTTATTTTTTAAAACATGTATTTCTTTTACATATTTGATCTCTGTTTTCTGGTCTACTCCTGTGCCAGAAAAAATTACTAGTCAAATATTAAAGTTTTATGTTGCACCTGAAGTTCATATGTCCAAGTTATTAAATTAGAGGGATGAAAACATTTAAAAAAATAAGAGTTGAAATAACAGCTTGTTAAGAATTCCTGTCTCCATTTAGGAAGTGGATAGGTACTGGTTTTATTTGTTCTTTACAGGTATGTGAAGCAATTTTTACCTAAGCTTGCATTTTCACAATAATCAATACTGCTCAATCACCAATACCAAGTGAATATCTTCAAGAGAACCATCTAGTTGACTACTAAAGATCACTTACAAATAACTTGCAAATACACCAGTTTGAAAATTCGATAATAAGTTTATGCCGAAATTCTTTTCATTATAAGTTTAATATAGATAATTCACAAACTACTCATCTCTCGTACAGCAACTGCTTATCACCAAACCTCCATTTATTCTTTAAAGGGACTCTGAACTCACAGCATACCCTCAGTAGATTCGTTCAAAGGATAAGTTCTTGGAATTTACTGAGAGGTTAACTAACCATGAATATAAAATTCTAATAATATTCACGAAAAAATAAATTCTATTACTTTATCAGGTACAATGTGGCATTTTTAAGTACTTCCTTGCACACAACTTACTGTCTTGGGCCATAAGTGTATAGAGATGTGCTACGTTTTGTGAAGTCTAGTGTGCTTTCTTAGAGATTGGAAAGAGCTTTGATAAGAGAATTTTTATGTGTTTAGGTAGAAAAGCAAAATAATGATGAGTCATCTGTGGCTGATTAGCTCAGGAAGAACCAAGAAGTCTTCAAAAAGTAGAAATATTTGATTTGTTTATATTTTTCAAAAGAAGTTTGGAAAATGGCAATATTACATGGTAGCATTGTCCTGAGAGGGGAAAACAAAAACTTTTGAATCCAAGTGTGGGCTTTTTTTTTTACTAGAAAAATAATAAATGCAGTTCCCATTAAACTAGTAAAATAATAGCATTAAATGTTTTTATTTACTGAAACTCAGTAATTGGCTATAAATAGTGTAGAGGTGTTGTACTTTATGGTTTGTTTTTCTTTTTGTTTTTTAAATGTTTGTTGAAATCAATTGTTTGCTTTCTTCAAGCATTAAGGGCTTCTGTGGTTTGGAATTCCACCCATGTTACTATCACTTGTATCAAGTCAAGACATATATAGCAAGCAATGCCTCATTATAACTCTATTTCTGGATGATATATTAATGGCTGCCATAAATGTGACAGAAATACATTAAGGATATTTTTACTTGAATTTGAGAAGTAGAAATCAGAGACAAGCTTTAAAAACTGTTTCCACTTCACAGATCAAAAGTATTTTCTGAAGACAGAATCCATGTGTTCCTAAGGCACTAGTTTCAATGAAAGCTAAACCACTTTCCCCATTCAGAATAAGTTTCAGAGACTTAAGGAAATCTACTGAGGCTTAAATCTGAAAAATAAATCCAGATTTTGTGGAGACATGTAATTGCTTAATTGTGCATCTATGGATTTCATGTCATTCATGTTTTTCATTTATACAATTATGTGTGCTTGCACATTTCCAGAGCTTTGAATTAATTCAAGTATTTAACCTTAAAGACCTTAGCTAAAATTGAATATAAGACATATATATGAATATAAGATATTTGTTATTCATGCGATATTTAGCTTAGGTTTTACATTTTGATATGCATGGTATTTCATTGTATCATATGAAATTTCCCATACTGAAACCAGAAATTTAATTTTAATTAAATTTCAAACTAACCAGTCTCATTGTACTGGTTGTTATTACATTAAAAAAATGACAACAAAATCAAGCAAGCAGGAAAACACAACTTCCCTGATGGTCAGACAACAGAACCCTCTGAAAGAGTTACCCAAGTGCTGCAATCCTGGAGATTGGATGCCCTTGTTCATGCTGTGTATGCTCTTAAACACAGTCTCTCCTAGACTGTCATTAGCACTCACTCCTTGCAACATTAGGAATTAATTGGATGCTAAGCATTTTCATCATTAATAAATTCAAAGTTACATCCATTAAGTTGCAGGAATATAATTTTTCCCAGCTTTTTTGTCTACTTGCTTGTACCTATCAGATATCCAAATTAGATTAAGAATAATCACAACTAGTCTACATACACTAGTTTAAAATGAACTCATTAAGCAATTACTAACTAAATTCAAAAGCAATGACAAAGATGAGATAATAATAATTTCAGACCAAATTGTCTTGCAATTTATTTGGTCAAGTTTACATAAGTATATTAAAGGAAAAAAAAAAAAGATCCGCATATGAATGTTTTAGGACCCTAAAAATGAAACAAAACACTCTCGACATGATTGGTATTAGTATAGAAAATAACATAAAAGCTGGTCTTTATTTGGAGGCCTCCAGGAGCAGAGATGGAAGAATGCTTATAAAAACCCACCCCCCACGGGGTGAATACAGTTTTGTTTTTTGGCAGACTAGCATATTTGACAACAATTCCCAATTAGAAGCACAGGTGAGGAGGTAATCCCCCTTCTGGTTCAACCCTTTCTGGAGCCCCTTCTTGGTGCTAGCTGTACTTTGTTAATTAATGCACATATTTACAACAGTTATGTCTGTTTCTTAACCTTGGTAGCCAGGGAGAACCAAGATAGGATAGGAGCCCCGGGAATGTGTTTGTTCTTTCTGTCTGGGAAAACGGTAAGGAAAACTACTGGGACTAGCTATTATGTGTAAAGGATACAGAGAGCATATCAAAGAAAAAAGGCAGAAATCAATTGGCATCACATATGAGAAAATGACAATACTTTCCAGATTTAAGAATTGTCCTCAAGTCTTAAACCAGAAAAGGGTATCCTCTCTTTAATGGTAAATGTTAAAGCATTTCAATGGCACACAAAATTCATAAGGAAATTCAGGTGCCTAAAATCAGTTGAGAACATTTTTTGCCTTCGGTGTTTCCTACTTTTTCTTGGGTATCTATCCATCTATCCATCCTGATGGTGTACTTTGCCAGCACTTCTAATCCACTGTTTATGTGCAGCTGGAATCAGTAATCAATGCCTGTTCAAGATTCAGATGCATGAAGAGACCTTTAAGGGATGGAGAAGTTGTTGGTTTATTTTATAAGATGGCCAAAGAACACATTGTTGTCACCTCTGACCTTTCTGTGAAGCAGTCTGAAGAAGGATAAAGCTATTTCCTATGCTTTCCTTTTGCTGCAATCTCTCATTTTGACCTTTCAGCAGTCCTGTCGTAGTAGGAAGATCCAGGGAAGATTCAGCTAAGGACATAATCCATTTCTTTCAATAAGCAGCAAGAACAATCCATTAACAAAATTAGACAGCAAGCACAATAAAGGAGAGCACAATATCACAGACCTGTAATAGATTTTGTTTCCTGTTTGGCAGGATTATATTCTGGTTTTGGCCCAAGGCTGCTGAGGCAGGTGGAATAATTACAGACACAGGAACCAGAGGCATACTCATCATGGGGCTTCTTTCTTGATTTACCCTTTCTGAGGACCTCACATTCAATAAAGAAGCTAAATTATCATTTGTCAATTTCCATCAAGGCTATAATTTGGGGCCTAGATATAGGAGACATGAAGTTCTAACTCCTGAACACTTCCTATAATGCACCGGCTATGAATTAAATACACATTAAGTCCTAAACTTCAGCACAGTGAATTATCTTTGGAGACAATCAGCACAGATATGCCCTCAGCAACCTGCTCTAGATAACCATGCTTGAAGAACAGAGTTGGGCTAGACAATCTCCAGCTGCCCTGATAAAAAGCAACCACTCTGTGAATTTACCTACCCGCTTCTTAGAGCAAAAAAAACTTTCAACAACTCCAATAAAACTAGTGCCCTTTCTACTTGCTGCACCAAATCCAGGATGAGCTGAACCACTGACCACTGCTCTTCCCTGACTCTGAACCCGTCTCTCGGACAGTATCACATCCAAGTTTGCTTCACAGTCATGTGGCACCACTCACCCAGTGTGGGAAGGTCACAGCACAGAACACATTTGTAGTATTTGTTGTCTTTCTAATTTATATACACATGTTTATAAAGATAATCCTTTGCACGTGATGCTTGAGTCTGCAGAAGGAACACAAGATGAAGAAAAAAATCAGAAAACAATGGTTTTTTTTTCCCAGCAAAGGGGAAGAAGGGCCTGATACTGTTAAACATGTACTCCAATAACATGTATTATTACCTTTAACCAAGTGGCAACGTTGGAACAATCCTCCCTTCTTCCTTCCTTCACATTCTTGAAGAGGACATAACTACTTTTTAAATCTTACCATTTTCTCTGTGCTTTCATCAAAAAATGCACCATTTTGCATATTTGTTATTTTCTTCTTTTCTCCATAGGAACAGTTTGGCACATCTTGAGCTTGCCCTCTTTAAGTCACCAGTAATTTGCCATTTTTGGTTTGGGTTTGTACCTTAGTGTCTCTGATACCGTCCTGCACTTGTGCTCTTAAGGCTTTGGCTGCCATGCAGTGGCTTTGCTCTGAGCAGCCCTTGTCATTGCATGAATGAAAATTGAACTCTGAATCTGGCAAATTTCTCCTTCTCTACTTTATCACTTGGTTTGGTTGACAAGGTCTCATTCAGTCAGAGGTTAGATTCAATGATTTTGCAGATCTTTTCCAATCTCAATAATTCTATGATACTGTGAATCTAAGGCATGTTTCCCAAAACCTCTGAGCAATGGCAGCTCCTAACTTCCTAGAGCAAGAAGGGAGAGAACACAGAAGGGAGAGAACTCCACTCTGCTACCAAATCAACCCTTATTATTAATGCTGTTGTAATTACAGCCAGAATAGCAGTGTGCAGAAATAACTTCCTCTGCAATGGGAACCTGCTCATGCCTTATGGTATCTGTATTAAATACTACCTCAATTCATCAGGGACCACAGTGATTCTTGCAGATTCCAGAGTCAGGGCAAAGAGAACTACTCCCTCTCTCTGGATTAGAATAACTGCTGAGTGTTTCACTCTTGGGTCTGATTTTACTTGTAATTCTTATTTTGAATGTGATATAAATGTTCCTATTGATGGCAAAACATCTTCATCTCTGATCCACATTAAATTGAGTCATGTTAGCCATATGCAAATGACAGGTGCCTTTATCATTTTATGGAACCATGGAGTGGCCTGGGTTAGAAAGTGCTTAAAGATCATCTCATTCCACCCCCATGCTGTTGGCAAGGACGCCTTCCACTAAACCAGGTTGGTCAGAGTTTCATCCAACCTGCCCTTGAACAATTCCAGGAAAGGGGCAGCCACAGCTTCTCTGGACAACCTGCATCACTGCCTTATCACCCTCACATCAAAGATTTTTTTTTTTTTCTGAATCTCTAATCTACCTACTCTGTCAGTTTGAAGCCATTCCCCCTTGTCCTGTCACTCCAGGCCCTCGTAAATAATCTCTCTCCATCTTTCCTGTGGGCTCCCTTCAGGTGCTGCTCCAATTAGGTCATCCCAAAACCTTCCCTTTTCTAGGCTGAACAATCCCAGCTCTCTCAGCTTTTCTATTTTATTTTTCCTTCTCACTTGAAAGCCACTCTCAACAAGATCAAACCTCACACCACTAATCTGCCTAGTTAGCAAATCCTGGTAGCACAGAAGCAGGAAAATAATTTCTGATTCTCAGCTCTGCAGGCAGTGAGTGTTTGTGAACACACCAAACTAGAACCCACCTTGTAGAGATTCCTGCAGCACAAACTGCCTCAGGATCAGAAACAGGCTGTACTAATTATCTTCTGTGACTTCTGCGCACTTTAGTTCTGGCCAAGCCCCATTTTTTAAAGGATGCTGTTATGGAAAGACAGGCCCAGAGTATATTTTAAATGTCATGTAACCAGTCTCATATATTGACAATAAAGAAGAAATCATCTTTCTGCTTGCTAGCTTTTTAGGAGCAAAATGTAGAAGTGTGATTCAGATTTAGCACATATACTAAAAAAACCCAACAGTCCAGCATTCCTTTGATAACAACTACAACATAACAGATAGTAGTCTAATATCCCAGGACGATTTTTTTTGCTTGTATTCCTTATCTGTATCTCTTTATGTACAAACCCCTTACATTTCCTTTGGCTGTTCTGCTTTTGCTAAATTAGGGTGTCTTTGGAGAGAGTCTTGGCAAAAATAATATTCCTTGCTTAAATAACTTTAAGATGCATAAATAATCAGAGTTGTCACAATGAATAAACTACAGATCAAAAATTACCATCATGCAATATCTCAGCCTATGCATCTAGAAAGTTAGCATTGTGTTCCAGACAGTGTAGATCATGGCCTAAAAGTGAAATTATGTTGTTGATGGAAGAAGTCTACAGACACTGAAAGAATTGGGACTTAACCCTGAAAATATTTTTTCTGATTATTTCTCAGAAAGGAGATTCTACTCATTTTGAAATTAAAAATACATTTCAATTGACTTCAAGAGTATTGTTAAGAGTGTCAAGTGTTGATAAACGAACCATTATATCACCTACCTTTTTAGTTCAGAATTTTAGCTCTTCCTTTTTTAGCTTTAGAGAAAAACTGATCTAACATGAACACAGAAGCACAAATCACTGCAATGTATCATGTACCTTTTGTTCCTCAGAAACAATACCACATACTCAATTTCTCATTTTTATGAGAGACAAGAACACACATTTTTCAAAACAAACATATTCCTGTGCCAGATACTGTACAATACTATGAAACCCAACCTGAACCCAAACAGGTTTTATGAATGAGAAAGTCTGGTTAGAGTTGGGCACCAAAAGCAGTTGAGACACAAGTAAGTACAGGTGAAAGTAACAGAATAAATTAGTCAGAATAAAGTAGTGTAAAACTATCTGTAGTAAAAAGAATATGAACACCAGATTTATCAAGGCTAAATTCTTATGTGACATGAATTGGTTTATGCTTAGCCATAAATTCTGAATGTCATCCTGGCTCTATTTATCACTGGAGTGAACAGATCCAGATGTTGGTATTAATGTTTAATATAGATAAGATAAAACTTTGTGATATCTGTTTTAAGAATTATTTAATCCATTAAATGAAACACACAAGAACAAAAAGTTAGTAAAGCCTACTAATCTTACTATAGAATATATAAGTCTTTGACTGCCTCTTCAAATACAACTTTAACAGGAGACTTTATGGTTGATGTATCTTCCTGATAGTGCATAGTTTTGATGTGTACTGCAGTAATATACATGAAAATAACTAAAGGGTTTTTAAATAGAAATAGGTCATTATCCTGGGCTGGAAAAACACCTGTTCCATCTCTTCTTTATCACTCACTTATTTTATAAAACTGCTATCAAATACTCTGATTTTCTGCTAAGATTCCAGATGCTTATAACTTGTGAAGCTAGCATACTGCTAAGACACTTTAATAACATGTTACATTATAAACGTGAAATCCAAACATTTTATGTGTCCATACATCAGTGTAATCACTATATAATAGTCCTTTAGCAATGTTCTATTGATTGACAGAAAGCGATATAAGAAATGTGATGCTGATAATAAAGGATGGTTTATTCTTTAATGCAGTTTAGAATGGAGCAGAAACTTGCTTTGATGATTTTAAGACAAGCTTGACTCTCTCCAGTAAGACACATTGCAGTAATATCAATTCCACAAGGAACTCAAAAGAAACCTCAGTCCTTCTTACTGTCCTGCCTGACACGTGAACTAAAGACCAGAATTCCAGCTTTGTTTATAGTAAAAGAGACAGGGAATTGCAAGAAAAGCTGTGCAACATGTTAAAAGTCACATACAGAGGCACCAAGGTGAGCTGGGACACTCCCTGCATTAGGCAAAATCCAACATAGTGACTTCATTAAATCCAAACAGACATGGAAGCACACACACACAGAGGCAGAGATCATTCTGATCAGCAGATCTCATCTTTCATCATCACAGACAGACATTTACAATGACTAGATTGCAATCTATGAGGAACCTGTGCAATCTGCATTTTTGGTCTTTCCTACAGTCTCTTTCTTAGGATTATTTAGTGTTTTTCTTAAGAAAGGAGAGCAATGAGGTTTCTCTCAGGTACTCATGTTTGCTGATTCATCATCCTTTTAAGGTGAGGGTAATGCTGAAGCTCTGACAGTTGTAAGTGGGAAGTGGTCTTGGAGCTTGTGATATAGATTGAATGAGTTCCACGTTTCCTGTGAGACAGAAAGTATTCCGAGGAAAAAAAAACAAACCAAAAACAAACCAAAACCATTCATATATTTTTCTTGATATCAATCCACTTTGAACATCTGTAAATTTCACCTTGTAAAGATTTCAGGTTGGAGTAGTCACTTGAGACCCTGTGTTAATCACATGTTCACATGACAACTAAGAAAGATGGATGAAAGTACCACAGGTAAAAAGGTTCACTAGTTATTACTGTTGCATCTCTGGTATTCTCTATAGTATACTGATAATTCACCAGTCAAAAGAAAGCTTCACCCCTGTTGAAAGTATCCAAATATGTATTGGAGATATGTGTGGTGTAAGAAGGATTATGATATTAATGATAAAATTATTTGGTCCCTTATCTTAAACTTGTTTTGGACAAAACCCATTGGCTATAATTTTTCTTCCCAAGAGCTTTCAAAACCAGTAATTTATTCAAAAGAACAGTGGCCATATCCAATGGCCAGACCCATGCATTTCCTACTCAGTGAATGAAGGGCAGCTGATATAATTAGTAGATGAGCAGAAATGTTTCCTAATTTGTTCACCCTCGTAGCCAAGATGTGACATTTTCCTCACCCCACAGCATAACTCAGCTCCTGAATATCCTCAGATGTGGGTGCTGGACATAGCCAACACATACTAAGGAAAGTCAAGGAGGAAGGGGAGAATGGGGTGCATTTTATATGATTGAAAATATGGCTCATGGTTTGACTCTACACACAAATTAAAACAAATTTCATTCATTCATAAATCTGTGCTACAAAATACAATTAGGATCCCATTGTGCCTGTCTAATCTACTGCAGTACTTTGCTGGAAGTGTCTTGGTGTAACGGTGGGTTTTCAGTTTGGTGTGATTGCAAACATGATGAATTGAATTTCTGTCAAGAGATAGAAAGAATGACTCCACTTTAGTCTTGAGCTACATGAGTATTGATTTCAGAAGAAACACTGAAATGGGGAGGAAGGAATAATTTTGTAGAGAATAAGAGAAACGAAGTTAAAAAGAATAGCCTGGTTATCCCTTGATATTTGGAAAAGACAAACTTCTTTCCTAACTTCCTAAGTATGCAGTTAGAAAAATAGTGAATTTGATAATGCTACTTTTCTATTCAATAAGAAACAAAATTATTTTTTCTTTCAACTTTCTATATAACACTAGAAATTAATTCCATATTACCTAAGAAATGAAACACCTTTTCTCCTATCCAATGAGCATACATAACATGATGCCCAAGAATATCTAGGCTGACACATGCAGGTTTGGGCTAAAATTTTTTAGGTAATGAAAATCCCTTTTCTTTTATGTTTTTGTCTTATCTAATCAAATGCTATTTTTTATTTTTTTTTTTTTTCTGAACACTCTTACCTCAGCTTAAGAAGCACATAGCTGACCTGATTCAAATTTACAACCACTATGTTTCAAGAGATGCACACAGTGCAACAGTAATCTTAGTTTTACTAATTAAATCTTTGCTAGAACTCTGTTCTCTCATTTGTCTTCAAGTTTTTGCAACAAAGTAGAATGAAAGTCTTGTAAAATGTTAAGCTTGCAATGGAATTTGTCAATCCCCCTGATTTTATTTTTATCCAGGCATACACTTTAAAACAAGCAGAACATGTACATGAAGATGAAACTCCCAAGTATTACTCAGTATTCATTGTGCAGGCTTCAGATTTGCACTCAGAATAAACCAAATTATGATACCATGAAGTTAAATGTAACTACATGGACAAGAAAGTAAAATTGCATTTTTACCCTTGTTGAAAGTCAGCATGGTACCAGAGAAATGTCATTCTGTATATTTGCCAAATCTGATCTTTTGAAAAAGTGGATTAATTTTAACCATGTTCATGTGCACGTATATGTTATATAAAAATGCTTTAGTATTTATCGTCTTTGAAAAAAAAAAAATCTTATTTCAGAAAATACCCCAAGCCTGGTGATAATGTTTCTTACAGAAATGTTGATGTTATTGTAGGGAAAAGAAAACATTACAAACTTTCTGCAATGGTGCAGAACACAGAAGTACTCCATTACCTTCTTACAAACTATTCCATGATCAGCCCTGGCTCACGAGAGCCACTTTCACTACTTCTGGCTTCTGGAGTACCAGCTTCCAAATTGGCTCATAAATCATCTCCTGGGGACACTCTCAGGATAGTCCAGACAAGGTGCTGAAGTGTGAGGCAGTCATTAAAATTGAATCAATTTCCCTGAGAACTGGTACAGAGAGAACCAGACACTATTCAGGGTTTTCTTTCATCATGAAACCGCTCAAATGGCACTAAAGTGGAAGCTCGAGGTTTCGTTTACAGTATCCAAAGCGAGAAAACTGACACATGCTTATCTAAAGCGTAGTTGAAAAAGCAAAAAAGGCTGTGCTTAACAGATTTACTCTACATTCAGTGTGAAGTGTCTAAGCCTCCACTTACTTGCCTTCCTGTAGAAGGCTTTCCTGATACACTGTTTGTCATAAATTGTTCTGCCAGAAAAACCTCATCCATTCATCACCAACAGCAATACACCAGCTTTTTGGATACACCAGCTTATACAGTTAACTTCCTTTTAGTATTTTGTATAGAGTTTAGGCTTATTTAATCTTTCCCTCACTTCAAATAAAATAAAATGCAAAAAAGCAAAGTCACTCAGGAAATAATCTCTTTCTCTAACATACACGTTAAACAAATTCCTTGGTGATGCAAATGTTTATCAGATGGAATGCCATCTCCTGCACTCAACTGAACTCAAGCAGCTGCTTTCAGCAACACAATCACAAGTCTCTCATCATTCCTATGCACAGTATGGAACGAATCTCCAGTGAGTGTTATATTTCACATCAGTCTTTAGGTTAACAAACATACCAGTAAAAAATTCTCAAAGGTTAAAAAGTATCCTGTTCAGGCCCCTGAGATGAACTTTTAACCACTTGAAAATGACAGTGGTTTGGGGATAATCACAGACCTCCACTATAGAGAGATACCGTAACAGATATTTTGAAGACAATCATTTAAATAAACCGAAGATTTCAAAAGGAAGGTCATTCAGGTAACTAAGATGGGAAAACTGCTTCTTAAAAGGTCAATATTATCCAGGTTTTACCCTCCACAACCCAATAAATTCCACAAAACAACATTTGTCCATTGTCCCTGGTTTATCATTACCTACTACAATTCAGGAAGGATAGTTCATTTTATTCTGACTTGCACGGATGTCAACATTCCTCCTGTAGGTAGGAAACATTTTTTTCTCTTCTCATATTTGAAGTGTAGTGATAGGACAAGAAGTAACGAGTACAAATTGAATGAGGGGAAATTTAGATTAGATATTAAGAAGAAATTTTTTACTGCGAGGGAGGCAAGACACCAGAAAAGGTTGCTCAGAGAAGTTCTGGATGACCTATCCCTGGAGCTATTCAAAGCCAGGCTGGAATAAGGCCTTGAGCAGCCTGGTCCAGTGAATGGTGTCCCTGCCCAAGAAGAACAAGATGATGTTAAGGTCCAACCCTTTAACTGTCTGTGACAAAATTCCATATGAGAAGTATAGTTACATTCATAGGTATGTATACATACATGCATACACATTTCTATCATGCAGAAGGGAAAAAACTGAGTGAAAAAGTGGAGAAAATTCTGAGTTGCCATGGTTGTATTTAGATCATGTTCACCACATTTTGTCACATGTAGGATCATAGAATGGTTTTTGTTGGAAGGGACTTTAAACACCATCTGGTTCCAACCCCCTGCCATGGGCCAGGTCACCTTCCACTGGACCAGGCTGCTCAGAGCTCCATCCAGCCTGGCCTTGAACACTTCCAGGGAAGGGACAACCACATCTTCTTTGGGCAGCCTGTGTCAGGGCTTTATTACCCTCATAGGAAAGAATTATTTCCTGATGTCTAATCTAAACTGATTGTCTTCCAGTGGGAAGCCATTCCCCCTTGTCCTGTCACTCCAGACCCTTGTAAAATGTCTCTCTCCATCTTTCCTGTGGGCTCCCTTCATGTACTGGAAGGCCACAATCAGGTCACCCCAGAGCCTTCTCTGTTCCAGGCTGAACAATCCCAGCTGTCTCAGCTTTTCCTCCCAGCAGAGCTGCTCCATCCCTCTGATCCCCTGGGTGCCTCCTCTGGGCTGGCTGCAGCAGCTCCATGTCCTTGCTGTGCTGGGCCCAGGGCTGGATGCAGCACTGCAGGTGGGGTCTGAGCAGAGCGGGGCAGAGGGGCAGAATCCTCCCTCAACCCTGGAAGAACCAAAGAAGTGACAGTCATAAGGAACAACAAATATCCTGTATTCTCTACGGATGAGACATTAATCTTTCCAGAGGTTCTGTGTTTTGCAGGTGCTTTGGACATGGCACCATCAATCTTTGCTTTGATTTGAGTTATACTGATGCCATGGAAACAACGAACTTGGGGGGATTATTTCTGCTCACACAAAAATGCGCAGTTACTCCTACTGAAAATTTTCATTGTTGATGTACTCTAGCATTTTCAACACCAACACTTTATCTCAAGTGAAAAAAAAAAAAGAACGTATAGGTATGAGAATGTCTATGTCATTAAAGTAATGTAAAAACCCTGTTCTTTCCTCCTAAAATGAAGTATTCCTTCACCTACATGAAAGGAACACTATAACAGTGGTACAAATAGCAACTAATAACTCCCCAAACATAAAACAGTCTCCATTTAGCAAATCATGCAGGTTTGTTTGTGTGCTGCTTGATGTTTTTTCATCATTTAGTGGACATCATTTCCAACAAGGATAGATTTTTATAAATTTCTGCACCATTTGGTCACCTTGGGTACAAATTTACAACATTTTATAGCCCAGTGTGAATTTTTTGTGTTCACATTTATGTATTTATTGTCTGACATGGAAATTATGTTACTATAAAACAAATATAATATTAAAAAAAAAGCTTTTCAAGAAAAAAAAAAGGTGCATGTGAACTCACTGAGAGATGAGGGTTGTATTTGCTATACTTACTAAGCATGGGAATACCAGTTTTTCACATTATTGAATTCACATGTATTACACTCTACAGGTATGAAGTTCTGATTTTTTTTTAGTTCTAGAACTCACAGTTATAAGTTACAGATGAGTTTTCATCTGTTGTGAAAAAATGTATGAATCACATCTTAGCACAAGACTTTGAGAGTTTTATTCTAGAAAGTAGTATTTCATGGTGGATTTTAATACATCTATGGAGGATTTATTAATCTTATTGATGCATTATAAAACAAGTATCAGAAAAAATAAGCCATGTTTTTTTAAGTAGTTATGACAGTACAAGATCCTATGAATTTGTAGGAGCCAGCAGACCGTACCTGGGTTACCTACCTGACATTCTGCCTTGCAGAAGACCCATCCTGCATAGGATGTAAAATGAAGTCAGAATTTAAATTAAAAGGCCCTCCTCAAGAAAGCAATCCCATTCTGAAGTTGTGACATTTATGTGCTTAAAAGTCTGTAGCGCTGTCAGGGAATGAAGGCACCTAAAGAAGAAAAGAACAGCATTATCATCAAAACTTATGATACTCATTAAGTCTTTTGATGAGCATAGGTGAATTTAATTGCTCTTCAGAGCCTGGAAGATAAATCGTAAAACCTGCATACAAAATTAACAAGATCACCACAAGAAAGCGGTAGCTCCTCACCGACATCCCTGACAATAAAATGGTCTTCACATATCACCTGGGGATTCATCAGTTTTGAGTAACACATTTACCATCTGTGCTCATCCCAAACTACTTCTGATAGAATGTCTGAACTTCATAAATATCCTTGGGTAAACAACTCTCATGTTTCCCCAGATAAGTGAAGATAAATATTCGCCATGCCATTTTCCTAACACAGAACTAATAAAAATAGTCAGCTATAAATTGCTCAGATTAGTAGAAAAGTTCTTCAGTTTGCTGTGTGAAATCAAAGGGATACCACTACTTTCTTAATCTGCTTAGTTAAAGTATACACCCTTTTCTCCAGTTTTCATTGATTTCTGAGGTACATGTTCCTTCTTTGACTTCCTCTCTTAAAATCCTCAGCTCCAATATTCAAAATGGCAGAGCATTTAAACATCTCTACGCAGAAAGCAATAGCCAGTGCAAAGGATGCAAGAGTTTAACTTCATAATGAACCCCATGAAAACTTTTTAAAATAAAAACACAGATGCCAGGTGAAAAAGCCCAAATGTTATAATGATTTGCCCTGTTTCTTTAACTTTCCAAAAAAAGCAGGTTGAATGGAGTTCTGAGCAATCTTGTGTAGTGAAAGGTGTCCCTGTTCACAGCAGGGGGGTTGAAACCAGACAATGTCTGACATCCCTTCCAAAAGAAACCATTCTTTTATTCTATGATTCCTAGATTCTGGAGCTTTCACAGCATCTTGACAGAAGGTCAGAGCCCCTCCTTTCTGCTCTCCAATTCTGATAAAGGCATCTTGCCTGAGAAATTTCATCTCTTAAATCTCTTGGCGGCCATTTATGTCCTGCTTTTAATACAAGGGTTTCCCATCACAAAAAGCTCTAGTGAAATGGCTGGGAAATAGCATGACTGTCCTGCCAGCAAACCTCTCTGCCTTCCAAGGTGAGATTACTTAGATGAGATAAGAAGCACATCAGTCTGCTGAAGTGAATCTAGAGGAGGCCACCAAACTGATCAGAGGGATGGAGTGCATTATCACTGCTGAATTCCCTCTCTTAGAGAGTATAACTATAATATGTTCTCCTCAGATGGAAAGAATTATACCCATTTAGAATAGAGGAAATCATCTTGCACAAATAAGTCAAGAAAGGATGAGAGAATTGGGAATGTTCAGCCTGGAAAAGAGAAGGCTTTGGGGTGACCTAATTGTGGTCTTCCAGTACATGAAGGGAGTCAACAGGAAAGAGGGAGATACACTATTTACAAGGGCCTGGAGTGACAAGAAAAAGAGGAAAGGCTTCAAACTGGCAGAGAGTAGGGTTAGATAGATAAGAGGAGAAAGTTCTTTATTGTGAGAATGTTCAGGCCCTGGAACAGTGAGTGTTCCACCCCAGAGAAGCTGTGGCTGCCCCATCCCTGGTACTGTTCAAGGCCAGGTTGGATGGAGCTCTAAGCAACTTGGTCTAGCAGAAGGTGTCCCTGTCCATGGTAGGTTTTTGGAATGAGATGATTTTTAAGATCCCTTCCAACTCAAGCCATTCTTTGGTAACTTTTGATGGCCTTCAGAAGTATTCATTCATAAAACTCAAGTGTGTTTCCAAGTGTTAAGTCAGAACAATAAAACATGTGTCCTGAAATACTACTTAGAAGAAAACATTGCTAAGAAAAGTGATTGAGGTGTTTAATATTTCTGTCAGGAGACAGAAAGTTTATGTTTAAATGAAATATGAAAAAAAATATTGGAAATTCCTTCTGTTTCAAACAAAGTCTCTTGGAATGCAACACACTTTTCTTTAACAAATATACGGCCTACCATTTCAACGCAAAGTTGCTGTACTGGGGGGCTGTACTGCAGAAAAAAAGTAGTCTGGGATCTTTTCAGATTATAAAGGAATTGGCCAAGCCTTTGCGCATCATAACACAGTACCCTGGAGACAAAAAGAAAAAAAAAAAACCCTACAAAATAAAGCTTAAAATGAATAAGTGCATTATCACTGCTGAATTCCCTCTCTTGGAGAGTATAACTATAATATGTGCTTCTCCTCAGATGGAAGGAATTATACCCATTTAGAATAGAGGAAATCATCTTGCACAAATAAGCTTATAGAAAAATAAGTGGCATTTTGTTGCACTGTCAATATGTAATGTCATTGCCATATCAGCTGTTGCCAAATCTATTTTTGAACCAATATTTAACAAAACCACAATATAAATAGTAAATGCACCCAAGCAAGACTTTTGTGGTTCTGTATTTTAAAGAGAGAAATGTTCTTAATCTAAGATAGTTAGATCTGTAAACTGTGCACAGAACTAATTTTATGCCAGCAAATTACTGTTTTTAGCAGGTTATACAAGGCACAGAGCCATATAATTGCTCTTCACTTGAAATATGCTCTCGTTCAAACTGAGGAAATTAAGTTAGCTGAAGGTGCAGCTGGGGGTGAGGAGGAGCACATCTTATCTGTGCAATGACTTGTTCTTTACAGGTGGTTGGTTCAAAAATTAGCAGCTATTTTTCTCTGCAGTAATAAATTCTAATATTTGAAGAGACCGAGAACAGATGGATTGCCAGTTCATTGCCACTTGCCACAGCGTTATGAAGGTTTAATCTTTATGATGAGCAATTCAGTCTTTACATAAGCACTATACTAGCATTCAAGGATTATGTCTCATCAGCCCATTTTAAAGTATACTGGTTTCCCAGACTTTTTAATATAGTTTGGTTCTATTTCTCTTGATATCACATACAAATTTTAGCCCTACTTAAAATGTATGTCAAGTGTAGAACAAGTGCCAAAATCCCAGAACAACAATACTGTTATAGTGATTCGAAATGCGTATTTGGGTGCAGAGATTTTATTCAAAGAAAAAAAAAGCTCCCCATCTTTATATCTGTAATTTCTGTAAGTTTAGTTAGAAAGGTTTCATACTTTGACTCAAGGATATTCTCCTGCTAAAAGGTACTGGTAGATAGGTGAATACGTCTGTCTGCGGCCAGAGTAAAATAATATTTTATCATTCCCTACAATATGTTCCACTGTATGGTCCCTTGCTCTAAAAAGGGCCAGAAACATGCAAAGGGGAAACTTTCACAGCTCAGTGACATTCCAAAATCTGGATCTCAGACAGCTGTCTTCTGAATTCCTAAAACCTTTGTAGCCTGACTTTCTAAAATCTTCGCAGTTTGGTTCTCTAAAAATCTTTGCAGCGGTGCTTTTTTTGATTATGGCAATTTTCTTCTCAGCGTCAATTGAGCAAACAATTTTCACTGTAATTAGAGCTACATTTGGAGTATTGATATTCCATTATCAGGCTTTTCATACACAGGAAAGGCTATGGGGATTTTCTCCCATGAGAATTAGAAAATATATTCTTTTAAAATATACGAAGTATAGGAGAACTCTGGTTTTTTTGCCTAAATAAATGCCACCTTAACATTCCCAGGTAAATGATTGGTAAAAGTATTCAGGCAAAGAAGCTCCTCAAGGAGGCGTCTTATGTCACCTGGATAGAGCTATGTTTTGAAGGCACTTAAAAGGCACAGGCAGACAACCGTGTGGTGGTTAAAGCAGATATTGAATAATTCATAGTAACAATCTGGATGGGAAAAAAAAAAAAAAAACAACCAAACAAAAAAAAAAAAAAAAAAAAAAAAAAACCCAACAAACAAACAAACAAACAAACAAACAAAAAAAAACCCAAAAACAAAAAAGAAAAAACCCATCCCTACACTTTTGTGATCCTTTTCTTCTTACTTGCTTTCTCAAGGTTTCTTTCGGGAATGCCTGATTTGTGTAAATAGTTACAAGCCCAGTAGAGGGTGCTGAAGAATATCCAGCGCACTTTCAGTTTTGGTAAGAGCAATGAAATGAAACCCTTGTTTTTACATTGCAAATAGCTTCTGTTTAGCCTGTACATCAATTCTTACAAATTAAACTCACGAACAAAAGCAACCAGCCTATTTGCACATCTGTCTTTTTGCTCAGCTCTCAGTTTTCACCTGCTCTTTTTAAGAAGCGTTTCAAATAGTCACACCAATCTGTGAGTGTGGGGACCACCTCCTGGTGCACCCTAAGTGCGTGAAACAAGCTGGAAAGAAGCACAAAGCGAAAACCTTTTACATTTCTGCGAGGTCAGACTGCAGGATGAGTCATGTCCTGGATACTGTTCTCAATCATGGCACTGTTCAATCATCCTCTGGGCGTTTGGGAGGGAGCAAGAAGCACAGATTTGGGTACTGTAAAAAGCACAAATATACTTGTGGTTACTTTATGCCCATATCAGTCCATAGATACTAGAAGAATTAGAGAAAATGAAATAATTTCTTGCTTAAATAAGTTCAAAGAGAACTTAAAGGGTGTACCCCATATTCAAACTACTAAAATAAGCCATTTTTCAGTACAGTAAAATATTGATATATTGAGGGTTTTGTCAGAAATCACAATTATTTTCAATGGAAAAACAACTAATAGAAAGAATTATCATAATCTTATTAGCTAGAACCTGCAATAGGCTGACTGTGTATGGAAAAATGGTGTTCATTTTAAGAAATAAATTTAATCTCTTTTGATAACAGAAAAATTTTGTTCTCTGTGATTACCTCTGGTGTGATCTTATAAATTAATAGAGGATTATATGTCTCTTGAATTCTCCTCAGCTTGTAAAAATACAGGAAATAAATTTGAAACAGATCTATTCTTCCACGCACAACCAGAACAAACTTACCAGGAAGACTTTTAAAGTATGCCATGGGTATTTTGCTCACAAATTTAAAGTGTCATTCTGACTGGGTATTCCAGTATAAACCCAGGGCTCAGAACTGTCTTTTTTTTTAACTGATCAGATCTTTGATTCAAACCTTTGAAGAAGAAGAACTTGTTTGATTCCTTGTCAAAGTGCTCATTAGCCTGATTTAGAAATACCTCCCCCTAATGAAGTTTAGGGAAAATATGTGCTTGTATCTCTACAAAACAGTCAGGTTTTGCCTCTCAGTGACATTTTCCGCCACCAATTTTTGTTATTATTGAGTGGCATGCAATATTCAGAAGCTCATTTGATTCCCATTTCAAAGGGCTCTTTTCAAACCCAATTACGGAATTCTCTTTGATTTGGCAGCTCAGTAGCTGTTGAACTTTGACATTTGTACAAGCAGCATTTGGATGGATGTAAAAACACCTTTTTCTCCCTTACAGAAAAGCAGATAAGAAAAAAACCTAAACACCTTAAATGCTCTGTGTACATCAAGATCAACTATGCAAAATATTAAACATAAAAATTTTTAAAACCTGTGGAAAAGGAAAGAGAAAATGTGTGTCTGGAGTAGAGCTAGTCACTTTCTCAAACACCCACAAGAGCATCTTCTAAAGAAAATATGGCCAGTAACTTCAATACTCAAACCTCAGAGTATCCAGATTTCTGTTAAAAAAATAACAACAGTCTTGGCTTTTGTGGGCGCATTGTGACAGGTGGAGGATGACTGATACAGGACTCAGATTTGGCCTTTCAGGTTTTACTTTTTTTCTTGTAATCGATATATACAAGGTTATGCCACAAAGTCAATGGACTATTAGCAGTACAAAGGACAGAGAAGAGAGAAATTGCAAACTACAAATACACAGGTCTAAGAGAAACCAAAAAAGGAAAAAAGGTGAGAAAATGGTGCCTGAAAAAGAAAAGGTATATAACAAACTCATTTTCTAATTTAACGTCATAATTATCCTCAATAGGATATTTCATTAGGACAATGCTTCAGGATCTGTATTGATCCTTATTACTGGAATGAAATCTATCATTTTGGTACAGTTCACTTATCATGTACCTCTACTCAACTCATTTTATAATCAATTTTCAAATTAAATCATAAGAGCTAGTGTGCTTGAATGTCAACAACATGATCTACATCTGATCTGACATCAAAGCAAATCAACTCATTTTCCTTTAATTTAGATTTGTGAAAATGTCGGGGGATTTCTACCCTATCTCTTTGTACATAAAACTGTTTTTAAATTCTTTATTCTTAAAAGTCGTGAGTAAGTGACAAAAGAAAGTGTGCAGCACTGTGTGTGTCTTATGAGTTTCCATCAACAGATAAAGTTTCTCCTTTATTTGAAAGTAATTTGATATTTTGGAATGAAGCCACGATCTCCCAGTACTTCTTAATAGAAAAAAATATATATTCTGAGGGTACTATATCATTGTGAATCTTGCATATGCATACAAAGAATAACCCTCTATAGCAGGACCTCATTTCTCTCACTCTCCTCCTT
>CM019214.1:105242415-105324060 GCA_009741485.1 Malurus cyaneus samueli | reverse complement strand
CGTGATTAAAAAAGAAATTATATAGATTATGTAATAGTAGTTGGTGAAAGTTGAATGTGAAAGACCAGGAAAAAGTGCTCTGTACCCACTTTTTCACCCTTATGAAAGAGAAACATTATATATCGTCTGTTTTTCTTGTTAAGATGAAAACTGAAAAATAGTCTATAGAGGGTTATTCTTTGCTAATTGCATTTTCTCTTTATGCAAGATTCACAATAGCTGATGTACTCAGTATATTTCTATTAAGAAGTACTGGAGATCGGGCTTCATTCCAAAATATCAAATTACTTTCAAATAAAGGAGAAACTTTATCTGTTGATGGAAACTCATAAGACACACACAGTGCTGCACACTTTCTGTCACTTACTCACACTTTTAAGAATAAAGAATTTAAAAACAGTTTTATGTACAAGAGATAGGTAGAAATCCCGACATTTTCACAAATCTAAATTAAAGGAAAATGAGTTGATTTGCTTTGATGTCAGATCAGATGAGATCATGTTGTTGACATCTCAAGCATACTAGCTCTTATGATTTAATTTGAAAATTGATTATAAAATGAGTTAAGTAGAGGTACATGATAAGTGAACTGTACCAAAATGATAGATTTCATTCCAGTAATAAGGATCAATACAGATCCTGAAGCATTGTCCTAATGACAATATCCTATTGAGGATAATTATGACGTTAAATTAGAAAATGAGTTTGTTATATACCTTTTCTTTTTCAGGCACCATTTCTCACCTTTTTCCTTTTGGTTTCTCTTAGACCTGTGTATTTGTAGTTTGCAATTTCTCTCTTCTCTGTCCTTTGTACTGCTAATAGTCCATTGACTTTGTGGTAACCTTGTATATATCGATTACAAGAAAAAAAGTAATTATCAAACAGAATTGTGGGGTTTTTTTTGTTTGTTTGTTTGTTGTTTGTTTGTTTGTTTGCTTGCTTTTTTTTTTTTGTTTTGTTTTGTTTTGTTTTTCCAGAAGATATAGTGGTTGGAAGGAAAAGTGAATGAGGACAGCAAACCTATAGGTGTTCAGACAAATGTTCTCAATAGATTCCTGACACTTCGGAACTAACAACACCTAATTACATTTTTTTTTTCCAATTAGTTTGATTCAGGATCCACCCTTTATGTTCTAAATTCCAGGGACTGATGTTGTGTTTAAGTTTTATGCTTGCAATATATTGTTTTTCAGACCAACAAAAGCAAAGTTGCTTACCAAAAATTTTCTAAATATATACAACTACTACACAAGGAACTTTATTATCTAAAAATATAAAATATAATCTAAGATACTAGGAGTATGGAAAATTATGCAAAATAAGAAAAGTAATTATGGTTCCAAATTTGTTAATCAAACGTAAAATGGTCAGAATGCACATATTTAACCATGCAGCTGTCTGTAAAACATCTGTTTAGGTACATCAAGTCACCAACTCTGAGTCTTCAAAATCCAGAAAAAGAAGGCCTTAAAAATAAATCATTACAAAATTTAAAAATGCTATATTTCAAATGGTATTTTGAAACCACACTTCTTGTGTTGTGTTGGGTTTTTTGAGTATTTGTTTAAAGGAGGGAAAGACTTCTACTTTATCATTCTTTTGAGATATTGATTGAGATATTCATCTGGATATGCATAAAAATCATGAAAGATGATGCGCCTATATAAATTCTGACATGTAAAGCTCCATGTCTGACATAGCTGCTTTACTTGTAGAGGTTCTTAATGCAAACAACAGAAAGAAATAGGCATCACGAACACGCATTTATGTTATCATATATTCATGTGTTGATGTGTTATCACTCGCCTCTCAGTGCTGTAAGTACTCAAAACTCCAGAGGAAGTCTATGCTTCTCACTCTCTACACGATTTTTTTCTACTTAGTTCTGTAGCATTCCTGTAAGCAGGATTTTTTTTTTTTAATGGAAAAAAAAAATTTCCATTTTTTTACAGTAAGTAGGAGTATTTTTCCTCCATCGTTTCTCTCCCCATCAGTCAGCTGCGTTCTTTTCTGTTAAAAACAGAAATCCAAGATAGAATTGCTGTTTCTCAAAGTAAAACAGAAATAGAAATTCATAGGAAAAAGTAGGCTCTGTATGTGTATCAAATCAAAGATGCAATGTGACAAACAGGAGGAAATAGAAGTTGCTGTGTTTTTCCAGAACTGTAATGTCTCTGGGATTATTATGGAATTGTTCGCAGGACTGGGACATTGCAATAGATAGGCACAGACTTTTCACGAAAGACAAAAAAAGGGGGAAGCCCATGCTCTTTGCAGATGACCCTCCACCATAGTCAGCTACAGTCAAGAGAGAAAAGTTTGGCTGAAAGCTTAGGCTGAGGCTGGAAAGAAAGCAAAAAATGAATGGACATTTTGGTGGATGTAACCCACAGAAAACTTTGGAAGAGAAAGAAAAAAACAAACTTCTTTAAAATATTGGAAGACACTTACATCCTTGGTTCTCATGGGTGAAGTTAACATATCATAATTGTTTGGAAGGAGTTATAGCATAATATCAATAATTTGAATTTCTAGAGTGTGTTTCAGACAATTTCATACTGCAGTTACTAGAGGAGATGCTCTGCACGATTTACAAATAATGGCACAGTCAATAATAACCATGAGATGATAGAGCTTAAAAATATTAAAAACAAGAAGCAAAGTACAGATCCCGGTCTTGCAGATGACAGACTTTGGCTTGTTCAGTGATCTGATTCAGAAGGATAAATAAATCAGCACAAAATTTAAGACCAAGTGTATCTGCTGCTGAATGAAGCAGGTAACAGACAGAAAAGATGGAAAAAGCTGAGGCACCCAACCACAGCCATTTCCATCAGGGTGGTCTGCTCTCATGCCCCTGGTCATGGCATAACTTAAGGAACAGAGGTACCACCTATTGCAGAAAAGAATCAAGTTGAGGACTGCTTAAATAAAATTTCATGCACAAATCTGGAGTTCCAGGGAGCGTACATCTGAAAGTGCTGAGCTGTCACTGACTTTGAGGCAATTCTGTCATCTCTGACACACTCTGGTGACTGTTTATGATGACCAGGACTAAACAAAAGTGACACTAAGTTAGGAAGGAGGATCTCAGGCCAGGCCATCTCACCTCAGTCCTGGGAAGCAGGAGCAGATCACCATGGAAGCCTCCCATGCCGCACATGCAAGCAGAGAGGATGACTGAACAGAGGGAAACTAGAATTTTGAGCTTCAATCTTAACACAAGCCTAGACTTGTTGTATAAGTTAGCTGAGCTACTTTTCAGCTGCTCACTCTCTTTTTCTGTGCATCAGATTACTCAGCACCCATTGGTGTTTCGAATTGACCTGAGCAGTGTTGATATTATGATCCAGCTCTTCATGAAGGGATCCCAAAACTCTCTCCAGCTTCATTTTCTGAAGGTATATGTCCTTGAGACAACTTTTGTCTCTTACCTTAAAGAATGACCTTTATAGAGTCCTGTAATTTGTGAACTTCAGTTGGTTTAGCACATCTCTTGCCGAAATGTCATTTTAAGTTAGTACGCACACTGTAAGAGCAGCCTCAAATCATTAACAAATTAATATTCAAAATAATTTCAAAGTTGATAGGAGCTGATACCCATGGGTTATTATTTCCTAGCCCACCTGAATGTATGTTGGCATTATAAAAACACACCATTTCAAATTTGTGTGGGTCATTTTAGACTGGCTTTCCCAAGCACCCAACATTTTTATGCTGGGTAGTCATTCAAGATCTGTCACTTGAATTTAAAGCACTGCAGTCTTACACAAAATTTTCCCTTGGACACTTGAGTGGGTAGTCCGCAGAAAAAATTCATCCATTTCTGCTTTCACCATGGATAAGTTGAACATGTGTTTTGTCTTTTCTTACAAGACTTATGTTTATGTTCCTGTCACAAGCAGTTGCACATCACCTGTCCTCAAAAATAAAAGGCTCTGATTTTTCAAAACCAGGTGGGTTTAAACTTGACTGCCCCTGCCTAGAAAGAAACAGTACTGTAATCTCAATTAAACATTGATTTCTTTCTTCCCAGGAGCATTGTACTATCCAAGACCTGCTATTGCTTTTTCCTCATGGTAAGAAAATTGTCAATGATACCAATTATATGACACAAATTACATGTCAACATTTGTCTTCTGTTCCAGGTCAGCAGGAATTGCAACTTGAAACTAAAGACATAGCAACTTGAAAAGAGTTTAGGGAGACAATTTTTTTTTTTCTCTTCAGAATGAAAATACCACATAAAATTCAAGACCAGTGAGTCAGAAAGGGCCGTGATGAATGAGTTGACACGGGATGTTCATGACTCCTATGCTGTATTTTTCTAGTGAGAGTCTGCTCAGACAGTGTTGTGAAATTAAATGCAGTTTAAGAACTGCCTTCAGTGCTTGCAATTGCTAGACACAACAGTAAAGTAAATAAGGAAGAGTGGCAGCTGTCAATTAATTCTGATTTATTTTCAATTATTTTTATTTTCTTACATAATTAGTTTAATAGTTCCCTTAATATGCTTGAAAATTGCATTTCTCTTTTCAGTCATCCTTAAATAAAATGTGAACTTTTTTTCTATTTAAAACTATACTCCTTTATTTCTAGTGCATGAGAAGCAAATTTAGATTTTATGACATACTCCTCCACTTCCCTTAGCAATAAATGGGCTTGTTTAGTCACATAGTCATAAAGAATTTGTATTTTTTCATTTTTATAACATAGGTAGGCAACTAAGTTAAATTTCTTGCTTTACCAATATGACTTTACCTTGTGCATATGAATTATTAGATGGCAAACATATTTCATTTCACAGCCTTCTCCTCCAAATTTTGAATAATAATTGATCATTCTCTTTAGCACCAAGTGAATTTGTTGAGGAGAGATTAGTCAGTCATTATGAGCCAATTGCAGAATAAATTTTGATTTTTTTTTTTTTACTTGGTCTTATATATGTATTGCTTGGGGTGAAAAAATTACTAATATAGGAAAATACAAATCTAATTAAATGCATATCAGCATAAGAACAGCATTCCAAGGAGGCCACCAAATTGATTAGAGGGTTGAATCCCCTCTCCTATTCGGAAAGGCTGAGAAAATTGGGATTATTCAGCTTAGAAAAGTGAAGGCTCTGGTGTTCCCTAATTGTGGCCTTCCAGTATCTAAGGAGAGACGACAACAAAGGTGGAGAGAGACTGTTTACAAGGGTCTGGAGTGACAGGACAAGGGGGAATGAGTTCAAATTCAAAGTGAGTAGGTCTAGATATAAGGAAGAAATTCTTTATTTTGAGGGTGATGAAGCTCCAGAACAGATTTCCCAGAGGAGCTGTGCCTGCCCCATCCCTGGGAGTGTTCAAGGCCAGGTTGGATGGAGCTCTGAGCACTCTGGTCTAGGGGAAGGTGTCCCTCTCCATGGCAGGGGGGTTGGCATGAGATGAACTTTAAGGTCCCTTCCAACCCAAACCAGTCTATGATGTGGTTAAATAACACTGTGAGTTTAAACTTTGATTTAAACTAATGCCCTGTATTCATATTTTTGTAACCCTCCAGTCCTCCCAGTACTTCTAATTTCAGGATTTTCCTTCAGCATTGTTTTCTGAGGCAAGTGGAAGTGAAGTATTAGGGACAGTCTCCAGAAATAATCCTATGTAGAGCTTGTCATCATAAGGTGACGAAAATCTGAGGTTAATAGAAAGAGAGGAAATAAAAAATCCAATCAAGCTTTACCAAGTTATAAAAATGCAAAAAGATAGTGGAAAACATGGCAAAGAAAGAGACAATCACAGAAAATACTAGTTAAGTGTAATGCACTCATAAAATGAGTGGAATTTAGGACACTAAGAAAGTGTTCTTGTTGCAGTTACTGCAATTGCAGTGATAAGGATTAGTAGCTTAGCATGAAAATTATGCTGCCTAACCAGGGAAAGAAAATTTCTCTGCAGGAAGAATTAGAGATTCCTTTAATTACAAGGATTCTTTAGATTTCAAATAACTTTTTTGTTTGTTTGTTTTTTTCCCTTAACATGCTGAATCATCACATCTCATTTAATTGCAAGCAAATCTCAGTAACCCACTGGCAACTCGTGAAAAGGACATGCTCCCTCTGGCCATGCCCTGGACAGAATCCCAACCACAGTTGAACCAGTGTGAACACATTTTTGCTGTCTGTAAAGCAAAGCACAGATCACATTCACCACTGGCTCAGAGCCAGCATGAACACCTATCACACCCTGTTTGGCCATAGACAAACACATTCACTTCAGTCTCAAGCTAGACAGCAGACTTATTTGGTTATTTTGTAAGCACAAATAACTGCACATCTTCCTGAGCTGCCCCATACCTCTCTGAAGAATAGGGAGGTGAAGATCACAGATAGGTGTATGAGTGGATTTTTTTATGGTTCAGTAACAAAAAACCACCAGAAATGGTAGGATGGTCAAATACACTGCACATATCTACTCATCACATCAATTATTTATGGCCAGAAAGGGGTTTTCTCCTTTCCTCTCATGACAGATCTTCAGTACTGAATAAAAAGCTGTTCAACTATGCCCTGTAGTTATACATCAATTGATGATTCAGCCCAGATCCTGCTGAGGAAACAAGCAAAGTAATCCCACACATCACCTTTGGTTCTGAGTGCTGGGGAGCTGCTTGTTAGTCATGGGCAATTTCCTGGGCAGCTGTACTGGGGTCGGTTCCTTTCTTACATTAACAGGATCCCTCTCAGCCTTATTTGGGCCAAGCAGTCCCAGATCTCTCAGCTTTTCCTCCTGTGAGAGATGCTCTAGTCCCTCAAACTTCTTAGCCCCTTTCTGGAATTCCTTCAGCATGTTCATCTCATCCTCCACCTCATAGTGTGGAGCTCAGAACTGAACATGGTATTTCTGGTGGGAACTACTATAAGCTTAAAAAAAATCTTAGTTTTTTTTTTTTTTTAAATATTGCAAAGTGGGACAATTTAACCTAGGGAAGGATATCCTGCACTTACTCACTTCCAGTATCACTTCAAAACCAGAATTTGGAGGCTTTTGCTCTCATACACAAACTAATTTGACTGAAACATGCTGATTGAGACTCAGAGTGGTCAGAGGGAACACTGCTACTGAATTGACTGGGAATGGGATACAGATGAATAAACAAATAACAACAGTAGAAAGAAGGAGGAGAATCAATCTCATTTATCACATTTTTATCATAATTACAAGAAATCACACAGGTAAAGCCTGGAAGGCCTTAAAGATCATTCCTAGTTCCGAGCTTGTCAACAGGTACTTCCCAACCATGTTGTCTCCTACCAGCTGTCCTCTCCACTGCTATCAACCACTTCAGTACACACAGCCTATTATCCCCATCCTGTGTCCTGATATCGAACCAAATGGGCTCCACTGACCTGAGGATTGCCAGGTATCAGTAGTTCTGGTAGCCATAATGCTTACTTAAATAATCACATTGATTCAGTTTGAGAGTGAACTAATTTTCCATCTGAGGACCGAAAAGAAATGCAACAGGGAATATCTGATTCCCCAAATCAAACAGCGAGGCTGAAGAGGCAAAGAACAGCAGGACTAAAGATGCTGCTGTCAGAATTTGTTTACACTGTCTGATCATTCAGTTAATGTGGCACTCACAGAGTTCAGTACACAATTCAACTACATATAAGTAAAATAGTGTAGGTTTAGCACATCTGTTACACCGTCAAATTTCTGCTAATCTTATGGTGTCTTTAGGCAATTGTGAAACTTATGTATGATTTGGTAAATAGTTCCTTAGAAC
Source organism: Malurus cyaneus samueli (assembly GCA_009741485.1). Taxonomy (NCBI): domain Eukaryota; kingdom Metazoa; phylum Chordata; class Aves; order Passeriformes; family Maluridae; genus Malurus; species Malurus cyaneus. The sequence goes on along the minus strand of CM019214.1, from coordinate 105,316,290 downwards.
ATGAGCTAGCAATTTTATTTGCTGGGTAATTTCAAACACAATTAGGGATCACACCTGGCTAGAGTAGCCAAAACCTCATGCATATCCACACAGGAAAAGGCAGATTTAATGACCCCTTAATGCCTTCTTTCACTAGCTGTCTGCATCACTATCTCAAACTGTGACAAAACCAAAATATAAAGACAAATGAAACACCACACCATCCCTATTTAATCCACTAATGTGTGAGCAACCTAGCCATTACAAGGGATTTTTCTGCTGGTATGACTTGGTGTTCTGAAGAGGATGGTGTTAAAAACTTCACTTCCTTTGTCATTTATTCCAATCAGATTAAGAATGGTGATGAAATTTCTAATTCAATTCAGCATTTTATGCTTGAATATTCCCATGAGACCTGATGTTTTAGAAATCTTAAACTTTTTTCTTTACAACTATTTTTCTAGGGAAAAAATGCTGTGAATTTGAAGCAACCATGACCCCCTAACCCCCAACAGTTGCTCAAGTGTCCAGGGGCTTTGAAGCAGTAACAGAAATGGAAGGAAATAAACCAGGGAGCTATCAACCATTTGGTGGTAACTGAAGTTTTGTCCCTCCTTTACTTATAAAAATTTCTATATATGGATTTCATAATTAGGTATTTTGAAGACCTTGTACCAGTCATCACTATTTCTGTCACCTAATCGTCATACATTCCTTTACATTCAATTAATACCTTATATACTGTTCAACAACTCCAGAAAGAAACAGATTTCCACGTTTTCCAGAAAGAAACTGGCAAACTAACCATTCTGGAGGCTTTTAGCCTCAGGAAACCCAAATCCATGGTTAACTCTTTCCATGCCCCATGTTCACCAGTTCACAAGCTCCTGGATAAGTGTAAGTGAGAGAAATTATGAGTGCATTTGAATGCCTGGTTTAGAACCTCTATCATGATGCAAAACATGGACAACATCACAAGCATTGTGTTTCTTTTACACTCAGTGACAACTCTCATTCATCACAGTTCTGGAAGAAAATGAAATAAAACCCCACAAATCTGGGAAGATTTGTGAGCAACAGAAAATGGCTGTTTTTTTTTTGTTATTTTTTTTCATAGGGAAGTTGTTAGAAATATTCTGCCTAAGCACGGCTAAGTTATGTTATGATAGAAACAAAATATGAGCAAAAATATTTATGAATGTGGACAATCTTTTGGGAAATTATGTCTCTGGAGGACCAAATAGACATGTAATTCAATGTGTTTATAGTGGGATGATGGAAAAAGATGGTTAAAAAAGATGGAAGTTCTTAGATGTGCATGTAAGAATAGTAAGAAAAAATAAACCTATTTAATCTCTCAGGCAGGGCATCATGAAGTTTATGTTTTTAAGAATCAAAACAGACACAAAAACACAGAAGCACTTCTGCAAGAAGAAAGTGAACTTCAAACAACAGAATCCAGTTTTACTGAGAACAAGAATGGATGGCCAGAAATGAAGATTAGGCAATTTCAAATGAATTCTTAATAATGCTAGATAACTGATGGAGCAAGTCATTGTGAAGTGATGGTCCTGCTCCTATGGATACTTTCAGATTAAGTCTGATACACTTTTATGGACTCCTCACAGTTTATTCCTCTGAAATCTGTCAAGAAAAACGTAATTGTTCCATGCCCTTACACAAGCATTCCTTTATAGCTAAGACACAGAAAATAGTACAATAACCTTTACCCAGATTGAAGAACTAGAATTGAAGGAATAGATGGGTCTCCAGCTGTCTGATTAAATCCTGATCTATCAAGCAAGGTGAGTGTTTGGTATTTATGAAGCACTTAGCACCTCGGCTATTTTAAACCTCAGAAAATATTCCACAACACTGAGTTATTAATTATATATTGTTTTGGCTACAGAAGAAAATATTAAAACAATGTACTGTTTTCCCCTAGAAGAATTATATGTTACAGGAAATCCCTCCACTATTTATACCACCCCTCTTAAAATGAATTTTAGCCTTGGTTTGACTTGTTTATTCCAAAGATTCAGTAATCATACATTTTGATTGCTATAATTTACATATATTAAGCACTAGCTAACTCTCCAGGAGAAAAATTGCACCAACTCATCTTGAAGAAAGTTTGTTTTTTTTCTAAATCACAGATGTACTGGCATACAGAGCAACACCACAAACAGCAAAGAAAAGTACTCACTCCTCACCCACATTATGCAGCACAACAGGAAATGTAGCATTTCCTTTCCCCCAAAATGAAATATAAAACCACTTTAAAAACAACTCAGAAATTACCATGTTTATCCTACATTTTTTGTCATTCCTTGAAGGTATTTTTATTCTACTTATTCTACTACTTTCAGAATGTTAGTCTCCGTTTAGCAAACCAGCCTAATACCCCCAAATCTGTAGCTCAAACAGTGACATCAGCTGGTAAAACACCTTCACATAAATCTGCTCTAAGATATCAGGCAGACAGATATCTTGTCATTTTAAAAAGAATCAAAACTCAATGAGGATGAAATTGATGAATTAATAATTCCATTATTCGCTGTAGGAAAATCAGGGACCAGAGACAAAAAGTGAAGGAAGATTCCAACAGAATTGCAGACTTTGTCTATCTTGCAGAGATGGATAGATGATAATACAGTTGAGATACATGAAAACAACAGCAAAGAAAATGACATCTAAAACTGGTTTATGAATGACACCCAGTACAGGCAGGAACAATATAAACCACAAAATAAACCTTCAGTGTAAAAGGGAAAGAAAGCAAAGGCATATCCTGGTCAACCACTAATGTAAAGAATGGTAAAAAAGGAAAGAAATTTAAGTTATATTTAAATTGAATGAGCTACAAGGTAAGTAATTTGTGTAATGATATTTGTAAGTAAAAAGAGTTTTTCTAGTGAGAATTTCAAAATAAAACTTCTCTCCACTTCTCAACCTTAGTGGCGAACCAGCAAATATCCACATGAACTGTGTAGGTGTAGGTCACTTTGATAGAAACCCTGTTGAACAGAGTACAACTGGTATAATTGGGGTATATTTGAGTATTAAAGAAAAGACGACTGGCCAAAAAACAAGACCTGAAAGATAGGAGATGAACTGGAAGGAAATGTGGAGTACTTAGGTGAATAAACCTGGAATGTTTATGTACTATATTCATTCCTTCAGAATTTTATGATTTTAGAGAAGAGAACACTTTTCAGTAAAATAACAAAATTTTGTTATTTTGCCACAGCAAAAGAATGATTTGGCTAATTGCAGGAATGAGCTTGATGATAAATTAAAAGACTGAAATGTTTTAAAGCTGGGATATGATATTAATTATGGTCCATGTAAAAGGGCTGTTTGAAGGATATTAGGCAATGAAATTTGACAAAATTTCAAAGGCTCTGGAAAGAAGTCCACTTGTAAATAACAGTGGGAATTTGATGAGAAGGATACATTTATAACTTCAGGACCTGAAACTTGATAATGGAAACACCTCCCTAAATTCTCAACATAGGCTAGCCAAGGAGGGAACAAATGTCTTTTGTACAGGAAGCCTGAAGAAACAGAACCCAGAGCACAACTGTGTGTTGTTCTCACATCTCCCTAAACACAGGACATCTCTCTAAAATTGTCTCATCCATCCAAGTCCTTCAACTCCTCCTTCAACAATGACATGTCACCAGAACTTTTCCAAGTAGAATCTAGTCAATAGAATGTCCCTGTTACAGTGAATTATTTAATCTTATTGAACTTTTACACCTGACCAGAATCAGTCTTTGCCTTTACAGCACTACCTCAGTGAGCAATTCTTACAGCTGTTATTGAAAAGAACTATATCTAGGCTTCAGATAATTAAAAAAATCAATTTGAAGAGGAATTTTTACCTTATTTGTAATTATTACTGCCTCTTATGCACAAGTGCAATAAAAGCAAATATCAGACAAAAATAATTAAATTGGAAGGACAGGTCAAGGACTAGCATTCCTGCAGCTGAAAGCTGAAAGTAAGGGAAGATGACCAATATTTTAATTCTTGGTTGGTCTCTTTACTAAATTGATTGTACATATTTCTCAACTCTACTTGATTTTATTTGAATTTTTTGAGCCTTGTGTACTTGATACTGGCAGCATCTGAGCATTAAAAGCACCAAAGAGAAACCTCAATACAGAAAGTGATTGAGGAGTTCTTTATTTAATACCTACTGTCAACACAATTTCTTTATTCTATGACCTAATTTGAAGCAACTGACATTGTCGGAGCAAACTACACAGCTATTTTGCTGTGGCAATTTTCAAATTCTCCTTCGGGTCTTGGAAGAACAATCTTCATTCTCTTTGCAAAGAGAACTGGTCACCTGAAGAATGCAAATGAGAAAATATTAAGAGAAAAAATGCAGAAGTGTTTTAAAGCTCCCAGGAAAATAGAACAACATTTCTCTTTTATTTACTTCACCTTTTTACTGAAACTAGGCAGAATACCTTAAAGTAAATAAAATAGGTTACCTCATCTTCATTAGTCTACTGATAATTTTATGCTAAAATAACACAAAAACTCTTTGCAACTCATGAATTCATGAAAGTGTTAATTACATAAATCTATTTAAATGACACTATTTCTTAAGAAACGTATCTAGGCCAGCACTTCCAAGCAAAACACTATCAAAGCAATGAAATATTTCTTAATTTTTGCTTTGTTTTTTCAGTTTTACCCACACCTATAAAATTTGCATAAAGGATTATGTATACAAGCTGTCCCTGGAGGGTATATTGTAAATTCAGAAATTACTTTCAATGTGTTCTATGTTCTGCAGGATATTAGAATTCACATAAAACAGCAGGCTTTTTATGCTTGAAAACTTCGCATGAACAGTTCTTCATTTTTTATGTATTGTGTGAACAGCAGCAGAGTAAACAGTATTGAACAATCATTAAAAAACTGAGAAAGATTATTTATAGATTGTGTTTTCAAACAATCTATTTACTATTTCTCTTTATAATATGCCTCATTCTTACTTCAGGTTTAAGAATAAACAACAGGCTTAATCAAAATCTTCAACAATTCAACACTATTAGTGAAACAACCTATCAGAAAAATGAATTAGTTATAAAATTAGATGATGCAGAGGATGGAACTAAAAAAAAAATTGCAAATCACTGCTCTTGTAGGTGTTCATATAATGTTGATAAAATGCTCCACTGTCAAGACTCAAGATTTATGGAGTTTGTATGTCTAAATAAATAAATTCAAACTTTCAACTCCTCACAACCTCTCTTCTTAGACATTAAAACCACTAATCTTTATTGACTATTCAACAACCATGAACAATAATATTAACTTTAAAAAACCCTCAAAATGTGTAGGTTTTAATGTCCATTTTAGCTAGCTTATCTGATATAAACTATCAGACTATATTTTCTATGAGCACGAACAATGTAACCAAATAAATAAAATGCACATAAAAAAATCATTTGAAAAATCCAGGTAAATTTAATCCATGAGTTTCACTCAAAGTACTTGTTCGTGATTCCCCTCCCAGCTGAATGTAATCAGTTTAAGACACAGACTTTTTTCTGATGGATATTTTGACATTCACAACAATTACCACCTCATTAAGAATGAAACCAGAAGATATACATGTATTAAATCAGGTTGGCAATACATGTATGAAGTTGGAAATCTGGGTACCAAGTTGAGCTCCCTCTCTTATTCCTTAAAGATAAAAAAGAAAGGCTATACAAATTGCCTGATACACTTAAATCTGTGGAAGACACAAATGCATAAAGTAAAATATAATATTTAGATAATCTAGAAAGCTTAGTGATGCCTGATGATTTTTGCTTTTCCTTTTACCTTTCTGGACCCTCTATGCATGCCTGTTCCCCTTAGCCCACATGTTTGTAATTCCTGAAGCCTATATTCCAGTTAGTTTAGGAGTTCTGCTGACAGAGAGACCAAACATCCTGAGGAAGGATCAGCGTGCCCTGTGCTATCTTAAACCCGAAGCTCCAGCCTTGGGTAAGCCTTCTGTCCGAACATCCTGTGTAAACGGGCTCTGGCCTCATCCAGAAGGATTCATTAGAATAAAGGAACATTCTGCATTTGTTAAGTTTCTTATTGGGGAATCCTAGATAAATGTACTAATTCCTGAAACCTATAAAACTTGTACCTGTGCTTACACGGGTGTGCATTCTGCTCAGTTGTGCACCTGGGATCCCAAATACGAGGTAAACCCTTTTATCCCCTTAACCATGTCTGTGTCATTATTAAAAACTGGCCTTTCAAGGCAACAGAGTATAAAACGATTTTGGCAGTCATGAAAGACAAAGGAAAGTCAAAAGTAAAAATAAAAGGAAAAAGTATACAAGATCCTGAAGGGTAAAATATATCTAAACATAACAAATTATTTTAGTACACAATGCTACTTCACAGTAAATGAGGGTGCAATATTCAGATGCTTTTGAACTCTTTCTTTTAAACCAATGTCAAAAAGAGCTTGATATGAAGTAAAGAAAGTCAACTTTTTCCTTTCTCCTCCAACAGGCCATTTCAAATGGAATCCTCAGGGCTCTAACAATGACTAGGAATTGTTTGCCTTTCCAGGTTTTACTCATCAAAAGGACTCCAAACTCTCTGGGTTGTACTGGTTACGTTATTCTCTGCCTCAGTGCTCCCCAGGAGAAATCATTCTGTTTAATCTTGATGTGTATACCTAGGTCCAATTCAATTTTCTTAGCTTATGCACAGAGAACCTATAGACCTGATCAATGTAGTTTTGGCATGCTTTTGGGCTCACAGAATGCCCTGATTCCTTTGGTAGCTGCTTGATTAAGGATTATTGACCTTGAAATGCTCCTTGGGCAGCAGCTTGGCTGGTACTCCATTAGTGCCCACTTGCTCACAAAGTCAAAGTAGCTTTCAGAAGGCACCCTGCTGAGTTTCCACCACTTAGGAGTCATAACTGATTTTTGCTTGAAGATTTTCTTCAATATATCTATGACCTATGAATAGAAACTAAACACATATTTCAGAACAAGCACTCCAAAATCTCAGCTTAACTTGAATAAGTCTAAAATAAGTACGAAGCATATTAAAAGATTAAATACAATATTTGTAACAGATGGAAAATTATCTTTATGTATTTTCTTTAAAAAATAACAGTTCTCTTTATTTCTTTTCAGCTGAACACTTCAGAACATTGCAGGGCTATAGAAGAGATTAGTATTTCCAGATTTTTCCTCTAGAAAATGATCAGTACTTCATTGACTGAAAAGATTGAACTACACATCCAGTGAATAATTAATTATTTGACAATGACCAATTGGTAAGGGATCAGCTCAATGGCATTAATTGACATTGGCAGTTCTCCACTTCTATAGCAGTGTTAAACATCAATCTAATTAAAAAAATAAAACGTGGATATATTTACAAAAGAATCCTCCCTATTCTCATTAGATGCATCTAATCGCACCATACTCTGGTTATACTGGCGTAACGCTAGACCTGCAAAATAGATTTGAGAAATATTCAAAGACATGCTGTAAAATCTTTTTATTTATGAGTGGAGGAATTAACTTTTTCTTTAAGATAATGTCTATCCAGTGCAGGGGATATGCCTCCATGTTTCCCACTGCTTCATGTAACTAGATTGGAAAGTTGTGCCCTTTGCTCCCTTGTTCAAACTTCTGTTTCGACTAATACAGGGTCACAACGTCTATTAAGTGTATGGAAAAGTCTCTCAACCATCTGAAATTGCTCAGTGATCCCCATGACACTCAGCTAATCAACACTGCACTTTAATTTCTGTGTAATCTTCATTAATTAAAGAGGTCAGTCTTTCTGCTGAAATGACTGAGGTGCAGCTTCTTGTGCCTTCAAGATCAGATTCAATGAGACAACTGTGACAATACAGACTTCTATATGGAAATACTACAATATCAAAGGAAATGTGTTTAGCTGATAGAGAAAGAAAGATGCAAGCTCTGTCTTTAAAAATATATTTTATCAGTGTGTTATGTGCTTATTATAAACTTCAGTTCTTTCTTTTTTATTGGTTTTTTTTTGGGGGTTTTGTTTGTTTGTTTTGTTTGTTTTTTTTTTTTTTTTTTTTTTGGGATGTTTTTGCATCTCTAGTGCATCAGTATAGCTGAAACAATCAAAGTCAGGCACTTTCTTTTGCATCTTCCTGTACAAACTTTAATAAATTATAGACATATCCCAGAGACACCCACAAGAGAGGAAACTGAGAAGACATGCCCAAGAAAAGACGAAAAAGGGAAGACTGTGTTTCTGAGCAGTGGTGCTAGAACTGCTTTCTTAAAAACTCTCAAGACCTTTGACTGCCACCCTATACAAATATTTTTAGGTGACAACCCACTTCTCTGTGTGGTCTCCTGTCCACTAATATTTTTTTCAAGGAAAAATCTTATAATACTGAAACTAGGGATTCTGGAGGAATCTTCTAAGCTGGAGAAAGCACAGCTTAGAAACCCTGCAGCAGACACTATTACTAAATACCCTATTTGTGATTCCAATCTACAAAATCTCCAATTCATGGAAAAAATATACATTAGGACAAAAGTCCTAAATAAACTTGTCCCAGTTGTACAGCCAAGAGATACTGTGCAGCTTGATTGACCTGTGGTGTGTAACATCACACACAACTTGCAGCTACCACAGCAGGTAGAGGTTTGAAATGTACTTCTGGGAATGTTAATGTTGGAGGAATGTGGACATGCTCCCATCAGGCAATACATGCTTGTGCATATCTGTATTGAAAACCTCCACATATACAGTTTCTATTTAGAATCACAGAATAATTCAGGTTAGAAAAGAGCTCTTAGGTCATTGAGTCCAACAGCTAATCCAGTGCTGACAATTTTATGTTGTAATGCAATGGTGGTTTGGTTTACAATCCTTAATGCTGTATCTTTCCTCCTTCTGGGGAAGCTCAGCTAGAGACACAGCCAGTTCTGCTTCAACAATTCTACTTTCCCTTCAGGGAATATTTAGCTAAAAATTAAAACTCAATGTATATTTCAATGTCTTCTGCCCTTCTGATGTGGGGGAAAGTATGTACTTAAGCTGAAGAGGTAAACAAAAATATTAATCTGCTAACCTAAAAGAGACTTTATTTTCAATGTCAAAACCAGGATTCACAAATGGGCTATAAAATTTGTAACAAAACTCCAAGCAGAATCATAATGCTCAAAGCAAAGCAATTGGTTTTCATTAGTTTAGGTACAGCCATGAAACCAGGCCAAGACAGAGACGAAGGTATAAGAACACCTTTTTACGATGCTTTTTTAGATTATCCCTATATTCCTTCAGGATTCTCCTTAACTGCTGTTAGAGAATGCATAGAGAAAGCAGCATTGTCACATGATCTGCCCTCATCATGATTTCAGCCCTTCCAAACACTGTGTAAGAGGGGAGGGGAAGAGGATATCCAAGGAAGAGGACAGGATACTACTATGCCTTATTCTTTGCTAGAACAATCTAAATAATGAATCTGCCCAAGCACCTGCTGTGTGGAACAAGCATGTAAAAATCTTGTTTTCATGATTTACAGTATTTCAGCTCTCTGCTTTTTTATTTATCTTCAACAATCTGACACATTTGCTTTGAATTGATTATTTTTTCCATTTCACAATAGTTATTTAACAATCTACAGAATGCAAGTTGTCCAGGGGAGACCTGAGGTTCACTGGTAAACAGGAAAGTATCTGCATGTAGATGTTAAAACCATCATGGACCGCGCAATCACAAGAGACATTCACAGGCTGACTGGCAGCCAGAAAAACTGAAACGTTTTTTCCTCATTTTTTGTTAAGATAACAGTTTAAATATTCATAATTGGAATCCAGGAATGTGCAAAGATAAAACCAAGTCCAGACTGTAGAATTTCAACCTGAAAAGTGCCACGTCTAACTCTAGTAACTCCAAGTAACCATAGTTTTTTTCATTGAGTCAAAATACAGAGCAATCTGTTGACTACTCAAATTATTGGATATTTGTTCCCAAGTCTTATCCCTAAATCTTCTAGTTAAAAAAAAAAAAAAAAAAAAAGGAAAAGTTGTAGAATCTGGGTCCATGCTCCATGCTACACTTCAATTTGTATTGAACATCAGTGTTCTCATAAATTCTGATACCTTATAAGCAAATATTTTCATGTGTTAGAGGGAATCTCATGTAGTAAGCTGAGCTTTGAGCAAACTTCAAAACTGAAGCCAGACATGGAAATACAATCCTTGGAGTTCCAAAGGCCTATAACTGTGTATTATGTTTATTCAAACTACACTGTTTTTAATGAACAGAACAGATTTCAGATTACAAAGCCAAGATGCAAGTCTCTCATATGTCACTTTTCATTTGCAGAATTTATTAATGTGCTGATTTTCTATTTTTATGTGTAAATACTCATATCTTACATGTTGAAAAATATATCTATTAGAGAATAGGTTCATATTTGATTGGCCAAAATGAATAGAAATAAACCACAGAAATCGTCACCACATATCATACTTGAATAGTCCAGACAAACTATACCTGCGATTGAACCAGAGATCGTCCCAAAAACCCTGTCATCCCATAACTCAAACTTAAGGCAGCCACAGACTGCTGGTGATCATGGAAGAGCACTGCTAGGATAGAGAATCTGAAGCCTGCAGAGTCTGGTTCATGTCACTTCTACAGCCATTCCCACCACACTAAGCTTCACAGCACATTCCATGCTCATTTGGCATCAGGACATTTCTAATTCCTCTCCTAAATATTGGGCAATTTAATAAAAAGTAACTTGGTGAATGATGACACAGAAAAGCATCTAATTAGGAAAAACATGTACTCCATAAACGAAATTGAACTGACCCGGGAGGGCAGAACAAAACTTTGTTCTCAGTAGATTTTATTAAAGTAATTTCATCCTTCTTGCATGCTTTGATCAGCAATATGATAAAAATAGTTATTAAATTATCATCAGTCACTGCATACCAAGCATTCATTTTACAAGCAATGGTGGAGAAGAATCATAATTACAAAGCAAGCACATCAGACCATCTGCAAGTTATGCAGATGGCTTTTTTACAGAAGTAGAGAAAAGTACTTCTTTGTACATAGCTATTTTTAAGTACTCGAAAGGCACTCCACTAATACTTACCAGCATGAATGCTGACCCAAAAGGATTCATAAATATTAAGTTTTGCTTCTGGCACTTAAACAACCACACTGATTCAAAATATCATGTCCTAATCCACTAGCTTCTCTGTTTCTGATCCTGTATAATGCTCTGTAGACTTAACAACCTTTAACATTTCACAGTTAACGTCTTGAAAATTAATAGGAAGAGCAGTGTGAAGTAGGATGAGAGCTAACATCAACAAAAGAATATTGAATTTGCAAATCAGAGCAAAGTGACAGTGCTCCAGTTTCAAATATTTTTAGCCCTCAGTATTTAATATGTTAGAAAAGTGATTGACCATATATATAAAATGCAGACTGTCTTTAATAAGCTATACTTTCATAGGACACTTTTATATAAACAAACAAAGGATCACATGCAGCCTTACCCAATTCAGAAAGAGAAATGAAGATTAACAGTTATATTAATTCATAAACTGGAATCAGACTGGCTTCTCTATAATATTGCTATAAATAAGACCATAAGGCCCAATATTTCTCTGTTTTCTTCTAAAAAGCAGAATAATACAGGAAGAAATATAACATTCTTCAATATAAACATTCATTTTTTTTTTCCTGACAGACATCAGAAACACCTGTTTGACATATTTGTAAAGACACAAAGGGTAGAGACACATTGCCAATTAAAACAACTATTAAAATTCTTGCAATGACATAGGAACAAGGTACCTCATTATGTCAGCCCTGCCTGCATTTCTAGGGAATTTGCCAGGAGTGGTTACTCAAGCTCATCATGCTCAGCACAAAAGTGGAGCAGACATTCAGAGAAGGCATGTCCTATAATGATTTAGGGCAAGGCTAAATCTTTGTTTGCTACCTGGACTAACAAAATAGTGTTTTGAGAAAAGATACGTGTTCTGAAACTCTTATTTATGGCAGGTAATGCTTTATGTCCAGAGTGTTCAAAGGAAATTCTCAGGTATTATTTGTACTTAAAACACTATCCAAACACAGACTCTGGCCCACAGAGCTGTGGGCTTTGACTGACAGGAACAACACAACTCTTAGCCCAGATCAATGGGATAAGCGTTCAGGATAAAGGAACCCGCTGTACCAGATTAAATGTTATGGACCTGGCTTGCGCCTGTGACCTTCCCTTCCTCACAAGTTCCCACGCAGATCGAGTGTGTAGCTTCACACTCCTGAGTACAGGAGGAAGGGGAGCACACACGAGCTGCAGCTCAGCACCACAGCTGCCACTTGCTGCATTACCCCAGTTCACGAGCTGCCAAAGCTTTTATTGCACACGGGCTCCAGCTACTGAACCAAGAACAGCCAAAGCCTACTTCCATTTCTTTTACTTTCAGAGCAAAGACATTGGTGAAATAGTTTGCGTCCTCATTCCTCCATGCCAGAAGGGAATTCTGATACACTGCCTACACAATAAGTAGACTCAAGTGACCAGATAGCCTTGCTCTGGTGGAACCATGACTGATTTGTCTTGAAAGTTATACATCAATCTAGTGACAGGCTCGTCTTACATACTCGACTAGAACAACATCACAGCTTGGTGCAGATGAAGATCAAAAGTCTTCTTGTAGGAAGGCAACTGATAATTGATAATATACTGCAGTGCTGTTCTCCCACTCAGTATCATCTGAAATCGCAGTAAGTCACTTTACATCATCATCCAGATCACTAATAAACATAGGACAGAACAGAACCAAAGAAAGCATATTGCAGAACTTCACTTAATATATTTTATCAGTCAGTGAGCACTCTAAATGAATTTCGTATGTAGTATATTTCTCATCTTGCATGAGCTTTAAAATAAAGTATTCATCCTGAACTCCACATATATAATATATATTGGAGATGGAGCTGTTTTGTTTTCAAAGCCTCACATGGCCTGAAACATTAGCTTCTTCAACAAATTCTGGTTTGTGTTCTGTTTTGTTTCAAAGATGAGACAAGGCCTGAAACATGACCTTCTTCAACAAAATCTGTTTTTTATGTTATTCTCACTATGTTATTGGACTACAGTTCAGTTTTGTGATTGTTTCCTTTGTTACTTCCTGGATATTTTAGAGATGCATTTACAACACCCTGTTTTCTATCCTTCCTTCTCTGTGTAGAAAAACATTTTTCTTCCTCCTGCATATGGTATTTTATTTGTCCTTTGCAAAGTTTGAGCACAGGTGCCAAGTGTAACCTGGGTCTGCCTCTCAAGGAGAGAGTTTCAATTAAAAAAGGAACTTACTGCATTTGTTAAGTTCTTATGTGGAATCCTAGAATAATATACTAATACTAATCATAAACTTGTAACCTTGCTATACGGGTGTTGCATTGGCTATCAAGTGAGCACCTGGGATCCCAAATACCGAGGTAAAACCTCTTTATCCCTAAATTCTGTGTCATTATAAAACTGGCTTTCAAGGCAACAGTAGTATAAAACGATTTTGGCAGTCATGAAAGACAAGAAAGTCCAAAAGTAAAAATAAAAGGAAAAGTATACAAATCTGAAGGGTAAAATAATCTAAACAATAAACAATATTTTTAATCACACATGCTACTTCACAGTAAATGAGGGGCAATATGCAGAGGTTTTGAACTCTTCTTTTAAACCAAATCGTCAAAAAGAGCTTGAATGAAGTAAAGATAAGTCAACTTTTTCCTTTCTCCTCACACAGGCATTCAATGGAATCCCGGGTAACAATGACTGAATTGTTTGCCTATCCAGTTTTACTCATCAAAAGGACTCCAAACTCTCTCGGTTGGTACTGGTTACTTATCTTCTGCCTCATGCTCCCAGGAGAAATCATCTGTTTAATCATTGATGTGTTACACCTGGTCAATTAATTTTTCTAGCTTAGCACAGAGAACCTATAGACGCTGATCAATGTAAGTTTGGCATCTTTGGGGCTCACAGAATGCCTGATCCTTTGGTAGCTCTTGATTGAAGGATTATTGACCTTGAAATGCTCGCTGGCAGCAGCTTGTGGTACTACCCATTAGTGCACCTTGCTCAACAAGTACAAGTAGCTTCAGAAACCCCTGTCTGAGTTCCACCAACTAGATCATAACTGATTTTGCTTGATGATTTCTTCCATATACTTATCGCTATGAATAAACAACACATAGTTTCAGAACAAAGCACCGAACATCTCACTACTTGAATAAGTCCTAAAATATACGTCTACATTATAAAAAATTAAATACAAATTTTGTACAGTGGAAAATTATCCTTTATGTAATTTTCTTTAAAAATAACGATTCCTTAATTCTTCAGCTGAAACACTTCAGAAATTGCCAGGGCTTTAAGAAGAGATTAGTATTCCAGATTTTTTCCTCTAGAAAAGAATCAGTACTTCATTGACTGAACAATGAAACACATGCCAAGTAATAATAATTATTTGACAATGACCAAGGTAAGGGATCAAGCTCAATGGCATTATTCATTGGGTCAGTTCTCCACTCTATAGCCTGTTAACCACAATCTATTAAAAAAAATAAAACGTGGATATATGTACAGTAACAGCAGACTTCCTAGATTCTCATTAGGATGTCGATCTAGTTACGTTCGTCGTGATGTCAATTTTGATAGGAGACGACAGTTCTAAAATCCTCTATCTCATGATGATATAGCTACTGGATCTAAAGCTAGACCTGCAAAATAGATTGAGAAAATATTCAAAGACATGCTGTAAATCTTTTATTTATGAGTGGAGAATACTTTTTTTAAGATAATGTCATCCAGTCAGGGACATGCCTCCATGTCCACTGCTTCATGTAACTAGAATTGGAAAGTTGTTCCCTTTGCTCCCTGTTCAAACTTCTGTTCGACTAATACAGGGTCCACAACTCTATAAGTGTATCGGAAAGTCTCTCACTATCTGAAATTTGCTCAGTATCCCCATGGACACGTCAGCTATTCATCACTCCTTTAAATTCTGTGTAACTCTTAATATAAAGAGGTCAGTCTTCTGCTGAAATGACTGCAGGTCAGCTTCTTGTGCTTTCAGATCAGGATTCAATGAGACAACTGTGACAATACAGACTTCTATATGAATACTACAAATATCAAGAGAATTCGTGTTAGTGATAGAGAAAGAAAGATGCAAGCTCGTCTTTAAAATATATTTATAGTGTGTAGTGCTTATTATAAATTAGTTCTTTTTTGTTGGTTTTTTTTGGGTTTTGTTTGTTGTTTTTTTGTGTTTTGTTCTTTTTATTTTTGGAATGTTTTGCATCTCTATGCATCAGTACGCTGAAGACAATCAAAGTCAGCAACACTTTCCTGTTTGCATCTTCCTGTACACTTTAATAAATATATAACCATATCGCCAGGAACACCGTACAAGTAGAGAAACTGAGAAGACATGCCCAAGAAAAGACCGAAAAGAGGAAGATGTGTTTCTGAGCGTTGGGTGCAGAACATGCTTTCTTAAAAAACTCTCAAGAACCTTTTGACTGCCACCCTATCAAATATTTTTAGGTGACAACCACTTCTCTGTGTGGTCTCCTGTCACTAATTTTTTTCAAGGAAATCTGATAATGACGGAAATCAGGGTTCTGGGAATCTTCTAAGTGAGAAAGCACAGCTTAGAACCTGCAGCAGACACTATTACTAAATACCCTATTTGTGATCCAATCTAAATCTCCAAATGCATAGGAAAAGAATATACTCAAAAAGCCAAATAAACTGTCCGCAGTGGTACAGCCAAGAATACTGATGACCTGCAGTTTATTGACTGTGGTGTGTACATCAACACACAATTGCAGCTACCACACAGGTAAGAGTTTGAAACGTATTCTGGAGTTAATGTTGAGGAATGTGGACATGCTCATCAGGCAATACTGCTTTGCATTATCTGTATTGAAACTCTCCACATATACTGTTTCTATTCTAGAATCAACAGAATATTCAGGTTTAGAAAAGAGCTCTTAGATCATTGATCCAAACGCCTAATCCAGTGCTGACCATTTTATCGTTGTACAGCAATGGTGGCTTTGTGTTACAATCCTTAATGTGTATCTTTTCTCCTTCTGGGAAGCTCAGCTAGGGACACAGCATCTGCTTCAACATCTACTTCCCTCAGGGAAATGTTAGCTAAAATTAAAAATCAAGTAGTATTTCAATGTCTTCTGCCCTTCTGATGTGGGGAAAGTTAATACTTAGCTGAAGAGAACACAATATTAATCTCTCTAACCTAAAAGAGACTTTATTTTCCAATTCAAAACCAGGATTCAACAAATGGGCTATAAAATTAATAAACAAACAACCCGCTCCAGAACAATAGACAATTCAAAGCAAAAGCCAATTGGTTTCATTAGTTAGGTACAAGCAAAACAGCCCAAGACAGAACAGCAAGGTAATAAGACACCTTGTTAACGATGCTTTTTTAGATTATCCCTAATATTCCTTCAGGATCTCCTTAACTGCTGTAGAGAATGCATAGAGAAACCAGATTGTCATATCGCCCTCATCATGATTAGCCCTTCCAAACACGGGTAAGAGGGGAGGGGAGAGAAATATCCAGGAAGGGACAGGAAACTACTATGCTTATCTTGTTAGAACAATCAAATATGAATCTGCCACAAGCACCTGCTTGGAAAAGCAGTAAAATCTTGTTTTCAGATTTACAAGTATTTAGCCGTGCTCTGCTTTTTTTATCTGCAACATCTGACACAATTGCTTGAATTGATTATTTTTCCAGTTCACAATAGTTATTTAACAATCTACAGAATCGCAAGTTTTCAGGGACTAGGTTCACTGGTAACCGAAAGTACCAGCATGGTAGATGTATAAACGCATCCTGAAACCGCGCATCACAAGAGACATTGTCACAGCTGACGGCAGCCAGAAAAACTGAACGTTTTCCTCATTTTTGTTAAGCATAACAGTTAAATATTATTTGGATCAGGAAATTCAAATGTCAAAAACACGCAGCCACTGTGAGAGAGTTCAACCTGAAATGTGCCATTAACTCTATTATACTCCAAGTAACGCAAGTTTTTTTTCATTGAGTACAACAAGAGCCAATCTGTTGACTACTCAAATTATGGATATTGTTCCCAAGCTTATCCTAAATCTTTCTAGTAAAAAAAAAAAAGAAAAAAAAGGAAAAGTTGTAGAAATCTGGGTCCATGCTCCATGCTACACTCAATTTTGTATTGACATCAGTGTTCTACATAATTCTGATACCTTATAAGCAATATTTTTCTGTGTTAGAGGGAACCTCATGTAGTAAGCACTGAGCTTTGAGCAAACTTCAAAACGAAGCCAAACATGGAAATCAATCCTTGGTTTCCAAGGCTCATAAAGGGGTGTGTATTATGTTTATTGCAAAACTACACTGTTTTTAATGAACAGAACAGATCAAGATTACAAACCAAGATGCAGTCTCTCATATTCACTTTTTCAATTTGCAAATTTATTAATGTCTGATTTTATTTTATGTGTAAATACCTATCTACATGTTGAAAAAATATTCTATTAGAGAAAGGTTCATATTTGATTTGGCTCAAATGAAATAGAAATAAACACAGAAATGTCACCCCAAATACAATCTTGAATAGTCAGAACAAACTATACACCTGGATTGAACCAAGATCGTCCCAAAAACCCTGTCATCCCATAACTCAAACTTAAGGCAGTCCACAGACTGCTGGTGATCATGGGAAGAGTCACTGCTAGGATACGAGAACTGAAACCGCAGAGTCTGGTTCAAAAATGACTTCTACACCCATTCACCACACACTAAGCCTACAACGCAGACATTCCTGCTCATGTTGCATCAGGACATTCTAACTCCTCTCCTAAATGGGCAATTAATAAAAAGTACTGGTGAATGATGAACAGATAAACATCTAATTAGGAAAAACTGTAACAAGTCCTTCAACTCCTCCTTCAACAATGACATGTCACCAGAACTTTTCCAAGTAGAATCTAGTCAATAGAATGTCCCTGTTACAGTGAATTTTTAATCTTATTGAACTTTACACCTGACCAGAATCAGTCTTTGCCTTTACAGCACTACCTCAGTGAGCAATTCTTACAGCTGTTATTGAAAAGAACTATTCTAGCTTCAGATAATTAAAAAATCAATTTGAAGAGGAATTTTTACCTTATTGTAATTATTACTGGCTCTTATGCACAAGTGCATAAAAGCAAATATCAGACAAAAATAATTAAATTGGAAGGACAAGTCAAGGACTAGCATTCCTGCAGCTGAAAGCTGAAAGTAAGGAAGATGACCAATATTTTAATTCTTGGTTGGTCTCTTTACTAAATTGATTGTACATATTTCTCAACTCTACTTGATTTATTTGAATTTTTTGAGCCTTGTGTACTTGATACTGGCAGCATTTGAGCATTAAAAGCACCAAAGAGAAACCTCAATACAGAAAGTGATTGAGGAGTTCTTTATTAATACCTACTGTCAACACAATTTCTTTATTCTATGACCTAATTTGAAGCAACTGACATTGTCGGAGCAAACTACACAGCTATTTTGCTGTGGCAATTTTCAAATTCTCCTTCGGTTTGGAAGAACAATCTTCATTCTCTTTCAAAGAAACTGGTCACCTGAAGAATGCAAATGAGAAAATATTAAGAGAAAAAATGCAGAAGGTGTTAAAGCTCCAGGAAAATAGAACAACATTTCTCTTTTATTACTTCACCTTTTTACTGAAACTAGCAGAATACCTTAAAGTAAATAAAATAGGTTACCTCATCTTCATTAGTCTACTGATAATTTTATGCTAAAATAACACAAAACTCTTTGCAACTCATGAATTCATGAAAGTATTAATTACATAAATCTATTTAAATGACACTATTTCTTAAGAGAACGTATCTAGGCCAGCACTTCCAAGCAAAACACTATCAAAGCAATGAAATATTTCTTAATTTTTGCTTTGTTTTTTCAGTTTTACCCACACCTATAAAATTTGATACTCAAAGTGCTACTAAGCAAAGAAGAAGAGCTGAAAATACATTCTGAGAGATATAACAGAAACATTTAAATATTTGCATAAAGGATTATGTATACAAGCTGTCCCTGGAGGGTATATTGTAAATTCAGAAATTACTTTCAATGTGTTCTATGTTCTGCAGGATATTAGAATTCACATAAAACAGCAGGCTTTTTATGCTTGAAAACTTTGCATGAACAGTTCTTCATTTTTTATGTATTGTGTGAACAGCAGCAGAGTAAACAGTATTGAACAATCATTAAAAAACTGAGAAAGATTATTTATAGATTGTGTTTTCAAACAATCTATTTACTATTTCTCTTTATAATATGCCTCATTCTTACTTCAGGTTTAAGAATTAACAACGGGCTTAATCAAAATCTTCAACAATTCAACACTATTAGTGAAACAACCTATCAGAAAAATGAATTAGTTATAAAATTAGATGATGCAGAGGATGGAACTAAAAAAAAAATTGCAAATCACTGCTCTTGTAGGTGTTCATATAATGTTGATAAAATGCTCCACTGTCAAGACTCAAGATTTATGGAGTTTGTATGTCTAAATAAATAAATTCAAACTTTCAACTCCTCACAACCTCTCTTCTTAGACATTAAAACCACTAATCTTTATTGACTATTCAACAACCATGAACAATAATATTAATTTTAAAAAACCCTCAAAATGTGTAGGTTTTAATGTCCATTTTAGCTAGCTTATCTGAATATAAACTGATCAGACTATAATTTTCTATGAGCACGAACAATGTAACCCAAATAAATAAAATGCACATTAAAAAAATCATTTGAAAAATCCAGGTAAATTTATATCCATGAGTTTCACTCAAAGTACTTGTTCGTGATTCCCCTCCCAGCTGAATGTACATCAGTTTAAGACACAGACTTTTTTTCTGATGGATATTTTGACATTCACAACAATTACCACATCATTAAGAATGAAACCTGAAGATATACATGTATTAAATCAGGTTGGCAATACATGTATGAAGTTGGAAATCTGGGTACGAATGAGGCTCCCTCTCTTATTCCTTAAAGTAAAAAAGAAAGGCTATACAAATTCCTGATACACTTAAATCTGTGGAAGACACAAATGCATAAAGTAAAATTAATATTTAGATAATCTAGAAAGCTTAGTGATGCCTGATGATTTTTGCTTTTCCTTTTTACGCTTTCTGTACCCTCTATGCATCTGCCTGTACCCCTTAGCCCACACGTTATAATCCTGAAGCTTGATATTCCAGTTTAGTTTAGGAGTTCTGCTGGACAGAGAGACCAAACATCCTGAGGAAGGAGTCAGCGTGCCCTGTGCTATCTTAAACCCGAGACTCCAGCCTTGGGTGAAGCCTTCTGTCCAGAACATCTTGTGTAAACTGGGCTCTGGCCTCATCCAGGGGAGAGAGTTCATTAGAATAAAGGAACATTACTGCATTTGTTAAGTTTCTTATTGGGGAATCCTAGATAAATATACTAATCCTGAAACTATAAAACTTGTACCTGTGCTACACGGGTGTGCATTTTGCTATCAAGTTGAGCACCTGGGATCCCAAATACCGAGGTAAAACCCTTTTATCCCCTTAACCATGTCTGTGTCATTATTAAAAACTGGCCTTTCAAGGCAACAGAGTATAAAACTGTATATGGGCAAGTACATGAAAGACAAAGGAAAGTCAAAAGTAAAAATAAAAGGAAAAAGTATACAAGATCCTGAAGGGTAAAATATATCTAAACATAACAAATTATTTTAGTACACAATGCTACTTCACAGTAAATGAGGGTGCAATATTCAGAGGCTTTTGAACTCTTTCTTTTAAACCAATGTCAAAAAGAGCTTGATATGAAGTAAAGAAAGTCAACTTTTTCCTTTCTCCTCCAACAGGCCATTTCAAATGGAATCCTCAGGGCTCTAACAATGACTAGGAATTGTTTGCCTTTCCAGGTTTTACTCATCAAAAGGACTCCAAACTCTCTGGGTTGTACTGGTTACGTTATTCTCTGCCTCAGTGCTCCCCAGGAGAAATCATTCTGTTTAATCTTGATGTGTATACCTAGGTCCAATTCAATTTTCTTAGCTTATGCACAGAGAACCTATAGACCTGATCAATGTAGTTTTGGCATGCTTTTGGGCTCACAGAATGCCCTGATTCCTTTGGTAGCTGCTTGATTAAGGATTATTGACCTTGAAATGCTCCTTGGGCAGCAGCTTGGCTGGTACTCCATTAGTGCCCACTTGCTCACAAAGTCAAAGTAGCTTTCAGAAGACACCCTGCTGAGTTTCCACCACTTAGGAGTCATAACTGATTTTTGCTTGAAGATTTTCTTCAATATATCTATGACCTATGAATAGAAACTAAACACATATTTCAGAACAAGCACTCCAAAATCTCAGCTTAACTTGAATAAGTCTAAAATAAGTACGAAGCATATTAAAAGATTAAATACAATATTTGTAACAGATGGAAAATTATCTTTATGTATTTTCTTTAAAAAATAACAGTTCTCTTTATTTCTTTTCAGCTGAACACTTCAGAACATTGCAGGGCTTTAGAAGAGATTAGTATTTCCAGATTTTTCCTCTAGAAAATGATCAGTACTTCATTGACTGAAAAGATTGAACTACACATCCAGTGAATAATTAATTATTTGACAATGACCAATTGGTAAGGGATCAGCTCAATGGCATTAATTGACATTGGCAGTTCTCCACTTCTATAGCAGTGTTAAACATCAATCTAATTAAAAAAAATAAAACGTGGATATATTTACAAAAGAATCCTCCCTATTCTCATTAGATGCATCTAATCGCACCATACTCTGGTTATACTGGTGTAACGCTAGACCTGCAAAATAGATTTGAGAAATATTCAAAGACATGCTGTAAAATCTTTTTATTTATGAGTGGAGGAATTAACTTTTTCTTTAAGATAATGTCTATCCAGTGCAGGGGACATGCCTCCATGTTTCCCACTGCTTCATGTAACTAGATTGGAAAGTTGTGCCCTTTGCTCCCTTGTTCAAACTTCTGTTTCGACTAATACAGGGTCACAACGTCTATTAAGTGTATGGAAAAGTCTCTCAACCATCTGAAATTGCTCAGTGATCCCCATGACACTCAGCTAATCAACACTGCACTTTAATTTCTGTGTAATCTTCATTAATTAAAGAGGTCAGTCTTTCTGCTGAAATGACTGAGGTGCAGCTTCTTGTGCCTTCAAGATCAGATTCAATGAGACAACTGTGACAATACAGACTTCTATATGGAAATACTACAATATCAAAGGAAATGTGTTTAGCTGATAGAGAAAGAAAGATGCAAGCTCTGTCTTTAAAAATATATTTTATCAGTGTGTTATGTGCTTATTATAAACTTCAGTTCTTTTTTGTTGGGTTTTTTTTTGGGTTTTGTTTGTTTGTTTTTTGTTTGTTTTTTTTTTTTTTTTTTTTTTGGATGTTTTTGCATCTCTAGTGCATCAGTATAGCTGAAACAATCAAAGTCAGGCATTCTTTCTTTTTTGCATCTTCCTGTACAAACTTTAATAAATTATAGACATATCCCAGAGACACCCACAAGAGAGGAAACTGAGAAGACATGCCCAAGAAAAAGACGAAAAAGGGAAGACTGTGTTTCTGAGCAGTGGTGCTAGAACTGCTTTCTTAAAAACTCTCAAGACCTTTGACTGCCACCCTATTCAAATATTTTTAGGTGACAACCCACTTCTCTGTGTGGTCTCCTGTCCACTAATATTTTTTTCAAGGAAAAATCTTATAATACTGAAACTAGGGATTCTGGAGGAATCTTCTAAGCTGGAGAAAGCACAGCTTAGAAACCCTGCAGCAGACACTATTACTAAATACCCTATTTGTGATTCCAATCTACAAAATCTCCAATGCATGGAAAAAATATACTCAAAAGTCCTAAATAAACTTGTCCCAGTGGTACAGCCAAGAGATACTTGATTGACCTGCAGTTTGATTGACCTGTGGTGTGTAACATCACACACAACTTGCAGCTACCACAGCAGGTAGAGGTTTGAAACGTACTTCTGGGAATGTTAATGTTGGAGGAATGTGGACATGCTCCCATCAGGCAATACATGCTTGTGCATATCTGTATTGAAAACCTCCACATATACTGTTTCTATTTAGAATCACAGAATAATTCAGGTTAGAAAAGAGCTCTTAGATCATTGAGTCCAACAGCTAATCCAGTGCTGACAATTTTATGTTGTAATGCAATGGTGGTTTGGTTTACAATCCTTAATGCTGTATCTTTCCTCCTTCTGGGGAAGCTCAGCTAGGGACACAGCCAGTTCTGCTTCAACAATTCTACTTTCCCTTCAGGGAATATTTAGCTAAAAATTAAAACTCAATGTATATTTCAATGTCTTCTGCCCTTCTGATGTGGGGGAAAGTATATACTTAAGCTGAAGAGGTAAACAAAAATATTAATCTGCTAACCTAAAAGAGACTTTATTTTCAATGTCAAAACCAGGATTCACAAATGGGCTATAAAATTTATAACAAAACTCCAAGCAGAATCATAATGCTCAAAGCAAAGCAATTGGTTTTCATTAGTTTAGGTACAGCCATGAAACCAGGCCAAGACAGAGACGAAGGTATAAGAACACCTTTTTACGATGCTTTTTTAGATTATCCCTATATTCCTTCAGGATTCTCCTTAACTGCTGTTAGAGAATGCATAGAGAAACCAGCATTGTCACATGATCTGCCCTCATCATGATTTCAGCCCTTCCAAACACGGTGTAAGAGGGGAGGGGAAGAGGATATCCAAGGAAGAGGACAGGATACTACTATGCCTTATTCTTTGTTAGAACAATCTAAATAATGAATCTGCCCAAGCACCTGCTGTGTGGAACAAGCATGTAAAAATCTTGTTTTCATGATTTACAGTATTTCAGCTCTCTGCTTTTTTATTTATCTTCAACAATCTGACACATTTGCTTTGAATTGATTATTTTTTTCCATTTCACAATAGTTATTTAACAATCTACAGAATGCAAGTTGTCCAGGGGAGACTTGAGGTTCACTGGTAAACAGGAAAGTACCTGCATGTAGATGTTAAAACCATCATGGACCGCGCAATCACAAGAGACATTCACAGGCTGACTGGCAGCCAGAAAAACTGAAACGTTTTTTCCTCATTTTTTGTTAAGATAACAGTTTAAATATTCATAATTGGAATCCAGGAATGTGCAAAGATAAAACCAAGTCCAGACTGTAGAAGTTCAACCTGAAATGTGCCATGTCTAACTCTAGTAACTCCAAGTAACCATAGTTTTTTTTCATTGAGTCAAAATACAGAGCAATCTGTTGACTACTCAAATTATTGGATATTTGTTTCCCAAGTCTTATCCCTAAATCTTCTAGTTAAAAAAAAAAAAAAAAAAAAAAGAAAGTCGTAGAATCTGGGTCCATGCTCCATGCTACACTTCAATTTTGTATTGAACATCAGTGTTCTCATAAATTCTGATACCTTATAAGCAAATATTTTCATGTGTTAGAGGGAACCTCATGTAGTAAGCTGAGCTTTGAGCAAACTTCAAAACTGAAGCCAGACATGGAAATACAATCCTTGGAGTTCCAAAGGCCTATAACTGTGTATTATGTTTATTCAAACTACACTGTTTTTAATGAACAGAACAGATTTCAGATTACAAAGCCAAGATGCAAGTCTCTCATATGTCACTTTTCATTTGCAGAATTTATTAATGTGCTGATTTTCTATTTTTATGTGTAAATACTCATATCTTACATGTTGAAAAATATATCTATTAGAGAATAGGTTCATATTTGATTGGCCAAAATGAATAGAAATAAACCACAGAAATCGTCACCACATATCATACTTGAATAGTCCAGACAAACTATACCTGCGATTGAACCAGAGATCGTCCCAAAAACCCTGTCATCCCATAACTCAAACTTAAGGCAGCCACAGACTGCTGGTGATCATGGAAGAGCACTGCTAGGATAGAGAATCTGAAGCCTGCAGAGTCTGGTTCATGTCACTTCTACAGCCATTCCCACCACACTAAGCTTCACAGCACATTCCATGCTCATTTGGCATCAGGACATTTCTAATTCCTCTCCTAAATATTTGGGCAATTTAATAAAAAGTAACTTGGTGAATGATGACACAGAAAAGCATCTAATTAGGAAAAACATGTACTCCATAAACGAAATTGAACTGACCCGGGAGGGCAGAACAAAACTTTGTTCTCAGTAGATTTTATTAAAGTAATTTCATCCTTCTTGCATGCTTTGATCAGCAATATGATAAAAATAGTTATTAAATTATCATCAGTCACTGCATACCAAGCATTCATTTTACAAGCAATGGTGGAGAAGAATCATAATTACAAAGCAAGCACATCAGACCATCTGCAAAGTTATGCAGATGGCTTTTTTACAGAAGTAGAGAAAAGTACTTCTTTGTACATAGCTATTTTTAAGTACTCGAAAGGCACTCCACTAATACTTACCAGCATGAATGCTGACCCAAAAGGATTCATAAATATTAAGTTTTGCTTCTGGCACTTAAACAACCACACTGATTCAAAATATCATGTCCTAATCCACTAGCTTCTCTGTTTCTGATCCTGTATAATGCTCTGTAGACTTAACAACCTTTAACATTTCACAGTTAACGTCTTGAAAATTAATAGGAAGAGCAGTGTGAAGTAGGATGAGAGCTAACATCAACAAAAGAATATTGAATTTGCAAATCAGAGCAAAGTGACAGTGCTCCAGTTTCAAATATTTTTAGCCCTCAGTATTTAATATGTTAGAAAAGTGATTGACCATATATATAAAATACAGACTGTCTTTAATAAGCTATACTTTCATAGGACACTTTTATATAAACAAACAAAGGATCACATGCAGCCTTACCCAATTCAGAAAGAGAAACGAAGATTAACAGTTATATTAATTCATAAACTGGAATCAGACTGGCTTCTCTATAATATTGCTATAAATAAGACCATAAGGCCCAATATTTCTCTGTTTTCTTCTAAAAAGCAGAATAATACAGGAAGAAATATAACATTCTTCAATATAAACATTCATTTTTTTTTTCCTGACAGACATCAGAAACACCTGTTTGACATATTTGTAAAGACACAAAGGGTAGAGACACATTGCCAATTAAAACAACTATTAAAATTCTTGCAATGACATAGGAACAAGGTACCTCATTATGTCAGCCCTGCCTGCATTTCTAGGGAATTTGCCAGGAGTGGTTACTCAAGCTCATCATGCTCAGCACAAAAGTGGAGCAGACATTCAGAGAAGGCATGCCCTATAATGATTTAGGGCAAGGCTAAATCTTTGTTTGCTACCTGGACTAACAAAATAGTGTTTTGAGAAAAGATACGTGTTCTGAAACTCTTATTTATGGCAGGTAATGCTTTATGTCCAGAGTGTTCAAAGGAAATTCTCAGGTATTATTTGTACTTAAAACACTATTCCAAACACAGACTCTGGCCCACAGAGCTGTGGGCTTTGACTGACAGGAGCAACACAACTCTTAGCCCAGATCAATGGGATAAGCGTTCAGGACAAAGGAACCCGCTGTACCAGATTAAATGTTATGGACCTGGCTTGCGCCTGTGACCTTCCCTTCCTCACAAGTTCCCACGCAGATCAAGTGTGTAGCTTCACACTCCTGAGTACAGGAGGAAGGGGAGCACACATGAGCTGCAGCTCAGCACCACAGCTGCCACTTGCTGCATTACCCCAGTTCACGGAGCTGCCAAAGCTTTTATTGCACACGGGCTCCAGCTACTGAACCAAGAACAGCCAAAGCCTACTTCCATTTCTTTTACTTTCAGAGCAAAGACATTGGTGAAATAGTTTGCGTCCTCATTCCTCCATGCCAGAAGGGAATTCTGATACACTGCCTACACAATAAGTAGACTCAAGTGACCAGATAGCCTTGCTCTGGTGGAACCATGACTGATTTGTCTTGAAAGTTATATATCAATCTAGTGACAGGCTCGTCTTACATACTCGACTAGAACAACATCACAGCTTGGTGCAGATGAAGATCAAAAGTCTTCTTGTAGGAAGGCAACTGATAATTGATAATATACTGCAGTGCTGTTCTCCCACTCAGTATCATCTGAAATCGCAGTAAGTCACTTTACATCATCATCCAGATCACTAATAAACATAGGACAGAACAGAACCAAAGAAAGCATATTGCAGAACTTCACTTAATATATTTTATCAGTCAGTGAGCACTCTAAATGAATTTCGTATGTAGTATTTTTCTCATCTTGCATGAGCTTTAAAATAAAGTATTCATCCTGAACTCCACATATATAATATATATTGGAGATGGAGCTGTTTTGTTTTCAAAGCCTTCACATGGCCTGAAACATTAGCTTATTCAACAAATTCTGGTTTGTGTTCTGTTTTGTTTTCAAAGATGAGACAAGGCCTGAAACATGACCTTCTTCAACAAAATCTGTTTTTTATGTTATTCTCACTATGTTATTGGACTACAGTTCAGTTTTGTGATTGTTTCCTTTGTTACTTCCTGGATATTTTAGAGATGCATTTACAACACCCTGTTTTCTATCCTTCCTTCTCTGTGTAGAAAAACATTTTTCTTCCTCCTGCCATATGGTATTTTATTTGTCCTTTGCAAAGTTTTGAGCACAGGTGCCAACACCTTTGAGATTTCACAAGATTGTTAAATCTCTGGGAATGATGTTCAACAGGCTCATCTAATTTACAAGCCTCTAATTCACCTAAGAATATTCTAAATCCTTTTTCCTTTGTTCAGGTTGGCTTGTTGCCAGCATCTGTTCTATTAGACACCAGTAATAACCTCATTAATGAAGACCAGAGAGGAACAACATTAAACACATCAGCCTTCCCCTCCTGTTATCCATGAGCAGAAGTCACATTTGACACTCCCACGCTCTGGCAGTGCCTAATACTTTGTGATTAATCATCTTACGACTAACGTGCTTTTGGAGCAAATGTGTTGTTTACTTGAATAGGGTTCTTAACTCCATTTGATGATTCGATCTTCCAAATGTTGCCCTTGAAATTACAGAAACCAGTAAAGGAGACGAAAGGGATTGTTCACTGCTCTTCATTTACCTGTCTCTCTTGATAATTTTCTTTCACAGGTAAAAGTGAATAAAATTGTAGCAGGCTATACTCGTCTGCTGAAAACAATTGTTATACTTTTTTTTTTTTTTTTTTCTCTGCTGAAATATATCAATATTTGGTAACCATTTCTTTGTAGAGATTAGTGACACTGTGCAGCAGGGATGTGCCAGATCCCTTATGAGTTAACACATCTCAAGTAATGCTGAACCACTTGGCCAGACTAAACACAGATGAAACAAATTTTTGAAGATATAAATTTAAATTAGCTTTCTTGTTGGAAAGAGAGGATTAGTTCAGAGTTTATATCATCAGTTGCCTGCAGCGTCACTTTTGACACTCATGATTTTACCACATGCTGTTGCTTCAGGTACAACCATTGTGTCTAATGATTGACCCCAATTTCCTGAACCCACTCTTTATCACAGTTCTCCTCTGTCTGAACACTAGAATTAGGCCTCTAGTGCTGATCTGACACAGTCTAGCAGCCATGCCAGATATCCCTGATAACCCATTTTGCACCTTCTCCATTAGCCTGCAGTGGCCACAGAGGTGCACACTTCATAAAATCTTGGAAAAGCCTACTTGAGACTGACACATGTGGCACCACAGCTGGTTATTACCCTAATTATCTGCATGACCCTATGCTCACTCACCCTCCTCTAGCCATCCTCTCCAGAAATGTTTGCTCTGCAGAGTCTATAAAAGTCTGTTCCTTTCATACAATTATTCCTCTCGAGCACCAGAACCTATGTTTGCTTCTTAAAAAGGACAGATTTCTATTCCAAACCTCCCCACTTGACACTGTTTAGCATCTTTCTATAAAAATCCTGGGGAGATGAGCCCAGCACACAGCCCATGGTGCAGCATGGGTGGGAGTGCTGAATTGGAATTTCTCTGCCAGGCAGGGTGAGATAGGAAACCTTCTGGAGTGGCTGGAGGAGACAGACAAACAGCCTGTTATGAACTTGTTTCCAGAATGGCTCAAATTAGTGCAGTGCTAATGAGGTACCGTCACTGGGATACACTCAGAATAACGTTCATGACAAATATGGGCAGATGAAGTGCATTTATAATAACAACAATTAATTTACAGCAGTGCATCTTTGCAGACTGCTCAATTACTCTTAAGGTGTATTTGCTTGGGGTCTAGACATGACAGACCTTACCCTGAACTTTTCTTCTCAGTGCATTAAAATACAAAGCTTTTCAAAATTTACCTGTATCTGTAGATCACATTATCAAAAGCTTTAAATTTCAGAATAAATGGAATAATTTATGTAAATTATTAATATTCAGAAACAATAGGATTGTTAATTCAACTGCTCTGTTGGAGGTCACAGAAAACAATTTCTGTTTATATTAAGACAACCACCAACTTCAGTCTTCCAGTTTCATTAATGCTTAATGATAAATGACATTTTCTTACAGGAATGAGCAACAATTTAAAATGTATGTTGCCAATGTATTACTATTTCTTGCTTAGAGAGCTCCAATTTTCTAACTTAGAAAGAAACCCCCATGAATTAATCAAGCAATCTCACACCATTGACAGCAAAAAGCCAATCTCAAAACCCCATTACCATCCCCCTGGCATATAAAAAAACTCTTGCAAAATTATATATATATATTATATATATATATATATATATATATATATTTATATGCATGTATGTATGTATGTTTTTGGGCATAGGTAGATGTGATCATTTTGTTATGTAATAGGAAGGGAAAAACTTACAAAAATTCTGTCAGATATTGTTCAAATCTTTCCATCTTTCAATCTGCATAATTAGTGTACTTTAGTATTAACTCTGTCCTTAACTCATCAAACTACCTGGCTGTTTATCTTATTCATCATCTTGAGTCTCTGAATGATTTTTACATGTAATTGTTACTTTGCAAAATCAAGATTTTACATGCAAATTAATAGAATTTTTGCAGTTGACCTAAAGCCCCCCATCCCTCCCAGTCTCAAACTTAACATTTTTAAAGAATTACCACTTTTTAGAAGAGTATGACTTCTACAGTATAGAAAGCTTTTTCAGACAAAAATTCAAATGATAACCTTCACATGCATCAAAGGTTCAAACAGGCTGTTGATGGGATGCTCCATACAACGCTGTGTTAATCTTCTTCCATTTTCTAACTTTCAAATTTAAAAAAATTGCCAGAGGTTTAAAAAGCATCCACTAAAAGCGACCTAAAAATCAATACATCAAAAATCTCAAACAGCAGCAGTTACATTAAATGTCACATTTATTTCTTCTGCACACTGACAGTTGCAGAAAAGTCCTACTCCTGATAATGCAGATCCACTGCTGACTGGTTCAGACTCTGCCACAGGAGTAAAAGGTACTTACACATCAAACCCACACATTTCTTAGTCAGCAGACAGCTCTTCTTTCAGGTGATACTGGTACCAGGCTTTCTGAGTCATCTCAACACTATTCACATGCCATTCCCCCTGTCTAGACCACATTATAGGAAAGACGCTGGTACATAATGAAACTGATCTGTCCATTACAAGGCTGAACCTCACAGAATGCTAAAATGGCACTTGGTTTCAGTTTGGGAAAGATAAGGTATAATGATGTCAGTGCCAGAAAAAAAAAAAAAAAAAAAACAGCAGTGGCTTGGTTTTGTTTTCCTTATATTCAAATTTAACTTGAAGTTATTAAAATAATGGAAATGTATACCTTGTTATCTTGACAAGGTGCATATCTCTTATAAAAATGTTTTTCTTTTCAGTATCATTATGTCATCACAGAATCACAATAATTGAATTATATAATGACCTGGTCAGAACGGACCTTAAAATCATCCAGTTCCATGCCCCTGCCTCAGGCAGCAACAGCTTCCACTAGACAGGTTGGTCAGAGCCCCATCCAACCTGACCTTGAACTTTTCCAGGCACGAGGTCACCACAGCTTCTCTGGGTGTGCCAGGGCCTCACCACTCTCAAAGGAAAGAACTTTCTCATAATGTATAATCTAAACCAACTCTCTGTAGAGTAGTTTTGTACCAGTATGAAGCAATTCCCTCTTGTTCTATCAGTCCAGAGACCTGCAAATAGTCTCCCTCCATCTTTAATGTGAACTCCCTTCAAGTACTGGAAGACCACAATTAGGTCAACTAAAACCTTCTCTTTTCCAGGCTGAGCAATCCTAATTCTCTCAGACTTTCTTCGTAGGAGGGATGTCCATCTCCCTAATTATTTTCATGTGTCCTCTCTCTTCACTCCAACAGCTCCTTCCCACGCTGGGACTCCAGAGCTTGACAGAGTGCTCTGTTGGAGTTCCAAAGTCGTGAAAAGGGCTTTGTCTTTATTATTGCTAAGTCTAGGTAGAAGATACGGTCATCATGATAGTACTGCCTGCAGCTTGAGCTACTGTACTAGCAACAAAACCTGAAACCTTTAGCCTTTAATCCAGTTCCTGTGCATGGCACTTTACACTTCTGCAAAGGCAAATACCTGCAAAGAGCCCTCTGTATACAGTAACTGCTCAGGCACATTAAAAATAAGGGTCTACTAAAACAAGTCAACAATCTAAAGTTTTACACACCTACTTCTTTATCAATACATCGGCATCAGAGAATGCTGCTGCTGCAAACAAGTAATTTGCAATTTTATTAAGTTCCAAGTGACTTTGGCTACATGTTGTAAGGTATATTTTTCTGTCCATTTTACTTCTAAGTATTTGCTTAAATGACCTAAGGGAGGGCTTCTCTTCAAACACTTCTAAAAAACTGAAATTATACAATAGGTTTTTGTAGATTAATAAAGGTGAACTATAGCTTTATGAAAAATAAAGTTTATTGTGTGCATGACAACAGCTACTCTTCAAGCTTTTAGTATTCTAATATATCACCCATAAGAAACACCTTGCTGGCTAAAGGAATGTAGCCATTATTGTTCACAGAAATTATGCTGTGAGGGTTTAATATTTTATATCTTAGGAATTTTACAATTTGATCATAAATAGAATTTGGAACATAGAGTCTATTTAGAAATTCAAGATTGCTTTGTGGTTTCTTTAAATATTTTCACCCAAGTACTCAATTTAAAATAAATTAAGCCATAAAGCTACACAGAAGAATAGTGCAGTTTTGAATATCAGCAAATAAAAGTTGACTATATTCTATAAAACAACAATTGAGCTCCTTGCTCTGGATATATTCTCATTCAATAATTTTGTCATAAATCATTCACTGCTACATGTGATTGGCAAAAGGCATTATTTTGCTCTAGCAGCTAGCAGCTTTACTTTTCTTCCTTTCAAGTCATAGGAACTTCTGGACTTTATTTCAACAAACTATGACAGTGCAAGCACATTTTATGGGTAAAATCTTTTCTGGAACAAACCAGTGGGAAAAGAAGATGACTCAGGGGTATGATATTTAATTAGTATTATCTATGGTAATAAGCCACTCCAGGACTAAGCTAACCATGACAAAGAAAACAGCCTCTCAATCTTAACAGGACTTCAGGGTTTAGCTTTAAATAGTGACTTATCGCTAAAAGTTTTAGCAAATGCAAATGCAGTGCTGCAAATATATCGTGAGCTGTCAGTATAATTCACAGATTTAAATACAATGATTCATTTAATCCACTACTGCCTAGTAAATGGATAATATTATTTCCTAAATATTAGTTCTTATAGTAAAAATTCATTATTAAAATCTGTGTCTGCACTGGTTTGTATCTACAAACTAGGGCAACTGTAATTACCTAGATAGTAGATAGGCACAGGATTATTTACTGTTGTTCTGGAAAAGAAATGGCTGGAACTAATTTTCTGTCAAATACATTTTTGACATCTATATAAAAACTAGAGCAGTTTGCCATATTTAAGGTACCCTTGAATCCAAGAAGTCCATATCTGCCTCTAAGAAAGGATTGGAGGAAAATATTCCAGTCAAGATCAGCATAAAAATTGTATGTAACTTCATTGCTAGGCCTGTAAGGAAGATCCAGGGATTGGAGCTATTTTCTATTGATATCTATTACCTAAATTATTTGCCAGCTGCATGCCACTGCTGAAGTTTTAGGGTAAAGGTGAGGGAACAGGTCTCTTGCTTTCCACTGTTCATATTATCAAATCCATGGAATTACATTCATTTCATAGTTATGACTGTGCTATATAAATTACTTCCTTCCTTTGCATTACTGGATACAAAGCCGCAAAGAGTAAGCAAAGCTTTCAGGGTTAGAAAACCCAATTGTTTGCTAAATAGCAAGTTCTTATCTCTAAAGGAAATTGTCCGGAGAGAAGCACAGATATGTCAGCCTTCTTTTCACACTACAGCTCTGTCCAGCCGGTTTGCTACTCCAGACTACTTCTACAGTCAAGGAATAGACACAGCCTCATCTATTCCTCCAACTTAAAGAACCAAGGAATCTCCAGACTGTGTAGCATTAACTGCCTGGATATCTCAGGCTACCCAGGCAAAAAGAAACACCTCCATCCCTTTCATGTGCTGCCATGCTGAAGCGTGCAAAAGCGTGCAAAAGCAGTATGCAAAACCTACCCCAAATCCATTTGTGGAATTAAGTTGTATGCAAAACCTACCCCAAATCCATTTGTGGAATTAAGTTGTATGCAAAACCTACCCCAAATCCGTTTGTGGAATTAAGTTTGCATTCCCCAGGGCTTTGACTGTAAATTGTTAGAAGTAAATTGAGCTAAAGGAATTTCTGAAAAGAACCAGTCAGAAGCATATTAAAACATTGCAGAATAATTTATGGGTGGCAACTCTAATGATGTGATATATCATTTTTGAATATAATAACTTTTTTTTTCATTAGCTTTTCAGAGTTAATTTCAGCAAATGAATTAATATTTAAAGCTTACTGTACTATACAAAATTGAGTCCTACATCTATGAAGAATATTTGACAACAGTAAAAGAGTTTCTGGGTTTAGTTGACATTTTATAGCTTAAGGTGAAAGAATTAAACAAATGGGAGTTATGCTTGTTTGACATTCTAGATACCCTTCAGTTTATATGCTAAAGCTGTCCTAATTTTTCAGCAATAAATCTGTGCTGCTTTAAAGACTGCTTTCAGAACTGTCTAGTTCTGAGTGGCTTTAGAGCATAGTCACAGTTTTAAATTGTGGATAGCCATGTTCTTTCTTACATTCTCTGATTTTATCAAGTTACCAGTAATGGGAATATTTTCAGCTGAGTACAAACTTCATTGACTATTTTGCTGAAATTAAAGTAACTGACAGTTCCAAATGTGATACAAAAATAAGGAACCTGGAGTGATTATCTTCTGAAGTAGCACAATCTTCACAGCACATTTATCTGAACCTTTTGCCTTACAAGGTAAATACTGTCTAAAGAATATTAGAACTCACAGGGGCTTTTAGCAAAAGCCGTAATCCAACTTAAAAGCATAAATAGGTTTTATCTTTAATTTTCTGATGGATTTAAGCTATGTTCTTCTAGACTAGAAGACTACATGCTGATATGACTCATTAATAGAAAAGAGCACATTAAATACATTGAATTTGACAATGTTGAGATTGAGCCCTTGAATCTGAAGAACTTCACTTGTGTTGCAACAATATGTAACATGCATGTATTAAATGGAGGTTCATTTAATCTCTCCAGGTGCCCATTTTCCAATAATAAAGCAGGAATAATTATTCCTCTCCTATTTGCCTGACCTATGGCATAGGATTATACAATATTCCAAACAAAAGAGATTTTTGAGAATTTGATAGTAAAATGAATATTCCAATCTAGTCTTATTAACTACAATTTAAATGATACATCACAAAATCCCAAGAACTTCAAATCTGTAGAAAGCAAATGCTGGGACAACTTTCTGATCATCTAAAGCACTTTTTCTAAGATTTCCTGAAGTAAAAACTCTAATCATACCTGAATATTCATAGTACTGGGATTTCAATTGCACACAGATGCTTCTGAACCAAACACAGCTGAATTCAAAATCATTATAGACTAAATGCTTAAAATGATAGCTTTTATTATGATTATAATTATTTTAATTACAACCAAGAAGACTCATGAAAATCTGGATCCTGAAGGTTTCAATGGGGAAGCTCACTCTGGAGAAAATAAAGAGCACACCATTAACATACCATGCCATGCATCCTGATCTATCCATTTAAAATCCTTGGAAGAGTTATTGTGGAAATGAGCCTACCTAAAGTGACAGGATGTTATTTTAGTTATATTTCTGGGTGGGTTTTTTGTTTTTTTTTTTTTTTGTTTTTTTTTTTTTTTTTTTAAACTTATTTTAAAGATACATACTTTGGTATCAGGAAGACTCTTCATTTAAACTGCAGTTGTCCACTTCTAAATTTATTGACCTTGATGAGAGCAAACACAAAG
Organism: Malurus cyaneus samueli; assembly: GCA_009741485.1. NCBI lineage: Eukaryota > Metazoa > Chordata > Aves > Passeriformes > Maluridae > Malurus > Malurus cyaneus. Next base: position 105,280,667 of record CM019214.1, on the reverse strand, counting down.
TGTGTGCTACCCCTGGCACCATCAATCAGAGTGTTGGGTAGTGTCGCATCTTAAACTTCTTGACTGAGAATTCCTTTCCTGCTTACTTACTGAGATGTGCTATGTGTGCTAATGCACCTGTGGGTGAGGAAAAATAGTGTGATAAGCTATGATTTATTTTCTCTGAGGTCAACAAAATATCAAAAACTGTGACAAATGAGAGATCTAGTGGGACTAAGAAACATTCTATTAGAAAATCAAAGGCCTGCTTACCCTATCTTCTATAATTTATCACTCTTTTCTCCAGACTTCACATCTGTGCAAGACAACTTCTGAAGTCTAGAATTTTTTTTTGTAAATCGGACCACTCAAGCTAAAATTGTACTTATACTACATGTGAGGTTATTCTAGAATGAAGTGAGTGCAAATGAAAAAAGATTGAGTTGAAATATTCTTTTTCCTTAGAGGAAATCAGCTTCAGAAATACCTTTTACCTATATAAGACTTTCATGCACAACTAAATAAGCATTCTTCATATATTTTCAATAATATTCTGGGGTACATCAGGAACAGCATTGACAGCAGATGCAGGGACGGTCACATCTGGAGTGCAGTGTCCAGTTCTGTGCTCCTCAGGACAAGAGAAGCATGGAGCTCCTGGAGTGGGTCCTTTGGAGGATTACAGAGATGATGAAGGGATGGAGCATCTCTCATGAGGAAAGGCTGAGGGAAATGGATCTGTTTAGCCATGAGAAGAGACGGCCGAGAGGGGACCGCATCCCTGTGTGTCAGTGTCCGCAGGGAGGGGTCAGAGCAGGGACCAGGCTCTGCTCAGCTGTGCCCAACAATGGGACAAGGGGCAATGGGCAGGAACTGATGCACAGGAAGTTGCAACTGAAGAATTTTACTGTCCAGTGACCAAGCATTGGAAGGGATCACCCAGAGAGGGTGTGGAGTCTCCCTCATTGGAGACATTCTAGAATCATCTTTACACAAACCTGTGCCCTGTGCTCTGGGAGGACCCTGCGTGAACAGGGAGGTGGGGCAGATCACTCACTTCCAACCTGACCCATTCCGTGATTCGGTGAATTTGGGATTTATTTATACAGCTTTATTTATTTATCATATCACTCGGTAGATATATTTAATATCATTGAAACTGAAAAAGTATCAACATGATCAGATGAACATGAGTGCAGTGTGAATACAAGGACTCGAGTCATTCCTTGAAGAGGAAAATCTAGCCTGAATTCAATTTCCATTATTAAACATAAGAGCTCACTCAATGCATTGGATAGATTTTTTTTCCTTTCTACTAGAAGACCACACAGATTGGAAAATAGTAATAAAAAAGCTACAATTCCCTGGCTTCCAAAGTTCTGGGAATGCTGACTGCACTAGGCTGGACAACATGACAGCATTACTTCTCCACCATGCAGATATTTGTTTTCACAAGTGAAAAGTTCTTTGAGGTTTTGACTGAATTCCTGTGAAACTTGTGTTACCCATGTGTCTTTTAAAGATAGGGTTGAGTAGCTCAGAAAAAAATTAAAGATCATAAGCAATGTCTTTTTTCAAACAATAATATGGAAAGACATAAAAATTAGCCCTCTCTATCATAAATTAAAAACCCATCAAGAGTGCTGTCACCTATAAAATATTTGAAATTGTTACTGATAATACCAAAATAATTTCCTTTTACTGATGAAAAAAAAATGGCCAGACCCATAAAATATATTTTTCTCTCAAAACATCACAATATTTGAGCAAGGACAATGACTAATATTGTACTGTGGGGGTGCAGAATTATTCTAATTAAATACACCATTTTTAAGCTATTAACCTAGAAAACAAATCCAAGAAATAATAATGTGTAATTTCTGAAAAGACAGTGCAGAACTAATTAGCATGAAAAACTATATGCATGCTCTTCCCTCATCACTTTACTCCACAGATAACATTGATTTCTACAAAGCAACTTCTAAAGAAATTCTTTTTTAAATAACTGAACCTTCTCCTGAGAACATCACATTGTTATATGCTAAATTAAGTATGCATTTTGAATTTATAAGACATCAGAAACTACATTCACATATTTTCAGTGATCAAGCTTCCAAAATGATTCTATTTAAATTGAATTTTTCTTTAGATCACCTAGTTTTCCATGCTGCTGTTACTTTCCATGTTACTATATTGTCAGACTGTAATTTTATAAACCTGTTCACACCCATTTACTGTCCACAGATGCAGAATTTTGGGTGACCAGGTTAGATTACAGGTGCACATCTGTGCCACAAGACATGCTCACAAGCCTTGAAGCACAACAAAATACATCTTCTCCCATGGTTTGAGAACTAAATAAAAGTAGGATGAACTACCATTGAAAAGCTCTGAGAAGCTTAACTGGAGACAGTTAATAGCTGTAAAAGTAGTTAGCAGCTCTTCTTAGAAATAAACTGGACATCACAGAATATTCTGATTTTTCATCTCTTACTTGTGACCATGAACAGATATTTAATTTTTTTCTAAAGTTTGTTAACAAAGCCTTTGCCTCTTTACTGATCATCTCATATCCTGCACTGTTAATATCACATACCTTAAGTAATATTTCAAATATTTTTCTGCCTAAGTTCTGTTGATATAGAAATATAGGCTCAAACACCGTTTCCACTCAATGTAAGTACAACTATCTTGAAAACAGATAAAAACACAGATCTTAATACAACTGAGAAACCAGCATACTGTGTATCTACATTGATTGCCCGTAAAAAGTTATGTACAGGGAATATTCCTGCAGTATCACACATCTGTTATGATTTGAACTGTGGTTTCTAAGCTCTGTTAAATTCCTATTTTTCTCTAAAATCTTCTGGGGGAATCATTAACATTATTTTTCTAACACATTCTAAAGTTTCTTCTCCAGACAATAAGACAAAACCAAAGACGATAATTAAATCATCCCAGACTATAACAGCAAAATACATTAGTAGCCATACTTAAATATCTGAAACAAACAGTTTAGAAGCTAAAAAGAAACACAAGCACACAAGAGCATGAGTAGATTCTTCCCCAAATATAGAGTAGAAAAAAAAAAAAATATTCAGAACATTAGACCTTTTCCCACATGCTGAATAACAGAACATACTTTTGTAGAGGAAAATCTTCGTTCTCTGCTATTCTAAAAGTACAAGATAATGCAGTACCAAGATTCTGCTTAATGCCTATTAAAACCTGTGGAAATGAGACACCTTTGTAGCTTTTAGCACAGCTGATAAAGTACATGACCTGTACACACAACAATCTGACAAAAAGGAAGAATTTCTGTGGGAGAGTTCTGCCTCCCTGCACTAAGAAGCAAACTATTAAAAGCCAAGCATAAAGACTAAGGTCAATGAAATATACATTATAATTTAAAAATACACATTCAGTCATAAAAAAATCATTATACTACAATTCATTGGTTTTTACACTTCAAAAACGGTGTTTACAAGTTCTGTCATTAAAAACACAGAAGCAGCACGGCACTAATTACAGGCCTCAGTAATGCCCATGGGAAGCAATTTCAGATTTTCCAAAAGACAAAAAGATAAGCATATACATCTTGGTAACACTATCCAAATTAATGTGGAAAGATTTCCACAGTCTGACAGAAAAAGAAAATGAAAGAGCATTTTCAGAAATTTCAATTACTAGAGCAAAAAAATTCTACTATCTGGTTTATATCTCCCAAAGCAATTTCTTTCAATTGACAGTAAAGGCAAACGGAATGCCTATGTATTTACATCCATCCCTTAGCCATGTACAGAATCTGAAATTAAAATACAGTGTAACAAATTTTCCTGCTGACAAATACACAGAAAATAAATTAGGAGACTTTTAGGTATGTGGATATATTTTACCATAACCATTAGTGTTTTCTAAAACTACCAGCATAGTTTTACCCCAGTAGGTTTGCTATGCTTTGCTATCAATAATACACAGTACTCTAGCTTCCCCCTGAAAGATATTCACTCAGAACTGTATGCTTTCACAATACTAAAGAGTGAGAGATTTTTTTTGTTATTGACTATGTTAAAAAAGAAATCCAAGTTCCAGCACCAGCTATGCTCAATGAAACAGTCAGGCTGCTTAACAAGCTGTTGGAACAGCAGTTATATCTCATCAGCTTTGACTCACAATTCCCAGAAGCTTAAGAGGAAGGCTGAATTTCTCACACAGAGTCATAAAGTCAAAGGTTAGAAATTATTAAATTTAATCCAGGTAGTACTCTGGTCTCTTATGAGAGGGAAGGCTTATGCATGGCTCTAAAGTAGGAATATTCCATGGAAACCTCACATTTATTCACCCATACCTTCGACATTTCTTTCTCTTAACAGGTTATTTTGTTTGCTATTGTATAAATGCTCCATTTATAAATAAACCATCAGTTTATTTATTCTAATTTTTTCTTCTTGAAATGCCATTTAAATGAATCTATTTAAAAATGAGGTGCAAGAACTTTGGAAGCAAAAGAAAAAACCTTCCCAAAACACTCCCAATTTTAAAGTGATATGAATTTTAGTTTCACATTTTATGCACATTTTAGTTTCATGTGCATAAATGCAGCCTGTGAGTTGCTTACTAAGGATTCTTGTTCAGCTGGAGTACAGTATGCAATACCTGCTCACAGCAATTATACAAGACAGGAGTTACAGGAACACAGTGTGTTCAGAATTAGAAACATTTGCTGTTGGAATACACGGAAAATAGCAAGTTGTGCACGGTGCCATTCGGTTCAGCTCATTTTCAGCAGAGCTCTTGCAAGTTACAGTAGAGTATGTTTGCGTGCTTAACTAAGTGCATTAACATTTTGGGTTAGATCAGGAACACACTTTTGAACCAAACATCTCTTATCACTTCTCACATGGCCTCAGTTTGCATTGCAGAACAGTCTCAGAGGACAAAATTGCATCCCTTTTGAATTAAGCAAACTGACATTGTACTTCAGAAGGACCTAAATCTTCAGCTGCTGTTGACAGGACCAGGGCAGAGTCAGGCTGAGGTAAATCCTTTGGAATGTGCATAAATACATAAATATGCAGTTTTCAGGTCTTTAAGTGCAAACTGGCTTGTCATAAGTTCATTCCTGTTGTGCTGCACTATGTTGTGCTGCACTGCTGGCTAATGCAGACACAAACTTTTCACAGTGGCAGCGCCCTGGGCAGTGCTAGCACTCTGAGGGAACAGACTCGGTGGCCATTGAGGCAACAACTGTGCATATGCTGGCCAGCCCACAGGACTGAGAGAGGACCCCTATTGCTCTCTAACTCTAGGAGCTTGTGACTTGATGATGATAGGAGCTTGTGCCAAGGGAACAGGCCACCTTCTCCCCTGTACAGGCTGGTGTCTTGGCGATCAGAAGAGCAGTCAGAGGAAAGGACAGGGACATGGGGGTGCCATGTGCCACCATGGGATTCTTCCTGCATGGCCACTAGGAGGGCATACAGAGAAGGGGTGTTGCAGCTAGATGGAGTTCTAGGGTGGAAGTGAACTGGGAGTTAAAGCAGTGTCCAAAAAGCATACAGTCAGAAGGCAGAGGCAGCAGAAGGTCTGAGGGCATTTCCACTTCACCTTTACAGTTGCAGGAATCAGATAATCAATGTTCTGATCAGGGACAGTGGGGCTCTGTCTCCAGCAAGGCACAGGAAAGGGACAGTTGGGCTTCTGGACTGTACAGAGCCGATCTCCTGGCTCATCAGACCCACGGGAGAAGAACACTGGTGGGCACTGTGCTCAGTGTGACACAGCGCCATCAGGGTCCTTGGGGCAGAACCCAGCTGGATTTCAGGGTCCCAGATAGTGAAGTGACCCCAACAGGGAACAAGGGGCAGAAGTACCCTATGGTGGACCAGCCATGATTCTCTGAGTGTCCTTGTTATAGATTTCCTCAGAAGAGGACACCACAAGGATCTAAAAGTGTACCAGGTGTGTAGTTTTGCTGTACACACCATGAAGATTAACCGGCTGTTTACCTTGTCCAGCCTCTCAGATGATCCATTTGCGAGGTACAGCAGGTGTGATTGCTATCATGATGGTGCACCAGGGGCTATACAGGGGCAATCCAAGAGCCTCTGGGTACCCTCCATGGGCTTATTCATCAATGGAGAATGAAGAATTCATCAGTAAGACTTAATCACACTTTAACAGCCCCATAGAGCCAGCGCAAAAGTCTGATGGAGAGTTCAGACTTCCAGGACACCATGGAGACCTGCACCAGCCACTCTGCCCATGGAGTGCATCCTGGACACATTAAACTCCAGCACAAACTGGAGGTGCAGCAGGTGGGTCAGAGGCCACACCTGATGTGATCAGGGCTGCTTTCTCTCCTCCTTAGGCAGACTGTGGGCCACAGTTTGATTCCTTGACTGATTCCCTCACCTGGAATTGGCTGCTCCACAAGTGGAAGCACAGTCTTTCCACAGGCCATGAATTGATATGGACTGCGCTGGAGCAGGGTGGGACAACACAGTGAGATAAATATTTGAGAAAGGATTATTTGGACTCCACCTTCAGTGCTGCATCCGACTCTGGGGCCCCAGCACAGGAAACACATGGACTGCTTGAAGCCAGGCCAGAGGAAGCCAACACGTTGATGAGAGAGATGGAGCAGGTCTCTAGCCAAGAAAAGATGAGAGAATTGGGATTGTTCAGCCTGGAAAAAAGAAGGTTTGGTGACCAATTGTGGCCTTCCAGTACAAGGAGCCGGCAAGATAAGAGAGATATTTTACATGGGCCTGGAGTGACAGGACAAGACAAATGGCTCCAAACTGACTGAGAGAGGTTAATAAAGAACATTAGAGAAAATTATTTTCTGTGAGGGATAGGCACTGAACAATTTCCCAAAGAAACTGTGGCTGCCCCCCCTGGAACTGTTCAAAGCAGATTGATGGGGCTTGAAACCTGTCTAGTGGAAGGTGCCCCTGTCCACAGCAGAGGGGTTCGAATGAGATGGTCTTTGAGGTCCTTCCAACCCAGTCTATTCAATGATTCTATGATTAAAGTTTTCCATTAAAGCTTTTTTGCTCAAAAAAAAAAAAAATAAAAGTTCAAAAGACCTGCATGAGGGGCTTAGCTAAGGAAATAAAATTTCATATAGCTATTACCACATCCTAATGCATGTGATTAATACAGTAGCAGCCATGTTTCTATCATAGCTGTAGTGCATTGGAAAGCACCACACCAAGAGTCATCCAAACCAGTAAAAGACAAGCCTTGTAAGGAACCTGATAAGTGCAGCACTGATCCAGCCTGAGCTGGCTTCTGCACTGAACAATTCAGCACACAGCATCATCTCTTCCCTCTCAAATCACCACCACAACAGACAGACCCAAAGTGATTTCTTCTTTTCTTTCTTCTCCAATCCTGCTGGAGATTTTGGGCAGTGGCAGCATGAGCAAGAGACTGGCAACTGCTTAGTTGTTGTATTGTTCAACCCTCAGTAGTTACTTGTTTGGTTTTTGCTTTTTTTTTTTTTTTTGAGAACAAGTTCCTGATATCTTCATCCAGGGTTTATCTGGGTAGAGGATGCTGGAATAATTTTTCTTTGTTCTGGAAATACGATTTTGGCCAAAGGGAAAGTGACATGTATTTAAATACCTGTTATTTTGTGTATTTAGCCTTTAGCACTAACTTACCTTTAAGTTTCATATCTATTTACATCCATATATAATTTTTGTAGAATGAAACAGATTTTGGTTCTTATAAGTCACATCTTCCAGTCTGAATTTAACAAATGAGAAAAAAAATACTGTTATAAAAATAGTCATGCTCCCAGTACCACTGAAACGTAATTTCACCTGAAATCCCTTGTAAACACCTGTTCCTGATAAAACATCCACTCTTTAAGCAATTGTAAGATTATCAGGGAGCAAATAAACACCTAAATAATCTTTATTTAATTTCTCCTCCCACTGGAGGTCTCTGGGACATCTATTTCCTCTTCACTTACTCATTTTTTCCTACCTCCTTCTATCTCTTCCTAGAGATAGAAATTAGTTCTATCCTAAATATATGCCTCAAAAAAATGAGTTGTTTGCCTGAAAATATGCCCTAACTTCAAAACTTGACCGAAGTTATAACAGTTGTTCCTGTAAGCTTGCATCAAGCAACTCTGTAATTCATCATCTCTTTCCTTGAGGGCTGCTGTCACTCAGCATAAATCAGAGAATGTGTTTTCTTCTTGTTAAAGCAAACATTTATTTTTATCCTTCAGAAAAAAAGAAAACATTAGGGATTCCTTTTTTACTTATGAAAGAAAACATTTGGCCTCCCCATCAGCTTGGGAGTCCAAATTAAGGACTCTGAAGGCATCATATTTTCACCCTCATAGCTGAACTTCCCTCAACAACTTTTGTTTTGTTACACTGATATTTAAATGTCTGGTTTTTAGGAAGTATATATTCCTGTGATAATACAGCTTGCAAGAAGATTGAAATTTTCATAGGGGAAAATTGCCATGGGACAATAGGTTCCTCTGCTTTTTCTCAGAACAAAAGCTAAAATATCTTTCCCCAATGGAGAAGATTTTTCTCTCCCCACAAAGATTTTGCCCTGGCTCTTGAAACCTACCCATTTTCTGCCAGGATGAAAACTCCCCTAGTTTTGAGGATAGCTAACATGGACTGGTCCCCAAGCATTGAAAGAGCTACTGGATTTACCAGCACCTCTCCAACCTGACTGTGAGAAAATTAGTTTGGTTACCTATAAACAATTTTCTTTCCTTCAAGCTGTTTGTACCTTATTCCTTCAGGAGCTCTGCTGACTTTTACTGTGTAATTGGTTCTGACTTGAATAGAGCACAAACATACACAGACTAAACTTTAGCCAAATTGAAGTAGACTAATCCATTATCCTGGAGATGCAGCAGCAGTTGCAGATTCACTTATGGTAAGATTTTTCCAATGGCGTTTTAAAGAACAACCGGGTAATCCAAAAAGTGTAACACATAAAATTCAAAAGAATTTAGTAAAACCACAACAAACTGATGCCAAGGGAAGCCTAAAGGAGCCTGGGTCAAATAGGAATGATAACCCCATCACATTATCCCAGAGAAATGTCCTACATACTTAGTCTGCAAGTCTTTGATAGCACATGGACATCCTGTTCCAAAAGTGAAAAGAAGTGAAATTACATGGGAGTCTCATACTAAAGTTCTGTTTCCATATCTTACATCCATCTCACAGTTGTCCCGCTGAGGACACACCTCAAAGCACAGGTTTGTCACAGACTGAAGTGTCACAAGTGCACTGACAGAAATACATGGACAAATTAGCACAACCTATGATGGTTTTAGGCCAGGACTATAAAGCATAGGCCTGAGAAGCCTTACATGCTCACTCAGCAGCACATCTGGAGAAAAGGAGGCTCAGGGGGGACCTTATCACTCCCTACAACTGCCTGAAAGGAGGGCGTAGCCAGATGGTTGTTGGTCTCTTCTCCCAGGGACAGGACCAGGGGAAATGGCCTCAGGGTGCACCAGGGGACATTCAGGCTGGACATCAGGAAGAATTTCTTCATGGCTGTCAAGCACTGGAATGGGCTGCCCAGGGAGGTGTAGGGGTCACCATCCCTGGAGAAGTTCAAGGAATGACTGGACATGGCACCGAGTGCCATGGTCTGGCTGACAAGGCCATGATCAGTTTGATTAGATGATCTTGGAAGTATTTTCTATGATTCTTTCGCATATTATTCTGTCTCAAAGAAGGAATTCCCATAATTTTTTAGAATTTTTACTCCTGTGAAGAACATAACCCTCAAGAAAAGACATGTCGACAGATTAGGAAGACAAAGCACAGAAAACTGCATGTTTTCAGTGGAGGATTTGGATCTTCATGGGGCAATGGAAGGGACTGAACTGCAAAGCAGCTACAACCAGTAGTAAGGTGGAAAATCCCTTCCCACCATGTAATCCCAGCCCAATTAAGCTTCAAACTGGTAGGCAGCTCTCAGAGTAAACATGGCAATAGGCTTAGTGCAGATATTAAATATTCAGTATTATCTCAAAATACAGATATTTAGCTTCTGTTATTGAATCAACAATAAAAGAAGGCAAAGTCTTGAATAAATAAATATCCCCATTTTTTTCACTAATCTTTAAGAACAAATTAAATAATACACATAATTTATATTCCATAGTCCTTACTTATGTAACAATAATCAGTAAGCTCTGTTCATAATAAAGTGACTTCTTATTCTATATTTCATGTTTATTTTGGCAGATGATAAGGAAACACCAAATGCAGGCAATTTAACTTTGCTCCCCAGAATTTTAAATTCTCACCATAGCTTTGATCAGCCCTCCTCAGTTATAAAAATCGCATCTGTTTTCGACTTAACAATTTTGTAAGAAGAAACACAGCATGTAGCACAGAAAATTTCAGTCTAATAATTCACTCTTAAATTGCCATGTTTTACTAAACAAAGATCTTTGTACAGTAACATTCCATTTATTTGCCATAACCAAGAAAAAACAGATCATTATAACAAGAATTCCTGGGGCAAGAAGTAACAAAAGATTTTGTGATTCTTTTGAAGAAATAGTTCTTTTTCTAGTATCAACAGTTATATTAACATATGTTCAACTTCATGTAATTGCAGCATAAGCAACAAAACCACTTGCATACTTAAATCAAACCTGCATATGTAGTTATATATTTAATTGTATAAATAACTAAATCAGGCCTCTGTTAAAAATTCTATTATCTATTTCTGGTTTGAGCTGGGATTTGTATTTGTTTTTACTGAGTTTTGATTTTTTTACAGGAGTTCTACTTTAATTTTATAGCTCAAAAGCACCTGGTTTCCGCAGGGATTAGTTTTCCCACTCCCACCCAACACCAGTCAGGGAAGACTCAAGCAACGGCACATAGTCCTCCCCCTTTCTCCAGCACAGAGAAACACAGGGCACAGTTTGTGAAAAGCCCAAGTCTTTCCACCAGTTGAAATGTTTTAGAGAAATTACCCTCCTCAGTCAAGTTAGTTGGACCTCAAATATTATTTCACAACAAAAAACTGTTGCATGCTTAGCAGCTGGATACATTTGATTCACTGAAGAGAAAGACTACACAGATAATATTCTGAAAATAAAGTGCACCTGTTCAGTGTGCCCCAACACAGTAATTTTGCTCTTATACACAGAGGGAATCATAGATTTCCTAGGAGCCTGACAATTACAGTGCCTGGAGCAGCCACCACTGGCATTTCAACATCAGTCCTACTGCAGCTACCACTAATCAAATGTCCACCTATTAACTACCACTAATCAAGTGTTGTGATGACAGCAATAGCTGAAGGAAGAAAAAACAGCAAGGGACCACTGCAGGCTGTAAAGGCTCTTAGAAGCAGTGCAAATATTATCAGTCACTAGAAATACTCTCAATTAAAGGAATGTACTTTCCATCCAAAATAAAATAACTATTCTATTATGTTCTATTAATCACAGAATCACAGAATGGTGTGGTTTTAAAGGGACCTTAAAGATCAGCTAGTTCCAACTTCCCAGCCATGGCCAGGGACACCTTCCACTGGACCAGGCTGCTCAGAGGTCCATCCAGCCTGGACTTGAACATTTCCAGGGGTGGGGCAGCCACAGCTTCTCTGGGAGACCTGTGTCAGGGCTTGTTGTTAAGGAATGATTAGTGGCTTTTCCTAATATCTAATCTATGTTTTCTTTCAGTCAGTTTGAAGCCATGCCCTTGTAAATAGTCTGTCTCCATCTTTCTTGTGGGCTCCTTTCAGGAAGGCCACAATTAGGTCTCCTCAAATCTGTCTCTGGGCTCTGGGCTCCCAGCTGTGACTCCCGACGAACATTAAGGGCCACTAGAGGTGCGACAGAAATATTAAAGCCTGAGCAAGGAAAGTGTGGGGCCATTGCAATGTGGGGCGAATTATTCAGTAGCAGACAGATTAAGAAATAGGTACTAAATGTTTTTTGCCTTATTGTCATCAGCAATAAGGTCTCATAGGCCTTTATGTTTAGTGAAAGTTCAGGGAAGGAAAGCACCAGGATTGGAATTGACGCATGGATCATTTCAGAAAACTTGGCCTATAGCATTCCCAGACTGAGATTAGCCATGTTCAAGAGTTTTAGAGATCACCACTGTCCTCACAAGGTGACTCTATCCTCTTGCAGATTGTGGAGATCGAGGAAGATCCTGATCTAGTGATATAAAGCCAAGTGATAACGATATAAATAATTCAGCTTCTAAGCTGTTACATTTGGTACAGTGAGGGCAAAGTCTCCAAAATCGTTGAAGACGGTCTGGCATTTTACAGATGTTGGAATACAAGAACACATAAGACTGACTAAACAGTGAAATAATATTTTTTATGGGAATTGTATCTTCTGCTTACCATGGTGGTAACTGAGAAAATCAGGACAATAAAATGAATGTTGAAACAGTGCTTCCAAATTCCTAAGGCATTTTGATGAGTTTTTTTTTGTTTTTTTTTTTTCATTTTGAAGCAAAAGCTCTGAGTTTCAAACTAGTCTTCCATATCTAATTCACTATTAACTTTCAATTTCAATTTAAACACAAGTAGCTTATGTATCAATACTACAATGAAAAATGAAAAACTGCTATTACTGGATTGTAGAGGCCTAAAATAATAATGAAAATTAATTCAGTCTCTTCTACAGAGTATACATTACCAGATTCACAGCTGAAGAAATCCACCTGGTTTCTATAAATGAAATGTTAGTATTTAGAATAAGACACTAAACGCAAGTGTGCATTTAAGTTTACAGTATTCACATTTCAGAGTATGAACTAATAAATGCAGCTTTAAAGGAAAATTATTGATAGAAATACTTTCAGTGTTATCTTGCAAATTGAAGTTTTAAGGTAAATTTTATGGAACTGCAAAGAGGCAGAAGTTGGCTGCAAAATATCTCACTGTAGGGTATTTAAACATTTCAAGCAAGAAAGTTTCTCTGTTTCCCAGAGCTGAATGTGGAAGGCTGACTTTTAGAAAGGTTAATAACACCCAATGGCATGCCTTTATCCTTATATATAAAATATGAGGATGACCAATTGTGATGGAAAGAACAAACATCGGCAGCCATCCTTTAAGGACACAGACCCTTCAGGACTCTCCAACCACCGTGATGAGATCTGCTTTTGAATCTGTCTCAAAGGAAAGCTGACAAGGTTCACATGTGCCAGGGTGTGCTACAAACCCTGGCAAAGGCACTGAGTGTTCAGAGAAGCTGCTGACAAATTAATTCCATTTGGTAACTGTAGGTTTTTGAAGTGATGGAGTTGGTTCTTTCCTGCACTAATCACCTGAAAGGTCTCAAGATACTTACTTATATCCTTAAGTTCATGTTCATTCAAGAATTATGCTTCCACTAGTTGACATCCTTCGACATCCCTTCTGAAACCTTCAAGTAAATGAGCTTTTATGTGTTTCATATTGAAGCATCACGTTTTATCACAAATTACAGCCCAGAGTAGTTCCACAGCCTATAACAGTATAAAAGGCATCAGAGATTTCACCAAGTTTCCTTTTAAGCTCACTCTTCTCTTTTACTCCTCTACTCTGCTAAACAAGGGAGTGAAGATGAATTGAGGTAACAAAACAGTGCACAACTTAGCACTTTATTCATACACCATCTGTTTTAATCAATCTTAGAATCTAAAACACAGGTTAAATGACAACAAAAAAATAAAATCATTAGATGAATTATTCATTATTTCCACAAAGCAGTCTTGCTTATATTCTAGTGTGGTAAGTCAAAACACCAACAGCTTATACCTGTTACATGTAAACAGCAAAAGTGATACAAGCAGCAGTAATTACTCCTACAACAGCATAGATTTGTTTCCTCCTAAAAATTCCCTGGATTCTAGATTTAGTCAAAATGCTGCTCTAAGGAAAGGATAGTCCTGACCCAGCATTTGAAAATTACCCAGCATGCTCATATCATCAACAGGACACGCACCACGTATTTCAGAGAACTGAAGGATAACAATACCTTGGAACTGATAACCAGGCTGGACCTGCCTGGAACTCACAAACTTGTGACAGGTTGGTATAAAAGAATATATAGCCACGGGTGACAATATATTCCACCCACAAAGGAAAAATAGCAAATAGATCCTTCTTAACTACTTCCAGCTTGGAAGGACTTAACTTGGCCTTGCTTTATCTAAGGAAAAGGTATATTAAACAAAATGTAATGCAGAAAAGCTCTGCAATTATTTGTTTTATTTGTTCTCCTCTACTGGCTATACATGCAAGACCACAATCTAGCTCAAAGTGCCCAAAATCTCATTATTATGTCCTTTTTAAAATGGGGAAGAAGTTCTCTCAATTTCAGAGTTCAGTTACTCATTAAACAGAGCTGTTTATGAGAAGAGCTTTGGCTCTTCTCCTTGACAAATTCCCCTTCTAAAAACTTAGAGTGGGTCTTATCCATTCTTTTATAAAAATAAGCTGAAATAAAATGAAAGCTTGAAGGCTTATGTCTATATCTTTCTAATTTGGTGTCATAATTCTTTCTACTTGTACCTTTGCTGCTGCCGCTTCCTGATGTGCAGCCTTTCCTTACTTCTGAAAACGGTCCTTCTGTCACTCTTGTCAACGCTGGAGAAATCAAGAGCACTGACAAAAAAAGAAAAAAAAAATAACATCGTATCTCTGATTATACCGCATTCTTAAGTTTTGTGAATAAAATTACCATTTTACCACAGTCTTAAGAGATTGTAGCATCTTGCTAAATAAGCTTTTCTATTTCAAGTACATAGTAATCAATTAGAAAATCTGTGTTCTCAGAGTGTTTTTTTTGTTTTTTTTTTAAATGTGATGTGATTTCGGTTTCCAATTTCTTAGGTGACATAATACTTCATAATCTCCAGTGTTGAGCAGGCATGTTTTAAAAAGCAGAACTACTACAGATTTTTAATGAGTTTCTGAATTTTATTTCTGAAAACATAGACCATAGCCATTATTGCTGGCTCTGCTATCAATGTTCTCTGACATTTGTTTATACAATTTTTAAAGTATTGTTTCCTCACTTTCCAATTTTCAAAAATTAGTCTTGTGGTATTTAGCTTTTTCATACAGTCGTGTGAAAATTAATTAGTGTTTGACAAGTTTTTTTTTTGTTTGTTTGTTTGTTTGTTTGTTTTTGGGGTTTTTTTGTGCTTCTTTACAGTCTGGTGTGCAGAGGAACCTGTCAGGAACCCATTGCTATTTACCATAAGGAAAGTATGTTATTGGCAAGCACAGATGTCATTCTGAGGCACGGGGAATGCAAAAAAATTAGTGTCCATCATTAGAGCTGTCATAGAACACAAAAATATCTTCCTATCAATTCATTAAATGACACAAAATTACTCTGAAATTTTATTCATTTACCAAATTTAATCAGTCAAATCTCAATTTCTCAATAATTTTTTTGCAGAGATGTCCTTGTGGTCATGTAGGATTTACTGCCAGACAGCGATGGAAGCAAGAATCCTTAAGTACACGCAAATTCCTCATCTCAAACCACCTGCAAGAAATGCTTACATTTCTCACAATATATCTGTGTATTCTCATTTTTCAGCTGAGAAAGACAAGGCTTTAAGGAAGGAAATTTGCAGGTAGATTATTGAGATCTGAGATACTCCAGCAATTCCCAAATATCAATTCTCTTCACTGTAGAGCTATAAAGCCCTTTTTTTCCTTGTAAAGGTTGAAAACAAGTTAATTTCAAAGTAGCCATATCATTTGCTTTGTCTGCTTCAGTAGAGGTGCCCCATTACCTGTTGGGCTTGGGGACTTTTTCTTTGATTTGATTGTGTTTAAGACTATATATTAAATATATTTAAACTGAATCAGTCATCCTTTTGTTTTTCTTCTATGATCAAAAATAGGAATTGCACATGCAATGCAAGGGAAACTCCATTTCCAGTCTTATTTCTAACCTATGACATTTCCCCAATTACTGTTTCAATTAAATATGAAGTACTCAAGCTGGGCATTGAAATAAATGAAATATTATGAAATGCTAGGTAACTCATTATGTTAACCTCATTAGGATGAGATTAATGTAGTGATAAATAGATTGAGCTGTCTTTATCTGATGACAAACTAAAAATGGAACATTAAAGAGCTCCCACCACTAATTTAAATAATTTCTATTTTCTAATGAATTTAATGTGATATGAATGTTTCATCTTGCCTTCAGTTAAACTAAACTGTATTTCTCTTAACTAATATTAAATACAATTATATGTTTTTTTATTATCACATGAATGCAGTTATGTTTACCTTTTATCTAACCATTAGTCTCCTTGATATCCTATATAATCTACATACAGTGAGTCAGTTCTCTGAAATGGTGTAGTGTGATGAAGCAGGTTTATTATCTACAGCCTTGTCCACAGAAAGAAGAGGAACCTGTAATTCTGATCAACAAGAACTAGAAAAGGGAAAAGGCTCCTGCAATCAAGAGATGAAGTTCATGATGAAATCCACATATGGTTTTCTAAATCCAGTGATGAATACCTCAGTTCAATGATAATTTACACTAAAACACTGGCTGACGCTGACAATAAAACAGATGGAGTTCTGCTATAGAGCCAGGGATGCAGATTGCTAGAGGCAGAACACAAATGCAAGATCTTTTCCTTAAGGTAAATCCCCCAAGGTACCCTCTGATATGGAATACATTTGACACTCAATCTTCAGTGGGTTACACCCATTGCATTCTTGAGCAGCATCAGTAGTTTTGGTCCTCACTGTTTATTTCCTAATTTTTCCTGCTCCTAGTTCTATAAAGGTTTGTTCCTGTTTATAGTATGAGATGGTTAAGTGCCTCAAAGCAAATAATGAAATAAACATATATTGCATGCCATTAAAAAGCTTGTTTGGAAGAAGATTTGTGGATTTGTATATCATGAGATATACAAATAAATAGTTACTAATCACCAATGAAGCTTCAATGTAAGGATACAAAGATTTCTCTTTTCTCCCCAAACTTTTGTAGATGAGCTTGGTGCTGTGACAGCTCCCCTGCTTGTACAAGGCTTGTCTTCACATTTTGAGCTGGCCCCAAGATGCCACTTGCAGCACTCCAAGTGGCAGGGTCAGATGTCCTAATTATTAATTCCATTAAATCCTATCAAGTTCACTCAAGGGAACTGGACCCTTGCCAGCAATGCAATCTGCAACTTCAGTCCCATAAATTCCCAGAGTAAAAGCAGACTTGGACTAAGTCTACATCATCAATCAAAAGGCATTATTTTTAGGCATTATTTTTCATTTTGAAATTGTTACAGTCCTTACATTTAAAGGCCAAATCTGAGACTATGACAATTGAATCAGGAGTAAGCAGGCTGAGAACACTTGATTCTGCCACTAAATTCATGAACCCAAAAAATCCAAACCCTTCATAGATCAAAAGTTTTCTTTAAAGTTTTCTTAAGTATAAACTGGGAGTGGGAAGAGATAACAAAAAAAAAAGGTATTAGAATTGATTGATTCTATTAAACATTATAAACTGCAAATTAAAAAACATATAGCCACAGGTGTATCTATTTAACTGAAATGACAGAAATCCTTCTTTTCAGAATTTTGTATGCTAATCCCAGAGTTGAGATGTCAAATTGCTACATAAAAGTAGACAATCTTAAATTCACTGCAAAGACTAAATAATTCTATACCAATTTACACAGAATTGGAACATGGGCCAATAATTAAATGGTTGACAATGCAAATTTAATCAGTGTCAGTCAAGAAGCCCCATGGCAAGGAATCTTCAAAGTCCAGTTGGGTATAGTGTCTAACCCACAAGGATTTAATTGTGGCTGACTTGACAATTCTGAATAGCCAAGACGATCATGTTTTTCTGTTTGACAAATTTTAGAGAGATGTAGGTGTTTTGTTAGGACCATAAGACACAAAACAAACCCAAAACAATCCATAAATTCTAAACCTGTGGTGCTGATTGCAGAGGAAGTTTCAGTTTCATGAAGGCGGCTAGACAAGAATAAGGTTACCCTGTCTGATCAGGGGAAAGGAAAGACTTGCTGGACTCAGTGTGCAGAATTATTTTCCCCAAGACTTCTTTTCCCTAATGATACAAAACAATGATGGAGTTGGAGTTTGGTTAATAATTCTACTAGCCTTGCATTTTCTGTAAGTATCTAACTCATGAAAATGAAGTCTACATGGCTTCAGATGCCAGGAAAGAAACCATTTTCATAGTTGGGCACATTTTTTTGATGTTTGAACGTTTCCGTGAAGTCTGTGTACCAAATCTAAACTGTTAAAAGCCTGATGCACTTGCTCTTTTAGGCCAGATGTGATTTTAAGCCTCCATAAAAGCGTTACCACATACTTCATGGAACAGAAAAGTACATTAGCAACAGCAACTAAAAGGGCTAAGTGCTATTTATATCTGACTTCTGTTCCCCATGGATAAGATAGTTGCCAGAAAATGGGAAGAGTAGTCTGAATACAAGTGTTATAGCTGTATAGGTGCATGGCATTTGTAGAAGATTTTAGTGTTATGATGCTTCTAAAGCAGGATAATAGAAACTCATGATTCCATATTACACTGAAGGAGATATTTTCCCGACCTCAGGTAGTATGCTATGTGTAGGATTCGTGGGGCTCTGAAGAGGAGGAGGAAGAAAATTCTATTCTAACTCTATTACCCGTGAGAAAAAGGTTTTGCTTTTCATCCCCTGATAAAGAGTGACCACAAATTAGAGCAGGAATTCATCACTGATATACAAAAAATGCTCTAAGTGAACACTGAGAAATTCTGCATATAAATATAAGACCGAAAACTTTTTCACTTTTAATTATCATTCTCTTTTCCTATATTATTTTGGAGGAAAGGAGGAGTTCTTATGATTTTTTTTACAATAAAATGATCTTGATAATATTGCACGACCGAGGAATGTTGATATATTGACAAAGTACAAATTCTTAGCCAACCTCTGATTGACCACAGAGCTCCACAGAGAGGTTTTTTTTTTCCCCTGTCTTTTCTAAGAATACCCATGTGAAACCTAACCCATCTTTCTCTGAAAAAAAATCCTAATTCCATTTGTCAGTAATAACCAGCAGAAGAAAATATAGGTCATTCCTTAAAATACTAACTGTACTTTAAGCAATAACACTATAATAAATTCACTCATTGATATCTACCTGACTTGCTTCCACAATTCTCATTCCAGCATTCTTACAAAACTGTTGCTCAACTGAGGAAGCTGAAAGTCACACAAAAATTTTCTGTCAAATCTACATTCCTTTCTCAGAGATCACATTCTCTGACAAAGAAATTGAAACTCCTCTCTAATTTATCCAAACCCATTAATAAAACCTGAAAGTCAATTAAATTAGAACTCATAAGAATTGCTCATTTAAAATCCCCATTATTTGGGGGTTTTTTTTTCGACAAATTCTCTATAAGTTGATTCAATTTTTATAGGAGTCCTGCTACTCACAGAAATTTAAATAGCTCAGAGATACTACTATTTCTTAACTTCACTTTATTCCTTTCCTATGGTGTTTCTGAACAACCAAAGTGACACATTCTGTAGTGACGGATCAGAATAAGAGTGACCTTTACAATGCCCTTGTTCTCGTAGAACCCATTCTCACAGCCAGGGGACAGACTGTCCTCCTGGGCACACGGAAAACTTAAGAGAAAGGCCACTACATACAGAGTAGGAGTTTGAAAAGAGAATTAAAATAAATGTAGCTATGCTGGATTACATGTTTTTTACTCACATAGCAACTTTCAACAAAGTAAGTGCTAGTATTTTTTGGAAGTTGGAATAAATACAGAACACTTTATTAAGCACCTGATTCCATTTAGTACTGCATTAAAATCAAAATACAAATCCAGAATAGACAGTAATTCTTCACCAAAATGTATATTTTTCATATTCATGTTTTTCCTGGAATAGAGATAAAACAGTTTGGCAAATAACTAAAAGATATCTAATTTAATTATGTCAAAATTATTTTGAAGTAAAATGTCTACACTTAAATGGATAATTTTAGGCTAGCCATGTGGGGGATTTTTAGGGACTGCTGAAGAGCAAGTTAAAGTTAGAACAATCTTGTGTGACTTCAGAGGTACAGTCTAAACAAAGTGCATAACTTTGTGTGAATGAGATTGAAAACATCCCCCCAAGTAGCTGTAGACCAGTAATTTCCCCTCGGAAGACTTTACTAAAGGACCATACAATCATCAAAACTGTTTGCAACTATGCACAGCCCTAGCCCAAACACTCTGAAAGAGAGGGACTGGAAGAACTCAAGGTAATAGAATTAACATTTTCCTTTTCCAATGCCAGTATATCAAGCACTGACTGGGTTTTTCACAAATTTTTAGACTGTAAAGTAGCCACATCTCACTACAGGTGCAACTTATCCTTTGTGACTATTCCTCTGTTAGGAGGAAACCAGCACTTCACAGACCTTGCTGTCTGCACAGTGAACTGCCCATCACCATCTCCACCTTGGACTGCCAAGCTCTGACATTCCTGACATTTAATCTGGGCTTTTATGGTAAATAGTAATAATACTTTAATTACATAGTCCTGTTATTAAATTTCTGTCCTTTGGACAGACAAATAATTTTTCCCACCTGGAGAAACAAGTGTTCCAATATGAATTTGTCATAGAGTGAAGGGGAGAAAATCCTCCTGATAATATTTTCTGCTTCTGGAAACAGATTTTTTACTCTAATACTATACTAAGACACAATGTCATCTTTAGGAAAGAAGGAATGCTTACAATTAATCACTGATGATGAGAAGATATGAATTATTATTTGGACAGCTTGACTCCAGACCTTATTAGGTAGGTACTACACAGACACTCTACTACTTCTGCATAAATATTTCTATGAGTTTCTGCAAACTGATTCTTTCCTGATTCTGGCTGATGAGAAAGTTATGTTTATAGCCCTTCTGTTGTTTTCCTGCTTTCCAAACTCCATATTCCCTATATCATAGCTACAGCTTCTGTCTAGTCTTCAAATTGCATAGGTTTTTTTATGCTCTGATGAATACTGTCATGAATCACTAGATCTCAGCTTGTTAAGAACTTCCTGCTAAAATGTTGGAATAACTAAAATGAATGTTTTTGAAATTCTTGCTAAGTGAAACCAATAGTAAAATATTGAGCATTTTGTGGGCACAATTCTAAAACTATTTAGAACACTGATTATCATAATAAAACCCCAGCTGATAAATTGAAACTGCTCATCACCATACCTTTCTGGATACTCAGGAAAAAAACATCTGTCATGTTCTTAATACTGCTATTATCCCTAATGTGAAAGCAATTAATATTTGTATCTTTCAATCTTCATCCTCAGAGAACAGCCTGGTGAGCTGAAAGAACTGCACTGGCACCGCTTTAGGAGTACCTGCTCCATCTCCCAAATGTATCGATACATTTCTACTTTCACACATTTCATAACCAAACAGAAGGTTCAGTTAAAAGCCCTCCAGGCTCTTCAACCTTGTTTCTAGGTAACTCTTAAAAAAAGGAAAAGTACTGCGTGTGACAGTAATGTCAATGAAAGTAAATTAATGCCATACAACCATATGAGTCAGGAGTGCTATCTGCAGAGGTTTGAGGGCACTCTTTGCCTGTATAACTCCAAATATTAAAGTAGGAGTACACTGGGGCACAGATGTACTGAAAGAATTATTTGTATTTAAGGGAATAAATTCAAACTGAATTTATTTGAATAAATTCAAACTTCATTTAGAATCCCCCAAATAAGTCTTAGACTGTATTCAAAGTTCAGACTTTATTCAAGAACAGACTGTATTCAAGTCTGTTCTTAGACTTTATTTCAAATACTCAGTTTGTACTTGGAGTAGCTGGCCTTAAAGCCCATTCATTCCATCCCCTTACAACACAACTGCTTAATTAAAATTAGTTCAGTTGGTAAACACTCTTACATTCATGCTGGACTTCTGAAATTACCATAAAAGGAAATTTATTCTGATGCATTCTGAGTCTGAGAGAGCTCATATAAACACATATTAGCAAACTTGAGAAAAAAATGTTTTCACATTGTTCTTAAGCAAAAGAAGTAGCAGACATAACATGCTCATTCTCCATGCCCAGACAGTAATTGGGGCTACCCCTCCAGATTCATACCCGATGTGAAGGGTAACTTTCCAAAAATTAGGAAAAAAAAAATAAAAAATAATAATAATAAAAAAGAACTCCAGCTGTAAAAAAGGGGAAGCAAATGCAGAGTTTTCCATTATTTTACGTCTAGTCTAACCACACAACTGCCAGAATTGATCTATTGGAAGACTTGTTTGTAGAAAACCTGATTATGCACATTTCAAATAAAGCAATGTATTTTACCCAAGGACTGGTGCTTGTGAGTATGCAACACAAAGGAAATGGAGATACAGGAAGAATGGCTGGTGGCTGAAGAAACAGAAAGGCCGAGTGTTTTCCACTATTTCTAGCCAGATGGTTCTTCTGGAAGTGACCAGAGGTGCATCAGGGTCATACCTGTATCCGGACATAGGTCAGTTTGGAGTGTTTGGGTCCAGACATGTAATTCTTGTTGTTTTCAATGGAAGACAGTGAACTCAACCCTCCCGAAATGGTGGGGTTTTTAAATTATATCTATATATCTATATATCTATATATCTATATATCTAATATATCTATATATCTATATATCTAATATAATATAATATATATTATATATATATATATATATATATATCTTAATTGTAATACTTGTAAAATCTACCTACCTGTCCTCACAAAGTTGTAACATCAACAATCAAATTTAACTTTTCTTTCTGAGAAGCTTATTGCTCTCACTTTTTAGGATGCCAAATAGTTTAGGGGTTCAGAAAGATAAACTCATCACACCACCAATTCCTAAAGTGGGTACGTTTAATCAAACCTAATTTCAAAGACACTTTTCATTCTATTTTATTCCTACTCTTCCATAATTTCTTTAAGAGGGCTAATTTTGAACGTCTAATTTACTAACACTCAAGATACTGCATTTAATTCTCCTCATTTTTTAATATATTTCAATATCCTTTATTCCTCAACATCAAAACCTTTGTCAGAAGATGAGTAAACGGTAAGTTTTCCTTTTCCTGCTTAACATATTGAAACATGAAACACTTGCAATAAAAAGAATATTTTATATTAGCAGTGGTTTTCAGGGTATACATTCAACATCTCCTGTTTTATTTTTTTCTTTTTTAATGTGAAGTCCTGAAAACTCGTCATCATAAATCATCATACATTTCACAGAGAGCAGATTTATCTCTTTGATTCCAGGAGCAAAGTGAAAATCCAAAGGAGAAGTAAGAGCATGGCTTTGACTGTCTGTCTCTGCTCTCTGTTTGAGGGGGTTTGTTTGTTTATTTCACAAAATATTACTATATTCATAAATTTCTAACATTCCAATATTGTATGTATGTGACTCAGCCAAGAAATTTACAGACTGAACTATTCTTAGCTTCATGAGAATAGCCCCAGATTACACCGAATTCTTAACAATTGACAAGATATTGCCAAAGGTGTAAATACAGAACTGAACTATTTGCCTGAGCAGGTGACCTGCTGTGGTGGAGTGACTACTTCAAAGAGAGAAGAGGTAGAGTTGGCATTTTTCTGGAGCTCTGCAACGTCTGTGGGAGCTCCCCACCACATTCTTACCTCTAAATTTGAGAAATATGGGTTTGATGGGTGGAGTGATAGATGTGTAAGGAATGGGCAGGGTGACCAAGTGCAGAACTACAGCCTTGACTCCATGTCCAAGAGGAAACCATGAGGAATTCTGTCTCTCAAGGATCACTAATGGGAGCTTTGAGGGCTCACAAGCCCCTGGCACCATCAAATTATGCATCTCTAGCCACCATCATGACTCCCAGTATTGAACTTTCTGAGCCAGTAGCTGAACCTATCTGTGGGCTTTTGTGCTACCTTCCTTGATTTGCCAAAGCCTCATCCTCCAACCTAAACCCATTAGGGTTCATATAATTTTTACCTGAGGGGTCCAAAGAGACTTTCAGTTCTTTATAATTTAAATGTATCCAAAAATATTCTTCTGTATCTTGAAAACTTTATTTTGCTTCATATTTTGTCTCTTGTTATCTTGGCCTTGAAGGATAGCACATTTAATAACTTTGAAGCAGCAGGATATCAGAAATACCAGCATTAGAAATATTTAAATTACACATTTGATATGCAATTCTTCACTTCCCATCAAATGTTTTCAAGCTTTTGTTGCCTACTTCAGCAAACAGGGTTATTCTAGTCACATTTTAAGGTGTTTTCTTTGATGTGCAAATAAACGAGAAAGTTCAGATAAGAAAATCCAATATATTTTGTGTACTTCACGTCAGCAAATCAAATAGATGAAGTGAGCTTATTTTGTACTGAAGGCAGAAAATGTCAGAAGGCATATTTAAAATTAAATGTAGTAATTGCAGGAAAATGTGTGTTAATACACTATTATAATAACAACAGGAGACCACAGATGAAAGGGTAGAAATAAATTTAAAATATCTCTGCTAGTTATAACCAAGCACAGCACACCAAAGCAATACAATTTTTATAGGTGCAGAACTGCTAGGCGTACTTTAAGCAATCTCATGTTTTCTTGAGGTTTTAGGTACTAAAAAAATGAAGCAATTCTGTCTAACTCATCATGTCTATAAAGATAATGATGCCTACCTACAATGATTAATTAATAGAAGACTTGGACTTCAAGCAGCTTAAATTAGGCTAAAAATAAAAAAAAAGTTTTTGACCTATAAAAGTTACTCTATTTTGTCTACAGTTCAGCCATTCAGTTGGGCTATATTTAAGTTAAAGAAAATACTTAATGAATTGTTCTTGGCTCCTAACAAGGTCACAAAATTGCTGTGCATGTTTGGAACCCACACCTCTCAGGGAAGGGGGTGCCTGGAAATGCAAGGGTTAGTTACAAAAAGGTATTTTGAATATGTAAAAATTGTGAATGCTTTAGAGGTCTTTAGTATTCTGTTTCATCTGTTGTATTAGTCATATTGATCCCAAATGTGTGTTTCACTGATTGCTGGCTAATTATGTATCATTAATAAATCACTAAATTAATTAAACTCCTTTGATTCTGATTTGGTTAAGCTGTATTAGCCCATGACAGGTGCCAGCTCAGCAAATTTAGAAGCAATTCCTAGAACTCAGAATTCATGAGTGTAAATTTCATTTTCTCATTGTGTTCATTTGTATGCAGTTGTGGCTGAATGTACAGCTGCCACAGGAGACCCACTGCTTAAATTTAGTGTGCTGGCCTTTCTCTGGTTGTAAAGAATTTCTAAAGGAAAAATTCCTTTCTCGGTTCTTAAATATAAAAAGAATGCATGGTAACACAGTATAAGATAACCTTAAACAAAACAAGGTTAAATAAACCTTTTTTGCAACTGCTCCAAGACAGTTACCTGAAATATAATTTACCTGAATTTTCCAACAAGGTGAGACACAGAGAAGTAGGTAGATACCAGCTATATTCTGAATATCAGGTGAAAGATATCACAAAGCAGGTAGTGTAAGTTAGAAATCCTGATTACACCCAAAAAAAAAACCAGATAAACATCTTTCCACAAGTGTTTCACACAACACTTCCATACAGCTGCAGTGATGCTGTCTACAGGTCTACTCCTGCGTGTGTGGAGGCTTCTCAAATTCCATTGCCTTGAGTCTTACTGTAATTAAACAGCTGCTCTTTAGAAAAATGATCAGTATTTTTCTCCTCACTGCTGAGATGAGAAACTGATGAAATAACTTGTACGAGGGAAGATTGATATTGATCCATTAGATTTATAATTTTGTAAAGTCTTATATGAGCTCATAGTTCATTTTGTGATTCTACACAGATTCTGTGTAGGGTGTCTGCTTGTGACATTTAGGAGCAGAAACAATAACATCAATTTCTCAGAAAACATTAGGTCTCTGTCTGAATTCCTTCAGGCATAGAAGCAACTTGTTAAAGACATAAAAATCAACATCTGTCTCACAAAGCTGCATGGAGGACCCAGAAGATAAAACATCCCAAATAATACTCAAGACAAATGTTTGTTCACAGGATTACTGATCTGAATTTCCTGTATTTACCCTTAGATGGCAGTTAATCAAAACTTTTATGAAAAGAGGGAAAAAAAGTAGAGAAAAGAAAGCTGGAGTTTAACTGCAAAAAATGCAGTTGAGGCTTTTTTAAACTAAACCGAAAATTGCTTCCCAAAATAAAGTAAGTTAGAAGCTGTCCGTGAAAATCAGTCAAAATATGACAAAGATTTTATACTGTCAACTGATTTTAATGACTTATTTTCTTTTACTCCCTTAGGCTGAAATTGCATTTTCTCACTCTGTCCTGAGGGTTTTTTAATCTAATGGTCCTTATAGTGCTCATTTAGCTCTTCTAGAGCTTCCAACTTAGGGAAGAAAAATGCCAGAGGCTTGCTAGTTTTCCTCCAGACTGTAACCTGTGGTATTTCAAACTCACCAGGCATGTTTAAATTGCTGCTGGAAAACAGCAGTGATCCAGAGTGTGGTGTGATCTAGCAGCTTCCAGAAGTTCAACGCTTACAGCTGGATATCTCTCTCTGGCCTCACTCAGAGGGTAATAAAATATCTTTAGTTGGAAAGGACCCACAAGGATTACCGAAGTCACCTTCCTGGTCCTTCCTAAGACTCACATCATGTCCCTGAGAGCATTGTCCAAAAATATTCTTGAGCTCTGTCAGGCTTGGTGCTGTGACCACTTCCCTGGGGAGCCCCCTAGGTGAAGAACCTTTTCCTAATATCGGACCTAAACCTCTCCCAATACAGCTTCAGGCCATTCCCTCAGGTCCTGTCACTGTACTGTGACCGATATTTCCCCCAAGATTTTGCTATGAAACCACATTAACTTAATCTATGTATAGACCATTTTGTAATGGCAGCAAGAAAGTTAAAAGGCAACTTTAAGATATTTTAAATACTTCAGAAGCAGAGAGATAGGATCTGTCAGGACTAGAGGTGACAGAAGCATAGAAGGCACACTCAGAAATGTTAAGGACATTCACAGGGAAGTTTTGCTTTACTCCAGGATCCCCAATGCATTCATTGAGGAATGCAGAGCAGAGGAATTAGATCAATTTCTAGTCCTTCCATAAGGAAAATAAATGATCAAATCAAATGAATGAATTAGATGTGGAATAACAGGGCTCACAAAGGAGATCTAAAGGAACTCACATGGAAATTGTAAAAATACAGACCAAGGTGTTTAAGCTGTGCCAGGAGACTAGCAGGCTTGCCAGGGTAATGCTTGTGTACCAAAACAGAGTTTCAGGGGATTCCAGGATCTTCTGACTGAGGAGTCTGATTTTCATCACAAGCTGGAAATCAAGATGGAGAGTGTACGGTAAAACACGCAATCACTGAGCCTGCACATGAACAGCCTGTTTGGAAGGGGACAGTCTGGCTTTCTGTGAAGAAAAACCCTGGCCCAGCAGTCAACCAGAGTTTTTGAAGGGGATCAATAACCACATCCAGCAGACATAACAGATCTGAATTTTCAAGACACTTTTAACAAGATTTCTCAGCATAAATTGCTACTGAAACTGAGCTACATTATGACTGGGAACGCTTTCATAAACTACAAAGCTAATTAAGAGAGAGAAAGCAAAGGAAGAGCTTAATGCTCCCTTTTCAGGACAAAACAGAGTCAGTCCTGGGGCTCTCCAGGCATCAGTTCTGTGATTGACTGATTTTATTCACCTTTCACAACAGAAAAGGAAGTGCAGTCAGATCTCCAAGTCTGCTGACAGTGCTAAGCTTTTCCAGTCAGACAGATGTCACAACAGTGACGAGTCCCTCACTAAACTGAGTGTGGAGCATCAGATGGCAAATGAGCTTCAGGGTAAACAGGTGCAGGTTTGTAAACAAAAGGCAAAAACCATCTGAAGCATGCTGAACTTTGAGCTCTGGATCCCAGAGTCACCACCAGCAGTTCCCTGAAATCATCGACAAAAAAGCCAACAACCCTTTGGGCATCACTAGAAAGGACACAGAAAGCAAAACAGGAGCCCACGTTGCAGGCATTTCTGGTCTCTGCCAAAATGCAGCTTGAGCATCTGCCTCATGAAGAAAAGAAGGAAAGGTCTGGAATCTTTCATTTCAATCTTTCCTCAAAGCTGAAGAGGATAAGATCATTTCTCAAAACCATGAAGATGCTGTATAGTGCAAATGCAAAATTGTTACAAATAAGTCCTGTGAGATGGGGAAGTAAAGGATATTTAATCCCTGATTTAATACCTATCCAAAATAGCCTGTTCAAAAACAGGCTTTGAACTTCTGGGACTTTTTTTCTGTTAGGTTTCTAGGTTAGATTCTGACAGTCGGTTCAAAAGGAGTTTGGACAAATTCAAGGATCAGAGATTCATTAATGGATATTAATGACAATTTTTTTCTAGGCCTGGTTCTGCTGTTGTTGATAGGGAAGAGTGATCTGAGTAATCAAACTTGGCATTAAACATTAAGTTGCTACTCAAAACCCAAAAAAAAGGATTTAAATTATTTAAATTCCTAGGTATAAGACCAAGTAGCTTGACTGTTGAAAATATCTACTCAGCAGACTCAGACAAGTAGAAAAAGCCTCAAATGATTTATAGGATTTTCACCCTGGGACTGAATGGGAAGAAAAAAAAAACCAAAAAACAGAAAACTGCAAACTATTGCATACTTTTAAAAAACAGGCCAATCCATAGAAGCGAATAAATATAGTTTGTTCAAACAGTTTTTGGGTATGTGTCAAGCTGACAAAATTTTAACACATGGTCCTTTCAGCATGGTAAACACATCCTACTTCCCTACAAAAAGATGGCAATAATTGCATGGTTGATTTTTTGTCAGTTTTTTTTTTGTTGGTTTTTTTTTTTTTTTTTAATAGCAGAAATGCTTTCATAGATTTAATAGTTTCTATTGCTCTCTTTCTCATATGCTACCACTTTACTGAAGACAGCTCAGACTTGATCTTCTCAGGCTTTTCCCGTTTTTTTGTCAGAGACCCAGGAGTTTACTTCTGAATCCAGGCTGTTGTTAGACCTCCATTTAGTTTCTTCACTAAGTGACACGCTTAAAAATATTTGTACCATAGGAATGAAAACAACAAAACTAAATTTAGACTTAAAAGCAAGTCTGTGTGGCAAGAAATCAAAAAATAATCAGGGAGTTGATAATAGCAGGAGTAGCTGTTACCTCTCTTGACCATTTACACCATCCTTTCAATGATATAAATTTTCAAATACTTTGTATTTTAATTTACCAATGACATCTTAAGTGACAATGATATTGGTAAAGATTTCTTAAAGTGCAATTACTTATTTAGCTGTATTCTAAATACTGATCTACATGAAGATTGATGGTTTTGATTCATCTGTGGCTTCCTCTCCTTTTAAACAGACATTTTACTGCTGACCTACTAAGTCTAATCAGCTTTCCTTTGATAATTCAAGTTCTCAGAAGCCTTCCTTTTCCACTGATTGGAAAATGTCTCATCCCTAATAAAGTAAGCCATTAGTTTCCTTTCATTGAAGGAATTAAAAAAAAACAGTGCATAACTGATTGTCTGTGGTCAGCATCAAATGAAAACTTGTGCTGGTGATGAAGATAACCAAAATCATTTATGATTTTTGAATAATCGTCTCTCAAAAGCAAGCAAGGATCAAATAAAAACAGCAGATTCTTTAGGGCACGACATGCATCAAACCAATAAAAGTAATACTGTATGAAGATTTGTGGATTTCATCTGTCTCCTTTCTTTTTATTTTTTTTTTTCATCTCTTTCTTATCTTTATGGGCATAAGTTCTTCAGAAAAGATCAGATACTTAAAGCATGAGAAAAATACAGAGATCATCATCTAGGTGCTTTTGAAAATTTTTGCAATTGAACAGCTGAACATCCTTAACTCCCACTCTCAGGAACAATAGCTGCAAAGCTGCAGAGAAGCATCTGCCACAATGGTCTTCAGCAAATAAAACTCAGATGAACATAAGCTGGCAATAGTCCAATACTTTTGTGAAATAATTTCAGACTTAGCATCAGGGACAGGAAGACTAAAAAAAGAGGTGAGTTGCTAATCCTTTTAATGCCTATGGATATAGGATCTTTTTGATGCAAAAGTTTGGTTCATATAGTGCTTTGGAAACTGAATAGGAATCTCTGAAGTTATTACTACAAGGTGTAGGATTTAGCCAAAATGCTAATTCAAACCCTTCAGAAAACAGAAGGCTGACACATCTCTGGCCACATAGATAAAGAGCATTTATTCACAGTGGTTTTTCCACAACTTCTCCATTTTCTGTTCAGAGAAGGCATAAGGGAAATGTTAATTAGCAGCCTGTAATGGCTTGTAAACCACAAGAAATAAGGATATTTAATTATAATATTAATCATAAAATTAATAATATCTGCAAATATTTAAAGTGTTTTAAAAGGCAGCAGTTAATGGGATGAAAGATCTGATAATGTTGTATTTTTATATGAAATGTTTCTACTGTCTCCAGAACAGTATTTTGCTCTTGTCAAAAAGGCAAATATGCCACCATGTAAGAATAAAATAAAGGAAACAGGAGAATGGAGCTTTTTTTTTGCCTTATGTGTACCTGTCTCCTGATTTTCTCTCTCCTCCAGCATTAGGAAATGCTACAAATGAAGTCAAAACAATGTATGTCACAAGAGACGAGAGATTTAGCTGTCTCCAACGATGCATCTGACAGCTCTTATTACGGTAGAAAAGGACATGGAGCTAGGCAATGGAATTTCACAAGGGACTCCAACTGGTGCAGAAAACTTTTCACACTTTGAACTATACCTCCACATGAGAAAACTTTAAAAATTCAGGATGCAAGTTTTAGAAAACTTTTACTGATTTTTAATGTTCTTTCATGATTAAAGATCATGTAAGGGAGTTGAGTTTCAGTACACAACTGAAAGTTTTGACATAGAAATTACATTGATATCCTAAGACACATTTTTCAAAGACATTTCTATTTAGACCTGTCACATTCTTTCCTGGTGTAAAGAAAACTAGCACACAGGTAAAACCAAAATTAGGCTTTCAGAAACATTTGAGGCTGTGCTAGAGGAGGTTTGGGTTTTATATTAGGAAAGGTTCTTCATCCAGAGGGTGTTTGGGCACTGGAACAGCTCCCCAGGGCAGTGGTCACAGCACCAAGGCTGACAGATCTGTGGGAGTGTTCGGAGAGAGCTCTCAGGTACAGGCTGGGATTTTTGGGGTGTTCTGTGCAGAGACAGGATTTGGACTCCAATGACTCTTGTGGGTCCCTTCCAACTCTTGATATTCTGTGATTCTATGATCTCAGGATAAAGAAGTAAGATTATGACCTAATAATGCATTAATAAGTAAATGCCTACCAAAATACTGTTTGTGCATTGAGAAAATCTTTTGGCCTTCAGCCATTACAGACTATCAAACTGTGTGAGTATCCCCTGAAATTCAGACAAGTAACAAAAATTTAAACAGACAAGAAAGACAAAAATTAAGGTTTCATATAAAAGGAAAGGAGTACAGTCTTATAATGTACTCTCAATTAACCTTTACCATATTAAGCAAGAAGAATTGTTAAAATCAATCCAGGGAGCTATTTCACCAGCTGAGAGCAAAAGAAAAACATTTCTTTTCAAAAGAAGGCATTACAGAAGACATTCCCAACATTCATACAAGCTCTTAACGTCAATAATAAACAACAGAAACTCCTTAGTCTTCACAGTTCTGAATCCAAGCACTGGAGCAAGACTTCAAATTATCTCCATTTGATTGGTGCTTAGTCACACACAGTTTGTAAAACACTTTAAGTCTGTTAACACGCACAACAACAAACAACTCGTTAGTGTTTCACTCCATTGACACACTCTCTATTCAAAACTTACCCTGTGCAGCCACACACACACTCAATAATTTAGCTAATAAATAAGTATGTATTTAAGGTACACATAAACCAGATTTCAGCACACCCTCTCATGAAGAAAGACTTCAAGATTATTTTATTTGTGTGTTGTTATGGTGGCGATGAAGAACACTGGAAGAAATTTTATATTTTAGAATACAAATAGGCAAACACAAGTAGGAAGCTGCCGTCAAAAAAAAAAAAAAAGAAAGAAAAAGAAAAAAAAAAGACAGCCAAAAAACATACAGCAAAAAAGAAAAAAAAAAACTTAATCAAACAACTACAACACAGAGAGCTTCTAGAAAAGATTAAATACAACACTTGGAAATCTCAATGAGTAAAACCTCTCACAGTTGAGGTCGTGCTGACCTTATTTTTAAGCACGATTCAATGAAGCTGTCACCACTCACAATTTCAGTAGAAGATTGTTATTATGAATACACAATTCAGCAGTAACTACTGAACCTGAAGTCAGATTCATCTCTAAGTTCCCACCTTCTACTTTTACTCACATACTTACTATACTTTCCATGGTAAAGATCTCCATTCTACTCAGCATCATTTCACTAGAAAGGAATCTGTTTGCTTTGTCAAGTTTTATGTCTCCCTGTGATTAAGTTCACTATCATTTTGTAACAGCTCTCATGTGATGGTATACCAGGACCTATTTTTTTTTTTTTTTACAACTGCACATGTAGATTTACATTTATACATGTGAAAACAACTGATTATT
The DNA here is from genome assembly GCA_009741485.1 of Malurus cyaneus samueli. NCBI lineage: Eukaryota > Metazoa > Chordata > Aves > Passeriformes > Maluridae > Malurus > Malurus cyaneus. Next base: position 105,247,969 of record CM019214.1, on the reverse strand, counting down.
ACATATTGTCTTCATTAATGGTGGGATATAGGTATATACTGCAGTAAGAAAATACACAGATTGTACTTTCCATATTACCAGACTGATGATGAAACTTTATCTTTCACTATTTCTTAATAACATTTTGGCAAGCTAAAACAAAACTCTCAATGCATTTGACTGCTCTTGATCAATCTAAAGCCAGTTACCACATTGGAGCACAGGCACTCGCAATAACTAAGAAACCGCATTCGGCAACAGCAAAAAAAAAAAAAAAAAGACAAAGGTAATTCTGATTTTTACCTGAAGGTGCACTTCATGATGGAGTCTGTCATGCTTCAAGTGTTGCATTTTGGTGAGTTTTTAGACATTAGCACATTAGTGATGACACAATCTGACAAATATAACCTGTCCACTGCTACTAGGGGCAGCAATTTTTAGCAATCAGCCTCTTATATAAAAAGTAGGTCAGACTGACCCATTACATTCTGTTAGGAGGTTTTTGGAGAAACATGTGGAACACCATTGCAAAATTGCGGTGTATTAGTATATTCTAGAATTCAGTCATATTAGTTGTGTACAAGCAGAAGAGCAATCTTTGATGGAAAAGGCTTAATTTTAATTTTAAACACAAACAAGTGAAAGAAAGAAACCCTGTGACAGTTTGAGCCTGTTACCAGTTTTGCTAAAAATTAAATTGAATAAGACTAACCACAACTTACAGAGTGACACATAGACTTCCTATCTTTAGGAAGTTTAATGACGGTTTCAAGCCAATTTATTCAGAAAAGTGTCAGGTAAAAATGCAATATCATTTTACTTTTAGCTGACAAAAATTACATGTATGCAACATGTAGCATTATAGTCAGTATTAGTGTTTACAATACCATACTGTTCTTTACTGATGTTTACTTGTTCCTGGCTACATGTACATTAAAGAATGTGGCATTCAAAGCATTACCCAGCATTTGAGGACACAAAACCAATCTTAGCATCATGGGATGATTTGGACTGTTGGACCTTAAAGCTCATCTCATTCCAAACCCTCCTGCCATGGGCAGGGACAGCTTCCACTGGATCAAGGCCCCGTTCAACATGAAAACTTCCAGGGATGGGACATCCACAGCTTCTCTGATCAATTTGTTCCAGCACCTCATCACCCTCACAGTACAGATTTTTTTCCTAAGATCTAAGCTAAACCTAACCCTCAGATTGAAACCTTTCCCTCAACACTGCCTTTTGGAAACAGAGGAAATATTAGATGTATATTTAATATGAAAAGAAAATCCCAAACCAACCCAACAAAATAATTTTTCTGTTCTCTGAAGATTTCAAGTATCTATATGTACAAGAGCAAATAAAAGCGGCATGACATATCATGCTATTTCAATTTATATTCAGTATCTTATTTTCAGTGAAATTTAACCCATGCCTGTTTTCAAGGGCAAGCACTGACATTTGCATGGCCATATTTCTGTACTCCAATACAAAAACCTCATCAAAAAAGAGAGTAGGTTCTTGTAGTATTAAGCACCAAAGTAGCTTCTCACTCCCGAAAAATGAAATACCATTTTTTCAGATTTTTTCAGTCCAAGCAAATGTATGGAATCAATTCTGGTAAGGTTTTTAGTAATTCTCTTGGCATATTTTCCTTGCTCAAAACCTTGGCAGTGTGTTCTGCTGTAGTACCTACCACCTACATGAACATACTCTTCAGCTCTTTATCCACATTATTGATACTTTAAAGAAAATTGCAGTTACCAAAGACTTCTGTATTTATTAAATCAACCATGTGGTACTTTTACTATAATTTTCAAGAATGAATGTCATAAGCTGTTTCCCACTTTTGAATATCTAACCCATAATCACAACGTGAAGCCTGAAGCTCCCATTTTAAAAGAAAATGGCTTTAGAAACAATGGGAAGAGAACATTTGCAACAACTCTTCTTCCTGCATTGATTATTCAGGGCAGAATATACACAAAGAATAAATTCAATGTATATAAATATAAAGCACATGGCACTGCCATGTTGGCTTTGAAAATACTAAATTTCATAAATTGTTACGTTTCAGTGATGAACATTTTGTTTTGTGGAACAGGTTTTAAAAGCATTCTAATCCTTCCCAAAACATCTGTATGGCATTTATTCTTCAGGACATGCACTATGGTTCCTGGTTTTCGTGTTCAGTTGTAGGATGAAAGTCAGAAAATAGACTCTGAAAGACACATTCATCCCAAGTAATCTCTGGAAAACAGATAATCATTGGAACTACATGAAAGTAATCAGACTTTAAGTAATTATTTACACTTAAATTACGTATGACATTGGCAACACCAGACAGACTCTCAAAACCCTCATTTATCTCAATGCAATTTGGTGTGTTATTTTGTTTTTTTTCCCCCCAGTTCAATTATTTGAACCAGAGGTTGGTTTTTAAAAGTAGAAAGCTTTCTTAAGAAAAGGAAGATCTTATTTCCAAAATTTGTTATAATTTGTACATTTTTGGAAGGTGAGTACCCACAATTGTGATTTTTCCTCTTTTTTAACCAGTGGCAAATCTTCCTGAAGAGAGATGAAAAATAAAGTTTTTAAGTTTAGGATCCAAATAAACTTCAAAATTAACTCCCCTATGTATAGTGCTTCTTTTTTTTCAGTTTAAAACTGTTCAATTCTTTAAAGGAGGTTGATCTGTGGTAAAGGGTGTATTTTACCTCATTTCATCAAGCTTGTACTCTTTCACAGATATAAATGTTACCCCTCATGCAATAATTAAGTAATTTTTTTTCTTCCAGGTGCAAGATTCAACTTTTAGACTTATTTCTGCCATTTCAGATTTTTGGGGACAGTTATTTGAGAACATTTTACATCCAAAATATTTACTCCAAGAGTATGCAATAGCAGAGGGTCGCTTTAGAAAACAAAGATCACATTGTGCTAAGTTAAACCTGATCTTATTAATCATAAATAAGAAAGTGAGCTATAGATGGCAGACGATCCACAAATGTTGCTAAACAAACCTTAACTAACATTTTCAGGGGTGGAAAGGTTCCTATTGCACACCAGCCTGAAATAAAAAATGTGTTGACTAAAATTGAAGAAAACACACTAATATAAAATAAAAAATGAGTGCTCACTCCTAAAGCAAAACCAGTGAGTGAATCTGGGTACTTCCAGACTCCTGTCAGGCTTCCCAAGGCCAGCTCACATGGCCCTGAAGTTTGGAGGTAAAACCCACAAGAGAGCTACTGAGATTATAACATGAAACGTGATTCCTATGAAACTATTTCAGCCACTACATGTGACATCTCACAACTTTAAAATCATTTTGGTTCCATCAAAGCTTTATTTCTGTGATTGAAGCAAAGACATTCAACTATTTAAATGATATTAATGTCTCATTTCCTGCCCTACTGACCAATTGATCAATGGCAAAGTGTTACCTCAATAGTATTATGATGGGTTGTGATTTAGCTCTGTTCTTTTTCTATATTTTGAACTCATTTAAATATAGCTCAAATGTTTATGGTTTAAGAATTTGAAAACAAAGCTTCCTCAAATCTCTTAACCAAGTTCCTGTTTTTCAGATGAAGTATTTATCATGACCAGCCATCAGGTGATCAGGATTCAGCAATGTAGTGTTAAGGTTACTTAATGTAAATAAAATAATTATTTTAAAATCAACACAGATCTTCATCGGGCCTGTGATTTAGCCAACACTTAAAAGATCAATAAGAAGACTGGGAACAAAGACTCTGCACTTGCTTCCATATCCTGAGTGAGAACCTCAATGGAGAAATTTCTATTTTTCAAATTCCTGAGAACATGACATTCTGTCTCTGTACAATTTTAGAAGTACAGACTTCCAGCCTTACAGGGGAAGGGTGTCACAAAGTCAAAATCATAAACTACACAAGTCAGTTCTAGTCCTAGATCTGCACCACAATTCTCTGAACAAAAATGACTCAATCCACTCTATAAATATGCTGAGAAACTAGTAATAGCAAGGAAAGAAGGGAAAAAAAAAAAAAAAAAAAAAAAAAACAGAAAAAAGAAAGAAATCAGATCATAAAAGGAAAGAAAAATTCCCTATTTGGTATTTGTCTCTATATGCCTCCCCAGCTGAAGAATAGATAGGTTATGCTCTACGTCCTAGACTGAGATGGAAAAACATTGGTGTTCATTTTAGAAGGTATTTCAGTGATTAAACAGTTATGGAGAGCACTGTGTAATAGTTAAATTCTTTGTACTATAAATCCATATTGGTGAAATTTGTTCTGAACAACTCTTAATCCCTTATCTAACCACTTTCTGTAATAATACAAAACAGCAGGGAACCTATGGAAAGGAAGTAAATTCAACATCAACAGAAATACAGACATGGGAATCATCTTTGGGACATCAATAAAAAGTAAATGCTGTCATAACATCTGCTCCATGTTTTATGTCTCAGCCAGAAGTGGCCCCTCCAACCAAACAAGCAAGTTAAAACTAAGAATGTATCGTCTGTGCATCTTATTTTCAGCTGCTCTCTTGTTTGAATGGAATATAATAGGAAAAATTGCTTTGTCTTTGTCATTTGTTTGACTAAACAGAGTTATTATGCCATGTTTTCACTATTTCACTATTGATCAGACAGATTCCTAGCATCCATACATCCAAACCCAGAGAAGGTTTTAAAACTGAAGTTGTCTCTGGAGATCACATAGTCCAGTCCTCTTTCCAGAGAACATGGACATGGGGCAGGGAGCCCAGGATAAGGTAGATTGTAGGCATGTACATGGACAGAAATACTACTTAGGGCATCCTCTTCAACACCTTTGGTTACACAAGCAATGACTCTCCCTCCTCTCATGAGCCCTGAATGCATCTCAGCTTGCTGAAGGTGGGCTGGAAAATAGCAGAATATGTGTTATCTTGTATTAAGCTTTTGAGAATTTCAGAGAAATTAAAGAAGCAGATGTGCAATAAAGTGCAGGAGGCCACATCAAATCCATCAGTGTTATGGATAATGGGAGAAAAATTACTATATATCGAATTTCCAATGTCCTGCAAATGAGGAGCAACTTTAAACCAGTTTAAGTTTAACAAGCTGGCATTTTTTACATACTTCAGGACAGTATAGAGCGATTGGAATGCTGATATAGCTATAAAGAAAAACTTAAATGAGTAATGAAAAATAATTTTGTTATAGTTGCCTGCATCACTGCCTATATTAGCTGCCTGCTGCAGCTCCTGAAGAGCTGGTGTCATTGTTGCTGCACTGAGTTTGTTGTAGCACGGCTGAAACACAGGATAATTTTGCGTGTGAGAATGTGCCAGTTTGGTCCTGAGCACTCACAGAAACCCTCTGTGAAGGACAATATGTCCTCATGGCTCACAGGTTGCTCGCCTCCCCCGGGGATTGCTTGTATGCCTCCTCTTGGCGACTACATTGCTTGGAAGTATTTATTTATACCTTCTTTCTTATTAAATTTACTATGTGAGTTAATTTTAAAAGCAATATGCAATCAATCAGGGGATAGTGTCACATAAAAAAAAAAAAAAAAAAAAAGATGATTTAAATCTGAAATAA
>CM019214.1:105214444-105238632 GCA_009741485.1 Malurus cyaneus samueli | reverse complement strand
CCACATATGAAGTTCTAAGGGCTCAAAGGCTGATAACATGAATTTTGTCATTTATTTAATATTCATTATTTCAATGTCCTCCAGAGAACAAATAATAAAAGGATTTTAGCAAACTTTAAATGATTGTTATTAGCTGCAAATGATCATCACTGTGAAGGGTTATTTTCTGAGAAGCAAGTCCGGGGATAGCCCACCTGTTGACTTACAGCTGTTATATGACTACATACATTCAACTTCCTAATTTAAAATTTATGAGTTAATAAAACCTAGCAGAATACTTACTGGAGATGCTTCCATCACAGCAGCCAGTAAATGAGCCTTTGATTAATAACAGAATTATTGTTCTGTGCTTTTCTGGAGGGGAGAAGAGGGCATGAAATTAAGGCCAAAAGTCAGAAATGTTCCATGGAAATCAAGTGTTGCAATAAATTGTTCATTTGAAACCCAAACCAAGAATATATTTGACCTGTGATCTGTTCAATACAGCTATCCGAAAAATAAAAATGGGACTTTATATCTTCCAACTACTTGGAAATGTCATATTTGCATGAGAGCTCTTATTTTGGCTCTCTGTTTAACATCATGGTGGACAAATGTAAGTGCAAACAAAAGCATTCACTGGTGTGTAATTGAGCATGAGGTTTTCATGAAGATTTGCAGCCCAGAGAGACTCACTGTGGGATCCCAAGCAGCATTTGGGTGGGATTGGAACAACTGTAAAGATTTTATCATTATAATTAAAGCAAGGTATAGGCAAGGTAGAACTCTGTTCAAGCGTGTACAGAAACTATTGTTCCTGTTGCCGAGATAAAATGTGCAATTTGACTTGGGTAATTGTTTACATGACTCAGAATAAAGCAAGCAGAATGCTGCAGTAATACCTGCATTGATTGTTGTTTTGGGAGTCCTGCTCCAGGTAAGATAATACTTCTCTTATGCCGCTGTAACCTGCAGGATGAAATACCCATCCATGAATAAAAAGAAACCCCTGATCAGCCTCTCACAGAAGCTGTTCTGTAACCCTGTGCTGCAGTACCATATCTGAGGTTTTATAAGGTTTTCTTTTCACATGTTGTTCTTCCTGTGCTGCAGGCAGTACATTAGCTTTGTCATGGAAGAAATTTTGATAAATAATATTGCACTGAACTTATCGCACAAGTTGAAAAGTGTTGCCTTGATTTTTTTTGCTAGTTATCAAAGTTTTGCTAGTTACTCTTTTATTATTTTCTTCTTCTTTTTGCCAGGGTTCAGTAAAACATTGTCATCAGCCTATAAAGGGTGCATCCGAATATTGGTATCTGTAAAACAGAACCTGAAACCCAGACAACAATCTCACATATACTAAAGACCATCAAAAATGGGAAACTTGCAAGGTGTTAGTTAGATTTTTGTGGCTTTCCAGGTAATTTTTAAGTTCTGGGGAAGTGTTGTAGACAGTTGTCTCCTTTCCCAGCTAGGTTAGTATTTCTAGTGTCAATGTGCCACTGCTTTCAGGTGTGGCAATGTCAGACACAGGAAAAAAACAGTGAACTGAGCTTCCTTCCAACTCTTTACTTGGGAAAACTGTTTTTCAATTGTCTCTTCAACCTTGATTATTCTGAATTTTTTCATCAGATTCCACTGGCACACTTATACTTTGGAATATATTTTCAACCTGTTGATAGATACTAATAAAATCTGACATCTTATATATCAATTTCATGTCTTTATTAAAAATGTTCATTTCTATCATTTCCTGGATGTTATTCTGGACATTTCACTTCTTTCTACTTGGAAGCCTTACTGGAATACTGGAAGCACTTGTATCCGAATCCCAAATATTTGCATGAGATATTCTTTCTACCCTCTGTGGTATCAAGTTATAGTCAAGCAGGACTTTTGTTGGTTTATCCTGCTTTATTTCTAACTTTCTAACTGCTCCTGTCTTTCAGTCTGGCCATTCCCTCTTGTGCTGTCACTGGGCTCTACTGAGAAGAGCCAGATGCTCTCATTTTTTTTATCTCCCTGCAGGTATTTGTGTCCATCAAGATCTTCTCTGAACACTTCCTTCCCCAGTTTCAGATCTCTCAGCCTTTCCCCATAGGAGAGATGTTCTCAATGCTGGACTCTCTCCAGGATATCTGTGTTTCTCTTGGGGTGGGGAGTCTCAAGCTTGACCCAGCACTCACAAGGTGGCCTTGACACCAGTGCTGAGCAGGGGGGAAGAACCACATCCCCTGGTGTCCCCCTGGTGTCCCCATGACCTCCTCATGCAGCCCAGGACATCATTAACCGTAATTAACCAGGACATAATGGCTGCCCCATGTCCACCTTGGTACTCACCAGGATTCCCAAGGCCAAACCACTTTCCAAGAGGGTGACTGACATCCACACACCGGTGCCTGGGGGTATTCTTCCCCAGGGGAAGGACTTTGCACTTGCGCTTTTTGAGCTTCCTGGGGGTCCTGATGGCCCATTTCTCCAGCCTGGCAAGGCCTCTGGAAGCCAGCGCAACCATCTGGTGTATCAGCCACTCAAACTGGGAATGGAGACAGAAATCATTTTAGAACCCAAAAGGAAAACACAAAATGCCTTCCTAGAAATCTGTTTACTATCACAGCAGCTCGTCAGAGTGCGTTTAGAAGACTTATCTCAGAAAGAAATGGGTCCACTCTTTTAAGCATAGGTATCCACATCCTTTAATACTAAATTAATCACTTATTTCAAAAGTGTAGAAATACGGCTGTCATGGTTTTACTTGGTCCGATTTTTGGTGGTGGGGGGATGGGATCAAGAAACCACAAAGATGGCTCCTGTGAGAAGTTCTAGGGGTTGTCTCCTTCTTCAGCAAAAGGAGCCCCACCCACTGTGTTTCAGAGCCAATCCATCATGGCTCTGAGGGTGATGGACAGGCTGCCCATCAGGCCTGGGTCAATTGCTCAGGTTGGTTACACCTCTGTGATGACGTATTATCTGGTATTTAAGAAGAATTCAAAACAAGATAGGGACAGATGCCATTTTGTAGCTTTAGGTTGATAGCATGTAGTTTTAGTATCATGCACTGGGGAAAAACAGAGCAGGAGGGTGAGGAGATGTAAGAAAAAAAATGGAGACCGAAGATCAGTAAGGAGAAGATTGGATGATTGCTGTGCTGTGCTATGATTCTTGAACATGGAGAAAATAAGTGTTCTCGGAAAGGACTATTTCATCAATGAGAGACCTGTATAGAAAAAGAGAGTGAACTTGCTCTGATGAGAAAAAACCCTGACCTTTTGAGGACTGGACTGAACTGCTGTGCGGGGAGGGAGAGATGCCCTCACCTACGTTTGAAGCAAGTGGATGCTTAGAAGAAGCTGTGCTCTGCCAGGAGATTTGTGATAGTGGTCTTACACTGCCAAAACAACGCAGTTTGGCCTTGACAGACATTCTTTCTTTTCTCCTACGAGGTAAAGAAATACTCCCCCCCCCCGCCATCAGCAGTTATGCACTGACTGCTCTTGGAAAAAACTTCCACAGCTGGGAGCTGTAAGAACGCTTCTCCTATGATGCTGGACGTTAACCGTAATGAGTAGTTTGATCTATGTTAGACTTTCACTCTTGTCCCCTTTGTGTGTGTGGGAAAAACATGGGGGGTGGAGAGGGATGGACCTGGGAAAGAGACGGGTCCTCGAAAGGATAACAGATGTCTTGAAATGTCCATTTTTATTTTTGTTCTCCTTGTAAACTTTTCCCTCTCTCTGTTTCCCCTCCCCAGTGCCGTAGTATTCTTAGTAGTTTGTAGTAATAAATCTATTTTGCAACTTAAGTTATTCAGCCTGTCTGACCATCCCCTCTGGAGCACATACATATCTTTCTCTCAATTACGTTATGTTATCGGAAAGCCATAAATTTTCGTGTTAATTGGACTTTCGCTCTCCCTTCTCCCTCTCTGGTGGGGGGGAAGGAGGGAACATCATGGGTGCAGTGCTTTTGGTTTTCAGCAGTCTAAACCACCACAACGGCCCAAATGAAAATTTGTTGGTTTGAAAAAACATCAAAATAAGTCCTCTGAATTATGTTATTGCAAATAATTTTAGGAAGTTTTGAAGCCCAAACCACAGAATGGAAAAAAAAAAAAGTATCTGTCTACTCTTACGCAGTGGCATAATTCTGTTTGTGAGCAATTATTACCGAGTGTAAACACGATTCTCACTGACAAAATTCTGATAATTATTTACATAACATTGTAATGTGGATGGATCTTAAAAATAATTAGGCTGGAGGAAGGTAGGGAAAAAGTAGCAAGTTCTCCAACTCACAGGTAACCTCTAAAGCTCAAAGGAATAGAAATAAGTTCAATAAAGAACAGATGCAGGATGAATGTTAACACTGAAGTGTTTGCTGTAACAGATGGATTTTGAAGAGAGCAGGGAGTATGGGGCTACTGGCACATTTTGTTTGGCAGGCAATTTAGAATTAAGGCCTAGATGCTGTCTGGCCAGTATGAGATTGTCCAGGGACATCCACATGAATAATGACATTGTTTCCTTTCTGATTTATCCTGGTTGGTCAAGGGATAAAAAATATCCTAATCCCCATGATTTGAGGTCTGAAAACATAAATTACTTATATAAAAGATGAGGAAAGACAGCAAAATAGCGTGGCCATGATTATTTATTCTTCAAAAATGCAGTTCCTGTGTCAGTGAGGGACCTCTTGCTGATTATAAGAAATGTTGGATTGAGTCAAATAACTGATGTGGGGCCCTATATGAAAAATATTTCTCTCCTGTTCAGATACAGGTTATGGCTAGAAAGGATTAGTAGAAACAACTTGTACTGAAATATTAAACTAAAATTCTTTGAATTCCAGTTAAAAATGATTTGTTTACAGGTTTTAGCTCAAGAGTAAAGGCTAACAAAATTTAACTTATGTAACTCTGCTACACAAGAGTTGAAAAGATTTTTTTTTTTTTTTTTTTGTCTTGGATGCATGTAGTCCTGTTGAAAATTTGATTGAAATTACTCTCCCAAGAGTAAGGTTTAATGTATTTAGGAAAAAAAAAAATCGACAACAAGGTTTTAAGAATTCAGGAATTTATGTTATTGAAGATATTCATGGTCTAATTTTTTAGAAATTCATGCAGACCTACTTAAATATCTAATTATGTAACATAGACCCAGCCATTGTAAAAGTACAGGAATAAATTTAAAAAGGAACTTTTTTGCACATAAGACTTTAAAGCTCCCTATCTCTCAAAAAAGGAGAGATTTTTGTGCAACATCAGGCTTAGAATGAAGTAAATACAATTGAAATTCTGAGCTTGTTGATCTAAAGACAGTGAATACTGAATATCTTTATGAATAATATTTTATTATCATTTTGCCTCACTTCAAACAACTTTGTCCTTAGAGAAATGCCATGCACACTATTTTTAGCATCACTACTGCTCTGTTACTCATAGTAGTGCAGGATCTGACAATCTACTGTTGGGGTTGCTTCTTACCAATCGCAAAATTGACTTTGTGTCTACAGTAGTGCCTTGTACTGATTTCTCCCTCTTCTTTGCTCATCAGAGAGTGAACATGCAGTTAGAAATTGGAAAGGTGGGACATCTGGCAATCTTTGAAATTTGTGGGTTTTTTTCAGGGATAAGTCCCTTCTTCCTCTGGCCTTTTGTTGGAGGCATTGTCAGTTACTATGAAAGTTTTCCTCTCGCTGTGTGCCTGGTCACAATGAAGAGAAAGAGCTTATTGCTTGTTGCTCTTTTTCACTGGTGCCTAGTCAGAATGCTGTAAGGAGTTTTTATTTTGTCTCTTAGAGCTTCTGCTGTTTGCTCTAGGCCTCCACGTGGGAATTGATCAGAAGGTTTTTCCATTATACCTTTGCGGCTACATAATATTGTCAAAAGTATTGCGAGCAATGTTTGTGCAGAGTGAACGTTCTTTGATGCACAGAAGGACAGTGATGCACTGGAATCCCTGCAGCTAGGCTTTGCCAGCTTTCTTTCTCCTAATAACTTGAGGAATCCTGGAAAGAGTGACTTCTGTTTTCACTCAGTTGAACTCTGTGACACCTCAAAAATCTTTCGCTCCTGAGGTGTTCCAGCCAGGCCGGCATGCAGCTGTCACTGTGTCTTAGGCAAGACAAAACACCACTGGTTTTCTTTTTCATTGGCTAACTGCAGATGAATGGGTGTTTTCTTGGATTATCTGAGCTTTGGGAGCTCAGAATCAATATATTCTGCAAGAGCAACCACACCGTATCTTGATTTTTTTCATCAGGAAAGTTGAATGCAGGGCCAGAAAATCTATATTATGTCTGAAGTTCTGCACACTTCACAATGCAATATTGATATAAATAACGCATGGCAATAGATTTCCTGGGCAGACCTGGTAATGGTGGTAGGCAAGACCTATAAACGGCATTAAATGGGTAACAGAATTACAAAATGAACATAAATTATTGCATTCACTAAAGAAATCCAATTAAAATGCATTGTGCAATAACAATCAGTTCTAATAGCTGAAATTATCTACTTTTGATGGAAAACTTGCAATTTTGATAACATATCATATATAAGCCTTACTCTGGATAAAAAAACCAAATAGGTTTTGTGTTCTGAAAGTGTGCACATGTTTATATTACAAATATGTGTACACATACTTCTATATACACATGCAGAAATCCTTCAGTTCTTTCAGCACTTCAACTGTATATACTTATATACAACATATAGACAAAGCTTATATAATATATATGAAATACTATTTTGTGCATAAATCATTAACCAGAACTATGTGACTACCTGTTAAAATATATTTACATACTCTATCAGGAACCCACACTTTTACAAATTGTGGAAAATTATAATTCAAGAAGTTACTATGAACTTCCTTAGTTAAATACTATTTATTGCATCCCCTCTTCACCCTTCAAAAATAACCCACAAAATTGACAAGTGCAATAACAGATATTAGACAAAGCAATTTGTAAACTGATATTGTAAAGTATTTATTTGAAGGCAATGATGAACATAAAGTAGAAATACTGTTATTTTTTTCCTTTTTTTTTCATAGAAGCATAATTTATTATAAATGTTCCTAGTCTAATGGATTACATATCAAGTTTCAGTTAGAAATAATTTTTAGAAAGAAGAAGTTGATCTTCTAAGAGTCTCTGATGAAGAGTCAGCAGTATAGTCTCTCTACCATTGAGACCACAAATTTCTGAAGAGATAACAAGAGCTGCATGTTTCTGAGGCTCCATGGAAGGACATATTTTAAACAAAATTTCTCACCTGTTTTTCCGGTTTTAGATAATTTTTCATGTTTAAAAGGGTAGACAGTAGATGGAGGTAGAACAGGAAGATTTTCAGTGCCAAATCAGATAGCTGCAAAACCTGTGTCCTCAAAAAAGTCATGTATAATTTGTACATGTCATTGTGAGTAACCATAATTAGTCACTGTGTATAGAAGCACAAAGAAAAACCATGTGATAAACTTTTTAAATTTTAGAGTGGGAGAAGCTTCAATCACAATCTAAACCATCCACTGAATAATGATAACAATGGTAGCCTAGAAGACATTTACACCTTTATTTTAGAGATCAGCAAGACAGAAACCTAATAGCAAATATTTTCCAGGTGTTTCACTAACATTACCACTTTGTTCAATTTGACTAAATTCCAGATATCAGCAACAGAAGTTGTCAGCTAACTGGTAAATTTTCAAACAGAGATTTGTTTTACTAATTGAGCATAAGAGGTAGATACATTTATCTTCTTTGGTGAGTCTTAGTTGTTAAGTGTGAAGGTCTTTATCTGTATATGTGAATATTTCATTCATAAATGAACATTTTCAGTAGGTGTTTAGTGATAAGCATTTTAACTGTAAATTGAGATATCATACAAACCCTCCCTAAGTAATTTTAAATGCTCCTTAAAAGAATTATCTGAGTGATGGTCTTACTAATTAGTCACCAGTAAAACAAATGAGGGACTATCTGCCTCTCAGTATTCCCCACAGTAATTAGCTTGCTTTGAAATATTAAATGTAAACTAAAGACAAATTCCCAGGCACTATAAAATATGTTTCAAGAAACACTTTATGTTGCAGTTTATTGTTTGCAAGTACAGCCTGAGAGATTGTGAGGGTGAGGGGTCTGAGTTGTCTATAGATGCATGTGTATTTTGCAACCTTTGACATGGTATTGTCCATGGTATTGTAACACTTCTATTCCCTGTGGGTATTGTTTTCAGGGCAGGTTTAAGATGGAACAGCTACAGTGAATGAAATCAAAAGCCTGGAAAATCTGTTCCCTTTGATATTGATCAGAAATGTCAGTCTTGAGAAGAATAGATAAAACACACCACAGCAAAGTCCAGAGCTGGGCTGACAGGACACAACCATGACACTCAGGAATGGAGAATCCAAGTGTGGGATGAGCAAATCAGACAGGTGTACTCTCTTTCCTAGTAAAGGCTTCTGGTTCAGGTATAACCACCACTCAAGGAAAGAGAATTTATTTGATTTCACCCTGATGAGCACCCTCTTCTTGTTGGTACTTAGTCTTTCCACATATCTATATCTTATGCATTACATAATGCTTCACAGCTACATTTCTATTACGTGATGATACCAAACTACTTTGACTAACATAGATTAGGTTTTTGGGGATGCATGTGTGCAGTATAAATTGAAATTAACTTTATTTTTTAATTTTGCAAGATGTCTAGGGATGTTTAGATTGTGTTGCAGCTTCAGGTGTCTTCAAAAGAAAGAAAGAAAGAAAGAAAGAGACAGATTTTGAAATTAAGGGAAGAAAATATAGGAAAAAAATAACATATAAACCCTGAAAATTTGAGCATACACAACAATTTATGCTTTAGGTTATAATTGTAATGTATCACCTTAATTTGGAATAACAGTGAAATAATGCAGAAAATGTGCTGCCTTGTGTTTCTCAAGGATTAGTGTGGATATCAACGTTTCCTGCAGACAGCAGATAGTTTAAAACTGTTGACAGCTAGAGGTAATACTGTGTAAAGCAGAAATGCAGTAGAATGAGGAATGGTGTTGCTACCTGAAAACTGTGTTTACTGTTTAAACTATTAGTGCTTTAACATGCCACTGAAAGGTCAGTCTTTAAGAGTAATGGAGAAGCTATTGGAATGAAGGCTGGCAAATAAATTGAAAAGGATGTACTGCGAGTTCATTCCAGCTCTACCTCGTTCATAGGTGATGATAAAGTAGATTTGCTCATATTATTTTCTTTGTTTTGTTTGTAAGCAAGTATTCACTAGATGTGTAGTACTTGCCAAAAATGCTGGTGAGTTCTGGGATTACTACCTGGCCTTATAGATTTTAATCAACATCTTCCTGCATTTTATAATTTGATTCATTAAAAAAAAACCTGACTCGCTGTAGGAACAATGCTTTTCTTCTTCAGCCAAGCAGGAAGAACTTGGGGAACACCTCCTGAGTGGGTGTTCCCAGTGCGTGCCAATGCCACAGTTACAGAATCTGCCCTTGAGCAGTGCCCAGCTGGAAGCTGTGTCCTTCTGCTTAATATTTCTTTGCTGGTACACCTTTATACACAATCTGCCCTGCATGAGTAGATCTGATCTACCCATATGAAGACCTATTGATTTGTGTCCTTCCCAGTAAGGTCAGTTATTTCAGACACCATTACAAACTCAAACATGAGTTTTCAGTTTTTCCACCAGATTTGTGTGTGCTTTGATTGACTGATTTGATTGATTCACGTCTGTTGCTGCTGCAGTGTCCATCTCATCAGCTTTAAACAATTTACATTAATGTCTCCAGAGATGTGTTATGGACAGCTCTGCATGAAACTTTGAAAACAGAATCACAGAATCACACAGAATAGTTAGGGTTGCAATGGAGCTTTGGAAATCATCTGCTCCTACCCCCTGACAAGGCAGGGCCACCTGGAGCAGTGACACAGGAACGTGTCCAGGTGGATTTGGAATGTCTCCAGAGAGGGAGACTCCACACCCTCCCCAAGCAGCTTTTCCAGTGCCCTACCACCCTCAGTGTAAAGCAGCTCTTCCTCACATTCAGGTGGAGTTTCTTGTGTTTTAATTTATGCACTGACACTTACGAAAATGTTCAAGTACAAGCTTCCAAATTGTTTATCAATTTATAGTTTAGCAGTTAAAAGAAGGACACTACATCAGTAAGATGAATGTCATGGAATAGGTGGACCCAATGTCAATCTCTCCAAATGGTGAAGCCAGGTTTTCTGAAAGAAACAGAGCCTCTTCTATCATCAGGAGACTGTATTTTGAAATATCATTTAGGGGGAGATAAGTCAATGAAAATTATTTTTTTCTAAAGTTATCCTGGAAGTCTCCTTCTATAAATTCAACAAAAAATTGAGCTTTTTTTCCCCTCAGAATTCTTAAACTTCAGATCTCTCTATTCTGCAGAAACTAGCAAAAAAAAAGAAGCCTATTTACAATTAATCAAAGATACTATGAGCAACCCTTTATAGGGCAAGGATTTGAGTAACTATGGGTGTAATCTATACAACAGGTAAAGAATTTAAATAACCAATAAACTACTTACCACTAAAAAAACAAACAAACAAAACAAAACAAAACAAAAACCTGAATCACAAAAACCGAAAAATATTGGAAACAATTTGATATTCAACACTTCACTTCTAAATATAGAAATTTCTACAAAACCCCCCTTATGTCTAGCTATGGAGTGTAAATAAATGCCTTTTGAGAACACAGAAAACACGTCAGTCTTCCTGGCATGCCCCCATTACTTTTGGACAGGTCATGATGTCATTGATGACTTTGTCAATATTACTGATGGCAAAACATTTCTTTTTTAAATTTCAATTATTTAAAGACAGGACTAAGTATTCCAGAGCCCCAGCGCACCTGGAGTGTGTCTATAAAGCAGGTTTGCACTGTCAGAAAAAGTTCAAGAGACTGTGATGATAATGCAATTCAAATAAGCCCTTTTTTTGCACTAGGTGAAACCAAATCATGTTCCCCAGGAGTCAATGGAACAGCCCCCCAAAAAAACTAGAAGACAGTATGCACTGAGCTTGTTTCCTTCAAACTCCATTTCTCTCCAACATTCAAAGGAGCAGACGAAAATCACAAAGCATAGTGCTCTTGGTATAAGCCTGCCAAGGACGGTAAGGGAATATTCACCTGTCCTCTTCTGACAGGAAAGTCTGAATAGTATATCTACTTCAATGCAAGAGGGGCCTGAATGCAAAGTAATTGCTCCATTTTCTAGCATTACAGGCATTTCTAGACTTAAAGAGGCAGTCACTTCTACTCAGAAGTGTAAAATTTATTGCTAGTATTATCACTGTGTTATCATATGCATGAGAAAGGACTATCATAGCTACTTTACTAAATTACTTCAAACCATTTCCCACTTACATCCAAAACCAAACCCCCACCAAAATCCTCCAAAAACAAACAAAAAAGGAAAACCAAAACTGGTAAAGAACAAGTCTTAAAAGAAAAACGGGAAATGATTGTGCACTATAAAAATAAATGCATTTCTGCAGGAAGAGGTCTCTAAGCATCTCAGTGTCAATGCCAGTGCAACACTTAGATATTTTTACTGCATGTGTTAAGAAGCATAAACAAACTAGGTCTAAAATTTACTCAACATCCTGGAGGCCACATCTGCAGTGCTGTGTCTGTCCTGGGCTCCTCTGTACATGGAACTCCTGGAGCAGGTCCTGTGGAGGTCACAGAGATGAAGAAATGGAGCATCTCTCGAAGAGGAAAGACTGAAGGATCTGAGACAGCTCAGACTCAAGAAGAGGCAGCAGAGAGGAGACTCCATCAAAATCTGTCAGTGTCCCCAGGGAGGGGCCACAGCAGGGACCAGGCTCTGCTCAGTGGTGCCAGCAATGGGACAAGGGGCAGGAACTGATGCACAGCAAGTTCCACCTGAACACGAGAAAGAACTTCTTTACTGTGCGGTGCCCAAGCACTGAAAGGGATCACCCAGCGAGGGTGTGGAGTCTCCCTCACTGGAGATATCCCAGAACCATCTGGATGCAATCCTGTGCCCTGTGCTCTGCTGTGACCCTGCACATACGACCCACTGAGGTTCCTTCCAATCTGATCCAGTCTGGGATTTTGTGAATCTGTTTACTTAAAATTCCAGCTCAGGTCTAAGTAATGAGATTTTTTAAAATTTTATTATCAAGTGCAAAGGTACCATTTCTCTCTTCCAGCAAATTTCCAACTCCAGTGACATACTAAAGGTGTAAAAGTAAAAAGTAGTTTATAAAGGGCTAAACAAAAATTGCTACCCATATATCTTGTTTGATCACTTCTACTCTTTGGCAGAATTTAACTCACGTAACTTACCTCTATTTAAATAACTATCTCAACCCGGAATGAATCACTTTCAGTCCAAGTTTTCTCTTATTCTCCATTAATCCTACAGAGCCTTCAGAATAGTCAATCTGGAAACGTATATTTGAAAATACATCATGTAACTGAAATGTGTCATGCTCTTTTCTCCTCCCTGGAAGGCATCAGGAGCTCAGAAATGCATACTTTAAGCAAACTCACCTGTGGAGGACAATTTTACTGCAATATAAATTAAAAAATATTGCTACCCTCAATTTTGCATGAGCTTATCCTTACTAATTTTTAGTCAGTCTTTCAAAACACCGGACAAGTGTGCAGGCAAATTCCTATATTTTATATACATAAAACATATGCTGTCATTTTTCAGCTGCTAGGTCAAACACAGGGGAAATGAAAATCATTTATTTCAAATTAATTAAAAAATCGACTTTGCCGTCTATACAATCCCCCCCCCTCCAGTAAATATACTTGTGTAACTAAAAGCTTCTTTCTTGTCACAGAACTGATACTGCCTCTGAAAATTCTGTAACATATTTTGTTTCACTCTGATGTATGAGACTACTTTTGATAATGTCTGTTTTACTAATCCAGGTTGCCAAACAGAATTCCTGCCCTTTGTCACTTCTGCCATACATTGAGAACAAAGATATTATGTTTGGGATCACGGGCCGTCCCTGGCCTTGCAAATACCAGAATTCAGCAGTTTGTTTGAAACAACCTCTCAGCTTCCCCCCATTCCCCCAAATAATATGAACACACACATGAATAACTGGACAATGTTTCAGACCCAACATTGGATCTAAGCCTTTTAGGAAGGATGTGCACTCAGTATTTATTCTTCTCAAACCAATGAAGATGTTTAGGATGTGTTCTGGAATTCCACCCTACAAAAGGTTACCCTCATTCCCAGGGATCACTGAACTCAGAAGACTCTGTGACACAACATCAGTACCATAAAATACTCTTAGTTCTTGAACACATTTAAACCAGACCCTGAAGCTTCTCACACATGGGTGCATTTGGTATGCTGCCCTAAAAGGCCAGCCACAACCTGAGGTATAAACACTGTGAGGTTCTTTCCCCGTTTCAAAATTTACACAATTTGCCTTTTATGTTAAAACCAGTCAGCAGTAAAGTTGAACATTCCCTCCTCAGATGAAAGATGCAGCAGCATTTTTTTTCACTGCCACAACAGCTTCTCTTTGAACATTTCAAGACACATTAGTAGCACAAGAAACTGGGTGGCTGCTTAGCTACTTCCACAAATAGCTTGGACAAATGGGAAGCTGAAAGGAAGAAACATCCTCCTTAGGAGGGCAGGGGGGCAGGCATGGCACAAGCAGTCAGGAAAAACAAGATCTGCTGGATCCTTCCGAGTCTTGTTGATCCAGGTAATGTTAATCTGTCTAATTTTCCTCATTAGAAGAGCCAGGAACCTCTAACACAGCCTGCTTGAGGATCAGCATTCAGCACAAAAGCTGACAGGGATTAAACTGAAAAGCAAAACTGAGAGCTCACAATCACATCACTATGAGTATATCTGAAAATAAACATGGCAACAGCAATCACAGGCAAGGCAGAAGACATAAGAGATATTTTATTTTACAAAAATATCTACAATTTTTTTCATTTCAAGGCAATGCAAGGCCTCCAATCAAAGGTCGTTCTACAATAGACATGAGGGTACATTTCAGTCACTCGTTAGTCAGGATGCTTCTGTTGTTCAACAGCAGGTCCCTTGACAGGCATCTCCCCCAAATCTCTTGCATAACAGCCACAGATACTCTTATCTAATCAGTACCATAAAAGAGAACAATGAAGAAGACTGAAAAAAACAGAACATTTTGTTTTCTCCCGTGTAGGACAGGATAATTTATTCCATTTGATGGTTGTGTCCCATTTTCCCAGGATTTCTATAACCAGAAAGCTCAGGGCATTCAGTGATTTCTCTTTAAAATTCCTTTCTACAGTTTCATTTTAACATGCCTTTGTACTTTGCTGAACATTGAGGGAGTAAGCATTTTAAGACTGACATTTATGTAAAGAGGACAAGCATCAAAATATCTCATAACATTACTGTTTTTCTGCTCCCCAAACTATGAAAGGATGCTTGCAAATGCATTTGTGGTGAGCATTTCCAGGGTTACTACACCTTTATTAGAAACTTATGCATGATTAATTTTCACCAATCTCACAGAATAAAAGGTCAGGTTGGAAGAGACCACAGTGGGATTATCTGGTCCCACCTCTCTGCTCAGTCAGGGTCACTGCAGAGCACAGGGCACAGGGTGTGTCCAGATGGTTCTGGGATATCTCCAGTGAGGGAGACTCCACACCCTCTCTGGGTGATCTCTTCCAGTGCTCGGTCACTGCACAGTAAAGAAGTTCTTCCTCATGTTCAGGTGGAACTTCTGGCATCATTTCTGCCCATTGCCCCATTGTGGGCACCACTGAGCGAGCTGGCCTGGCTCCCTGCGGACACTGACACACAGGGATGCGGTCCCCTCTCAGCCGTCTCTTCTCGGGTCTGAACAGCCCCAGCTCCTTCAGCCTTTCTTCATGAAAGATGCTCCATCCCTTCATCATCTCTGTAATCCTTCACTGGACCCACTCCAGGAGCTCCATGTCTCTCCTGTGCTGATCTCAACAGGCTGCAATTTCTCTGCTGTCTTTGGTTCCAAGGTGCCTTCCTAGACACAGGCTCTCACCTGTCAGAGATGCACAATGTCACCACAACCCCACCACCCTCATTCCTGGGGAACTGTCCAAAGTTCTCCCTTTGAAACACTTTTTAGATATTGATCAATAAAAGCAAATAAAAATTGGCAGCAAATCCTAAAACAATTTCAAGTCAAAAGACTTGCAAAAATATTTCCTTGCCTCAGTTCACATAACAATTCTGGTCATTCAATGCAAGACATGTAAGTTAGAGGCCAGGACCCTGGCAAAGATCACTGTATAAAGCACTGGATCTCTTTTCTAATAAGAGAATTTAGGCAGTTTTTGTAGGTGCAACAATGAAGACGACTAAAAGGGTACCAAAAGGATGGATTAGATTGACTACATTGTCAATATCAAAGCAAGTGTCACGAAATTCCATTCAGCAGTGCCCAGCAGTAGCTCTCCTGTCATTAAGCTGTGTGTTCTGACCACTGACAACAGGTGAAATCTGTCAGTAATGTCAGTGTTACTGTTACCTACATTGTGCAAAGTAACATAAAGATGGAAAGCATAACCATGTAAACACATCTCATTTTCCTTTTAAAAAAATGGCCATGAATCTTTCTGGCTGACCTGTCAAAGTTCATGGAATCACAGCTGCTTGCCTGGTGATACCCTACTTGATTTACAAGTTTGAGCGTGAAATGTTACCGATGCAGGAACTAGAAAGGGCAATACCCATCTTTTACTCCAAAGGATATTTCTTTTGAATAGACAGTTAAAATTAGACTCTCCCCAATCGTTAGCTTTATGCCAGGTACAAGATTTTGTTCTGACACCTCCTGTAAGTTTAGCTAAGTATGAAAACAGAAGACAGACGTGGCAGAAAACAAACTGCACTGTCAAAATGCAGTTTGCAGTCTGACACCGATACACAGAACCCCTAACACTGGGAGAGATTTGGTACATAAACACTTCCCCCAGGCTGTCACAATAACATTACAAACCAAAAGGTTTATGCAAAGCTTTTTTTCAGCAGACATTTAAAGCACTATATCATTTAATTTATCCTGCCCCCTCTGTATTTATCCTCCTCAGAAGAATGTTTGGGTGGCTCAGAACATTCAGGAGTCAACAGGCCTTGTGTAGAGGCAGAATGACGAGAAAATTTATTTCCTAGGTTTACTGTGTATAATTAAGGTTTTAAAATATGTGCCCTGCACAAAAGCTATGCAAGCAGCTGACTTTGACATGCAGAGAAAGTGCTTAAATATGTAAAAGCACATTCTACACATTCACACAGAATCTGTAATGTCTCAAGCCCTTATCCAATACTAACTAATTTTATCTATGTCGTCTGCACTGAAAGTGAATCACTAAGATGGGATATTTCAAAACACGCTTAACTATTCTGCAAAGGAATTCAAGGGCTAGACTTACCACCATTTCAAACTTTTAACAGAAGTAATCGCCCCTGCTCTGCACAAAATCTGAATCCCATTCAGGCTCTCCTGTGGGTAGCAGGGAAGTGCAAGCCAAACATAGTTCCTGCTCCAGTACTCGATTATAGATTTGAACTGAAGTGTGAAATACTGTAAACTTCCAATAACTAGATTGAAATAAGAATGTTCCTCAAGGCACACTTTTATGTGCCACTTTTATGCTGTCATTGATGGCAGAGGCTTAACTCCAGCAGACAGGATTTAAAAATCAAGAAGTAGATTTCTCCAGAACTTACACAAACTTCTCAATAGCTTTAATGGTGATAAGATCTGTACAGTCTTCAGCATCAATCTCTTCAGCAGCAGCATATAGAATTGGGTGCTTTCTGATAAGTCCAACATTTTTTCCTTCATCCCATCCTGTGCCTGAACTTTTCTTTAGAATCCTTTTGACAATTTCTGTGAAGATTCTAGAGTGTAGAGGGGAGGGAGATGGGGTTTATGTATTCTATTATTTTTCCAACTGCCTTTTTCATAATTGTGCATCATGCTCCTTTTTTTTTTTTTTTTTTTTCCAATGACATTTGAGAGTCTTAATTCCATTTAAAATGTTCTAGATACTGAAAAATTATTTTTAGTGCTGTGGGTTTACCTTCCAGGCCCTGCGCTATGATGAATTATACATACAACTAATCACAGTGTTGTGCCTAGTTTTCCAAACTGAGTACTAGGAGGCATTCATTTTATTGCCGAAATAAGCTTATTTCTTCTTTACTCAAACTGCTGAAGTGCAATAAAAATATGGAAATAAACTATAAAATGCAGTTTTCATTTTGTTAGGATTTATTTTTGCTGGAAGGTTGGGGAGATGAGGACACCCATGATTTTTTCCAGAAATGTCAGTGTTAAATTGAAGCATTGTCATCAAAATTGACACTGCTTTTAATTCTGTGCCTCTAACCAAAGTGCTTTGACTGCATAAGAGTATTCTCTGCATTGTATTATGAATTGTGGCATTAATCTCAGGAGCCCAAAGCAAACAACACTATGTACAATAGCTTTTTGTTACCTAACACAAGCTGTTTTCAGAAGCATGGGTATAATAGGTAATGTCAGTCTTCAGTAAGCAATACATTCTGGAAATGTTTTAGGTAGCATAAATAAGTTCCAAGTGAATGTAAACAACTGCATGTATAACATTGCTTTGTTATCCTAGAAACCTGGGGAAAAATGCTTTATGGTTTTGGTTGGGAACGCTGGTCTCAACTGCTCTGAGTGTTTCTACCCTAAGACACACATGGTAAAAGTCACAAATAAATACTTTCACTGCAGCAGCTCCTGAATTTTTGTCATTTTCACAAGCATCATGCTTATAACCATCACACTTTTACTCTTCATCTAGCAGAGCACTGAATTCAGTCCCAAAAATTAAGCAGATTCACCTGTATCAGAAAGGTCTACGAGAGCAGCTTATCTTACAGAAAGACAGGCTGTCTAAAAACACCAAGAATCTCACAATCTCCCAAGGATATCCCTGGGAATGGTCATAAGCCCCTTTCCCTTTCCTTTGAATAGCAGTGGCTACTGCTTAGAGCTGCTGCCTAAGGGCAGAATCTACACACAACCCAATTCAACCCTTGTAATTTGCACTTCCTGACCTTCACAGGTAAAAAGCTCCCAGCAACCGACTTAAGTCATAGAGATACCACTGAAGTTCAAAGACACTCTGAGGGTTATGATTCAGCATTTAATACAGCTTTGACCTTGAAAGTAATGGTAAGGATTTCCATTAATATCTGTGGGAATAACATATGCATGCCTTGGAGAGCATGAACCTCTAAATGCTTTTATTGCATGATTTAGAATGCCCTTAAACTGAGTATCATGGTATTTTAGGGCCTAATTCCTCTTGCTTCATCCAGCCAAAACTCACATGAGGAAGAAAGGTCTGTATCCATAAAGCATACTGAATTAAAGCCCATAAAAGAAACCAATAGCTTACCAGTGATTAAATTCAGATATGGTTCCATGGGGAAAATAAGAAGCTTCTTTGCAAAAATTCACTGCCAACAGGAGCTAAAATTCCCTTTAGAGATAGTCATACTTTGCTTGAAGTATTTCTAACAGACAGTGAGGGAGTCATGAAACTTAATGCTTTCTTTCCTTTTCATGTGTCAACCTCTTCCCTCCTCCCCAGCTTTTCTCACTGTACTTTTTATTCTTTGAGACAGAGAACACAAACACACACAAAGTATTAGACAGGTCTATTCTTTGGTTTTCATCTTTTATAATCTGCTCCACTTCCTTCCCCACGAAAGTCCTTGTCAACAAACAATTTTTTTCTCTATAACACAGTTCTATTTCACAGCCAAAGGTTTGACAAAATGAGAGAAGCAACACAATGATAATAAGTTTTCACTATATTAGTGTATGATGGGCCAGTATCACATATTGCAACACACAGTTGTGGAGGTATCTGAAAGACTGTAATTTTTCCTCAAAGAACAGAAACATTATAAACACTTCTCCATTGGCTTTAAAAGTAAAAATAAGAGAACAAAAGCAAAAAAAAAAAAAAATCTCTAAAATTTATTAGAAAGTGTTTATTTTGCTGCAAATGATGTTAACCTATCATTTCAAAAGAAAAAGTTTTACTAGCAAGTAAAGATTTACTATTAGGCACTTTTATGTCAACCATTAGTATTTTATCTGCTGTTTTTATTTTGTCCTTTTCAAACATACCTGAGTTAAAAGAAGACCTAGTCAATTTTCTTTTTAAAATGGTACATTTTCACTATCCTTCAACTTTTTTGGTCATCATTATTATATTTGAAGGTTCTAGAAATATCATTATCCTTTATCTTAACAACATATGCTGAGTGATTCATTTCTATAGAATTATATTCCCAACATCAATTTTTGTTACGTGTACAGTACAAGAAGCTCTTTTCATTACATGCCATGGATTTATGAAATTGATTCTTTTTTAAACTTCAGCATTTCATCCATAACTAATGAATGTTGGAATAAAAAAAAATTTTAAGAAGTCCAACAAGAATGATCAAGACCAAGAAAATATTATTCTGGGCCTCTTCTCATCCTCTCTTAGGCAAAATTATACAGATTCCATAAGTAATATTCAAATCATTATCTATGAAATAGATCCAGATATCTGCATTAGCAAGCATCAATAATAAAGCAAAAGCTTTTTATGCTGCAGATATGGTATGAATTCGTATTTGTGCTTCCCTGAGTCCTTCACAGTACTGCCAACTCAGCCCTACACTCTTCCATGCTGGGATAAGTTTCTGGGCCAACACAACACCGAGTTCTGTGTATTCTGCTTGTTTTATCAAAACCCATGTCCCCATTAGCCAGCCAGCTCCCAGACAGGATCCGGCCGGAAAATGCCCTGCTGGCAGTTAAATCTTCATTTTCAATTCCTTCCACAATCCTAACTGTGTGGGTCTCAAGCCCTACAGTAAATTTGGTTCAAACTGAACTGGGTGAAAGGTATGTTTTCATTACCTTTCCACCCTGAAAGACTAATACACTCAGATTTTACCCAACACACATGCTCTAAGGGGCTACATGAAATTCATGAACCTGACATAAATGATGTATCTCAAAATCCTTCAAGGCAACTGGTAAATACTAATTGGGGGATCTGGATTCAAAAGCTGGATGATCAGGAACAGAAAAAACAATTAAAAAAAAAAAAAAAAAACCCACATAATATTGCTCAGATCATACATCCTCTGTATTTATCCTCCTCAGAAGAATGTTTGGGTGGCTCAGAACATTCAGGAGTCAACAGTCCTTGTGTAGAGGCAGAACGATGAGAAAATTTATTTCCTAGGTTTACTGTGTATAATTAAGGTTTTAAAATATGTGCCCTGCACAAAAGCTATGCAAGCAGCTGACTTTGACATGCAGAGAAAGTGCTTAAATATGTAAAAGCACATTCTACACATTCACACAGAATCTGTAATGTTTCAAGCCCTTATCCAATACTAACTAATTTTATCTATGTCGTCTGCACTGAATGTGAATCACTAAGATGGGATATTTCAAAACACGCTTAACTATTCTGCAAAGGAATTCAAGGGCTAGACTTACCACCATTTCAAACTTTTAACAGAAGTAATCGCCCGTGCTCTGCACAAAATCTGAATCCCATTCAGGCTCTCCTGTGAGGTAGCAGGGAAGTGCAAGCCAAACATGGTTCCTGCTCCAGTACTCGATTATAGATTTGAACTGAAGTGTGAAATACTGTAAACTTCCAATAACTAGATTGAAATAAGAATGTTCCTCAAGGCACACTTTTATGTGCCACTTTTATGCTGTCATTGATGGCAGAGGCTTAACTCCAGCAGACAGGATTTAAAAATCAAGAAGTAGATTTCTCCAGAACTTACACAAACTCTCAATAGCTTTAATGGTGATAAGATCTGTACAGTCTTCAGCATCAATCTCTTCTAGCAGCAGCATATAGAATTGGGTGCTTTCTGATAAGTCCAACATTTTTTCCTTCATCCCATCCTGTGCCTGAACTTTTCTTTAGAATCCTTTGACAATTTCTGTGAAGATTCTAGAGTGTAGGGGGGAGGGAGATGGGGTTTATGTATTCTATTATTTTTCCAACTGCCTTTTGCATCATTGCTCCTTTTTTTTTTTTTTTTTTTTTTTTTTTTTTTTCCAATGACATTGGAAGAGTCTTAATTCATTTAAAATGTTCTAGATACTGAAAAAATTATTTTTAGTGCTGTGGGTTTACCTTCCAGGCCCTGCGCTATGATGAATTATACATACAACTAATCACAGTGTTGTGCCTAGTTTTCCAAACTGAGTACTAGGAGGCATTCATTTTATTGCCGAAATAAGCTTATTTCTTCTTTACTCAAACTGCTGAAGTGCAATAAAAATATGGAAATAAACTATAAAATGCAGTTTTCATTTTGTTAGGATTTATTTTTGCTGGAAGGTTGGGGAGATGAGGACACCCATGATTTTTTCCAGAAATGTCAGTGTTAAATTGAAGCATTGTCATCAAAATTGACACTGCTTTTAATTCTGTGCCTCTAACCAAAGTGCTTTGACTGCATAAGAGTATTTCTCTGCATTGTATTATGAATTGTGGCACTAATCTCAGGAGCCCAAAGCAAACAACACTATGTACAATAGCTTTTTGTTACCTAACACAAGCTGTTTTCAGAAGCATGGGTATAATAGGTAATGTCAGTCTTCAGTAAGCAATACATTCTGGAAATGTTTTAGGTAGCATAAATAAGTTCCAAGTGAATGTAAACAACTGCATGTATAACATTGCTTTGTTATCCTAGAAACCTGGGGAAAAATGCTTTATGGTTTTGGTTGGGAACGCTGGTCTCAACTGCTCTGAGTGTTTCTACCCTAAGACACACATGGTAAAGTCACAAATAAATACTTTCACTGCAGCAGCTCCTGAATTTTTGTCATTTTCACAAGCATCATGCTTATAACCATCACACTTTTACTCTTCATCTAGCAGAGCACTGAATTCAGTCCCAAAAATTAAGCAGATTCACCTGTATCAGAAAGGTCTACGAGAGCAGCTTATCTTACAGAAAGACAGGCTGTCTAAAAACACAAGAATCTCACAATCTCCCAAGGATATCCCTGGAAATGGTCATAAGTCCCTTTCTCTTTCCTTTGAATAGATTAGAGCTGCTGCCTAAGGGCAGAATCTACACACAACCCAATTCAACCCTTGTAATTTGCACTTCCTGACCTTCACAGGTAAAAAGCTCCCAGCAACCGACTTAAGTCATAGAGATACCACTGAAGTTCAAAGACACTCTGAGGGTTATGATTCAGCATTTAATACAGCTTTGACCTTGAAAGTAATGGTAAGGATTTCCATTAATATCTGTGGGAATAACATATGCATGCCTTGGAGAGCATGAACCTCTAAATGCTTTTATTGCATGATTTAGAATGCCCTTAAACTGAGTATCATGGTATTTTAGGGCCTAATTCCTCTTGCTTCATCCAGCCAAAACTCACATGAGGAAGAAAGGTCTGTATCCATAAAGCATACTGAATTAAAGCCCATAAAAGAAACCAATAGCTTACCAGTGATTAAATTCAGATATGGTTCCATGGGGAAAATAAGAAGCTTCTTTGCAAAAATTCACTGCCAACAGGAGCTAAAATTCCCTTTAGAGATAGTCATACTTTGCTTGAAGTATTTCTAACAGACAGGGAGGGAGTCATGAAACTTAATGCTTTCTTTCCTTTTCATGTGTCAACCTCTTCCCTCCTCCCAGCTTTTCTCACTGTACTTTTTATTCTTTGAGACAGAGAACACAAACACACACAAAGTATTAGACAGGTCTATTCTTTGGTTTTCATCTTTTATAATCTGCTCCACTTCCTTCCCACGAAAGTCCTTGTCAACAAACAATTTTTTCTCTATAACACAGTTCTATTTCACAGCCAAAGGTTTGACAAAATGAGAGAAGCAACACAATGATAATAAGTTTTCACTATATTAGTGTATGATGGGCCAGTATCACATATTGCAACACACAGTTGTGGAGGTATCTGAAAGACTGTAATTTTTCCTCAAAGAACAGAAACATTATAAACACTTCTCCATTGGCTTTAAAAGTAAAAATAAGAGAACAAAAGCAAAAAAAAAAAAATCTCTAAAATTTATTAGAAAGTGTTTATTTGCTGCAAATGATGTTAACCTATCATTCAGAAAGAAAAAGTTTTACTAGCAAGTAAAGATTTACTATTAGGCACTTTCATGTCAACCATTAGTATTTTATCTGCTGTTTTTATTTTGTCCTTTTCAAATATACCTGAGTTAAAAGAAGACCTAGTCAATTTTCTTTTTAAAATGGTACATTTTCACTATCCTTCAACTTTTTTGGTCATCATTATTATATTTGAAGGTTCTAGAAATATCATTATCCTTTATCTTAACAACATATGCTGAGTGATTCATTTCTGTAGAATTATATTCCCAACATCAATTTTTGTTACGTGTACAGTACAAGAAGCTCTTTTCATTACATGCCATGGATTTATGAAATTGATTCTTTTTTAAACTTCAGCATTTCATCCATAACTAATGAATGTTGGAATAACAAAAATCTTTTAAGAAGTCCAACAAGAATGATCAAGACCAAGTGTTGTGGTTTATGGGGATCTCCTTTTGTTTCCTTTCATGGGAATTTTTCTTTCCCATTTTTGTTGCTGATTGCCAGGTCATCCTTTTGATGGCAGGGTGATTAGTAAAGACAATAGGACCTACACCCCACCCAAACGACCTACACCCCACCCAAACGACCTTGCTAAGTACTGGGAGGGGGTGGGTGTGGGTGTGGTGGTGGCGGGTAACTATATATACTGCCCTGCTTGGCTCAGAGGGGGAGTTGGCCTGCTACCTGTGGAGCAGAGCTCGACTGCTCTTTGGTTCCTGTTTTGCTGCACTGTGATCTTCTGCCTCAATCTGAGCCAGCCGGGACCTGCGCCACAGTGCTTCTGCAGTCACCGGGGAATCAGGTGAGTATCTCTGTGTGAGGCTGTCACTGGGTTTGTGGCTGGGCTGGTTGCTGTTTTTGTTGTTATTACTTATTTTCACTTTGTTATACATATTAATAAAACTGTTATTCCCTTTCCCCCATACTCTTGCCGGAACCCGTGGTTTCTTTCCAAAGCTATAATAAGTCAGAGGGAAGGGGGGTCAT
>CM019214.1:105146242-105204444 GCA_009741485.1 Malurus cyaneus samueli | reverse complement strand
CCTGGGTTATTTTTTCTCTGAAATGCTGTTATTTCTAATTACAAAAAGAAAAGACCCCAGCTCAACCAGGCTGCTCTTATCCCAAACCTAAATAAACCCACAGCCCCAAAGGCCATACAAAGTATTTTTCTCCTGCTTATTATTTTATATATTATTTTTTGTATGTTTTCAAAAATGCCTAGTGGTTAAAAAAGAAAACATTTTTTTAATATTATAAGCACGTTTATTAATATACTCTCTTTGCCCTATCCAGCCCAGCTGATCAAAAACGTGTAAGCTGTTCAAAACACACTGTATTACAGGTATATTAGCAAAACCAATTAACATAATATCTCTGATTAATTTACATTCTTTTATATTGTACCCTTGATACAGTCGAAAGAAAAAAGATAAAACATTAATTAAATAAATAGTTCACTAGAAATTAGCTACCAAACTCTAAGAGTACAGGGCTGATATATTTATATTTATGGCAAGCTCATTGAAACTTTGAAAGTGTCTCTGGAAATTCTTGAACTAAAAATATGAGTTTATGTATTAAACAAACTGGTGGAGAACTTTAAGACGTATAGCTGGAGACACTTGGCTTAGAGTTACGCGTATGTGCATTTTCCTTATAATATACTTTTCATGCTAGTATTTTTCTTTCTGGAAGACTAAATTAACCTGTTAAAAAAGGATGTAAAGCAAGTCATGCAAAAGCACCTTTCTGCATTCTTTTATTTCCATGACATTTGAATATGTCATTAGGAAAATGGAATAGAAAATCTAGACTGCAGACAGCATTTGCACTGAATTTCAGACTATATATTAAATACTTAGAATGATCTTAAAACAAACCTGGAGAGGAAAACTTTGCCATTAAACTGGTGTATAAACACACATTTTCATTAAATCTTCTTCATACTGCAGATTAAAATTTATAGAAGTTCATTAGTAGCTGGTAAACACTTAGACTGTGCCAGCGTGATGCTGTGTGACCTCTGTGCTGTGACTACTGATCAGGAATTTTTACTGAGAGCAAGCAGAAGCAGCATATAATCGTAGATAAGAGAGGACATGTGTGTGTTTATTTATGGAAACAGAATTACTCAAGTCTTTCTTCCTGATGAACTGCTACTCAACTGAGGAAAGAAAAAAAAGTAGACCAAACAGTAGTTTATATGGTCAGCACAGATTGCCTGCTGGAGCAAGGGCACAGGGAGACCAAATAATAAGACAGAAATCAACAAAAATTTTCAAACCAACTGAAGGAAAATAGAGAGTTACGGGAGTAAAACATTAAACATAAGACAACTTCAAAAAAAATTTGTAAAGAGTTCTTACAACAAATATGAACCCTACAAATATAATTGAGGATACAGTCCTGTCAACTTGCATTATGAAAGAATATGAACGCATGTTTTCCCTTCTTGCATTCTTGGAGGATTCATTTCTGTCTGTTAGATCTAAACCATTTTGTTAAAAAATCCCATCTATCTCCATATGTTCAGACACTGATTTCTCTTCATGGATCTCTCTACCTAAAGAGAAAAGAGATGGATATTTCAGAATTCAGAAAGCTATACTCAAGAAAATTAACTGTATTTCAGCCCAAACTAGCACAAGAGCGTCCAATTCAAAATCTTTCAAAAATTGTGTAAGACTTCAGATATTAGTAAGTACCCTGTATTTCATATGCAGATGACAATAGAGCCCTGGTATCTCAGAGCACAACAATAATAAAAAGTGTTTACTTTTTGTACATTAACAGGCACACAAAAATAAAGGAATAAACAGCTCCTCATGAACTCAGAGCATTCTTCAGCTCACTGAACTATCAGATCCAGAGAGGTACTGGATGGACAAACAAAACACGAAAATAACTTATTCCATGTAACAATTTTAATGGTTTTAGTATTAATGAGGATTTTCTTTACTAATTTGGACTGTGTTCACATGGCTGGACTAGTAACAAATGCCATATTGTGATTAGGTTATATAATTTTTTGTTAGGTTAACCATAAATTCTGGGTACTCTCTCTCCTGCATTTGGTATAGTCCTTCTTCTCTGTAATAACAGCTTGTAACATTGTACACCTCAGTTTATTTTATTGAACTACAGTCCAAAAGCTCAAATAAACTGAATGCACAATTGTTTTAAATTCTGTGCATGGACGTCAGAAAAGCTGCCAGAACAAAGTTGCAGTCCTATTAAGTATGATATGACAGGACAGGAAAAAAAAACACTAAAAACACAAACAATTATGCTATATCTACTGAAGTGAGGGGGAAAAAGAGAAAAGATTAACTGCCTTAGAAGCAGGCAATAAAATAAAATTATAAATTCTTAGTCCTTATCCAGGGCTATGTTGTTGCCTCCTTGTACTTTAATACGACAGAGACAAAATGTGACCTGGTGATGCTTCCTCGCCTGCATATTTTTTCTATTTTAATCTTTATTAAATTTATTATAAATTTGTCTTTTTGAATTCAAGGCCAGTTTAAGAATTTTTTTGCTTTATTACTATCGTACCTAGCTTTTTATACATAACAGCATGAAAAATCCCAATGATGTTTTCCACAATCAAACACCAGAAGTTAGATATTAAATTTGGCATGCAAGGAGCAGAAGACCTCTGTAAAGGATAGCAGAAATGCAGTCTTTTGGAGGCAATTGGCTGGATCTACTTTGGCTTTGGTAGGACCATGTCAGCACCGACCTGCAGCTTGATAGCCTGCTGAGGGCACAAACCAGACCTCTCCACCCTGCATGTTTACGTGTCTTTTCAGGGGCTGGCATCAAAAATCAGGGAGGAGGGAAGCCTTGCCTTCGAAGAATCATCTGGAGAACCAGTTTTGCAGAGTTGCAGGTTTAAATGTACCCAGTGTGGAGAGGAAAAGGCATCTGAAATGGCCAAGGCACTGGGAAAGAACTGTTTCAATTTCAGCACGTGCTGTTCTGAGCAGTCGTTTCAGGGTCTGGATCTTTCCTACTCATAGGATGCGTGGAGCCTTTAACAACCACCTTCCCTGCAATGTGAGCAAAGGCAAAGAACTTACCCTGCTACTTTACAGAGTTCCTGCAGCAGCTAGAGAAACCAACTGAAGAAATGGATGTGAAGACAGGGATTATTTGTTGATTAACTTTTAGCTCAGAGGGAGCTGGAAATGGACAATCCTGCTCCCAGCTCAATCCAGAGTCCTCTTATCCAGACAAAGAGCAACTGTGGCATCTCATCATTCTCTCTTCATCCACATATGAAATCACACACCAAGTGAAGAAGCACTAATTTGGGTCGTAGAAGAAGAGGTTATTTTCTGACTGGGATAAAAGAGAAGAAAAGCAAACCCATAGCTTCCTTCTTATGGGACACTCTCTTTCCAGCAGCTCACTATCCAGCTTTTCCTTCTGCCTTCTTGTTCA
The DNA here is from genome assembly GCA_009741485.1 of Malurus cyaneus samueli. NCBI lineage: Eukaryota > Metazoa > Chordata > Aves > Passeriformes > Maluridae > Malurus > Malurus cyaneus. The sequence continues at coordinate 105,201,038 of CM019214.1, read as the reverse complement.
GTTTTTTCCTGCTTTTTTTTTTTTTTTTTTTTTTTTTTTTAATACATAAACACAGTATTCATGGAACAGAAATTCTTTTGTACCTCTGGCTAACATTTTGTACACAATGAATTTCTATTTAAGTCATCAGGAATGTATTAGGATAATAACTAACTAGGCAGTGAAAACTTTTCTTCTCCCTCTATTCAGCCTCCCCTCCTTCTCCCCCAGCCCATGCTGCTGCACAAGTGGAGGATGTTAATTATCTTTAACAAAAGGTACAAATCCTTCTAGTGAATATTAAAAGCCCTACATGGCTTAAATTAGCATGCTATGTTAACTCTTGCATACTAGTAAATTTATTTTAGCTTAGCAAATTGAACAGACCTAGCTTAAAATACATGTACATAAAAGGCAAGAGCTGCACTGAGATGCAGACCTATTTATAGGCCATTGATGAGTATAAAGCACCAGCTGTGGGTATCAGCTCTTCATTTTCTGCACCAGCTTTGTTGCTCCAAGCATGAGGGGAAGCTCAGACAGATTGCAGCACTTGGCAATGGGTTGTAGCTGTACAAACACAGGTCTCCTCAAGTTAAGTGGAAGATGTAAGAGAAAACATGCAGTGAATCAGTATTAATAGTAAAGATTGTCCCTTATCCTTTCTGTTACCGTGGAGTAAAGCATAACAGAAAGCCTACTTCTAGCCTCCTTAAATGGGGATTGAGTTGGATTCCAGTACAAAAGCAAAGCCTTGATAAAATTACTAATGGAATCAACTTACTTCCCTTTGGTCTCCTGTGGATTTCACAGCATATCTGACACACTCTTTCTAATTTTGGGCTTAATTGTAGGTGGTAAAATCTGTGATGGCTATTTAACTATACTAGGGAATGACTTAACTCAATTTACTTATATCAAGTTAGGTCGTGTAATAACCTATCTGGGATTTGTCACACTCCCATTTTCATTCCCGTGCAACACTGAAAACCTTAGCACAGATGGTTCATCTTTATAATACTGTAATTTAATGTGTATTATTTCAGAGGTTTTGGCAGTTCTGGATGATCTGAGGAGATTTTCTGGCAAAAAAAGTCAAGCTGGTACAATATTGTGAGGAAAAGGAAGCAATTATGATGTTTATTTCTGATATATTTTGTAGCTAGTGATGAATCAATCTTAATTCATGTGCATTCAGGTACATATTTTTCTCACTGAAGAAATTAAACTGCTAAGAAAAAAATAAATAAAATAAATAAATAAATAAATAAAAAACAAAAAAAAACCAACTCAGAGCAACAATCCATATCTATCTTCTTGTATCTAACAAGACGTAAGCCTTTGCTTTGGGAAAATGTTACCTCTTCACACAATGACAGAGTAACAGGTAGGGGAACATTAAAATCAGGAGGAGAGGGTGTGTTTAAGTGACCTACATCCATTCCAACTAACATCTAATGAAATCTTAAATTATACTGCTAGTATGCTTTTGGCTTAACCAAAATAACATGAAATCCAGATGTATGGACTATCTTCACACTCTGAAATTTCTTTTAAAGTCAAGACTAATGCTTTGTAGCTCTAAATGCAGCACCATGGGATGGCAGTTTGTGTGCAGCAGCTCAGAAGGAACAAGGAGAAAGACTGCAGCTGTCGTGGCAAATTTCTGGTTTTGAACATATTTGTGGTCACACGTGTCAGCATCCAGACAGGAGATTGACAACCGCAGGCAAATAAACATTTGTCTATAAAGAAACAACAGGACAGAAATCAATTTTAATGTGAGTTGGAACTAATTTTTAGAGTATCTTTTATTACTAAATACAATTTTTTTTGTTTTTTGGGTTTTTTGTGGTTTTTTGTTTTTGTTTTGTTTTGTTTTTTTGTTTTTTTTGGTTTTTTGTTTTTTTTTTTGCTACAGGAAGCCATCCATTTTGCTTCCAGAAAGTCCCAGCCTGGTCTCAACTAATTTGAAGTGATATAACTGAACGTTAACAAACGGAAGGATACAAATATTCAAAGCTTCCCAAATTATTAATTCGTAAAACAGAGTCCTGTTCTTTTATTGTAGTAGAGTTTTTTGAGACACGCATGTTATATGGCCATTACGTCAGGTAAGAGCCAAATAAATGGAAATCAATTAAAAAATAAATCAACCCAATGCCAATAGATAGGTTTGTTAAACATTCAATTTGAATAAAACCCTACAAAGCCTGCCAATCCACCCAGTTCAGTCCCAGTTGATCTGCCTAAGAGGGCACTTCTGGCTGAAGGATTAGTTACCAAGAAAAAAACAAAATCTTCTAAAGATGGATATGCTCAATTGTCCTGCATGTTGTTATGATCTCCTGCTGGCTCAGCTGAATGAAGTAAACCACACAAATTCAAACACAACCTGTCTGCTGGGACATTTTTGAAGTTGAAACAATGGAGTCATGACCACAAGTACACGAAGAACAGGAGGTCATTCCATAGGCTCACAAGTCAATAGATCCATAAGTGGTCCAAAGAAAAGGTCTGTGCTCAGAGAAAGACAAGGAAAAAGCAGTATGCTTTCTCATGTTTGTGTTTTTTTATGATACACACTTGACAAGAAGAATTTACGTAGTGGAATAAATCGTTCAGTTATGTAAATTGAGCTTAATCCACCTCTAAGGCTACTCTAAAAAAAAAAAAAATAAAAAGAAAAGATGTATGGAATGTATGTGGATTAGGCAAAAATTCCACCTCACCAGGGCTTTGCAGCACAGCTAGCTGCTATGCTGTTGTCAGAAAAATTAGTGAAATAGAGCCCAAGGGAGGCAAATATATTGTTTGCAGGGAAAAAAAAAAAAAAAAAAAAAAAAAAGAAAAAAAAAAAATTGGTTTTTTGCTCAGCACTTACAGGAATAGGTTACACAGGTCAGAATGCTGAAAGGTGTCTGGGAAACAGCAACATTGCAAGCATCTGCCAGTTGCAAAATATTCACACCACACCTGCATTTGTGTGACCCCTTGGGAGTTGTAGTGCTGCCCTCAAAAGGCAAAAAAGAAAAGTAAAGGCAAAGTAAAGAAAAAGCACCCCAGAAAAAGATTCTGCTGTTATAGGTAGCAAAGAATTTTTAGATAGGTTAGTTGGGATAAGTTAGGGTTTCTTTTGTTGTCTGTTAAGCTACTCAAGCACTTCCAGGGAATTTTTGGGTGATGTGATATAGGAAGACATTGCCTCTATTCTCTGAACAATAAATTAATCCATGGCTGCCCTTTCAGTAGCAGCTGCTGCTACAGAAGTTACTGCCTGCCAGCCCTTCAGAGGAATACAGCTCAGTGTGTCGATTCAGCAGAGGTTTGGGAAGCTAAGCACAGACACCCAGTTTCTCATCATTTGATAATTCATAATTCTTTGGGGTGAAGTTAACATCACAATTGTTGATAATTGTTCTGATTTGTCTAGCTTGCAACTTAAATATCTTACGGAGAGCATGTTCTCAGGATTTGGCTGTTTCTCTCATGCTCAGATAGAGATACCAACTCAAGTGTTAAATATGTTCTCAGTAACATGTAAATTTTAAGGGCTGAATGCTCCAATATGTTCAAACACAACACTCACACCCCATGAAGCAGCAGGATAAGGAGTTCTCACAAAACACAGCAAAACCCATTTTTAATCTCAGGTGTAAATCTGGCAAACAGTTTGTGCTTGTTCTTATGTTTATTGAGAGTGGTCTCACTGAAGTCAGTAAAATAAATGGGTCTATAAATCTTTAGCACAAAATAGCCAAAGAGGGGAAAAGAAACATTACACTTTCCTGACAATTGCTTTACTCAATCTAAGCAACTGTCACCCCAAATGGCATCAGGGTCTCTGACCCCTAATCCAGTGCTATAGCCTTTCTCACTGCTCTCCCACCTAGGACAAATTACAAACTACAAGGAGCTTATCTCCCAACAATCTCATACAAAATAAAACCAAACCAATCTGTAAAGGGTATGATCAGTCTACTTGTAGCACTGTATTTTCCTCAGCTGAGATTCATGCTTAACCTGAAATACCTGAATGATCAATATCTTATTGCTTTAACTTGTTGACAATAGGCACGGCACTTACCCAGCTCACATCTCCAAAATCTCTCTTTTTTTTTTTTTTTTTTTTTTCCGGTTTGTTTCCTTTTAAAACTTTAACTTGATCTGAAAACGGATGAACTTCTTTGTAACATTTCTCTTTAACTCTCCAGGCTCTGGGAACACTGACTGGCCCTGCCCAACCCTGGAGCTTTCCTCCCCACCCATTATCCACAATTCAAGACTCATAAGAACCTCCCAGGGCTATCAACCCCTGTCCCCACCTCAGCTGCACTCACACACCATGTGGATCCTGGCTTGATTTTGGCCATGCATCCCCGCTATGGGATCACTGGGGCTGAGGATGCCTCACCAACTCCTTCTCCTGGCTGTCCTGTTCCTGGGATAAGGATGGGGGGAGAGATCCTGGCGGCCAAACCCTCCCAGACCCCACATAGGTTCCCCACCACCCCAGCACCAGGGAGCTGCCAGACACCATGGCACCTTGACCCTGGTTATATTTCAACAGCATCAGGGAAATTAACACCAGCTTCCAGTTGCTTCATGGGTTTTATGGGTATTTTCACCTATTTAATGGAGGTAACAGCAAACTCATCAGCAATTGATGGAGTGGCTTTTATGCCTCTACTGCTTCCTTCTTATGCCCATATCCAGCAAATAGACAGTGGTATCTTCAGGAATCTTGCACTGATGTTGGAATCGAACTCTCAGAAAGCAATCCAACACTTTCTTTGGCCAAATATGCAGCATTTTCAAGTCCCCATCCTTGAGCATAAAACAAGAACGATGGATCCTGCAGTGTAAGGCAAGACAATGGATCCTTCAGCTGATGAAAGGATATTTCAGCTTTGGGAGTTTATGTTCCCTTGGAGAACACAAGCGACCAAATGATAACAATATCTGAATATTGTATCACAAGATTATACAAGAAATTTTCATCTGTTTTCCTTTATGCAAACAAACAAAAATAATATTTTGCAGAGTAAAAGCCTTTGTTTGTTCAGAAGATTCTACTTTCTATTGCGTATATACATCACAGAAAGAAGGATAGAAAAAATACTGCAGATGGGTGTGTCATGAATTCCAAGAAGAGCAGAACCATTACTTCAGTGCAACAATTGACACTTGCATCCCATTAGGGAATAACCTCATTACAAAACTTGTTTATAATTAAAACTTTGCATAGGAAACCTCTGAAATACATCAGCACTTTTACTCTGTGTTACTTATCACACAGTAGTTTGAATTTCGGTGCAAGTGCCTTGTCAATTAAATTTGCAGTTTGCTATGTGCATTACTTTCTCCAAATTCTTGTTTTCTTAAAGATAACTATAACTCATAAATCCATTTGAAAACAATTCTTTTAAAAAATCCAAATGTTTATTTCTCATGGGTTTGGAAAATGTTTAGCAGTACATAACAACTTCCTATTTCTTGTGATAGAAGATTATTTAGTCATCATATACATGTTAATGATGAAGTTTTATTTCCCAGATCTATGATAAGATGGTCAAAGTAAAATTACTTCATTATGTTGTCATCTATGACAATGAAACTCCATTTTAAATTTTAAAATAAGACATAATTTCTCCCTTTCTACTTTAGTCCTAAAAGGCAGCATTTGCTTGTAGAAAAAGATTTTCTTTTTAATTCAAAACTTTTTTGCTCTCCAATCATCACATTGCCTGAAAGAATTCTACAAATTTGTGCCTGTCCTGATCACTCTCCTGCCAGGTGTGATTCATTGTCAGCAACCCCACTGACATTGCTTCATACTGGCACTCTGTGGATGTGTTTCTTTGCTTTGTTTAATCCGACTGAAAGATAGTTTTATCTTTTTGCTACATAAAGGATTTTTACAGAAATTAAAGTCTGACATTAAGCTCAGTTTAGAGGTTTGGGTTTTTCTAGAAAGTGTTTAATGAACCACCAAAGATTTTTTAACCATATCCCCCAAAATAAGCATTGCCCACATAGGAATGAGCTTACAAATACAGCTTGTTTTCAGGATCTCAAATGAGAAGGTTAATCATCTTTTGTCAAGAATCAAATGGTGACATATTTTTTTCATTTTGTTTGGGTTTTCTTGGTGCACTACTATCTGTTTCTAATTTAGGAATGGCATGGATAGAAAAATCATCCAAATCAAAGTACCTGAATATAATTTTAAGTATTTTTATCCTGTATTTCAAGTAACATGTCTGAAACCTGTGAGAAGGTGATATATTTTGACAAGGTTAAATTTTAAAAAGTTGAATACGTTTCTGAAGATGTTACACATTAACTTTTTTACTAGCAGCAATTTGAAATAATTGTGTTAATACTTACCTGTAAATTACAGGGGAAATCTCTCTTGTGGCCAATGCACTGAACCAATTGGCTTTTGAGAGATTTGAACTAAATTTGTGCATCATTTAAAGAAGTCTGTTTTGTTTTGTTTTTTTTTTTTTACCAAGAAATATGATCATATGGAAAACTTTCAGTGACAAACTGATGCTAACAGGACACTGAAGCAGTTACCTTATCCTCAGTCTTTCAATAGAAAGATTTTTTTGCTAATTGTTTGTGTTGTCTCTGATACTTAGGGAAGCACATCCCTAAGACATCTGCAGTGGCAGAGCTTAAGGATCTATGGAAGAAAGAGGATAAAGCTGTGAAGACTTTATTGGGTGAAAAAATAATTTCTCCTATGTAATGTCCCTTCCACCCTTAGGCTGGTTTGGTTTTTTACAGCTGACATTGCACTCAGTAAACTGATTCTAGGCATGAATACGCCATCTAGCAAGCTTCTTTTGGGCTGCTTTACTTTATTGGTGGCAAAATGCACACCACAGACATCCCTCTGCCTTTCAGGGAAGGGACTGAGCTATATTCTTGGGGCTGTGCTTTGCCCATCTTCCATCTTAGTAAAATAAAAACCAGCAGTGCAGTAAAAGCCCATTTCATTGCAGATTGTTATCACCAGCTCCTGCTAACTTGCTAACATAGTTACAAGACTTTTGGAAGGTTCTAGATTTGAAAAATAAGATGGCTTCTGTCGATAATATCTTTTTTCTGGTATAAACTAAATACCTCTAAAATGTCACACTTGTTTGGAAAATAATAATATTATCTATCAGCACATGATCTATCAGGGATGATCATAATACACCTCAAGCTCAGCTGGAAATATAGGACGCTAACAATAGATGTATTTTGACAGAAGGAGAATAATAAATTGCAGGTCTGTGTTAGCACTATTCAGTACTTCTATAATGGGGGTTAAAGAATGGATATGTTTCTTTTTGGAGATGGGACTTCTAATGAATCAGACATCTTGACAGAAAGACACTCAGCAAAAATAAATGTAACTACAACACTTCATTAAAGTAAAAGTATCTTTACTATTAATATACAAATGGTGAAGAGTGACAAATAATTGATATACTTTAAGCCATACTTTCAATGTCTTTCATAAATACAAAACCAGCATCTGCGATATTACTTCTTTTTACAGTATAGAGATATATATATATACACAGCATTTCATAGGGACATAAGTTTCTGAAACAATAAACAAACTAGCTCCAGTGGTAGCTAACTTATCAATATATAATTCAGGTGGCAGATATCGCAAGTGGGCTGTTGACAACGTGTGGAATAACAAAAACAAGATATGGTATGCTTTAGCTCATACTGTACACAGCATACAAACACGTACCGAGTGCTCATTGTAGCAGGAAAGCTTTTTTTTTTTTTTTACCTTTTGAAACCTTGTCTAAGTGGCTCAAAATTCTTAGTGAAAACTCTACACCACGAGCAATGAAATTATCTTCGGGGGAATCTGACTCCTTTACATTTCTGTCACTGATCTGTAGAGACTCTGAGGGTTTGTCTTGCCTTCCTCCAACTCTGCATTTTACACCTGAAAAGCCATAGCCTAATTCCATGGGAGAGTTAAAGGATGCAGCAGGGTTAATGTCCCCTCTCTGGTTTTCAGAGGTTTTGTTACCCTGCCTTTTGGCAGTGCCCTTCAGGAGCCCCTCTTGCTTCTCTTGCTCCCCATTTCCCCACCAAGGAAAGATGCTCCCAGTTTTTGAGCCCTCTCCCAGCTCACTCTTTGGCACCTGCTCTCTCTGGCTTTCCTGAGCTCTGGCAGCACCGCGTCCGCTCACCTCGCCCGCTCCCCATCTCACCTGTCTGTAACTTAAAAGCTGCCAATACAAATTTGGCAATAAATATTTATTTCATTTCTCTGGGCTAAATATGGCCAATATTCAAGTTTGAAAGTCAAACACTATGAGGCTCTCAGTGCCTCTTAAGCGAAAGGATAGACTGGTAAACTGAGAATCCTCAGAACCTGATCCAAAGCCAAAATCATGAGGCTTATTTTGGCTCAGGTCCAAGTAAATTGGTATAAGAACACATTTATATGTGCAGTGGAAATACTGAAGATCACTTAAAACTTAGAGAATTGCTGTCAAGTGGACTTCAGGAACTCATATTAAAAAATCTGAAAAAGGGGTGGATAGTTTTCTATAGAGATTCATTTAACCATGCTAGCTTTTCATCTATCAGAAAAAATATCTGAAGCTAAACAAGGGGATTTAAGAAGAGGCATTATTTACTTAGATTGTTTTCATCTTTCCCTAAAGAAGTATCCCAATCACAATGAATTAGTTAAAGAGATGTTTTGTATCTCAGCATATAGTAATGTATGGGATAAAACTGTCATCAGATATTCTATCACCATTTCCTGATCAGTGAAAACTCCTGACAAAAAAACCTCCTCTGTGCAAAATGTCAGCAGGAGCCTGGCAGGACATGTAAGCTCCACTTACACCTGGAAATCTGATTCACAAAAGCAACTTGATCAGCTGAGGATGTGCAGAGCCTCGCTGAGGAGCAATGGAATCCAGGTCCTGCTGGAGTCTGTGTTGTAAAGCCCAGTGAAGCCTGGATTCCACTGTGGCTCTTTGTGCAGCACCCTCAGCATCCTTCCATAGCTAATTTGTAAGAGATCTTGAGTCTTCTCAGTAAATGGTCTTTTTGGAGGTCCTTTAATCAGGAGTGAATATCATCCAACAGAGACAACTATTCTACAAAGATGTTACCTCCTACATCAGTTTACACAGCAATGGTGAGGCTGCAAATGACTGTGAAATGAATATTCACTCCGGTTTTACTCCAGAGGTAAAATGGTGGGAAGATGCTCCACATCATCTTTCAGATTTGAGAAAAGATTTTAATGTTTCAGGTATAAGCACTTAAATAGAACTAAGGAGAATTTCTATCTGACTCTTCAACTTGAGAAATTGGTCAAAACACCCCTACACATCCACCACGTGCTCCATCTCTTTGGAACTTTTCAGCAGTAATACGCCCACCATGACCCTCATTGGAATCGTGATCTCAATAGACTTTTGCAGATTTTGTGTTTCAAATATTCACGTGACTTGAAAACAATATCTCCAGTTTAATTTACATGAGTATTTGAGAATCTTTGAGCAGAAAAGTATGTCACGGTAAAGCTTTCAATTATTTTAAACAGGCTTTGTAGACAAATTATTGAATATTTTCCTTTAATAAAGCAGTGGCATGCTATCAAAAGGCACAAATACATTTCCATTATCTGGTCTAGGAAACAGAAAAAAAATGGCATGATGATTATACTACAGTTTGATGATTGGCACTTAAATAAATAATCAAAGTAATCACCATCATAAAAAGAAAGCCACTTTGTTTTTTGGATGAACATCAATGCAGAGGCTGAAGACAGCAGTTGGAATTTACTACTCCAAGGACTAGTGTCGAACAGCCTTTGTGGATGATGGTCATGGTGTAACTACATTGCAAATATCTATGAAGAGAAAGTAGGCCCAGTCCTGCAAGTTCTGCTATGAAAATAAGACCATCTTCCCACTCACATCCGCCCCACTGATGGCAGCATAAGGGGTGACTTCAACCACACAAAATTTCCTGCAAGACTGAAACCTGAATAAATTAATTTTTGTCGCATTAGGCATTAGCATCATCAGAATAGTAAATATTTCTGCAACCACAAAAAAAAAAAAAAAAAAATAAAAAATCTTAGAAGTCAAAAAGGCAATAAACAAACAAAACCAGGAAAAACCTCTCCAGGGGACATTTGATTACTAAATTTTAAAATATTGATTAAAACTTTATTGTTATTCTGGTTAATCTGAACACGTCTCCTTAAAAAAATAGTGAGCTTTAAGTAATTGTACTTAATTGTACTCCATTTAAAAAAAATAAAAAAAAAAAAAAAAAGAGAAAAGAGATTGTCACTGCCACATTTTGTATCAGTAATAATTTGAAAGGCTCCCTCCCACCCTGGTCCCTGGAGTATGTTAGTGTAACAATTCAGATTACTTTTACAAATAGTTATATTTTGTCAACTCTTCTGACATTTCATACTAACACTTAAAATTACTTTTAGACAGTAAAAGTGACATTTATACAGATATCTGTTTTTGTTTTGTTTTTGCATTTTTTTTTCTTTTTTTTTTTTTTTTTAGTCTAGAATAGGAAAGAAAATAAACAAATGTTGTTATTCCAGTTCTACATATATCTTACAAATTGCTATGCGCTGTCCCTCATTTGGAAATATTTGGAACTATTTGGAAATATCAGTTTTTCAGCATTCTTTCATAGTCAGAGTTGGTTTTCTCCTGCACAGCATAGAGTCAAAGCACAAGAGATAACCTCTTAATCCATAGACCAAAAAGGTATGCTTGGACAGTCCATCAGAAATTGAGAGCTGTTTTATTCTCAGCCCTCACACAGCCCAACGGCCAAGAGAATTAATAGCAAGAAGAAATTAAATACTCCTGGAAACAGCTTTTGATTTATAATCCAATGTAGTGGGAAATGCTTTTGCTTCCAATATTGAAATAATTTTGCAATATATTTTGCTTGTAAAGAGTAGCACAGGCATATTAGTAACAAATGTTCTGACAAGACCTCTTAAATCTTCCAATCCCTTCACATTGTAATTAGAGGCCATATCAGGAAATAAAAAAAAAAAAAAAAAAAAAAAAGAGGCATGGATTTTTTTTTTTTTTTTTTTTTTTATAATGCAAGTCCGAGCAAGAAGTACTAAAATTTGAAATGCATCTGCAGTTGACCCTAGACACTGCTAGTTCTGATACACTATATAGCCACCTTCTTGTGGAAATGGTCAGGCTGGCTTCAGAAAAAGCACCATTTGCCTAGGAAAGATTTAATATGCAGGCACCACACAAATTTGTGATAGCGGGTAGAAGAGGAAACAATATCTACCACCTTCCTCTTCATCCTGGTAAAAATTTTGTGTGAGAGGATGTACTAGCAACACCAATCACATCATTTTCAACTGCTGGAGCTGTCCAGGCCCCTTCTTTGTATTCTGATGAAGGAGGAAGCCCAGCTGCAAATACATACTTTGTAGAAGGAATATATATTCATATACATAAATGAGACAACTGGTACCCCTAATTACAGGTTAGGGGCAGTCCTGCTGTGTACTTAGAAAGAATCAGGACAGAAATCTGATAGACAGGCAGCTATTTGGTAGGACTGCCTGCTCAGCACCTGGGAGCAACGCTGAGAGCTCATAAAGGAATGTCTTCATCTTCTCTTCACCCACCTCAACATTTAGGAAACTTCATTCCAGCAATTTTCAATTGTTATCTTCCATGACTTGCATCCCACATTGCTGTCCCCTCTTACTCATTTTTTTCACTTTTTTCACTTTTGATTTTGTGGGAACTTGGCCTCCTGTCCTAGCCACACCAGTGGTATGACTCTGTCCTCAACTTCTTGGTACCTTGTAAATATTTCCCCAGGTGAGAAAACTTGTAAAATCTAATATAATAGTTTGATTTTGAAAAATAAGAAAGATCTAAGAATTAAATATATTCTCCTCAGCTCTTTCAAATACACTTAAGCTTGAGTTAACTAGAAGTTTTTTGTGACATTGTCCTTAAGTTTACGGAGATCCTTTTGGATTTCACTTTAGGTTTTACTGCACAAAAGTCAGCTAGTAAAAAGGCTTCAAATATGATCAAAATTCAGATACAGCATGGAGACAGCACAATTTGCTGAGTAGAACTACACTTAAACCTCAGACATGACTGAGATATGGCTTACAACATACTCTACCATTTATTCCTGACAAGTAGAATTTTCCAGTCTAGTTTCTATATGATTTATCTACTATTTTCAAAGCAAAGCTTTGAAGTGTTTCATAGGTGTGGATATACTGTGCTGGAATGGAAATAAACTATATTGTTCCGGTTAGTGGCACCATTAAATCAATGATACTAAATATGAATGAATTTCGGATCTAATTAATCTGTCAGATTTCCTCGTGGGGCAAGCTGATCAGAATAATAAAAAGAAATTTCTTAAAGAAATCTTGGCATGAAAACAAAAAGTATTTGGTTGAATATAAGATCGCATTAGTTAATAATTTAAAATTTTCCTAACTGCTTAGACAAAGTCCCCCTTTCCATCTATTCTTACATTTTACTTGTTAAGACAAAGAGTATGAAATCACACAGGAACAAGTCCTGCCTCAATAAGGCCAACTTTAATATTTCATGTTCTGATTTGGGGAGAAAATGTATTTACTTCACTAAACCACAGTTTAATCCCTTAGGTAAATGGTTTGGACTAATACAAAAATGAATACCCTGTTTGTATAAATACGTTGGGAAAAATATTGTAAGTTTTTAGCTGAAGAGAAGACTATGATTAAAAAATAATTTTCTTTTTGCACCTTTGCTTCATTTTAGTTCACATGTAACTTCCAAAACTTTCATACAGAAAACCTGAAGCACTGAAAATCCTGCACCCTTTCAGAGTCACACTCATGTAGTTAGGATGAGGCCAATAGATTCTTGTGAAATACTGAGCCAATTTTTTTTTTTTTGAGTTTGTACATTGTAATTACCAGCTTTTTATTTTATCAAAGAACCCAGGAAAAACTGCAGTGGGACCTGGCTCTGTGTTGAAGAGTATCTTGGGTTTTGGGTTTTTTTGTCTACTTCCAGTGATAACCACAGATCTGGAATCAGTGTCAGCCAGATTTAAGGTCTTGAACATTATACTGAGAATGGTTTAGTTGGGTTTCTTTAAAAGGCAACCTTAACTTTCATTTTATTTTAAATGTAAATAAATACATTATCATATGGCACTTTATATATGTAGTTTACACTGTAACATCTGGAAAAGATTTCTTGTTTGTGGTTAGGGGTTCTTTAGAATTTTTCTTCTAAATAAACACTTTGCCATACAATATATAAAAGTTCTTATTCTGCAGATTTTTCAAATTTGTACCATGGGACTGGTGTCAGCAAAACTACATACTAAAACCATTAACAACGGAAAAAAAAATAGTAACTGTAGACAGGAACCGTTTCTTCATATGTACACATGTACTAACTATTCCAAGCTTAAGTTTCCCAAGAAATTAAGGTCAGCTGTAAAGTTTTGGTCACAGGATTACTTCAATCCAAATGCATTATCCAGACAGCTGTAGTTTATCTTATTATGCTTTGCTATCATCTTCTTTTGACTGGATGATGTCATTAGCAACTTTGATTTCTATGGTTTCTGGATTTAAAGCTTCTTTGCCGTTTTCTTCCTTTAGTGGCAGTTTCCTATCAGAAAAGAAGAAGAATCATGGTAACACATAAATAACACAATGTGAAATTTAGGTCTATAACACAGGTATGGCTTATATAGGTCACAGTGTAAAACAACAATTTTTTTTAAATTTTAAATAATGTATAATAGTTTTGTTATGAGCACTGAGGTTCTTTGCTTTTAAAGAAATTCATATCAACTCTTTCCATATCTATAAAGCCACAAGAATCACATTATAAGAACATTGCTGCTGCCCTGCAGAAAAATGAAGAATGTAATTCTTCAATAGCACAAAAGAAAAAGTAGAATGTCAAATTACTTGACCCAAGTCAGTACAGAAGTATGTGTTGCCTAGGATACTGTGAAACACTTACAGACAAGATTTTTGCTGAATCTCAATAATCTCTTATTTTATGTCTATTCTAAATGTAAATTCAATTGTATACAAAAGAACACAGCTATTATTGGAGATTAGGGAGAACTTCTTTTAGAGCAACGAGGTAATGGAAGCTATTATTTAGAAACTTCTACAATTTAATTTTCATGGATCAAATAGTGTAGTTTCATTAAAAACTTACAGCCCTTTCAAGATTTAGTGAAAACCCTGAAGATTTGGTAAAAGAGTCCCCACCCTCTTGAATGTGGTCTAATTCAAAAAAGGTCTTGAAAATCATTGATTCCCTACTGCCAGTAATTAGCTGTCAAAAATATAGCTGTCAGAAAGATGCATGGTTTACTGAGATGTTCCTGTAAAAATGTCTCCTGGGCATAATAGCTGTTAATCGTGATTCCAGTTTAGGTTTGCTTTCTGGTTTTTAACTAGGGAATAGTAGGCATTTGTCTTTTTTATTCATAATAACTGCTAAATGTTTCAGTAAATTTCCACTTTGATTGCTTTGATGTCCCAAAGAGGAATACAGTATTCAAAACCTGTCTGAGGAATCTCCTAGGACTGTCTTGTAATAACGGTGTTTAATAGCAGCAAATAAAACAATATCTGATTTCCAATCCTATGAAATTTAAGTTGTTGGAAATGAGCTAAGAAAGACGCTGCTTATGCAGAGGTTAAACAATGAGCACAACCTGAGAGAAATCAAAGAGAAGACTGACTTGTTCTACTAGAGTAAAATAAGTGGATGTATTATCAGATGTCTGGCTTTGAGCACAGAGGGACGTCTCTACTAATTGTCTGTTTCTCATGGCACACCCAAAGGAAACAGATTTCAGCCCACAGCAAGACGCCTGAAAGAATGGAAACAACAGAATCAACACAAATCTATTTTTAGCAGAAGGTAAAACCCTGGGGCAGAGGAAGAGCAGCTCGTGAGATGCATTTTAGATAGGCAGGCATGTGCACCAAACTTTTGATAAGGCAAAGCACTTAAACTAGTACTAAAAAAAAAACCCCACACTAATTTAATCTATTTTTAATAAAGGTAGAGTGATTTATCAATTGGTGATGCTGGAAAGGAACACATATTTAGTCAAAGGGAAAACTGGGGAGTTGACAGAATATACTGTGTGGAAATTTAAAGAAATTGGTTTAAGTGGATTAAGACCATGTTACAAATTATTTGAAATAGGAAAATTTGCTAGAACCATGTCAAAGGATGCTGGCATCACTGAAATGCATGTTTGTGCAAACAGTGTGATAAAATTAGCCTTGCTTTACATGCAAGCAAGGAGCAACAATCCAACAAAAGCTACATGCAAGTGAAAAATTTTACTCCTCAAAATGTTCCTCATCACAAAATCCATGCACCATTCTTGAACCCTATTGCATTTAAAAACATGTGTTTGATTTTTTTAATAGGATCGGAGTTATGAGTGCAGTTATCATTGGACATTGTTCTTTTTCCCTATGACAACATTTTTGTTATTTCAGATTTTTTATTTTGCTTTAAATACATATTTAATATCTTTCAACAGATTAAATAATTTTCCTCTTTCAGTTAATTAATTCAAGTTTAGGTGTTCTAATTATAATAATTTTTCTACACTTAATTTTTGTTCAGCAACATTTCTTTGAAAGAAGTTTATATTTTTCAACTGAGCAGATGAATCCTTTCAAATGTTTATTCATTTTACAATAAAAGTTTTGTTTGTTCTTTATATTTTTTTTTAAATCCAACGAAAGCCTAACAAAAGATTATTTCACTTTAATCAGATTCTGGCAGCTATCAATCATTAAAAACATTGACTTCCTTTAGTACTGCATGTGGCCTAACTTCAACTATCTGCTGATATAACTCAAAGAAATCTTCAACTAAAATATTTATTTTCTTATTTTATATTCAAATGGCTCCTAGCCATTTCTATACTGAAATTCATCCATCTTCATTAATACTAAGAGAAACTCAACCAATACTAGAAATATATTAATGTCAGACTAGGAATATAATAATTATGGTACCACACATTGTATGTTGTATTTTAATCATATTACAAAAGCTTAAATTGATTTCCTGCCAGCATGATTAAAACTTGTTGACTTGAAGGAAAAAAGTGCTTTGAGCTAATCTGTCACACATGGATTCCAAACATGGCTTTGACAATGTTCATCTGAGATAAGGTAAAAAATAGTTTGCCAAATACCATACTGAGCAATGTAATAAAGAATATTGCTGTAGGAGGAAGTAATCTCTTTACTAATTAGTTCCCATGACTTCTTAAATTGCATTTGAAGTTCTGAGTGTAATTTGCTATTATTCAAAATAATTCAATTAATTATTAAAAATATTTCATCTACTTTAACCTCAAGGCTTACCTTGCATACCTTTATGACTGGCAGAATTAGTCATAATGAATCCCACCTTTTTTCATTGCCTGCCTGAACTGTCCTTGAAACTTTTCTTTCCTGCAAGCTAAGTTCTTCCCTCCAAGATCCCTGTTGGCCATCCTCACCCTGACCATGTGCCTTCCTGGCTGCTGTTGACAATGTGTTTTTGTGTTGTTCCTACTGAGAGATTGACTTCTGCCCTATGGCATCTTCCCTTTGTGCATCTCCCCTGTACTTTACATCGCTTCTCTGTTTCCTTGGGCATGACCTGTGTCTGAGTCACAGGTCTTTCCATGTTCCCCTGGTACCAGTGGCGCTGCAGGTGTCTCACATGCACCGTCTCTTTTCATCTGCAGTTTCCCAAGTGACACTGTCCCAAATCTTTGGCTGAAATCTGTCCAGCTGTGCCTTGCATTGCTACCGCCTTTTGCCATTGGTTGTGAGGGAAGAAATTACCAAGAAGGAAACTGTCATCATTATTATCTCTTAGCAGTCCTGTATTTCCAAAGACATAATTCTCATCAAAATCCTTATCAATTTTTCCTGAGTTAGGTTTTTTGTTTTGTTTTTTGTTTTTTGGGTTTTTTTTTGGTTTTTTTTTTTGTTGTTGTTGGTTTTTGTTTCATTTCATGACAGTGGGAATTGATTCTTTCCCCCTCCACTAAGATAATACAATACTTTTGATTTTAACTTTCTCATATTTCACTCCTGTCAGGTAATGATTGTGACAAGCAGAAAGAAGTGAGTTGGTCTTTCCTGGTATTACGTCCCTTGTTAGATTCATCTCATTTGCAAGATCTGATGCTACAAATAGTCTTGAATCATGGTATATAACTACTGATACATCCAAGGCCTGCTGGACTTTCCCTACATTCCCCTGACTTTTTAGATGACTATGAGCTCTCCACTGTGCCCCTGATTATAAATTCTAATATGAAGAGCAAACATATCAGTAGTCATTCAACAGATTTAATTGTTATTTAATTAAAAGGTTTAATAATCATTTAATTAACACAAGTTCAAACTATTTGTACATAGCTTTGTCAAAAAACTGTACAGCTTAATGTGCATCTACTTAACACACTCCCTATTTACTACAAATATCAATGGCAGCCGACAACATACCTTTTTTTTAAAAATTGAAGATTCCGGGTTTTACAGTTTTACATAATGGCAAAACCAGAAATTTCTTCATATTTTCAGAGAAGGAAAAGACTTTTATAAGAACAGCCTCTCCTTTTAAAGAACATCACATTATTAACAGGTGAGTTTCTGTATTTACTACATAATTCCCTTCATAGACTTGACAGCTCTAAGATGTCATGAGGTAAGAGATCTTCACAACACAATAAATTGTTGTGCTCAAAGCAAAGAAAACTTGGAGGTTTCTTTAGTAATTTCATCTTAGGGCACAAGGCTGGTCCCATTATTGAGAGGGCAGCCAGAGTCTGTGAGTGCAGGTAAGAGCTGCTGTGGTTTCTGTACTAAGAGAAGGCTGCAGGACAAAGAAGGAGGTGTGAGGAAATGGAGCAAAGTGGCTGCTCTTCAGCACAATTAATCCAATTACACTCTGTGTACTTAAATACTGAGCTAAGCTCTCTGTCAAGTGTATGGAAGCAGGAAGGGGCCAGTCCAGCGAAGACCTGGGATCCTGGAGCACAGGATCCTTGTGCCCCATCTTCAGATGTGTGTGAGGGTGTGTGAGACTCGATCTAAGGAAATTCCTGAGAGCTGAGAGATTGTTCCCACAGAGTAGTTGATAAGTGTTGGGTGGGTGGTAAAGATCAGGGGCAATCAAGTTAAAAAATCCTTGTACTGTTATGCTCAGCCAGTGTATGTGAAGTACCATGATTTAGATCAATTATTGTAAAAACCAAACCAATCAAATGAACCGCACTTTGAGACACTGCATTGACACAGCAAAGCACTCTGGTGATGCTGAGCATCTGCCCTCAGGGTGTGGGAAGCCCAGAATGCCCACACAGCCAAGTGCAGCTTGTGTGAAACTCTAGGGAATATCAGAGTACTTACTCTGGTTCTGTGAGGGGAGTTGTCTCATTTGGCTCATTTACTGGACTCCCATCTTCATGGTTGGTAATTCTTTCATCTTCTGTTCTCATTTCCACTATTGGTTCTTTTGATCCATCTTTCCTAAAAATTATTAAAGGAGTCTTAGTCTCTTATCATCCCATTAACTACATACATTGCACATTACAAATTACTGAGATCCCTTCTCTCAAAAGTTGGCAAAGGAAAGGCAGAACTAATTATCAGTGACTAACACCACCAAGACACATTTAACAGCATGTTCCCAATTCCTTGAAGTCTTCAAAGCATCCTGTATCCATGGTTACTTCCCTAACTCTGTAAACATGATGAATTAGCATCTCAAAAGAGCATTTTGTTTATGACTAATAATAAGGCGACAGCTTCTTCATGGGAATTGATGTAAACTTCCCCAATCTAATATAATGAAAGTAGGACTTGATGCCTAGCTACACTTGAACTTTTCTGGCAGCATTAAAGAGCCGTTATGTGAGTATAAACACCACAAAAGTGTGCTTTAATCTCCTGAGGTTGTGACAACCCCAGCTGCCAGTGACGCAGAAAGTCCCTGTGTGGTAAAAATCTAAACCCTTCTGGTTTTGCAGGTAGAAAACATAGTTTCTATGTCATATTTTCCCCATTTTAGGAATAAGTGCTAGTCTCTCGCAAGCAAATGAATAAACATTGTGCTAATTAGACAATAAGGGAGAAGGAGAAGTATTGTTAGTATGGTTTTGTTGGTAACCACAGAACCACAGAATTTTTTGGGTTGGAAGGGACCTTTGCAGGTCATCTAGCAATTAGCATGGACATCTTCAACCAAATCAGGCTCCTCAGAGCTTCATTCAACCTGACCTCGGATGTTCCCAGCAATGGGACATCTAAACCCCTCTGGGCACACTTGTTCCAATGTTTCACCATCCTCATTGTAAAACAGACCTTCCTCACATCCAACCTAAATCTACCCTCCTTCACTTCAAAACCATCATCCCCTGTCCTTTCCAAATATCTGTCCCCATCTTTTTTTTCATAAATCCCCTTCAAAAAGGATGCAGAGAAGTCTCCCTGAAGCCTTTGCTTCTCCAGGCTGAGCAGCCTCAGTTGTCTCAGCCTGACCCCATAAAGAGGTGCTCCACCCCAGACTGACTCCAACGAGTCCATGTGTTTCTTTTCCCAAGGGCTGCTGAGCTGGATGCAGCACTCCAGGCGAGGTCCCACTGGAGTAGAGGGGCAGAATCACCTCTCCTGAATTTCTGGTCATGCTGCTTTTGATGCAGCTTGGGACACTTCTGATTTTTGGGATGTGAGTGCACATTGCTGGCCCATGTCCAGCTTTTCATAAACCACACTCCCAAGTCCTTCTCTACAGGGCTGCTCTCAGGAATGTGGACACAATATGGAAATATCTGTTCACTGCTACAGAAGTATTAACAACATTCACTAATTAACAAGACTTACTGAAAGTATTAATCAATTTGCATATAATTTTATCCTCAAAAGGCAGATCAGAAGATACCCAAGATATATGTATTTCCAAAAAGACAAGTGTTTTATTCCTATATCCTGGAACTGCATCAGCTGCAGTCTACAAACAGAGGGTTCTTTACATTCACTTTTATAGTTAACAGACTATTTTCCGAACTGTGATGTTGCAGGGAGCTGGGTTACGGACCACAACAAAGACCTGGCCATGTTCTTCTCTAATCCATATCTCACATTTTCATAGTTTCTGCAAGATAATGATAAAACAGGCTTTTGCAACAGGGGAATCAGAAAAACGCTACCATCCATTGATAGGTATCCTTAAGGAAAATCTTTGTAGGTTAATGAGAATATAGCCCAGATATTTTTGTGGAGAAGAATTAACAGGTAGAAGTCTAAAAGACTCTGTCTATTAAAAAACAAACAAACAAACAAACAAACAAACAAACAACAAACCTACATGTGTTTATTTATCTCTGCAAGTGACATTTAAGATACCCAAATGGATATAGAGCTCCTTTTGGTAGATAATGTACTCAACTTCCATGGCTACCTCATACCTGGGAAAAGATTGGATGTCTAAGTTGGTGCGATGGGATTAAGTTCTTCTTGTTTTTTTGATACATTTACAGTCTTACAATGATTGCATGACAAAAAGCCTAAAAAAGATGTTATTTGTGACCAGCATTCACACGCATTTACAGAAGGTACAAGCTATGTAACATTTCGAATTCTGAAGAAGGGAAAATGATTTGTAGGAAATCCATTATGTTATGGGTGTCTGTGTGTATGTAACATGCATTGTTTCATCAGCATTCATTATTATAATGGAAACATATTTACTCTCTCCTCTCTCCTCTCTCTCATATATATACTATATATATATTACTTACTACAATCAAAATGTAACCAAGAACCATATCACAATGTGTTTTTTTGTGACCAACCTAGAATGCAAACCAACATATTTAAAATGAGGAAATGTCAGTGTATTTCAGGAAATATCAGTTGCCATGATATAAATTCAAACACTGACTCTTCAAGTCTGTCCTGAAATTTTAGTCTGACAGTTTATTAATGCAGAGAACAGGCTAAAATAAGAACTGTCCCAAATATTTTCAGGTCTGACTGACTGAAGATCACTCTGACAAGGAAGGAAATATGATTAAATAACAATGTTGTTCTTGCAAAAGAAGTGCCACAGAAGAATTAATATCAAGAGACCAGCTCAATGTTTTTTTTGGGACAGCATGGAATGGCATTTGGGTATAAGATGTGGATACCAAGGTATAAACTGCTGTCAAGTGACATTTGCAGCTTTATCTGCCTAAGGTCTTCCCATTCAGGAGGGTCTAATTCATAGCTGGTCACCCCTTGAATGGGAAATTAAAGCATAAAATGAGGTGCTGTGCTCAATAGGAAAGGACAGCTGAGTCAGAGCCAGGAGCTTCACATCTTGATTCTATTGATCTGGACAGGGTGGCTTCACATGATGGAAAAAACACTGCTAGTCCTTCTCTTAGTGTCAGACGTGGAATTAGGGAAAAGCTTTTTTATGGCATAACTTCTCTTCAGAAGCATTATTTGACATAAATACTCTGTGTTCGCTCACAACTGGTTCTGCTCTGTGCAGCTGTTTCTCAAAGGGAACCTCTTTCAAGAAATCAACCAAGATGTGCAGTCAAGTAACCAAAGAAAGACACAGTCTGAAGTCAGATAGCCAGAATTAAACCCAAAAAAGACACTCACACATCTCCACTACTGGCAAAGGAGATGACTGCTACATCTGTGAGTAATGAGGGGTGCAAGCTCTGCTCTGCTCTGCTCTGCAGGCATCTGGAGATGGGTGGGATCTAGAAACTGCAGGATTAGGAACAGGAGGGACTATTGGGACAACCACATACCAATTGGAGCAGTGAATGTTATTAAACCACACACAGACAGTGTTCTCACAAATATTACAGTGTAGGCGTGAGCTGTCTACCAGATGAACAGGATGAGGGAATTAGGTCATTTTTCTAGTGAAAAGATGGAACTGTTGAAAAGGAAGGATCATAAGCAATCTTCTCTCCAGTTTACCTATTGCAAACTCAGTAAATGTCAGCTCTCAAAAGTGTGATTTTATGTAATCAGTACTTTAACCATTTTGCCAGAGATCTCACTTATCCACTCTAATAATTTAAGAGCTCATATTTTCACATGAAGGATCAGTTAATTCACATTTGTGTGATGGAGTAGCCACTACAGAGGAGTATTTTTGAGAATCAGGATTGTTTATTTCCCACTCATTTTTGGCAAACACTGACTTTTGCTATGAAGAACAATCACACTCACAACATCCAACTCAGCCCTCCTATTAAAAAAAAAAAACCAAAAAACAAACAAAACAGCAACAACAACAACAACAACAACAACAAAAACAATGATACCTTTCATTCCTAAAACCTACAGAGAAGAATCAAGATTTTCCATCAAGTGCTATACCTAAGAAGAAAGACTCTCTCACGGATTTTCTATAATGCCATGTCCTTCAGTCCTGGATTTACTGGGACTGTCACAACCAGAGGCTGAGGTTTTGGGTGTTAGCAGCTCAAAGACGGATTTGCAGAAGAGGAGTTACAATGATCTGTTACCTGTTTCTCATGAACCAAATCACGCCTGTAACTAGTACTGGATTACAATTGATTTTCTTTGTGTCAAGATGGACAAAGAGGTCATCCTAAACTGAGCTGTATTATCTTCCTTTTTTTGTGTCTCAACTTTTCTTTTTAAAAGCAATAAACAACTCTAGACACTGCAGAGAAACACTTTTCCAAGTGCTAGAAGCCTTTTATTAATTCCCTTTGCCACACCACAAAACGGCCATAAAGTCAATACAAATTGGACAGACAGCTTTTTCTTTTAAGGATGTTTTCAACACACATGATAAATACTCACAAGTAAGCAGCTTTCCCTTCTTCCAGCTCTTTACTTTTTCCACTTGAGCCGCTCTTTTTCCCGCAGATCCTCCTGGTGATGCACATGAGCAATCCGCATTGTCGTACAAAGAAGCAGCTGACATCAGTCACAACCAGGATTAACAACAGGGCTGCCACTCCCAGGCCAATGACAGCACCAAGTCCAAGACCATTAAAAAGAGTGTCTTGAAAGAAAGAACATTGACACTTATTAATAAAATTAATCCTAAAATAGCATTTTCTAAGACATGGGTCAGAAGACTAAAGGATGCTTAGGAATGAACCATTCAGAAATTATTAGAAATAAACACTCCTGATGATTAAATATATATACCAACTGATTAAAATCACAAAAAAACCTATCTCTTCTGCGTAATATTTTCCCATTGCCAAAATTCCAGTAAGCACACAGAGCATAAATGGCAATATTTAATAACAAATAATGTCACGTCTAAACATTCCATGACTGAGAGTAGCAATAAACAGCCTGAGGAAAATATTTTAAATGTTCAACATGAACACTGATATAAGTTGTCATTTCCTACAATGCATATATAATTAATTAGCAGTGGTGCTAAGCAGAATTACTGAAAGGTTTAAGAGAGTATAAAAACAGTATTTATTCTTGTAATTTTCTGAATTAAAGGAGAGTGAAAGTTAATTCATATTATTTAATCTGCAAACTGTTGCACACACTTAGTCTTAAATAAATTAGTATCGGAGAAAATATGCATATCATCAAGTGATTATAGGGTTAGGACCTCATCTGGTTCAGTCTTGTACCTTGAAAATGCAATCATACACTTCAAAATAAACACATTCCACACCTGATCTTGCTTTCTGTGTTTGAATTATAAGGGCTGATGTTTAGCTAATTTCACTTCATTACAAATATCAGGAAAAATATTTTAATGTTTTGACTCATTTGATATTCCCATGACAGCAATGCTACAAACCCTTTTGAACAGAGTGATTCTCAGGAGCCTGTGCAATCAGATGACACTTATTCAGGAGAGGACTTGTGTTTGATAAAGAATGAGGGGAGGAAAAGCCTTCTCATGCACCCAGCTCATTCAATAAGATGCCAGACTATCAAAAATTGGCCAGGGACAATTGCCTGGTGTGACACTGTGCTGAGCAAACTCCCCAGGGGGGTGGAACTGGGTGATTTTGCCATGGGCATTGCCCACCAGCACTGGGGCTCCCAATTTCCACCTGCAGCTCTGCCTGCTGCCAAAATAGGAGCAAGATTATTCTGACTGGAGATCACTTGAATCCTGTTGTAACAGACACCAAACCATTACATAAAGTAACATAATATAAATGTTTTAATTGGGTTAGTATTACCTTTCTCTTCTTTCTTTTCCAATTCTCCTATACACTATAGATAGTTTTCAGATTAAGCATAGCACTTAAGCTTTCATATTTCTGCTTAACCATTTTTAATGACAATATCTTTACCATTTCAAATATAATTTGAAAGTTATTTTCTTGCAAGCTTCTAAATCAATAAATATATATTCTTAGTCTAGTCTTTGTTTAAAACTCAAAAATGGAAAAGTAAAAACTTTTCTC
This sequence comes from Malurus cyaneus samueli, assembly GCA_009741485.1. NCBI lineage: Eukaryota > Metazoa > Chordata > Aves > Passeriformes > Maluridae > Malurus > Malurus cyaneus. The sequence continues at coordinate 105,176,528 of CM019214.1, read as the reverse complement.
AAAAGAAGGGGAAGATTTTACTTCTTAAGCAATCGATTTCATTGTCTATTGTATGGGTTATTTTATTATAGAAATGTTCTTCAGAATGTTATTATGCAACAAGCTAGGATTCAGTGTATGTATTTACATGCATGGATAAGCAGAAAAACAGATATTACTTCAAAGTTATTTTCCTTTGTTCAGAAAGACTTAAAAAACACTACATAAATTACAAAAAAATGGCACAGCACTGAAATTATGTATCATTTATGCAGTGCCCCATCAGCAATGTTGTAAGTTGTCATTTTGCAATAATTTGTTTTCTTTCCTTTTTTAAACATCAACATTCCTACTTAAATATTGTAATTTCTGGTACTTCTTCAAAAACTTATTTTATCCCTACATCCTCCCACCTATTTGGCGACTTTCTTTGTAAACTTCAGTCATTTTTGTTTATCAGTCTGAATTGTCAGGAAGACATAACCAGATTTTCAATTCCAGTTTATTAAAAAGCTCATGTATTTCAACTGATAGAATACCAGTAAATTCTATAGTCTGTTTTTTAGACATAATACAGTGAAGAATTAACCTCTGTATCTTCTCAACCACTAAACAGAACATGTAGGAGAAAAAATAGGTTTATTTAATTCATATTTTAAAAGGGATTCAGGGTTTTTATTCTGGTTTAGTTTTAGGGGTTTTTTTTTTAATGCAATGTTAAGAAGTTTTTACTATGAAGAGATACATTTCTCACTGTTGTGAACCACACTTTCAGTGTCCTTGGAACACTGTGAAGTGGCAAGGTTCCCGCTCTAAGTGATTCAGTGCCAGAAATGTCTGCACAGTATTCTCACTGGCAAGTGAAAGAAATGTTTACAGTAGCAATATCATTCCTTTGTATAATATTTGCCAGAGTTGTAGGGGAGACTCGGTTCTTCATTTTTAATCTGCTTAGTAGAGGTCAGACATCTGAGACATAAATATTTGACTGTTGTATATTTCTCCATCTCTTTATGATTAATGGTTTCCTTTACACTCAGCATTCCCCATCTTTATCCCTACTGCCCTACCAGCCCTGAGCTGTATTTGCCCTACTTGAACCCCTTTTGTTCCTGCAGGTTTCTGCTTCATAAGTGTGATTTCTTACAACTGCCAGCACTTCTCCAACATTTCTCTCCTTTATCTCCTGCACCCCAAAGAGTGACAGGAATGTGGCCAAATTCACTGGTGGGGTGAGAACTGTGGCTGTCATCAGCCTTCTCACCTGTCTGAGGATCTTATGGACTTTCTTCTGAAAACAGGAAGAAACTTCTGAAAGCAGGAAGAAACTGGACTGTGTTTTAAATCGATCTGTGTTATGGTTTATCTTTAAGATTTTTTTTAAAGTCCATCTGTGGCTTAATTCTGTTCTTTTTTCAATTGCTTTGACTTTGTGCATGCCTATCTACTCCCAAAAAAATCAAGTGTAAAACTAATCCCAATTACTATTAAAGCAGATTAAACCTCTCCTGACTGGTTTCAAAAATCATATCCTAATATAGCTACAGTTTCAAAACAATTCGAATTTTTTTCTCTATATATTGGGACATCAACAGAAGTTCTAATTCTGTGACTGGATAAAATAGCAATGTCGTACTACAAACAGCCTTTCCACCTATTTTGAAAAACAACTCTGTTAAAAAAAGTGTTACCCTATTTTTTTATTACTATTATTAATATTATTACTATTATTATTTAAAGTTATATTAAATAACTTATTTTAAATATTTGGGGTTTTGACAGTTTCCCAGGATGTACCAAACAGACTTAATATAGTAGTTTTACTTTGTGCTCTAAGGTAACAAAGTGTTTACGCATTACATACCTTTTTATTTTCCTAGTTGAAAACAAACTTACTTTAAATCATAAAATTCCAATGTTAATATGAGAGAATCAGTCTTGTAGAAATTTTTTCAAAATTTTTATTGTATACCTCACTTAGCTGACTAATTATAGAGGACCTTCTTAACACTACTTGGTTAAAAAAAAAAAAAAAAAAAATCGAAAGTAGAAGTTCCATAGTTTTGAGTCAGTTTTAATTACAATTTGTAAAAAAATGTGTTAAATTTAAAATTTTATTGTTTTGTCATACAGAATGGGGCATAAACAATTAAATATCTTGCCGCAATGATGAAGGAAACTGACAACTTTAAAGACACTTTTTTCATCCACTTCTTCAAAGAAGTGTTAATCAATGAATACTTATGGAAATAAGATTGAAAACTCTCAGGAATAATAAAAAAAAAATTAAAAAAAAAATCTGAAGCAAGTTTCTCTAAGTGTCATTGAAAGTTTTGGAAATTTTCAAGTTCTCTCTTATTGAATAAGTTATGTTTCTAATGATTTCCTATTAGATAATTGAACATTTTTGCAGAAATCATTATTTGATGAGAAAGAGGAAACAAGAGCTTTGGCAAGTAAAACAGAATTTTCCAGTGAAAAGAACTGAGTGAAAAGATAAATTTTCTTGACTGTCAAATATAAATTTGGACTGCATTCCTTTAAGGGCTCTGCCCCAGATTCTCTAAGGGGAACAGGTTAAAAGGGAGTCACCACCTGCGCATGTGTACAGAATCACAGAATATTTGTGCTGGAAGGGACTCAAAAGCTCGCACAATTCCAAATCCCCAGCCATGGCAGGGACACCTCCCACCAGAGCCCCATCCAGCCTGGCCTTGAACACTTCCAGGGATGGGCAGCCACAGCTTCTCTGGGAAACCTGTGCCAGTGTTCAGTTACACTTCACACACGGCAAACTAAAGCTTTGCTTCTGCACAGGAACCACACGTGCAACACTGATATATTTGGGCTGATGTTACATGAACATAAGTCCTGTGACAGCATTTTCCTGTTCCCTTACAGAATCATGTTGTATAAATTCAATTACTGTTACAATAAAATAGTAATTGCAAGCTTTATGATAAGCAGGCTGCATGAGCAGGGCGGTGGAACAAGGGGATCTCCATTGGTCCCCTTCAGATCTTCAGTCATATTGAGTTTTGCTGGGAAAAAAAGCAAGTTAGCACCTTCTTCTGCCTTATTCCCTTCCCTTCTCCTTAGCAGACATGGATTGGAGGTATGATGAAGGACAGATGATTATCCATAGTTCCCTTTCACAGTAACTTGAATTTTTAAGGAAAAAAAAAAAAAAAGAAGGGCTATAAAATACTTTGCTAGTTTATGGGGTAACACCTGGCTGGTACATGCACATCGAACTGAGTTATGACATATGTTTGTCCTCTCTCTCAAGTCAGTCACAAAATAAACTGCTCTCAAGCTAAAGTAAAAAAGTGGAAATTATGAACTACAGTGTGAAATTGAAAATACTGCACTGGGTCATGGCAGGAAGAAAACCACTCTTGTTTATCATCTTGAACTACCCTGTTGTATTGACCCTTAAAAAGGTGCCCAGCCATGATGGTTATTTTTGCACTGCCCATGAATATTGTCTTTGATTTTGTATCTGATCTTGAACTTTTCCTAGACTCAAAGGCTTACAAAATGCCTATACTTATTTAAAACCTCTCAAAACACAGAAAACATAGATCTTCAAATTTTCTATCCATTGATGAGCACCAAAACAATCATGATGCAGTACGAAAAAATTAAACAGCTGTATAAGGTTTTCTACCAGTTAGTAGTAAAAAAGTGGAAGGCCAAGACCATTGCTAGAACAAGTTGTGCCAAGCTAAAGATCTGGAGAGAGGAAAAAACCCAAATATATCCACATCCGAAAAACAAGCATATCATAAGTGAAACAAAAAGGGCAAAACCAAAAGGATTTACCAGAAATATTACAGAATTCCTGACTGGTAACATGCATCTCTGGCACAGGTCCATCCCAGATATAAAAATATATAAAATACTATGAGGAGAGTGTCACAGGCAAGGAAGGTTTTTCATTATATCTGATATCTGTATTTCACTGTGCTTTAATGCTTTGCATTTCCTTCATTGAAAATGGATACACCTAAACTGTGGGACTTGCACAGCTTTGCTCACTGCATGTCAAAGGATCTTCCTCTCCAACAGGAAATGTCCAAGAGGGATTTTAAACACAGCTTTTTTTTGCTGTGGCTGATCAGGATGCCCTGTGGGACACCCATCACATGAAGAAGAAAGTTGTTTTGAGTAGCGTGGGAAGGTAGCACGTACTCAGCTTTTTTTACAGGAATTAGAAGAGAAACCTTAGCCTAGCTTTGCACAAGAGCTTCCCATTGCTAAACACTCCTGTTCCTTACTGAGATAAAATTCATGGCAGGCAAAAAGGAGTAAAGTACCTATGATCCCTCACCCCTAACTAAAGAAGCTCCAATGCTTTGGCTGCCACAGCCAGAGCTCCATGACCTGTTTTTAGCAATTTATATCTATAAAACTCAGCTCTTGGGCCAGGTAAGTGCCCAGGGGCATCATGTCTTCCTTTAAATGAAATAAACAAACCACTACGTCTGCAATATCAACTTGCAAGAAATCATTAGGATTCTGTGCAACATTTACTGGGGGACTGTTGGATGCAAAAGAGAATGTGACAGTAAGGAGCATTCTTTTCTATTCCATTCCTTAATACAGAAAGATGGTAACAAGGCTACAGTTGACATTAATTGCAATGCTTTTTCTTCCTCAGTGATTTTTCCTGTAACTCTCTGCTAGGACAGATACTGCTGAAGGGCAGTGAACAAACCACATGGGTGTGTGCTCTGTACTGCACGACAGAGTAATGTGTTCTGACAGGGACACTTGACACACAGCTTTGAGCTTTGAAAAAGAAGGGGACAGGACTACTGGCTTCCTCCAACCTTTTTCTACCCATAAGTGACAGATCTTCATTGTTTTCCATCTCATCTTTTATTTAATCTCCAACGAAATCTGAGCCAGAATGAGCCAGGGGAGCCTGTAGTGCCACTGGGATCATCACTTACACAGATGGGAGTTACTGAAGTAAGTGTGTCCAAAATGTTGTATTTTTCTGATGGTTATCTGAGTGAAGGAGTTTTCTTCGTTATGGCTGAGATCCTCTTGACAACAAGTTTTCTGAAATTACTTTTTTCCTTTCAATTTTACAAGAAAATGTCTTCTATTATGACTCTCTCAGGATACTGAGTAGGACTTGAGTTCTCATTTACTCTAATGGCCCTTTTACAACATTTTTCTTAGGAAGGTGTCTTAATAGACATAAATGCAGTAGCTAAATAAAAGAAATGTAATGTAAATAGCAGCTTGAGTAAATGTAATGTAAATAGCAGATTCTGGTAACAGTGTCTTCTCTGTGGCCATTGAGGGATAACAAGGGAAAGAAAAAAAAAGAAAAAATATGTGTTGTGAAATTGTTCCCTGGAGTTGTCACTTACTATTTTTTTAAGCGAAGTTTTAGAAAATATATTCCTGGCATCATCAAATCACCCCTGACCAGACTTCAGAATCATTTCTATCATACCCAAAGAGTTATCAGGCTACAGCTACAGCCCCATTTTTTATGTATTCACTCAGTCACCGTGGTAAAGGGTACTTTTTTTTAGTATTGCCTCCTGTCTGAAGCCCCAGAAAAATGCAGAGAGAGAGAGAGAGATACCCATCCTCCTGTGCCCTGAGAGGGAAAAGCTGCACTGTGGCGTTCATGGCATCAGAACTGCACCCAGGTTTTCCAAAGCCTTGGGGAAATAAGTTTCTGTGTCCCAGTTTCCTCCACTCAAACTGACAGCAGATTTACTGAACACATCTCTTGGAGGAGTTTCTAAGAACTTCTGCAGATTAATTAAGATTGATGTGAATATTGAGAAAATGCACACTTATGTGTGGTTTCGGTACTGATCTTACATACAAGGATAAATTATTTTAATTGCTTCATTTAGGAGAATTCAAAATCACGCTGTGCACATATCCCAGAGACTTGAGAGATTTTTCCATCTTTATAGTGGATGACAGCTCTAAGCAGAGTACTGTAGGCAGGAGTCCTGAAAAACAGTTAAACTATCTTGGGACTTTATTTAAATTGATAAAATATTTCAGGTTTGACAGAATTTTCTTTAAGACGTATGTAAATTCTCAACAGTTTTGAGAAGTAATACTTGGAATAATATTTTAAATATATAATTATTTTATGGCATTAGCTACTAAAAAACCAAAGTTTAATATTACAAGCTCTGTATGGTGCATGTTTTTACTTGAAAATGTTAGACTGCTACCACTGCAACTTCCAGCAGAGTACTACTTGGTTGGGTATGGCTTTTCCCAGTATTAAAATTGGGATTTTTTTTTAAGCCAGCTCTGGGGATACAACTGTTTCAAATCAAGCAGATTAAATCAGATTTGATTAAGCTCAGGCTGCATTATTATACAGATATTGCACATATTTACTCCATTAGTGCAGTAGCATGGCACCACCTGATATGAACCAAACTTAAAATTCAGGAATCCTAATTTTAGTTACTCTGATGTTTGTAGTGGTGTGTTTTATGTTTTGATTGTTTTGGTTTTAATATTTACCCTTGGATAAAACTGTTAAAAAATACTGATACAATGCTAAAAAACCTCTTCAGATACAAAATATATCATGTAGATAATACAAGAAAAAACCCATTTATCAGCAATAAAGAAAATACAGATAGAAATGCTTTAAGTCAGTTTCCTTTATTACAAAAAATGAAGACAGAAGTTATATGAACTAAAATGAACTTTGAACAACAGATGAAAGACACATAAAGTTACATACATTTCTTGACATTATGTTTGGAAAGGTGCTGAGGGACATCACAGTTACACCATGCACATGTTCTTCAGGGAAAATGCAGAGATGACAACAAGTGCTGCATGCATGAAACAAATCAGTGGAGCAAAATGACAGTGAATCATGAACAAGAAAAAAATAAGCTATCTTTCACAAATTAAAATGAACTGCTTTAAATCCATTTCTTTTCCTTGCCTTTGACACTGTTTTAGAAACAGAAACTTACAGATGTTGCAGTGTATCCAATATTTTTCACAGAATTAGTTTTTAGCACATTTAATGCATTTTCATTTGTAATTCTGTTGGAAACATACACTCAGCGAGATTTACTTTGCTTCTAATATGGGAACTTAATAAACACATTAAAATTAAAATTTTATGAAAATAAAATATGCACTGGAAATTGCCTCTACAAAAATGCTATATTTATTTTTGTAAAATAAATATACAGAGCTGTTAATAAGAATATCGTACAACATAATGGTAGTATGGTGGCAAGAATTACTGCTACAGGTTTTTGGGACATTGGAAGGCTACAATAAATGAACAGAAATGGATATTCCTGCCTCTGTTTCTTGCTCTAGTTGTAAAATATCTAAACTTAGCATAGCTCCCAAGTGTACAGCTTCCATACTGCTACTCTTTCTAAATACACAAAGATGGTTGATCTCTACATTTGATATTTGATGCCATCAGCTTTATATTAAGATCTCAGTGACATTAAAGGGAAAAGGTGACTTTCCATCACTTATATGTGGCATCAGATAAACGTGCAGCAAAGGAAAACTGAGCATTCCCTACATGCCTGAAGAAAAGGAATGGATGAAGTAAATGTGGTAAACATAAATGAACTCTGAATGTACCAAAGATTTCAGAGATGTCATTATAGACCTCAGAAGCTAAATTTCTCTATAACATATTCAGCTTGCTTCCTAAAACTAATATATTTTTTTCCTTTGCCCATAAAATTCCTGAAAAAAATGAGCAATCAGAAATCATCAACATACTGGGCAACTCGTACAGAACTGGCAACTGGCACAATCACAAATCATTTACGAAGCTCCACTATGTCTTTTAAAAAAAATAAAACTGTTTTTTCAGGCTTATTAGTTCATTTCACATTTGCATGCACATTTGAGTCATGCCTATGCAGGTTTCCATGATGTAAAGAGAGTGCGTAGTAAGACCCTGAAAACTGACTGAGTATTGGTCATAAGGTAACATGTGTAATTAAATCACTATATCTGTTTATCTTTTAAATAACTATTGTTCACATGCATATTGTATTTTTTTTTTGCATCAGTGCTTGGCCTTATATTTTCAGAAGAAAATTAAATGGAATGTTATTTTGTTGTTTGGTAATAGTAAGTTTTGCACGCCTCATAAAACCACTCAGAAGTTATATTTTATTTCCATTGTATGCAATATACTTGTCTATTTCTGGGCAATATTTTTCCTACTTAGAGAGACAGCCATTTATATTCTATTAACCCTAGAGCAGTAAATAAGGGATCGCATTTGAAGTTACATTATGTAAATACTTTGATTTGTGAACAATTTGTAAATGTTATGAACTTGTCAAAACTCTGGAAGCAAGAAAGACAACAAATAAAATCTGATTAGGAAAGAAGCCAGCCTTAGACTCAAAAGGCTGTAAATCAGAACATTTAAGAAATACTGTTCCTTAGAGATAAACTACTATATCACAGACTAATCACTACCCTTTTTAAGTTTCTGTGCCACCAATTTGGATTTAAGGCATAAGTTCAGCATAGAATACTTTAGGACCTCAGTCTTACAGACAGTTTAATATTAGCATTTCAAAATATGTGACAATGTTAAAAAAAAAGGATAGCATTTTACACTGACAGTCATAAGACCTAAAATCCCTTTTACAATTACAACATTTAAAGGAACAAATTTACTTATCTAACATTTAAATACTAATGTCAGCAGTATATTGAATTCAATTTGTGAAGACATATTTATCATTTTAATAGAGTTTAAATTACAATTTTAAGCTGTTCAGTCTATACCTATGAATTATAATTTAATTTGAAAATGTCTCTCTTCATTTTTTTCCTCATTCTTGTCTGTAAGAAGTCAAGACTTTAAAACCTTCTGTATATTCCCACAGATTGTTCAAAATACTGGGAAAAAATCTTACTCCCATTGTTTTTGAAGATATAATTATGAAACAGGCAAAAAGAGAACTACAAACAAAGCTGTATTAGTTATTCATCTCAAGAGATATATGACAACCCAAGGACATTATTCTCTTCCACTTTTTCTTTCTCATTACAGAGGTTTTGGGTCACTGCCCAGAACTGCCTGGCTCTGTCACATAATCTCTATAATATTGGCTTTACTCATCCTCTTTTGATTCTGATGGGAAGAGGAGGGCCAAATGAAAAAGACCACATTCAAAGTACTTGATAACCTCAAAATACAAAGCATAGAATAATTCAAATTGGAGCAGACCTAAAATTTCTCTCACTTAACGGAAGAAATTTATGTAGTTTCCAGATGAAGCTACTATCACTTGGAAAAAAAAAAAGATAAGTGATCCAAATTTGTCCCTTTATCCCACTGGCATTGTGACACTGAGGATAAAAGCCAACTTGCCATTTATAATGTATATTTAGCTTCTAAAATTTCTCAAGGCTTTTCATTATCTCCTTCACAGTATGTTTGGAGAGTTCACAGTCGATCAGTCTCTGCGCCCTAATTCCTATCTTGTCTTCTTATATACTTATCTACAATGTTAGAATGACTTGCTAAGATAATACATTCATAGCTCATAAAGAGCTCTTCAAATGTCTAACCAGAGTAGAAAAATGATACAGGAATTTTCATTTTTCTGCCTTTATAGTAGTGTCCTGTCCTGCCTTATTTAAAAAAAAAATGTAAGAACAGTGACAAGCATATGGAAGGTGAAAATAGGTTAGACAACATTCAGTAGAATAGCATTAAGGTTTCAAATTCTAGAAAATTAGGAAAATTAGGTGAAATAAGTAAATACTGGGATCAGACCTCCTGCACAACCTTAATAAGACCCTATTTTATTTTTCAGTTTATGGGACCATGTAAGTTTTACTCAAGACTCTTTATTCCAGTGGCAGGTGCTCATTACTTTTGACTGGATCTGCAATTTGGTTTTCTTTACTGTTCAGAACAGCACCTGTATATCCTCAAGAGAAGATTCTACTCCTTCAAGTTCACACAGCGCCTGTCTTACAGTGGGATCAGAATGCAGAAGGGATGTGACTGCAAAAAGGAGCCCCTAAAAAGAATTTGCTGCTCCCCTGGACCAAAAAGGAGACCCCGTGTTTGTGCAGCACAGAACTCCTGCAGACTGACAAAGATCCCCCAGCAGAAGTTTGTGGTGTGCTTGTGCTGTGGGTTCCTGTCCCCTTAGTGCCTACTACAGCATCTGCTAACCAAATATTAGCCAAACATCAGCTCTCTGACAGAAAATAGAGATATCCTTGCAGTCTTTCTGTTTTGTTACCACAGAAAGCAATAGTGACAACAACAAACATTTTCACTATCTGTATTTTCAAAATGATAATGGAGAAAAAAATAAAACCTCTTGCAAAGGCTCCTGCCCAAGGTGACCTATACACTAACAATAAATTTAGCACTATCAACAGCACTTGTCTGAGTTATAGTCAATCACAAATATGTTCTCAGATCTGAAAGGATGTGGAAACTTATGTGTACCTAGTAATTCCAAATCTGCTAACACAGTTAAAATGAAAAGTTTCATTTAAAAAAAAAACCAAAGTGCTGCATCCTTTCACATCAACCTCTCCAGGCTCCCCTTGCCACCATACTTTAAATATTAGTCTGCAGCTCANAAACTACCTAGCCTTCATTAGTTACCGTCTCTTGGTTAAATAAACACATAATCATTTGAAAAATAAATAGTTTATATTGGAAGAATAACACTTATACAAGCAAATTATGAAGTCAATACATTCACGTTGTTTGTGCATGGAAAATGGGTTTTCACTCAACTGACCCTAAATTGGAGCCCAAAATTTCAACTCCTACAAAATTAGAAGAGGAAATGTCTTTCTTTACCATACCACGCCAGGCATTTGTTGATGTAATTAATTTCCAAGTAATGTCATGACATTAGGCTAAAGTGACAAAACATAAAGGCAAAGGCCACAGATGGAAAAGCGGCTCGACTTAACACAGTGAGAGATTTTCTGCAGATCACAATGAAACCAGTGTTTTTTAAATAACAATCTTTTGAATTCCAGCTACTTCAATTAACTCAATATGTGAATTCTTTTTAAAAGTATTTCTGTCAATAAATTAGTCCCTAGACTTACACACATGCATTCTGAAGACATACTACTTGAGACATTTTCTAAAATGAGTGTAATTTGGTTTAGATGAGGAGAGGTTTCATTAATGAGGTGTTAAAGACTTCAAAAAATATATTGACACTGGCAAAAATCATCATAATCAATATTTCTTAGAAATAAGAAAATCCCATAACTGGGTGAGGTTAATAAAATATTTAAATTTGACCAACTAATTTCAAAGTCATAATCTTTTTAAACCCCAAATAGTATGAATGATAAGGAGTAAAAATCAACACATACAGTTAATTTATCATGTTTGTTGTATTTAGTAAAAAATTGAAGGGAACAGTTTTAAAATAAATATTTAATTCTGCCTTAAATTTAAAATGCATTGCTTTCTTGGGTTATCATGTATGCAACAGAGAAATGAACCATAAACTTTGACAACTATATAAATTTTAAAATTAAATATATGCAATAAAATATATACGTGAACTCTTACAAAATCATTTTCTTTTCCTGAGGTTTTCTATACACTGCTGCAGAGCTCATAAGCCATGCTTTTAGTGTGTAAAATAGGAAAAAAACACTATTTCCATTTTTACTACAGGTCAAAATTGAACCCCCTGGAGCTTCCAAGTCCAACAGATGTCATGAAATGAAATGTGGCACCTTTGCAGTTACAAGAAGTGACTGGTGGGCAGGGACCTATTTTATGTGCCGAGGAATGACAGTGGAGAGGCACAGAAAACGTTTTTGAAATTAAACACTACCAACTAAAGCAATCACTAAATAATTAATTAGGGAAGACATGCTTGTTAAAATCCATTAGAAAGTACAAAACATGTCTATATTCACAGAGCCATAGAATGGCCTGGGTTGGAAGGGACCTAAAAAATCATCCAATCCTTTGCTGTGCACAGGAACACCTTCCACTATGCCAGGTTTCTCAGAGCTCCATCCAACCTGGCCTTGAACATTTTTTATTAGGAATAAAGTTTTAAGTACCTTGTGTCAGGAATCAACAAAAGGACAACCCTTTGCAAAGGATTAATGCACAATGAGAATACTCTCCTGAAAGACAAATTGTGGGTGTACCTGGAAAGTCTTGCAACTGACAATGGTAAGGTCTCTGCATGGATTTCTTAAAATCAAAATCTGGTTGAGAAAATAGAATCAAATCACGTTGATCAAATTCAGTAAGTCAGATTCTCCATGTTCTGTCAGACCAGGGTGCCAAGCATAATCTGTTGAATTTGTCACAAAACTCACCAGGTTTCCAAAAAAGCCAGATGAATAACTTTTTACACACAGACTGAAGTAATTATGCTACTTAGGATCTTGACTAGGAATGGAAACCTCAGAAGAGCTATAGAAAAGTACAATTTTTTTTAAGGTCTGTGTTTATTTTCCCGCAAATATAAAATGAAGAGTGATAGGAAGAATACATATTGTTTGCCTTTTCAACAGTACAAAAACATACACCAGAAACTTATGACTAAAATGACAGAGAGAGCAGCAGCATTCAGCTGCAGGGACTGGCCTCCATTTTCACGTCTAGTAGCTTCACAGCATCTGTCTGTGTGAATAAGAATTGTAACAGAAAACCAAGAGTGTGAAAAAGGAGTAAATTTGAGAAAAAAAGAAGTGGAAAGGTTGAGGCAACATGAAAAAGAAAGTATCAAAAGGAAAAAAGTGACAGCGGGAAAGAAAAAGAGAAAAAAATTAATATTTACATTGTGCCAAAGACAGTCACTTGAAAGACATTAACAGGAACATCAAATTATGATTAAAGTGTGGGTGGAATAGCAACCATTGAAGTACCCCAGCCAAATTGGATAACAAAGTACTAAAACTGTGGGAAAGGTGTATCTTCATAGCAGCAATGTGGGCCTCCACTGCAGTCAAAGTGGAAAACTCTTTGTGCTAACTTTAAAACAAATTATTTAAGTGCTCAACCTGAAGCATGCTTCTTGCTCCACCTTGAGACAATGTAGACAAGCCCAATCAAAAAACAATTTTGGAAATGACTTTTATGTTGGAGGTACCTTGGAACTCACAAAACTGTCATGTAGCAACTAGCAGAAACAGTGAGTATTGACTATTCAAAGCAAGGAGAAACACCAGCCCACAGGCTGAAAGGAGAAACCAGAACTGTGTCAATAATTGCACAAAAAGAAGATTCCAATCACACAGAAGAAGAGACAAACTTGTTAATCTGTTTCTCCTTGCTAATGGCTTTATCTTGTTCCTGAATAATTGCAGGAGTTCAGAATGGGCTGCTGTGAAAAGTGGCATCAACAATATGGACACAGGTCCACTTGGAAAATGAATGACCCATGCAATTAGCACATGCAGCTAATTAGATATTGACTCTCATACTGTGGTGGGAACAAAGCAGCTTCTTAGACATTCACATCCTCACAGTATGTCTGCTTACAATTACAAAGTTTGAATATATGTTTTCTACTAATATTTATATTGAAGGTTCAGTTTTTGGCAAATAACACAGACAAGTTTATGCACTATATAATGTATTGACCGAATTCTTTTTTTCCAGCAACAGTGACATGAGAATTATGTTGATAGTGATTAATATCAGTGTTAAACTAATATTTCAAAAGAGACATCAAAAGAAATTAAAATGTCGGAAACCTTGCACAGTATAAGCAACAGCCTTGGTTAAATCTTCACTTTAAAAGTGATTTTCAGAAACTGTAATGGAAGCAGATGAAAACTATAAAATTAAATATTGCCTTATATGCATAATGTTTAACTAATGAATTATCTTCCTTTCACACATATAGCCTTCTTCTTGTACAAATACACGCGAGAGTGTAGATAACTATAAAGTAGAAAAGGCAGCAATATAAATTAAACTAAGAACAATTATGGACATTATTCCATCCTCACCCATATTTCTATTGTGGTGTGTTCAATCATATACATTGTGTTCAGGCTGCTCAAAATTCACAGCCAGTTTTTTTTTTTTTTTTTTTTTTTTTGTAAGACTTCAATAGTTTGGTCCATAGACTCATAGCAAAATGACCCCCAAACCTTCAGCACATTAAATTTCCACATTTACTTAAATAAATCAGCTTTTAAATAGTTTTAGAAAATATACCTGAACATTTCATCTTTTAATTGGTTCTAAGGGTTATTTTAGTTATAAAGCATCATAATGCTAGCAATTACCTACAACAAATAATAAGAATAATTAGACCATACTTATAAAGTGTGGCCTTGTACTTCAACTTTCGACATCTATACTGATTTTCTTTTTTCCTGACAGCATTCAAAAAGATGAGCAAAGTACAATTCATATGGTAAAAGAAAAAAAAATTAAATTTCTTTTGAAGCTGAAATTCTGAGAATACAGAATAGTTCCTTGATTGCTGCTCTTCTGCTATTCAGTGGTAGTTAATGTCTGTGATAGCTCTACCATAAGAATTAGATTTTATAAAAAAATAGTGTATTTTTTCCTATTAAAATCTTTGATGGTAGAGACAGTGCAAGCCTTTTTGTCTCTCCGTGATTCATACCAAGTAAGTTCTATCAATTTTAGTGAGGGATTTCTATTGCTTTTTATGTAATAACTTTAGTCTTTGCAGAGAATGGAGCAAACAGCTGGTTTTAGCCTTGAGCAAGAACACGCCCTATTGCTTTCAACAATGATGATCTCCAGTATTTGATAAGAAATGGCTCTTACTCAGCAAATTCTAGTGTCGGTTTGCAAAACAAAACCAAACAGGTTTCGTGGGGCCTGCTATATTTCTGAAGTTTTAGATCTTAATTAATCTGATTGGTGTGATTCTTACCAAATTATTTTCTTAAAGCAGGAGGTCTCAAAGACACATTTCATCTCTCTGTTCTCTTCAGAAAATAAAATTACAAGATTGTTCTTCCAGCACAGCAATACCAGCTGCAGAATTTACTTTACACTTTTATCTCAGGATTATGATCTGAACAAAAGGCTGTTTCTTTTCAAACAGACAAAACCCTTCATTTTCAAGTTCTGATTTTGGAATTACAATATCCTTCAGCCTATGAGAAAATGAGATAGGAAATTTCCAAAGGATAATGCTGCTGCTCTTCCTTGCCTTGGGAAAATGATCAGAGCTTCAAGGAGATTGACATCCCACAGGCTTTCTTTTTTTTGACTCCTGCATTTTGTTCTTCGTTTTAGACTTAGCTAAAACCCTAACTAGTCACAGTTAGACTGAGAAATCCTGTAATGCACAAAATCATATAAAAGAGACACTAATTATCAGCTTAAAATTTCAGATCCATGGAATGGAAATTCTGCCTTTGAAAATCTTTCAAATTTCTGCATTTTTCTTTTTCTTTTGTGGTTTCAATTTGCTGCTGCTATCCAGATTGGTGTAGGGATCAAAAGCCAGAAAGTTTCAACTACTCTTTTCCAAATTATTCCAATTGTTAAAAGTGTGTAAGGGTTAAATATAATATTTTGCCTTCTGTACTACAGGTAATTTTACTTTGCAGATAACACTTTATTTAAAATGACAGGAATGTATTAGTTTCGAAGCCTCCATTCTCTGAAAAATTTAGGGCAATTGTCAACTATATTCAAAAGTTGTCAGAAGCCACAAACTGATGGATGTTTGTGCATGTACACAGAGACACATGTACATGGATAGGCAGTACAGTCACAAACTGTAGGCTTAAAATCAGGCCAGTCCCAAAAAATTCTCGTCTTTTTCTGGAGATTTAAACAGGCAATTTATAGGCCACAAGTAATGACCTTTGGTCCTGGCTCAAGCAGCTTTTGGCAACCTTTCTAGCATCTTCTGTGGAAAGAGACTACAAAATAGACTAAAGTCCCCACAGTTCTCCTGATTTAACTCCTAGTGATGAGACATAGCTTTTCCTAGAACTAAGAATAGGTACCAGGAGCCAACTTGGAGGTCAATATGGGTTTCAATCTTGTTCAGCATCATCAAAGATTTGGATGATGGGGCACAGAGCACCATCAGCAAATTTTCTGATGACACACATCTCTGGGGAGGGGCTGATGAACCAGGTGGTTGTGCTGCCACCCAGAGGGACCTGGAAAGGCTGGAGAAAGGGGCTGACAGGAATGTTGGGAAGTTCAACAAGAGGAATTGATCTTTCCCTGACCCTGGGAAAGAGCAATCCTGACCACGAGTTCATGGCTAAGGGCCACTCAGCTGGAAAGCAGCTTTGAGAAAAGACCCTGGGGATCCTGATGGACACCAAGTTTAGCTCTTGAGGTGAGAAAGGTTAAAAGAAATGCCAGCAGAGGCCTTGGTCGTGCAATCCTGCTTTCATATGATATGCTGACTTTGAGGCTTGGTTGTAATCACATTAAATGTAATTTCAAACAGATTTGAAATTATTTAAAATCTAGGCAAACTGCTTCAAATTACTCAGGTACCATTCATCTTGGAAGCTTACCCATAGGTATGGTAAATCAACAATTGTTACATACTTTGGTGGCAGAGAACAGAACAGGAGTGAAGAAGGTGGCATTTTGGCTTCTCTTTGTTGATGCATTGTTCCAATTGAGTCAACCCTTCAGAGAAAGGAGGCTGTTCCCTTCAGAGCCAGGAATCTGTGCCCCAGGGAGCCCCAGGGAGCCCCTGGATTGAAGGGATGTCAAGAGAGTGCAGCAAAGGAGTCTGCTCTTTGGTAGCAACAGGTGAGAGGAATAAAAACCTACCCCAGCTACACAGATGAGACCCCATAGAATTTATTTCTATCCCCAAAAAGTCATTTAATTGCTTGACTGAGAGCAGAATTTAAGAAAAATATTTGCCCTGTAAGAAAATTGTGAGCATCAGAGAAACTTGTTTGTGTTTTGCTGTACTTTTGAGTTTCTGCCTGAAAAACTTTATCTTAGCTGCTATTCTAAAAAAAAATCAAAACAAACCTGTCCTTATAGCTCAAAAGCTTTCATCTGTCAATGTAATATGTCACAAAATGTATATATACAAATGCAACCCCAAATATATACACACACAGCTGAAGCAACGAGCTACTTTTATTTTTCATTCATGTCAAGACCAATGCAGACTTTGCCGTATTTTTCTAAAAACTTCCAATAAAAGTCATGTTTGACAAGGTGATTATCAACTTTGCTACTTAGTGGTAAAGAGAGGAAATATATATTATTGTCCCTCTTTTGCCTACCACTATATGATTTAATGCATGGTGATACACATGCACAGAAAAAAATAAATGGGATGTTCAAGGGATTAAAACTTTTCCAGGCTTGGAAATAAGTTCCTCTCGCAGTTCATGAAGTACTGGAAACAAAAAATAACCCCTTCAAACAACCAATATCACAAATTGAAAAAGATGGATCTAAGAGGTTTTTGCTATCCCCAAATGTTTTTTCCATTTTCCCACTATTGCAGCAAGTTATTAACTTGGAATGAAGAGAAAAACAAAACTGTGATGAAACACAACTTGCAACCCTTTAAAATACATCTACTGGCCTTCCAAAGTAACAGCACTGACTGGATAAAAGCCTTTGGAAGATGGCACCTGCATAAACCGCCCGCTAATTTGTGAAAATATATTAAACACTTGCAGGAAGTATCCTTTCCAGCACTTCCCATTCCATCTTCTCTTAAGATTTAGCATAAACCTGTACATGTGGGTTTAGGTTGCAATAGCAGTGGTTCAGAATGACAGCAGATTCGGACAGTTTTGTACCAGCTGTGGGGTACAAAGACAGGATCTCTGCCTTCTCCCTGCAGAGGAGCAAGGAAAGGGACCAAACAAACACAGTGGAGTCAACCTGGAGCTACTGGACTTTTGGTATTCCCAGGGGTTTTATAGATGCAGAGGTTAGTCCATGCTCTCCTCACATGGATAATGAGGTTAAGCTCACAGTTCCTTTGAGAATCCCACAGGATTAGAAGCTTAATGATATGGAGAACACAGAAGAAAATTTTCTAAAACATCACAAATCAGCACTAAAATTGTGATAAATACTTATCTCAGAGGCACACACACTGAGGTTAGAGATATACCTGCCTGGGAGTATTGCCAACTGACATTCCTAGTGAGATTTTGGAACACATAAAATATTGCATTTAAGACTGCAAAACTCTTTTTTTCAACCATGATTCTAAAATACGTGTTCATGTGCCAATGTGAAATGTGAAATACAGATATAGAATTGCTGGCCACAAAAAATTACTCAAAATAGTAGGAAAGAAAATGGTATACATATATAAATATAGACACACATATTATATATATATATATATAAATATTTCACTATATAATATATATATAATATACATTGCATATGCATATATGAATAAATTTACACATGCAGTTATTTAAAGGAAAGTGTTTTAAGAAGGTTTGCTGAGTATTTCTCAAAGTGAGAGCAAGTTTCCATTGATAAACACTTCAGAAAATCAGGAAACTTTCATTCAGGGGATTACAGATTCTGAGGAACTCATCACAAATGTGACTCTGTGAATGGATACCATGTTCCAGGCCTAGGAGCAGACATTATGAAATAAAGTCGATCTACAGTTGGAGGCTGCTGAGACCAACCATGTGAAATTTTAAAGGAGTGTCTGTCTTATTTATGCACCTCCCTGGCACCAGACAGCAATTTGTAGCCTCAAGCTCCTTCCCAGACCTAAGACTGTTCCTGGAAAATCATCATATTGCATTATCAAGAAATCTGACTTGTAGCCAGGAGCTGGTACTTCCCCAGGAAGCAGAAGCTGTGGATTCAGTGCCCACAGGAGTTGTATATTCACATAAGTAGAGTTTTGGCTTCCAGTTCTTTCCCCCAGGGATAACTACTTCTGCCTTATGTCCAAAGGTTGTTGAAAGCACAAACAAGCTCCTTCTGCAGCAATCAGAAGTGAAGTTTTATTTATTGTGACAACTCCTATTTCCCTGCTAAGCCCCCACTGAAGGACAACCAATGTATGTTCTTCTCCATCCCCCTGCAGTTCTCTGATTTATTCCATTAACGTGCACATACTTCACCAGGATATTGTTACATATAGTTAGCCAACAAGATACTTACAGGATTCCAGAACTCTCTTGGGATAAGTAATGTTTATGAGAATGCATGCAGAGGGCCTACAGATTTATTTTTATTTAAATTTCATTTAGAGCAAGACATAAACAGTTCAGCTGAAGTGCCACAAATTTGAGCAAATACAGATGAAAACCTTCAGGAGTCTTACAGGCTTTCTAATAATTCCATTAATAATAAGAAAGGGAACCTTGGTTACTGTAGCTACTAAATGAGCACAAGGTAAATGATGCAGATTTTACTCAAAAATCTACCCAGTTTCATTATTTTTGCCTATGTCCTTTTTTAAATCCAAATTAGATGCCTATGTGTTATTACCCAAGCCTCAAACAAATAGTGCATTATCAGAGTTAACTGACACCAGAAAGAATATTTCTGCTCAAATTTACACATTTTACACACAAAATCTATCAAGTCTTAATAGATGACATTCATATTTTTGCAGCATCATGTATATATTTATAAATATAATGTTGTGATGATAATATGCCATTTAAAAACAAGATAATCATGCTGACTCATGAATATGAACATTAATGTTTCACTGATCTTAAGTGTCTTTTGACATAACTCTAAAAATTGCCTACAGAATGTTCTTATGATGTGAATTTCACACTCTTTTCCAGGCTTTGCAAAAACAGTTGTCAAGGAAACTAATTGGTTCCACAATCATAATTGCAGTAATGATTAATATAAAGAAGACTTGAAGTTAAATAGTGTAACAGACTTCTTACAGCTACTTAGAGGTTATGGGAGAGCAGTGAAAGAAATAAGCCCCTAAGTACATATAAAACTGTTTTTAGAGAGAAATTTTCTATCTTCTGAAATTAAATTAATTAAGCTGCTTTTTACTTGAATGTCTAGAGAGCACCTATGTTATCATTTACATAGAAAAATCAAGTTTCTCTGTTACAGCAGCTGTGGCAATAACATGGAATAGTTTATATAATTACAACAAGCTAGAGTTAGATTGCATTGCCAAAGATTTTTGTTTCAAATACACAAAATTGAAAAATGGCTTATCCTTTTCCTAAGTAAGTTTTTATTTTTTTTTTCTATTTCACAAATACTTTTATTTCCCTGGGATAATAAATTTCCCTCAATTTGTTTTTCAATCTTCTTTTTCAGTCATGGCAAGTTTATTTCTGAATTATGGCAATCACAAGACCCTGCCTATTTAAAAACAAGTACACAGAACCTATTGAGACCCTACATTGCAATCATGATGAAAATCAACTTTACTTCAATTCAAGTGCATAAACCAAATATTTGTACTAGAACTGGGTCTGAGTTTATGAATGAATTACAAATGTGTTTGCCTTTCTATTAAAAAAGTAACAATGCTTCCAATATAAAAAAAAAAAACAAACCTGCTACAGAATATTAAAAATTGTTGCACAGCTCTTGTGATAACTTTCCTGAAAATACATTTGAAGAAAACTCACAACAGACAAGAAAAAAATAGCCAGTTATTTCAAAATTTTCTGATGGCACACTAGCCCATGATCAGTCCTTGCTCATTGGCACTTTATAAATGTTAGATCAATGCTAGTCAGGTGTTCACATTGTAATGTATTTGCCACTATATTTATTTGGTAAGTTTATTTGTTGATTATAATACACTAATAGTTTGAAAAATGGCAGTTAGAAAATACAACATTAGTGATTTAGGATCTGATTTTTCAAGTCGTAATGATGACACTGATCTAATTTAGAAATTCTTATTAAAGATAGCAGTTCATAATTTTTATTGAAAGTTTGAAACCTCTTCCTCGTAACATTTTCTTTATAAAAATTAAAATTACCCATAATACTTCAGAAATTGCATTCTTTTAGTTTTATTGTGAGCTAAATAATTCTGCATTGTTGCATCAAAATAAAACCTTATATTGGTTTTAAAGCATTAAAACTCTCACTCACTCTTAATTACAACGCAGTTTTCCTGAAATGGAATTTGAAACTTCCTATTTGCACTCTTAAAAATGTGAGCAGTTTCTATAGATTTCAAATATGGTAAATCAACCTCATAGGAGACTGGTCACCCTGTTAGGGTGAATTATTCAGAGAGTATCTAAAACAAGACTATTTGAAGTCTTAATATCACCAGACACTAAAACAAATACCTTTATTGCATGTGCAGCTCAAAGCACATGCAGAGATGGGCCTGAAATGAAGAATTCCAGCAAATAATTTGCTTAACTAGACAATAGGTAGTACAAGGCAACTAAAAAACAGGTGCATCTTAAATACTGGATTTCCTTTTTAATTGTCATCAACAGTTCCTAAAAATTACTTTATTACTAAGAGAAAAAATGGGAGACAGGGTCCCATTTAAGGATTTAGGGACCCATTAATGGTCCTGAATTGAATCTTTGCTGATAATAAAGTCTCAGATCTCAGTTTTTTTCAGTTCAAGACTTCAGTTACCTTATGCTCAACCACACACAATGTATTGTGAGTTGGAAATAATTCATAGAGAGAAAAGATGGTGAAGTTAACTTACCTGTAATAATGTTGGGCTTTGGTGGCATGCTGAACTCATACAATGTTGGTTCAGAATAACCCAGTCTGTTGGCAGCTGTAATTTGTACTTCATAACCCATGGTCCACTGAAGATGCTCTAGGATGATGTGGTCTCTACTACCCTGTACTTTTTTCTCTAGCCACTGGTCTTCCTTATCTTTCTGTAAATATGAAAATATTTGTTTAAATCCTCATAAAAGCTTGTATTATTTGTATTAAGTCTGTATCTACACTATGCCCAACAATACGAAGCTTACTTCACAGAGGTTATGAACATTGAAATAATCTAAATTTGGAGTTCTGAGTACTCAGGCTTTTTACAATTTTGACCACTCCTTATCAGTTTTACACAATGTGGGTTTAGAGAATTTTGTGCTCAATCCTTTTAAACTTTTTGGATTAAATTTAATCTTTACTCAAATACTGGTTTTTGTCTTGTAGAACACCAGGCTAATAATTTATATAATAAAATAAGTTACATAAAAGGTTTATTTTATATAGATGTTTCAATTACATTTTGATCAATGTTCATTCAAAGAAATTTGACATTAAACCCAGTCTTGAACTGCTGGTGAATTCAGCTGTGCTTTTATCACACATTAGTTATTTAATAAAAATATGCACTAATCGTAGCGATATAGGAATATTTTGCTAACCAGGTTGTATGCAAGAATATAAACATCATTGAGAAACTATGAAGTACTGTGTCTGCACCTGTGAGAGGATACATGCAAATCTTTAAGATGGTGCTCTAGACAAAGAAAGGATTCTCATAATTTCTCATAGCTCAGGTAATTTAGACATCTACACAGAGGGAAATAATGAGGACTTTGGTTGCAAACTTAATTCTGCTATTTCATAAATTTGAAGTTCTTACCTTTGCAATTGCTCCTTTGAGTGCATGATATATTTAATTATTTTTTACACAAGTAGAAATTACACAATTACTATTAGGCAGAAGGATAAAACCATATATACCATCAAGCAAAAAAGTCATCTTGTTCAAAGAACAACCAATAACAGTCAGTAAGTCCTACTCTTGCTAGACACTGAGTTACAATAACATGGCAAAAACATGTCTGAGAGACAAATCCTAGTCATACAATCCACACAGCAACACAGATTCAATCAGTGGGTATAAACTATATGGGAAAATTTAAAGCCAAACAAACTTATAATACATGGAAGTGTTAACTTTTTAGCTGCACACTACTCAGCAGCTGATACTCAGGCTCTTTGCTGAAGCATCTTGCTCTTTGCTGGTACTGGGTTCAGAGAAAATAGCATCAAATTTAGAGAGTTCAGGGACCAATCATGCTCCTTATGACTTATGTTTTTTTTGTCCCCAGACTTCAGAAAATAGAGGACAGACTAAACCCCCTTATGTGTACTGCTGGAATAATTTATTTGTTATCAGTTTTGTGGTTGATGATTTTTCGATACGGACTTCACCTTTTCATAAACTTCCTTGCTTTCTCTGCATTAACATTAATATTTTTAGATTATAATTCTGAGAATGATTAAAATCCAACAAAACTTTTTTTTTTCAGGAATATTTGCAGCCAGGGGAAAGTTCCTATTTGGTGCAGTGACAGACTACTGAAAAACATCAGAATGGCAGACCTATTACAAATCATGAAAAGAACTAAATACACTGAAGTAACAACAGTTTGCTCATCATAATGTAAAAATGGGATTTCCTGTAAAGGATATTTTCCCATATGCTGCTCGATACTTTCTGTTGCAATCACCTGACTTGACCCTGAGTGAAACCACTTACATTATCACTACACTAAACTCCTGTATAACATACATTTTTGCATACCACCGCTGAAATAGAAGGAGATAATACTGATTGAAATATGTATATGAAAATAGTCCTTAGTGGTATTAGGAACAGCAGTGTTATGCAATTTAACACTGTTGTATTTATTGGCTATTTAAATTGGTGAGGTATGGGAGGAGCTAGGAAAAATACTGCTAAATTCCAAGGAATACGAACATGAGAGGACTCAGGAGTTCCCTATGCGATCTCCGTATTGTGCACATATAGTGTGTGAATATTCTGGAGAATTCCAAAGGGGCTCCGAAACACAAAGGAGAAAAATATTCTAAATAAAAAAAAAAAAATAAACTAAAGATTCAGGCTGGTTCAGTTTGTCCAGTGAAAAAGACAGTATTGCAAACAGACTATATTTTGAAAACAAACAGAAGAAATATACATGATTAATAGCATTTAGGACTTGGAAGGAAAACTGTAGATTTCTGTATGAGATGGCTTTTCTGTATGAGATGGCTCTTCTGCAGACGTCAGAACAAGTGAAAAGGCAGATTTTCCATAATTTGGTCAGGTGAAAAATAATGAATGAGCTGAAATGCAACAGGATACCTGCATATGCCATGCCAGAGATACCATAACTCTGGTTGGAACTGACGCCAACTGGGTGAATTGAGATAAATGAAACAAAGTCCAAGTCCCGAGTGCAAAGACAGAAGACATTCTGAGAAGAGTGACAAAGACAAGGTAGGAGTCACCTGGTCACCTGCCTGCCCTGAGCTGCTGTGACACCCTCTCCCAGGTGTCCCAGCTGCTCCTTCCTCCTCATCCTCCTAATCTCCTCAACCTCTCAATTTTAATTTATTACTCTGGTCCTTGTTAAATACCCCAGCAGGTAAGAGCCATTTACAAAATCATTGTAAATGTACACATTTCCATAATTTACACGGATAAAGCTTCACATCTGTTGTGAAACACCAGCATTTCATCCTGAGTCACACCAACTTTGGAAGCACCATCGGCAGGAAGAACCAAAGCAAGGCTTGAGTTGGCCCCAATAAAAAGAAATGAACAGTTCCTGCGAGAAATGTGGTCAAGTGGTCATCTCAGGCATCAGACAGGATGCTTCCCTAGAGAATTTCATCAGTGCTCTTTCCAGCTGGTTACAGGAGAACAACTTTCCCTTGTTTAATCTCTCCCTTCCTATTCTTTCCTCAGTTAACTTTGCAGCCAATGTGCCATCAGCCTGAGACTCCATCACTGAAATTTTGTCAGGCTGTCTTGACTTTGTTAGAACAGCAGCATGAAAAAAAAATGAGGCCGCTACTCATAAAAATTGCATAGTACCTAATTCTCTGGAATACTGTAGAAAATGTCAAGCTGTTTATTATCTGAAGTCAGTAATTCCTACCCATGATATGAAGAAACTGATGCTAGGAAAGGAATATCTGACAGAATGAAATACAAGGTTTCCAGAAAAAAAATTTACCAAATATCCTCAAGCAGGCTGTAAAATATTAAAGGCTGTCCTTCCCCCAGTAAAAAAAAAAAAAAAAAAAGAAAAAAAAAAAAAACACCTGTATAAAGCCTAAACTTTACTTAGGTAAATTGACTTTTTGAAGAAAAAAAACACTAATGTATGGGTTGCTATCAAATCTGCTTTTCAAGCATGTAAGCAAATACATTGGTCCAGGTGTTAATAATGAGGCTGGCACAAGCTGTAGCAAAGATGATTAAACACAGCCAATGGGGAAGATAGAAGAGAAGCAGTCAACAGGTAATTATGAACTTTAAATAGCATTCATTCTTTCTGATTAAAACCAAAAACATTATTCTACTCCTTTTGTTGTGAGAAGGCCTTTAATTTAGTCAAATTGCTTATTCTATTGGAAGCTAAAGGAGTAGTTGAGGATTTGAGGAACAAGTAAAAACTATCTTCTTCAGTAACCTATTACTGCTTAAACTCCACCTTCCAAGAACACACAAAAAAGTCATTTTTTTATACTATAATATTGTACCTTAATCAAAATACTAGATCAAACTCAATATATTCACTTATTTTGATTAACTGAAATACTTACACTTCTGTATTTGACAATATATTCCAGTATGGGGGCACCTCCATCATCTTGTTTAGTTATGCTGAGTTTAAAACTCTTGCCACTCTCTGGTTGTCCATGAATTGAAGGAGGGCTTGGCTCGCCTAAACAAGGAAAAAACAGTACATAACGATAATTCAGCAACAAGGTATGTCTTAAATTGCAGCTGAGAACTTGCCCATAATAACATTAACCAAAATCTTAAAATCAGGATGATCCTTCCTGGCACTACAAAGCAACCTTAGTAAGAGTTAAATATTTTGCTTAAAATATGTTCTAATGTAGATTCCTCATCCAAGGAAACAAAATTATGTGAAAGAAATACTAATTTCTTGGAGATCTGCTGACTTTTGACAATTTTAAATGTAATTTCCTTCCAAAATAATTTAGTGATCAATTCAGCAAGGCTGGTAAGCTTCTGCTCATACTGAAGTTTAAAATACATCCTCTTACTTGTAAGGATCCATAATTTAAGCATAAGCTTTAATCCCATGAGATATTTTTAAATTGCAATACAATTTTTAAATTTTAAAGTAAATTTGCTCTCCAATAACTGTGCCAAGTCATATAAGATAATTTTGGAGAAGTCAATACCAAGAGTAAATAGAAAGAACAGTATTTTGAAAACCAAAAGTCTTATTTGTATTGAGAAGATAAAAGTAGTCTTAAACATCCAATCAAAAGATTAATTGCTAGTTTAAAACACTTTCTCAATCAAAATTCACAGATTATCATTTCTATATGCAGTGCCTATTACATTTTTTTAAAAGAGATCCTAAATTAACATATCATGCTGAAGTGTCTTATCGTCAAAATATCTGTAAATTTGCATTCACCCAGAGACACACAGGTCCTTTAGAAATGATTGTATTATTTGTATTTATGCCTTACCAAAGTAAGGATAAACTGACTTAGATCTCAACATAAAAGTTATTTGGCTTTCTGTCAGATAACATATAATGTCTTTCAGTTTCTTCCATCAGGTATACTGGTAGGAGGAATAGAAAATTATTTTATTTGTCCTGGAATATATTTAGAATATCCATATGCTTCAATGAAAAAGAAATTTCAAAGCTGCCAGGTTACTGTTTTGGGACAGAATAAATATATAATTAAAACTATAGTTAGTAATATAAAATATAATATAATGTAATAACAGAAATATTTTGTGTTCTTTGTGGTTACATTACTTTCATTGTTCATTCCCTTAGAGCCAGTATTAGCTCAGTGAATAATTCCCTACTCAGGAAAGAGTTCAGATGCAAGAGATTTGTGACAGCCTGGTCTGGCAGTAGCTGCTGATGAATTTCAATGTCTGTTTGATTACTACACACTGCCATCTGGTACTTCCTTTGTTTTTCTTCTCTCTTTATATTTATTTATTGTTGCTTTTATTTAAGGATAATTTAAGAAAAATATTTTTCATTTACCCTTAATATTTAAATATGAATCTCTGGCCTATAGTTAGCCCAAATGTAGAATTGGTTTCATAGAATTTCTCATTTGCATATAGTCATAGGCAAAATTATTTATTCTCATCATTTTTCCCACAGTTTAACATTTGTGTTTGAGGCTTGATAATTGCAAAACAATGGCACCATAGTCTGATGAAGAAATGTCTCCAGAAACAGCCAATTTATAATATCCTGAGTGAATTTTAATGAGAAAAATTCTTTAATCTAATACCACAAATGGTTTGTGTTCTTTTATATCAAACAAAGATTTTTCTGGGTCTCAGAAATATAAGGTAATGAGATAAATTTTCCAATTTAAATTAATTCCTACTTCTTGGAAGGGTGGAATAACGAAACATCATTTCCGAGAAACAATGTCAAGACTGATGTACTACACGGAGGAGTGGAATATAAACACAAAATATTGTCTCCATTGAATCAAAATTCAAATCTAGAGATAACAAAGGATAATAATATTTTTTATTTAATGGCACAAGTATTACTCACGGACAGGTAAGGTCTGAAAGATCTCGATTTTGCTATATTCTCCTTGCCCTTTTCCATTAACAGCAGCTACTTTGATTTCATATGTTGTATTTGGTTCCAAATTGCTCAAAACAACCATTGCTGAAGGAAAGAACAATATTTGATAAAGTAATAAATTAAGAAAAAGGAAAGGCAATTTCATAATTTGCTTTCTTCACTTGAAAATTAACAATCTCATATTCTGACAGTACAATGGTTTCAAACAGCTTTTTTGTTGAATGCTAATAATCCCTGTTTTCATCTGCAAAAAAATCATCGCTGTGACTGAGCAAGTTACACTTCTGAAAGGAAGAGTGAAGACAGCGTCAGAGCAGCCATAGGAAACGATGAAGGACCTTGATGAGGACGGATATTTTATGTTCAGATTGTGAGCACAATGTTTTGGGTTTGCATGCCCGGGACAGGAGGGTTACAGGGGTGAGAAGAGGTCAGAAGCTTCTCCCAAGTCCAAGAGAGCCAATCCCAGCCAATTTGCAGACACTTAGTTCAGTGGAGAAGGAGGGGCAGGAGGTGTTCCATGAGCCAGATTTTGACTGATAATATATTCAGTTAATTTCCCCAAGATGAGGCTGTTTTGCCCATGATGATAATTTATGAGTGACCTCTCCCCATCCTTATCTCAACTCATGAGCCTTTTGTCATGTTTCTCTCCCCTGTCCAGCTGCAGAGGTGACAGAGAGAGCAGCTGTGGTGGTGAAGATGCATCCAGCCAGAGTCAACCCATCACACATAGGAGACATGAATCTGGCAAAAAATTTATGGAATTTTCCATCCTCCCAGCTGGCACATAATGGATATTCCAGTCACCCTCATACAGTACATAATTTTCCATTTTTGCTTCATGGAGAGCAGTATCAACTGTCCTTGATCTACACTCCAAAATACAGCTACACACACATTAATGGTGACTTTCTAGTGCTGTGGTCTGCCAGTTCAAGGACTGAAATGAGAGGTGCCCATGATGATGAAAAGAAGGGACCTGAGGACCTGAAAGAGAATTAGGCAGGTTTATACATATTTTGTAGGAAGTGGATAGAAATACATATTTTGTAAAGTGGATAGAAATACATATTTAATTTTAAAAAAAAAAAACAACCAACCAAACAAAAAAAAAAAAAAAACTAACCAACCAAAAAAAAAGCCAAAACCAAAACCAAAACAAACAAACAAAAAAATCCAAACCCCCTCCCCCCCCAAAAAAAAAAAATCAAGCACACTTGGGAAGGAAAAGGGTGTGAATTTAGGATATTATTTCAGAAATCAAGACTGAATTCCTGACAGCAATCATTAATACAACCTTGCCCTGCGATTCTACCTAAAGATGCCATCTGAATCAGAAAACAGGGGAAAAGCTTGCCAAAAAGCATTAAGAATGCAATAGCTAATTTAGTAGTAAAATCCAGGAGAATAATGTTGGACACTGGGAACCTTTATGGGAAAGCATTATAAATAGTATCATTTACTGTATTCACTAAAAGCAATATTGAATATGCACTCGGAAGTGTTGATCCATGCAGAGCTCTTGGAGCATTATCCTGCCTTCAGAAGAAAGATTCCTTTTGTTGTCTCTCCAGCAATTGCCTGCTTGCTGTTTGCCAGCTCTGTGATGAGCTCTCCATATGTCAGATGCATACTGGGGAATGGATGGAAATCAGATGGACTTGACCAGGAGAGCATTTGTCTTGCCCAGCAAATCGGTCTGTAATGTTTTACAAGTGGACGTAGAAATGTGATGTCTTTAAAAGGAGACAGCAGTATATTTCACAGTCACTAGGAAGCCTATTTTTTTCTTGTAACCCTTCATTATTCTTTTCAGTCCGGATTTATTAGAATTTCTATTTCTTTTGTTTCTACAGCAGTCAGAATTTTCATTAAATGTGAAGCTAAAGGGATTTAATGAATTTGGAAAAACAGTAACTTCTGCATTTCACACTATTATGGTCACTTTGAATGAATTTGCCATTGAAACGTAACTGTTTTCTTGTAAACATAGCAGTAGAATTGCATGTCTTCCAGCACATTTTAGCTTTATCATTGCATGACATTTAAAAATATTAAATTCTAAAGTATAATCATGTCATGAAAAAATAATGTACCATCATGAGAGTAAGAATAGACTTTGGAAATATAACAGTAAGTTCTGTTAAGATGAAATTTAAAATTTAAGCAAGCAGTAGCAGTATTTGACTTGCCTTTCAGCCATGATTACTTTCCAAGGATGAATAATTTCACTGAAAATAAACCTCAGGGCATACTAAAAATTAGCGCTACTGTAAATGTTTTTAAAATTTAAGCAACATAAAAGCATGACTGAGTCTACCCTTAAGAAAACACAAATGTGTTAACTACATGAAACCTATGGATCCGATTCTCCAAACACTTAAGTGACTCCTGGGACTTATAGAAATGAATAAAATTACTTATATATGCAATATTTAAAGAATCACTGTATATTTTAGAATCCCCTGAACAGCAATGTATCTAGATATAATGACTTTTGCAATCACATTCATGGAATTAACCCAGCTGTATCTGTTAGTGTAATATGTCCTCAAAAACTGGACCCACTTGGCATCAGCGATGGTGTGATGTGGATACACTATATATGTAGGAAAAATTATAACTGTGGCCTTCTGCAAAACAGAGAAAAGAACCATTCTGCATTAGAATAATTTATGTTTACTCAGAATACGTTACAATTAGTAAAATTATTACAATATTTTACAATTGTAAAAGAATACTTGGAATAATTAAGACAGATTAAGAAGCT
>CM019214.1:105128104-105141587 GCA_009741485.1 Malurus cyaneus samueli | reverse complement strand
AACAAACAAACAAAAAAAATTTCCCCAGCTGCTTCTCTGTCCAGTGTAGGTTGTTTATGTTACTTTATTAGAGTAGAATGAGGGGGGAAATGTCTGGCATATTAAATTGTCTTTTCACTGACGGAAACCTTCTAAGGACTGTGATATATAACATAAACCATCACCAAGGAAAAGAAGGTTAGGGGAACGAACAGTACAGTTACTCCACATTAATCCCAAAGTGGATCTTACACGAGGTTAATTAACAGAAATATCACATTGTTACACTGCTCTCATTGGAGAGGTAGCTGCTGCATAGAACAACCTTATTCCAGTTCCAAATTCCATCCCTTGGGGATGTCAGATCTAACTGAAGCAGGATATAAATTCATTTTGAACCAAAGTAGCTGAGACATGTCCTCGCTGAAATAGCGTCTTCACTCCTATATATCTGAGACTGCTGTGGCAGAGTGAAATTTCTGTCAAAGAAGTGTTACAAATTTGAGGATGGTTTGGGTTGTTTTTCTTATTTCTTTCCCTTTAATCTGAATCTATACTGCCACAGAGGATGAATGCAGACTGAATACAATGCATGTTAATAAACAGAGTGTTTTGATTTAACAGCAACTTTTCTGCACCTATTACTCATCATTTTACTACTCTCAAAGAAATACCAGGTCCCCTGGAAATACCTGAATCTCTTTCAGAGGGGAAAAAAACCAAATATAGCATTTCTGTGAAGCTTAAACAGGTTTCTCTTTGTGATGATAACTCATATTCTTTTAAGGGCAGGGGAAGAAGTCTTGGGAAGACAGCAGTGAGCAACTTAAGGCAGTAAAGCATTAAAGTTCTCTACAAACGTTTGAGACTCTTGTAGATGTTACAGAACATGAGGAACTTTGCCCAAAATCTCTGTCAGCCTGGGATGAGCAACAACTCTTTTGTTTATTCTGTGTGTTAACACAGTAGGAGCAAGAGTGTAAAACCTCTTTTTCTTGATGAGCCTCACAGTTAGCTCACAGAAATATTGACAGGATGAAGTTAGAAATTGCCACATAAAAGGCAATTGTGCATATTAAAGGAATGGGAAATGGAAATCAAGGAGTAGGAAATGGATAAAAGAGAAGGAAAATGAAGAGGAAAAGGAGAGGATAAATAATGGACAATTAAAAATTTCCTAAGTACCACTATACTTAAAGTTCAGGAGGGAGGTCCTTGAAACAACTGATATTCCCTGTAAGATATTGTTAAACTAAACAAAACCATCCTGAATGAACCAATTCTTTACAAAATTCCACAGTTTAAAACAGAAATACATATGGAGCTTTTAAATCACACAATTTAGATGCATTTCAAAACCAAATGCTCTTTGAATAACATAACCTTAAAGTGTCAATTCTCCTCCCAGTGCTCATTAACCCTTCATTTTATTTATTGAATAAGTAAGTGTTTTAGAACAAGCTTTAGAGAAACTTTTTTATGTGTGTGCACAGCATTTTCAGTGTTTTGAAATGTTGCCACTTATTTGGTAATAACTTAAAAAAACATTCAGTGATGGCTAACAGCTTCCTATCCTAAAATTTAGAAGCATTAATTTAGTCAATAAAAATTATGAATGTCATGGAGACTGGTGAACTTTGGCACAGTCTTTAGAAAAAAATGATCACACTTTTTTTTTTTTTTTTTTTTTTTTGTTTGTGTGCATGTTCAGACCAGGTATTAGCAATATTGATACACTGGACTGACATGAAGCATTAAAACAGGTTACACCAAGACAAGAGAGTGAGTAATTTCCTTCCCTGCAACTTGAGACTGAGTTAGACAAAACCACACCTGACCTGACCTAGGACTGGATATAGTGTTGCTTTAAGTAGGAGGTTAGACCAGATAAATATCAGGATATTCCTTCCAATCGAATTTTCTGATTCTATAAATTAAGGGGAATACTATTTTGGTTCTGAGAACTCCATTTTGCTTCTGCTATAAAACTTGTACAATTTTTCATGGAAAGATTTTGCTTGGAGAAGCAGCCAGACACTTGAAAAGGCACACACTAAAAAGTTTAATGGAACAATAAATGAATATAGTGAAATCAATGGGGATTTGGATTTCTACCAGATATCCCCCCCATCATGAGAAAAGAAAGTATTGTTCAAAATGCTTTCTAACATATGACTAATGTTCTCAGCAGGGTTCATTGTTAAATATTTATGTCACTATAATTGCTGCAATTTTAGTAGTACAAATTACACTGCTAGATATAAAATCTGATTAAGTTAAACCTTTCCATTAATCAAATTTACTTCCTGTAGAAATTAGTTCCAAAAGTGTTCTGTAAGAAAAAATTCTAGGACATTGAATACACTGGAACTTCCACTGGCAATATGAATACAGAAAGACAGCAGAATTGACTTCTAAGTAAGTAATACTTTATTGAGTGAACACACAATTCTACAAAATGTAGTAAAGGAATAACTGTTTTAACCTCAATGCAGAATTATTAATTAATTAATAATTATTAATGCCCTTATAATGCAGAATTATTAATTAATTAATGCCCTTATTAGGGGATTACAAATAACATGTTCACTGTCAGATTGTAGGCAGCGTTATTATATATTCTCTGTTTGATATCAAAGTTTGGAACCTAACATGGGTTATTGAAGAAGGGACTATACTTTGAGGGGTAGGAGCTAGTTATGAATGTATGCCTTCCTTTCTTCTCTTCTTGCTGCAGCTATGTCACCTTTTCTCATACCTCAATTGTATAAATCAAACTGTATCCTATCCCCATCTATTTTATCTATGGTAGAAACTAGAATCTTTTACTCTCCCTTGTAGCGCAGGAAGAATTTCTTGCCAGTCAGTTTTTTTTCCTGCTTTTTTTGGTTTTTTTTTTTTTTTTTTTTTCCTGCTGTTCCTGTAGTGGCATTCCTGTTTTAACTTAACATCCCATTTGAAATTTGCAACTCAAAGCTCTAGTTAAAACTGTCTCCTACATTCAAAACTCTATCCATGAATTCTTTGTTAATGAAAGATCCTGAGAAAAAAAGATGAGGCAGGCTTCACCTGAGTTCACAGCAGACAAAAGCTGTATCTTCTAAGCCCACCACTCCATGGTGCACATGGAATAAGTTACACTGAATATGTACACACAAGATCACTGTGTAATAAATCCACGTAGTTTGCCATCTGATGATCCTGGTGACTGCTTCTAATACATCAGGGTGAAACTCAGATCTAAATTATCAACTTAGGCTAACCTAATGATGGATTATTGGGCCAAATATATCCTCTTTTTATCAGCCAAAAAAAAAAAACAAACCACAGAATCACTTCAGTTCGCAAACACCTCTGAGACTGAGTCCAAGCTCTGACTGATTACTTTGTCAGCTTCTACATCTGATTGTTTCTTGAGCACCTCCAGGCATGGTGACTCCACCACCACTCCCTCGGCACTCTGTTCCAATGTTTAACAACCCATCCAATTAAATAATTCTTCTGATGTTCAGCCTGAACTTCCCCTGATGCAGCTTAAGACCCTGTCCTGTCATTCATTAATTGCCTGTAGAAGACACTGACTCCCACCTGGCAACAACCTCCTTTCAGGGAGTTGCAGAGAGTGATGAACTCATCACTGAGACTCCTTTTCTCCAGAACAAACAACCCCAGCTCCTCAGCTGCTCCTCACCAGACCTGTGCTCCAGACCCTTTCCAGCTCTTTCCTTCTCTGGACACTCCAGCCTCAATGTCCTTCTTGCATTGAGGGGCCCAGAAATGGACACAGGATTTGAGGTGTGGCCTACCAGTGCCCCACACACAGGGACAATCCCTTCCCTGGTCCTGCTCCACCCATTGCTGATCAGGCCAGGTGCCATTGCCTCCTTGGCCACCTGGGCACAGCTGGCTCATGTTCAGCCACCACTGAGCAGCACCCCCAGGTCCTTCCTGGGCAGCTTTCCAACTGCTCCAACCCCAGCCTGTAGCCACTGCATGGGTTGTTGTGGCCAAAATGCCTGCAAGTCTAAGGAAATGACTTTTAACAATTGCCCTTCTTCCTGTTGTCAATAAAGTTCTGCAGAGCTGTGCCTTTTTTTTTTTCCTACGAGACTTTAAAACTATTTAGAATGTGTTGTGTAAGAAAATGCAATTTGTTAGTTTTCTAATGGTGTTACAAAACTGCAGTCTTGTTATTACAAATTAGATGCAGCCTCTTTTAACCAGATGGACCCAAATACCTAAGAAAATTGCTCTTTACTCATTACTAAGAATATATCAGTACCATTACAGTGCACCAAAACAGATGCTGAGAAGTCAAAAATTCTTAATGATAAGCCAAAGGAACACCCGAGAGCACAAAGGGATGATTGTTTTTAATGCTATGATCAGACAAGCAGAGTTTTTTACAGGGCAAATCCATGCATGTTAGCAAGTCTTGGCTCTCAATTAAGACTGCCATTAAAAATTCTGACATTTTCAATTTTACTCTAATTCTGCTTCCTATCAGTAATAAAGAGAAAATATAAAATCAATATTACTTTTCTCAAGTATGTTGCTGCAGCTGTCAAAGAAGCAGGTTCTATCTATCTTTCATTCCTTTAAACCATGCAATTTTCAACTCTAGAGCATGCAAAGTGAGAGGGAAAGAAAGTCTACTTGCTCTGTTGCTCAATTCATGAGCTGGCAGAAACCTAACTACCACCACTTGAAATAAGAATAAAGCAACTCCTGATTTCTGCTATCTCCATAGAGGCCATTTTCATGCTCCTAAATGTGTTTTTCCTAACATTCCCTACTGCGTAAAAAGAAAGACCTCAAGGCTGATATGAATGATTTCAAGAACTGTTCTTTCACTTCTTACATGCAAAGATAATTTTCCTTCATAACTTCTTCTTTATCCCCATCCTACTGCTGCATACTATACTTTATTTCTTACAAATGAAGAAAGAAATGGGGATAAAGAAAACGGGTTAGAAAAAGAAGATAAATTTAAAGATATTGTGAAATGTAATACAGATCGGGCCATGCTATTGTTCTGTCGCTCATTCTGGTATATAGGAGAAGGAGAACTCTATTCATAACCACTCTGTCATTCAATGGCCTTGAAAATACTTAAAGAATACTCTGTCATCCAGGAGCACCTTTCTGTTTTGTATTACAAAGTGAAGCAGAAGTTTATAATGCACATAAATATTCTGTAAATGCACTTTATCCTTTTCTAAGTAGACAAGCAATGCACAATAAATGTGGATGAACACAATACACACTTGGAAGGCAAAATTTGCAGGTGCACCACGTGTGTCATTTATCAGTTATTCATATCCCATAGTGCACTGCATCACTCTTTACTAAACGAGATTTACCTTTACAAGCCCTGTCAACAAGACATTTACAC
This sequence comes from Malurus cyaneus samueli, assembly GCA_009741485.1. NCBI lineage: Eukaryota > Metazoa > Chordata > Aves > Passeriformes > Maluridae > Malurus > Malurus cyaneus. Next base: position 105,136,213 of record CM019214.1, on the reverse strand, counting down.
ACATCAGCATGTTCACCACAGATTTACTTGACTTTGTGTGCTTATGAAAAGCCTGAAAGTTCTAAATAGGAAATAGACCAGAGTTATCACAACAGCATCAGATTAAATACATTTCGAATGACTGATTCTCCATTTAATTGCTTATTAAAATATTTACTACTATATAGTTCTTGCAGTTGAAGTATCTTCCATTTTATTCCTACAGATTTTCAAGTCTGTATCATGAGAAAACCATAAATCACATTTTGCAATGAGCTTCGACTGGTTGACTAACTGGAATTATAAACACAGAATTACAAACTATTGAGAATAAAGAGTAAGCTCAGATATTGTTAGTGGTTATATATGCATAACTCTAAGTTTCTTTCAGTTATGAACTCATGCTGTGCAGTAAATTGTCTGGATTCTCTTCACTTCTCATGACATTTTATTCACCTTTAAATGTGAAAAGTACATCTCATTCTCCTGATGTTTCAGGTCTGTGTAAAACACTGAAAATTTAAACATAGTTTTCCCTTTACACTTCTCACTTTCCATCTCTCTAATCCATCCATGTAATTTAGTTTTAGACATTTATTTACAGTTCAACCTTTTCATCCACAAGAGACTTTTACAGCAAAGATTAACCTGGATGGAGGCCAAAATAAGTATGGAGACAGAATTAAAGGGCTGAATAACTTTCTTGCATGCACGTTTATACAAAAATTAAATTGACAAAAGTTGTCTTTGTCCTAAGATTTGATGGTAGCCTATATTGGTTATAAAACTGCATCCATTCTTTCACTATCATTTAAATGACAACTTGTGATAGCAAAGTTTATTGGCAAATTGCATCATGCCATTTTATCACGAGAATTTCGATTTTTTAAAAATTAAGCACTTTTATTAATATTATTTGTTTCCAGTCATACACACTACAATTAAATAATATGTATTGTATTGATAGTATAATATATAATATTTGTTATATATATATATATTATATTTGTATATATATTATCTGTAATATAATATATTAATATTATATATATAAGTATTATATGTATATAAAAATATATAAATACAAACAACCTCATATTTTTAATTCAAATCTGCTTTTCAGTTGAAAAAATATTTCTGAATCAAGCTAAATATTCAGGTTTTTTTTAAAGAAATGAGTTTAGGCTTAACAATAGTACTGTCAGTAAACTCACTGAAAAGAACGATGCCACGGATTTTTGGACAATATTACCAGTTATATGACTACAGAATATAGACAATTTCCTAAATGAAATCACTAATTTCAGTAAATTTGACAATGTGACAATCAATATGACATAATTAAAAAGTGAGGTATAAAGCAACAACATATTTTGGGGTCTAGTTTTATAGGGGTTCTTCATTCATGTTTTTGCTGTTCTTAAACTGCCTCTCTAACAGTCTGAGAAAAAGAAAACAGATCTGAAGCTCAATCTAGTCCAGAAATACTTCTGAATGATTTATGCCATCATTTAACAGATACAAAAACCTCTGAGACTCCAGGCCCTTTTAATTTGTGGAGTAAAACACAGTATTCCAGAAAGGCATAAACACTCCCCCAGAATAGTCACTGTTATTGTTGAATTAATGTGATCACAATTCACCTCACAGAGAGTCAAATCTGACAGATATGCCAAGGAATTAATGTCTCATGATATATTTTCCCCCTGAAACAGGCGATGAATGCATTTTTCCTCTGCTTTTGCAGCTTGCTGTAGAAATTAATGAATTCTGCCTTGAAGATTTTCAACTATTAAAGTCATTCTGAGTGCTGACTTAGCCTACCCAACATTTGCAAGTTATTTCTGTTTCATCTACAAATCACGCAGATACATTCTACATAATCATTAAACTCATTAAGAAAATTATTGAATTATATGCGGTTCATATCTCTCAGGATCTATTGAAACTCTTCCTGGTTTAATGGTGAAGTACTGTTATGCTGGAAACTATTTTAGCAATCAGTGGGTACAGATTTTCATGCTTCAGTACAAAAGAAGCAGTAAATACAAAACCCGCAACCTAGGAGGCAATTCATGAGAATTCAAACTGATCTATTAGATTTCCTCCGTTTCCATAATAAGAGACAGTAATGGCTGTATTTTATCATAAGAAAAAAGATCTTTTTGATAATGGTGTTTCTGAAATCTCAGGGGAAATCTATGCAGAAATTCTTCCCTGTGAGGGCATGGGCCACTGGCACAGGGTTCCCAGGGAACGCTGTGGATGCCCTCCTGAAGTGTCAAAAGGCAGATGGAAGGGCCGAGCCTTGCTTAAGGCAGAGAAATTTTAGTAATTTTACCCAAAACCCTGAACTGCACAGACAGCAATCAACAACAAAAAAACCCCGAAAACAGCTCCCCTCCCAAAAACCCCCAAAGCCCCACCATTTCAGTGTTTGGAATGTTAAATATTATATATATATAGGTATTAAAAGTAAAAGAGAAAATAGAATTACCTCATTTAAAATTACTGATTTATATTTTGTTTTTTACGAGAAACTTTTATAGTAAAAGTTGCCTGCCTCATGTACATCTTGTGTTGTAGCCAACTCAAAACTAAATAGCACAACACAGAGGGAGAGGCAGGTTTTGATTCCCTCATTAACACTGACATGTACATGACTTACTCTAACTTTATGGTGCTATAAAAAGAGCAGCAGTTCCTGACACATCACACAACACAGCAGTTTGAGAACATGCCTTGTGTAACAGAAACCCTTTATCTTCATAACGTGCTTTAAAAAACCCTGTTAAAGGCATGTGAATAAAATAGTACAAATATTACCTGGTTTTAAAAAAACACACAATTTCACAAACAAACTGCTAAACATGGAATTTCTATAAATAGAGGCATTTAGAACTCAGGACAAGCTCTAGCAAAACTTGTAATTTGCCCTGATGCAACTGGGGGAGTTGGAGCTGATGATGACAAGGTTCAGTTATGTGTCCTTTAGGATTTTTGAAATCTAAGTTATTCTAGGATTTCATTAAGTCATGAAATCCAGTGTAGTTAGATGAAAAAGACATAAACAGAATCTGCTGAGATTTGAATGACAAATTACAAAGAATTACTTATTTCAGATTTGAGCCGTAAGTTTTTAAAATCCAGAGAGAAAAAACTAAAGTAATGTTGAAAACACAATACTTGCTTTAGTGCTTGAAACTGGGTAACTCCTTATTACCTGAAATTGAAATATTACATTTTTTGTCCTTCAATTCACATATAGTTTAGATGCTATACAAGCTGTATATTTTTCTTTATGTATGTTTATTTTTCAGACAAGTACTATAATGTACCTTGTTGTCCACTCCTCAAGTTTTTTTTTTTTTATTCTGAAAGAATAAAGATTTCAACATTTCTTAGACAGAAATATGTTTCATCCTTTCGTTTTGCATTATAATGGAAAATAGTAAAAACACTTCTATTTCACTTCTTCTTGCACATAGTTTAATTATGCTATTATGAGGTTTTGAAAATTATTTTCTCCTTTAACAAAATATTCTGTAAAGAAATTAAACATATGTTGATAAAGTACCTTTGCGTATACTTTGATATCATGCATGAAATATATTTACAAGTAACACTTATTGTTAAATAATATTGTACTTGGCACATTATTTGTAAACCTTCTGTTTCTGTCATCCAAAGAAGAATCTCTAATATCAAGAAGAGAAATCATTCTTGACCATTCAAATTCAAAACACAAAAATAGATTCAAAAAAGCATCTTGCGTAACATGTAATTTTTTTTTTTTTTTTCCTACCCCATGGTTTGGAAACATATGTATTACTTCAGCTTATATAATATGACTGTTGTAGCAATTATTTTATGTTGGTATCACAAATGCTAAATGAAATCCAGGGATAATTTCACTAAAACAGTTGAAACTCAACAGAATAATCTCCTAAAAAAAAAAAAAAAAACACCAAAAAAACCAAAAAAAAAAACCTCAGTATCTAGAGATGTTTGGGTTTGTGGGATTTTGGGTTGGTTTTGGTTTGGATTTTTTAGGGGGTTTTATTCTGTTGTTTTTGAGTTCTTGTTTTTCAGAAAAATGACAGAACACATTTCTGGGTTTGAAGATCCAGTCATTTCATGCTACAAATTGTTACCAATACAAGAAATTCTAAATTATCAGGCATCAATACATTAGCAACTTCCCTAAAAACTCAGAAAACCTAGAATCTTTCTCACATGTTGCTAAACTGAATAAATTAGTAGACTTGCTTTAAGTCTTCCATATTTATTGAGGTTTTCTATCGAATCTTAATAATACAATTTTAAGGATTTATAAAATGCAATAATTAAAATTTTTTCCTAAAAAAAATCACACAAAAACAAAGTAAAAATAGGGGATAAAATTCTGTCTGAAATCAGAATTTCCAAACACAAGTGATGTAGAGGAATAAAGGTGAGTGTGTGTGTGTGGGTATTGGCTCTATACACCCACTCTGAGAGAGTGCCAGCCATCCACATATCCCATAGGTGAATTTCCACAGTAAGCTGAAACGGGACTGTTTAGTGCATTCCTGTGCACTCCTCATGTTGTTCTATCACCACCAAATTGAGTAGCACTAGAAATTGCAGAGACTGGTTTTCCTTGCTATTCCACTCACATAAACATTAAGTTCGGGAAAAAAAAAAATCTACTGACATGTATCTCTGTCTACATGTAAACTGAAGAATAAAAGAAATGAAGTGCTTTGTATTCCTCTGGAGACATTGAAATGTTTTCAAGTGCACCTTTTTTCAGGTTTCAAGCACACTTCCAGAGGTGGTTCGATTGTGTAAAAGCTAATTCTTTACAAATGCATTGTTTGCTGCCTGTGAACCAGAATTACTAATGTCTATAATGCTATTAAACCAAACAAGACCTTGATGGATTCTCTAATAGAGTTATATCAGTGGTGCTTTTCTGAGGACTGAAGGAATGGGAAGAGCTGAATGTCAGAGACTCTATCCTGTTTCTTCCTCAGAAAAGTCAATACTGTTTGAAACAGGAAAAGATAAACCAGTGTATTTACTAATGAAGTCTTTGTTGATTACACAGAAACAGATTAGTCAATGAACTTTCTTTAAAAATAAAACCGCACAGAATATCATGTTAAGAAAATTTTTCCCAGGACAGGTATCTTACACCTTGCCCCTGATTTCTTTGTGCCTACAGAAGAAAGCCTGACAGATGCTCTCCACCCATGGTGATCCACATCCACTGCTGGTGGTGGCTGGGCAGCTTCCCAAACTCCAGGTTTAGGAACATGGGTGAAAGGATGCAAACTCTCCTTGGAGAATTAATCTTGCCAGTCTTATCTGCATTTCTGTTACTTCAAGTTCAGAGATTTTCTTTTCATTTCTGACAGAATCATGAGTGTCTGGGCCCTGAGGTGACTCTTCCCTCCACACCCACCTCCCCTTGGGACTCCAGTGCACAGGGAACCCCTCTGTAAAGCTTTTGTAATTTTCATATTCAGAGGAGAACCGAGCAAGTGCAGAGAAATCTTGCTGCCATTTGCTCCCTGATCTCTTGGTGATCTATGAGACTGTTGATTATGACTTTAAATCCCTTAATAGACTGAAATTGGTGTATCAGAAGATTGCTCATTTCTGTGCTCTCCTTCAATAGGTGCAATCAGCAACAGACTTTGAAATGAAATTTCTTCATTATAAAAGACAAAGCGGAGAGAATAGGGAATAAGATTTCCTGGTTACAGATCCAAGACTAGAGCTTTCTCCTTACCTGAAAACACTCAAACTAGTAAAGTCTGCAGACAAGAAGTCACCTTTACAGGGATCTTTGAAGAAAACAGAAAATGGAGAGAATTGCACACAGGACTTGCATAGAATCCACTTCATGCTGCTTAATTGTCCTGATTAAATGTATTTGTATGTACTGGATATTGATTACAGAGGAATACCTAGCAACTTTGATAAGCATCTATTGTGGTTTTCAGTAAAAACAATTATAACTTATTGCAAAAGGTTTTATACATAGCTATGAATCATAACCAGATGAAAATTAATGACTCTAGCATTGGATGAATTCTTCTGAAAAAAAGTGTTGAAAAACCTATTAATTCATTTATCAATGCTTTATTTATAAAAATTGCTTCTGCTAGGCACACTTCCATGATATTTGTTCCATTTTAAAAAAATGCATTTTTTCATTAACTTAGCAGTTATGGTTGTATCTTTGTGTGAAGACAACTACACTATCCTTTAAGATCGCCATAGAGAGGGAGCAGAAGACTCAGTTTAGCCTTAAAAATCCTGTATTGAAATCTAAGTCTGCCAGGCACAACGTTTCTCCTGTATGTAGGGTTTTCCTGTCTCTTATCTTGAAAGACTGTTTTTGCAATTTACACATTTTGTACATTGGTGGCAACAAAGGTCTGCAGTTTTCCACTCAGAGTTGAATCAGACTGATTAAAAACTACCCTGTAAAATTTCCAGAGATATTCATCATTACTGCGGGAAAAAAAAAACTACAAAACCCATGACAACCCATACATTTATGCATGCATCACCCACTCAAGATGTGCAAGCAGTTATCTTCCCTGTGTAAACAATAGTTATATCTGAGATCTTTTAGCCATTAACTGTCCTAAAGTGAAACAGTGGAAAAAGTGGTTTGTTTCAATTAGGAAATTGACTGAGTGTGGAAACTAGATGAACCAAATAACAAATCGTAATGTGGAAAACTGACTGCATTCTAAACCATCCTCCTCATTCAGCTGAGATATGTTAGGAATGGCTAGAAAGTGGTTCTCAGTTCCTTAAACACAATCAGAAACTGTCTCAAAAACATTCTTTGGTTACTATCATTCTAAAAGACTTTAAACTATCCTAAGTGGCCACAAAAAGCCTGAAAAGTAAAAAAAAACCCCCCAAAAAAAAAAAAAAAACAAAAAACAAAACAAACAAGACAAAACAAACAATAATAAAATGAAAAAAAAAACAAAAAAAAAAAAAAAAAACAACCAACCAAAACCAAACCTTGATAATAAGAAGCTTCTTTGAAAAACCTTCCAGGAAGAGATAGGGTTTTGGAGAGGATATTTTAAGGCTATCTTAATATGTCACTGTAAGTAGGTAAAATATAAATGGAGAGAAGTCTTAAACAGGTGTTTCAGAAAAATATTAAAACCCTCTAAATGCCAGGAACAAACAAAGGCTAGAATTCCAGGAAGTTTCAGTTATATTTAGCCAGTATTCTTTTTAAAAAAAAGGACCACTAGATATTCGGTTTCTAACATCTCTACTTGCAAAAACCTTTTCTTGTTCTGGATTGTTCTGTCTGGTTTTAGTAACATGTTTGTTTTTTTGGTTTCCCTATAGTATTTCAGAAATATAACAGGTTTCAACATTATTATACATGTATGCAGGACTTTGATAAATAGCAACCAGACATTTTTGATTTCCCTTAAAACTGACAACAATGTAGCTTCAATAAGACTTAGGAATAACAAAAATAACTTCTGTTTAGCAAATATTTGACCATCTGAAGTAGGTTTTGATTTCTAGAACAGTTCAGAGAGAATATTCAGAGACGTGTAGGAGAACAATCTCAATCTTTCTAATAACAGGGGTATATCAGTAAAGATTCAAACAACCCACTAATGAATTGAATTATGAATGTAGTATAAATTTTTAATATATGCCCACTGTCCTGTTCACATATTTATGATGTTTACAACATGACTCTTTGTAGACCAGACGGCTTTTCCGCTGTTTTAATATTTACTAGGTTTTTGTCACACTTGAGTAATGTGTGCTATGCATGCTATTTAGAGGTATCTTTAATATGTCCAAAATTTTGTGACCTATTTTGTTTTCATCGAACAAAAACCTTTCAGCACACGTCAGGGGACAATGAAATGAAGAGGAAATCACATATTGCAAGATGGTACATCCCTGAAATCATCCAAGGGAAAAAGAGGATAAACTGTACAAAGGGAGATGCCTGGGAAAATAAAAGAGCAGCATGCAGGAAGCTAAACAGATTTTTGCCAAAGAAATATTTAATATAAATAGTATCCAGCAGGAGATCCTAAATACTCAGAAATCCACTCCATATATGGTAACATGTAA
>CM019214.1:105075965-105128079 GCA_009741485.1 Malurus cyaneus samueli | reverse complement strand
AGGTTGTTTATGTTACTTTATTAGAGTAGAATGAGGGGGGAAATGTCTGGCATATTAAATTGTCTTTTCACTGACGGAAACCTTCTAAGGACTGTGATATATAACATAAACCATCACCAAGGAAAAGAAGGTTAGGGGAACGAACAGTACAGTTACTCCACATTAATCCCAAAGTGGATCTTACACGAGGTTAATTAACAGAAATATCACATTGTTACACTGCTCTCATTGGAGAGGTAGCTGCTGCATAGAACAACCTTATTCCAGTTCCAAATTCCATCCCCTGGGGATGTCAGATCTAACTGAAGCAGGATATAAATTCATTTTGAACCAAAGTAGCTGAGACATGTCCTCGCTGAAATAGCGTCTTCACTCCTATATATCTGAGACTGCTGTGGCAGAGTGAAATTTCTGTCAAAGAAGTGTTACAAATTTGAGGATGGTTTGGGTTGTTTTTCTTATTTCTTTCCCTTTAATCTGAATCTATACTGCCACAGAGGATGAATGCAGACTGAATACAATGCATGTTAATAAACAGAGTGTTTTGATTTAACAGCAACTTTTCTGCACCTATTACTCATCATTTTACTACTCTCAAGGAAATACCAGGTCCTCTGGAAATACCTGAATCTCTTTCAGAGGGGAAAAAACCCAAATATAGCATTTCTGTGAAGCTTAAACAGGTTTCTCTTTGTGATGATAACTCATATTCTTTTAAGGGCAGGGGAATGAGTCTGTGGGAGCCGGGCAGGCAGTGAGCAATTAGGCAGTAAAGCATATAAAGTTCTGCTACATAACGTTGAGACCTCTTGTAGATGTTACAGAATATAGGAACTTTGGCCCAAAATCTCTTTAGCCTGGGAGTGAGCAACACTCATTTTGTTTATTCTGTGTGTTAAACAGTAGGAGCAAGAGTGAAACTCTTTTTCTTGATGAGCGACTCACAGTTACGCTCACAGAATATTGACAGGATGAAGTTAGCAATTGAATTGCCACAGGGGAGAAATACAGGATAAAAAAAACCAAAAACAAAAACAAAACAAAAACAAAAAAACCAAAAAAAAAAAACCAAAAAAAAAAAAAACCTAAAAAAAGAGAATTTTGCTACACAATAGACAAAATGTTAATTCATATGCAGAAACAGCCAGGCTGCCTCAGTTCCATCTGTTTGCCTTGATCAAATAACAATTAATTTCATAAATACTGATTCAAGCATCTGGCTATAAATGTCAAAATTCAGCTAGCACAAATAAATGAACTTTAATAATGAAAATATTTCAAGTTACACATTATATGAAAAAAACATAATGATAGCAAATCCTACTGTCAGTGAAATCACTGGCATAAATTTGAGACAGTATCAAGCTTTAAGTAATTTCCTAAAACACCAGAAACAAATGTAGTCATTTTAATAATCAGATAAAATCATTCTGTGCCAGGAATTTCCATAATTCTTTGAAAATTCTCCTCTCTTCTGATGTTCAGCCTGAACTTCCCCTGATGCAGCTTAAGACCCTGTCCTGTCATTCATTAATTGCCTGTAGAAGACACTGACTCCCACCTGGCAACAACCTCCTTTCAGGGAGTTGCAGAGAGTGATGAACTCATCACTGAGACTCCTTTTCTCCAGAACAAACAACCCCAGCTCCCTCAGCTGCTCCTCACAGGACCTGTGCTCCAGACCCTTTTCCAGCTCTGTTCCCTTCTCTGGACACTCCAGCCCCTCAATGTCCTTCTTGCATTGAGGGGCCCAGAAATGGACACAGGATTTGAGGTGTGGCCTGACCAGTGCCCCACACACAGGGACAATCCCTTCCCTGGTCCTGCTGCCACCCCATTGCTGATCCAGGCCAGGTGCCATTGGCCTCCTTGGCCACCTGGGCACAGCTGGCTCATGTTCAGCCACCACTGAGCAGCACCCCCAGGTCCTTCCTGGGCAGCTTTCCAACTGCTCCAACCCCAGCCTGTAGCACTGCATGGGGTTGTTGTGGCCAAAATACCTGCAAGTCTAAGGAAATGACTTTTAACAATTGCACCTTCTTCCTGTTGTCAATAAAGTTCTGCAGAGCTGTGCCTTTTTTTTTTTCCTACGAGACTTTAAAACTATTTAGAATGTGTTGTGTAAGAAAATGCAATTTGTTAGTTTTCTAATGGTGTTACAAAACTGCAGTCTTGTTATTACAAATTAGATGCAGCCTCTTTTAACCAGATGGACCCAAATACCTAAGAAAATTGCTCTTTACTCATTACTAAGAATATATCAGTACCATTACAGTGCACCAAAACAGATGCTGAGAAGTCAAAAATTCTTAATGATAAGCCAAAGGAACACCCGAGAGCACAAAGGGATGATTGTTTTTAATGCTATGATCAGACAAGCAGAGTTTTTTACAGGGCAAATCCATGCATGTTAGCAAGTCTTGGCTCTCAATTAAGACTGCCATTAAAAATTCTGACATTTTCAATTTTACTCTAATTCTGCTTCCTATCAGTAATAAAGAGAAAATATAAAATCAATATTACTTTTCTCAAGTATGTTGCTGCAGCTGTCAAAGAAGCAGGTTCTATCTATCTTTCATTCCTTTAAACCATGCAATTTTCAACTCTAGAGCATGCAAAGTGAGAGGGAAAGTCTACTTGCTCTGTTGCTCAATTCATGAGCTGGCAGAAACCTAACTACCACCACTTGAAATAAGAATAAAGCAACTCCTGATTTCTGCTATCTCCATAGAGGCCATTTTCATGCTCCTGAATGTGTTTTTCCTAACATTCCCTACTGCGTAAAAAGAAAGACCTCAAGGCTGATATGAATGATTTCAAGAACTGTTCTTTCACTTCTTACATGCAAAGATAATTTTCCTTCATAACTTTCTTCTTTATCCCCATCCTACTGCTGCATACTATACTTTATTTCTTACAAATGAAGAAAGAAATGGGGATAAAGAAAACGGGTTAGAAAAAGAAGATAAATTTAAAGATATTGTGAAATGTAATACAGATCGGGCCCTGCTATTGTTCTGTCGCTCATTCTGGTATATAGGAGAAGGAGAACTCTATTCATAACCACTCTGTCATTCAATGGCCTTGAAAATACTTAAAGAATACTCTGTCATCCAGGAGCACCTTTCTGTTTTGTATTACAAAGTGAAGCAGAAGTTTATAATGCACATAAATATTCTGTAAATGCACTTTATCCTTTTCTAAGTAGACAAGCAATGCACAATAAATGTGGATGAACACAATACACACTTGGAAGGCAAAATTTGCAGGTGCACCACGTGTGTCATTTATCAGTTATTCATATCCCATAGTGCACTGCATCACTCTTTACTAAACGAGATTTACCTTTACAAGCCCTGTCAACAAGACATTTACACCACATCAGCATGTTCACCACAGATTTACTTGACTTTGTGTGCTTATGAAAAGCCTGAAAGTTCTAAATAGGAAATAGACCAGAGTTATCACAACAGCATCAGATTAAATACATTTCGAATGACTGATTCTCCATTTAATTGCTTATTAAAATATTTACTACTATATAGTTCTTGCAGTTGAAGTATCTTCCATTTTATTCCTACAGATTTTCAAGTCTGTATCATGAGAAAACCATAAATCACATTTTGCAATGAGCTTCGACTGGTTGACTAACTGGAATTATAAACACAGAATTACAAACTATTGAGAATAAAGAGTAAGCTCAGATATTGTTAGTGGTTATATATGCATAACTCTAAGTTTCTTTCAGTTATGAACTCATGCTGTGCAGTAAATTGTCTGGATTCTCTTCACTTCTCATGACATTTTATTCACCTTTAAATGTGAAAAGTACATCTCATTCTCCTGATGTTTCAGGTCTGTGTAAAACACTGAAACAATTAAACATAGTTTTCCCTTTACACTTCTCACTTTCCAGTCTCTCTAATCCATCCATGTAATTTAGTTTTAGACATTTATTTACAGTTCAACCTTTTCATCCACAAGAGACTTTTACAGCAAAGATTAACCTGGATGGAGGCCAAAATAAGTATGGAGACAGAATTAAAGGGCTGAATAACTTTCTTGCATGCACGTTTATACAAAAATTAAATTGGACAAAAGTTGTCTTTGTCCTAAGATTTGATGGTAGCCTATATTGGTTATAAAACTGCATCCATTCTTTCACTATCATTTAAATGACAACTTGTGATAGCAAAGTTTATTGGCAAATTGCATCATGCCATTTTATCACGAGAATTTCGATTTTTTAAAAATTAAGCACTTTTAATTAATATTATTTGTTTCAGGTCATACAACACTACAACTTAATAATATATGTATTGTTATTATAGTAAATATTATAATATAATTTTTATATATATATATTATATTTGTATATATATTATTCTGTATATAATATATAATATTATATATATAATATTATATGTATATATAAGTAATATATATAAAATACAAACAATTCCTGCATTATTTTAATTTCAAATCTGCTTTTCAGTTGAAAAAAATATTTCTGAATCAAGCTAAATATTCAGGTTTTTTTTAAAGAAATGAGTTTAGGCTTAACAATAGTACTGTCAGTAAACTCACTGAAAAGAACGATGCACGGATTTTTGGACAATATTACCAGTTATTGACTACAGAATATAGACAATTTCCTAAATGAAATCACTAATTTCAGTAAATTTGACAATGTGACAATCAATATGACATAATTAAAAAGTTGGGTATAAAGCAACAACATATTTTTGGGGTCTAGTTTTATAGGGGTTCTTCATTCATGTTTTTGCTGTTCTTAAACTGCCTCTCTAACAGTCTGAGAAAAAGAAGAAGCAGATTCTGAAGCTCAATTCATAGTCCAGAAATACTTTCTGAATGATTTATGCCATCATTTAACAGATACAAAAACCTCTGAGACTCCAGGCCCTTTTAAATTTGTGGAGTAAAACACAGTATTCCAGAAAGGCATAAACACTCCCCCAGAATAGTCACTGTTATTGTTGAATTAATGTGATCACAATTCACCTCACAGAGAGTCAAATCTGACAGATATGCCAAGGAATTAAATGTCTCATGATATATTTTCCCCCTGAAACAGGCTGATGAATGCATTTTTCCTTCTGCTTTTGCAGCTTGCTGTAGAAATTAATGAATTCTGCCTTGAAGATTTTCAACTATTAAAGTCATTCTGAGTGCTGACTTAGCCTACCCAACTATTTGCAAGTTATTTCTGTTTCATCTACAAATCACGCAGATACATTCTACATAATCATTAAACTCATTAAGAAAATTATTGAATTATATGCGGTTCATATCTCTCAGGAATCTATTTGAAACTCTTCCTGGTTTAATGGTGAAGTACTGTTATGCTGGGAAACTATTTTAGCAATCAGTGTGGTACAGATTTTCATGCTTCAGTACAAAAGAAGCAGTAAATACAAAACCCGCAACCTAGGAGGCAATTCATGAGAATTCAAACTGATCTATTAGATTTCCTCCGTTTCCATAATAAGAGACAGTAATGGCTGTATTTTATCATAAGAAAAAAGATCTTTTTGTATAATGGTGTTTCTGAAATCTCAGGGGAAATCTATGCAGAAATTCTTCCCTGTGAGGGTCATGGGCCACTGGCACAGGTTTCCCAGGGAAGCTGTGGATGCCCCATCCCTGAAGTGTTCAAGGCCAGGTTGGAGGGGCTCTGAGCCTTGCTTAAGGGCAGAGAAATTTTAGTAATTTTACCCAAAACCCTGAACTGCACAGACAGCATCAACAACAAAAAAAACCCCGAAAACAGCTCCCCTCCCAAAAAACCCCAAAGCCCCCACCATTTCAGTGTTTGGAATGTTAAATATTTATATATATATAGGTATTAAAAAGTAAAAGAGAAAATAGAATTACCTCATTTAAAATTTACTGATTTATATTTTGTTTTTACGAGAAACTTTTATAGTAAAAGTTGCCTGCCTCATGTACATCTTGTGTTGTAGCCAACTCAAAACTAAATAGCACAACACAGAGGGAGAGGCAGGTTTTGATTCCCTCATTAACACTGACATGTACATGACTTACTCTAACTTTATGGTGCTATAAAAAGAGCAGCAGTTCCTGACACATCACACAACACAGCAGTTTGAGAACATGCCTTGTGTAACAGAAAACCCTTTATCTTCTATAACGTGCTTTAAAAAACCCTGTTAAAGGCATGTGAATAAAATAGTACAAATATTACCTGGTTTTAAAAAAACACACAATTTCACAAACAAACTGCTAAACATGGAATTTCTATAAATAGAGGCATTTAGAACTCAGGACAAGCTCTAGCAAAACTTGTAATTTTGCCCTGATGCAACCTGGGGGAGTTGGAGCTGATGATGACAAGGTTCATTATGTGTCCTTTAGGATTTTTGAAATCTAAGTTATTCTAGGATTTCATTAAGTTCATGAAATCCAGTGTAGTTAGATGAAAAAGGACATAAACAGAATCTGCTGAGATTTGAATGACAAATTACAAAGAATTACTTATTTCAGATTTGAGCCGTAAGTTTTTAAAATCCAGAGAGAAAAAACTAAAGTAATGTTGAAAACAAATACTTGCTTTAGTGCTTGAAACTGGGTAACTCCTTATTACCTGAAATTGAAATATTACATTTTTTGTCCTTCAATTCACATATAGTTTAGATGCTATACAAGCTTATATTTTTTCTTTATGTATGTTTATTTTTCAGACAAGTACTATAATGTACCTTGTTGTCCACCTCTCAAAGTTTTTTTTTTTTTTTTATTTTCTAGAAAAATAAAGATTTTCAACATTTCTTAGACAGAAATATGTTTCATCCTTTCGTTTTGCATTATAATGGAAAATAGTAAAAACACTTCTATTTCACTTCTTCTTGCACATAGTTTAATTATGCTATTATGAGGTTTTGAAAATTATTTTCTCCTTTAACAAAATATTCTGTAAAGAAATATAAACATATGTTGATAAAGTACCTTTGGTATACTTTGATATCATTGCATGAAATATATTTACAAGTAACACTTATTGTTAAATAATATTGTACTTGGCACATTATTTGTAAACCTTCTGTTTCTGTCATCCAAAGAAGAATCTCTAATATCAAGAAGAGAAATCATTCTTGACCATTCAAATTCAAAACACAAAAATAGATTCAAAAAAGCATCTTGCGTAACATGTTAATTTTTTTTTTTTTTTTCCTACCCCATGGTTTGGAAACATATGTATTACTTCAGCTTATATAATTGACTGTTGTAGCAATTATTTATGTGGTATTCTACAAATGCTAAATGATAATTCCAGGATAATTTACTAAACAGTTGAAACTCAACAGAATATCTCCTAAAAAAAAAAAAAAAAACACCAAAAAAAACCAAAAAAAAAACCTCAGTATCTAGAGATGTTTGGGTTTGTGGGATTTTTGGGTTGGTTGGTTTGGTTTGGATTTTTTAGGGGGTTTTATTCTGTTGTTTTTGAGTTCTTGTTTTTCAGAAAAATGACAGAACACATTTCTGGGTTTGAAGATCCAGTCATTTCATGCTACAAATTGTTACCAATACAAGAAATTCTAAATTATCTAGGCATCAATACATTAGCAACTTCCCTAAAAACTCAGAAAACCTAGAATCTTTCTCACATGTTGCTAAACTGAATAAATTAGTAGACTTGCTTTAAGTCTTCCATATTTATTGAGGTTTTCTATCGAATCTTAATAATACAATTTTAAGGATTAAAAATGCAATAATTAAAATTTTTTCCTTAAAAAAATCACACAAAACAATAGTTAAAAATAGGGGATAAAATTCTGTCTGAAATCAGAATTTCCAAACACAAGTGATGTAGAGGAATAAAGGTGGTGTGTGTGTGTGGGTATTGGCTCTATACACCCACTCTGAGAGAGTGCCAGCCATCCACATATCCCATAGGTGAATTTCCACAGTAAGCTGAATACGGGACTGTTTAGTGCATTCCTGTGCACTCCTCATGTTGTTCTATCACCACCAAATTGAGTAGCACTAGAAATTGCAGAGACTGGTTTTCCTTGCTATTCCACTCACATAAACATTTAATGCTCTGGAAAAAAAAAAAAATCTACTGACATGTATCTCTGTCTACATGTAAACTGAAGAATAAAAGAAATGAAGTGCTTTGTATTCCTCTTGGAGACATTGAAATGTTTTCAGAGTGCACCTTTTTTCAGGTTTCAAGCACACTTCCAGAGTGGTTCGGATTTGTGTAAAAGCTAATTCTTTACAAATGCATTGTTTGCTGCCTGTGAACCAGAATTACTAATGTCTATAATGCTATTAAGACCAAACAAGACCTTGATGGATTCTCTAATAGAGTTATATCAGTGGTGCTTTCTGAGGGACTGAAGGAATGGGAAGAGCTGAATGTCAGAGACTCTATCCTGTTTCTTCCTCAGAAAAGTCAATACTGTTTGAAACAGGAAAAGATAAACCAGTGTTTTACTAATGAAGTCTTTGTTGATTACACAGAAACAGATTAGTCAATGAACTTTCTTTAAAAATAAAACCGCACAGAATATCATGTTAAGAAAATTTTTCCCAGGACAGGTATCTTTACACCTTGCCCCTGATTTCTTTGTGCCTACAGAAGAAAGCCTGACAGATGCTCTCCACCCATGGTGATCCACATCCACTGCTGGTGGTGGCTGGGCAGCTTCCCAAACTCCAGGGTTTAGGAACATGGGTGAAAGGATGCAAACTCTCCTTGGAGAATTAATCTTGCCAGTCTTATCTGCATTTCTGTTACTTCAAGTTCAGAGATTTTCTTTTCATTTCTGACAGAATCATGAGTGTCTGGGCCCTGAGGTGACTCTTCCCTCCACACCCACCTCCCCTTGGGACTCCAGTGCACAGGGAACCCCTCTGTAAAGCTTTTGTAATTTTCATATTCAGAGGAGAACCGAGCAAGTGCAGAGAAATCTTGCTGCCATTTGCTCCCTGATCTCTTGGTGATCTATGAGACTGTTGATTATGACTTTAAATCCCTTAATAGACTGAAATTGGTGTATCAGAATGATTGCTTCATTTTCTGTGCTCTCCTTCAATAGGTGCAATCAGCACAGACTTTGAAATGAAATTTTCTTCATTATAAAAGACAAAGCGGAGAGAATAGGGAATAAGATATTCCTGGTTACAGATCCAAGACTAGAGCTTTCTCCTTACCTGAAAACAGCTCAAACTAGTAAAGTCTGAGACAAAAGTCACCTTTACAGGGATTCTTTGAAGAAAACAGAAAATGAAGAGAATTGCACACAGGACTTGCATAGAATCCACTTCATGCTGCTTAATTGTCCTGATTAAATGTATTTGTATGTACTGGATGATTGATTACAGAGGAATACCTAGCAACTTTGATAAGCATCTATTGTGGTTTTCATGTAAATAAAACAATTATAATCTTACTTGCAAAAGGTTTTATACATAGCTATTGAATCATAACCAGATGAAAATTAATGACTTGCTAGCATTAGGATGAATTCTTCTGAAAAAAAGTTTTTGAAAAACCTATTAATCATTTATAAATGCTTTATTTATAAACTTGCTTCTGTAGGCACACTTCCATGATATTTGTTCCATTTTAAAAAAATGCATTTTTTCATTAACTTTATCAGTTTATGGTTGTTCTTTGTGTGAAGACAACTACACTATTCCTTTAGATCGCCATAGAGAGGGAGCAGAAGACTCAGTTTAGCCTTAAAAATCCCTGTATTGGAAATCTAAGTCTGCCAGGCACAACTTTCTCCTGTATGTAGGTTTTTCTGTCTCTTTATCTTGAAAGACTTTTTTGCAATTTACACATTTTGTACATTGTGGCAACAAAGGTCTGCAGTTTTACCACTCATGAGTTGAATCAGACTGATAAATAACTACCCTGTAAAATTTCAGAATATTTTATCACTTACTGCTGGGAAAAAAAAAAATACAAACCCATGACCCATACATTATGCATGCATCACCACTCAAGATGTGCAAGCAGTTATCTGTCCCTGTGTAAACAATATTTATATCTGAATCTTAGCCATTAACTGTCCCTAAAATGTGAACAGATGGAAAAAGTGGTTTTGTTTCCATTAAGGAATATTGACTGAGTGTGGAAACTATGATGAACCAAATACAAATCGTAATGTGGAAAACTGACTGCATTCTAAACATCCTCCTCATTCAGCTGAGATGATGTTGAGGAATGGTAGGAAAGTGGTTCTCAGTTCCTTAAACACAATCAGAAACTGTCTCAAAAACATTTCTTTGTTACTATCATTTAAAAGACTTTAAACTATCCTAAGTGGCCCAAAAAGCTTGAAAAGTAAAAAAAAAAAAAACCCCCAAAAAAAAAACAAAAAAACAAAACAAAACAAGACAAAACAAACAAAATAAAATAAAATAAATAAAAAAAAAAAAAAAAAAAAAAAAAAACAACAACCCAACCAAAACCAAAAAGCCTTGATAATAAAAGCTTCTTTGAAAAACCTTCCAGGAAGAGAAAATAGGGATTTTGGAGAGGATATTTTAAGGCTATCTTAATATGTCACTGTAAGTAGGCTAAAATATAAATGGAGAGAAGTTTAAACAGGTGTTTCAGAAAAAATATTAAAACCCTCTAAATGCCCAGGAAACAAACAAAGGCTCAGAATTCCAGGAAGTTTCCAGTTATATTTAGCAGTATTTCTTTTTAAAAAAAGGACACTAATATTGGTTTCTAACATCTCCACTTGCAAAACCTTTTTCTGTTCTGGATTGTTCTGTCTGGGTTTTAGTAACATGTTTTGTTTTTTTGGTTTCCCTATAGTATTTCAGAAATATAACAGGTTTTCAACTTATTATACAATGTATGCAGGGACTTGTGATAAATGCAACCAGGACATTTTTGATTTCCCTATAAAACTACACAATGTAGCTTCAATAAGACTTAGGAAAACAAAATAACTTCTGTTTAGCAAATATTTGACCATCTGAAGTAGGTTTTGATTTCTAGAACAGTTCAGAGAGAAATTCAGAGACGTGTAGGAGATACAATCTCAATCTTTCTATACAGGGGTATATCAGTAAAGATTTCAAAAACATAATGAATTAATTATGAATGTAGTATAAATTTTTAATATTGCCCACTGTCCTTTCAATATTTATGTGTTTACAACATGACTCTTTGTAGACCAAGACGGCTTTTCCGGCTGTTTTAATATTTACTAGGTTTTTGTCATCACTTGGAGTAATTGTTGCTAATGCATGCTATTTAGAGGTATCTTTAATATGTCCAAAATTTTGTGACCTATTTTGTTTTCTCAACAAAACCTTTCAGCACACAGTCAGGGGACAATGAAATGAAGAGGAAATCACATTATTGCAAGATGGTACATCCCCTGAAATCTTCCAAGGGAAAAAGGAGAATAAACTGTACAAAGGGAGATGTGGGAAAATAATAAGACAGCATGCAGGAAGTAATACAGATTTTTGCCAAAGAAATATTTAATATAAATAGTATTCCAGCAGAGATCCTAAATACTCAGAATCCACTCCATATTGGTAACATGTACATAAGGACTGCAGGTATTTGTACCTGCACTCTACTCCAATTTTAGAATAGATTACCATAGAATTCTAACAAGTCTTGGACAAAAATGATTCCAAGATCAATTCATATTACAGAAATCTCCAAAATGAACAACCCTCTAAAAACACACAATGATGAAAGATTTTTCAAAAGGGAAGTGTGAATTTTTGAAGGGAGCTCCAGTCAACTCTAGTAACAAGAGTCTGTCAAATTATACATCTTTCCTAGTGCAGTCAATTAATATTTTAATAAACTTCACATCAACAGAAATAATAGGAAAGAAAGTTTTATGGAGAATAAGGTGAATATGTTGCTCTGTAAAATTAACACTGAGAATTTATTGCTTTTTTCTGGCATTGCAATGAAATTAAGCATCTGTGTGATTGACTGATTGGCTCTGGGTTTGTACTCATTTAGTGCCTTGCAACCTACTACACAGACTGGTCACTTCAAGTTTTAGTATTTTATATAATTCATATCAGAAATAAACATTGCAATTTCATTGAAGGATGTAGCTACAAGAATAAAAGTCTCAAACTTGGTCTGAAACATAGCATGAAAAGAAAGGAAACCAATACCCATTAATGTGACTGCTCTGCAAATAGAGAAAATTCACTGTCTTCTTTAGGTCTTCTAGTATTGAAAGAAGTTCAAGTTATACTGGAATAAAATGAATGTTGCTTTGATTAACATTATTACATTTATACACACAGTTACTGTGTTTGGCTAAGAAAAACAAAAGATGAAGAGTCATAACCTGTTTTTTGAATGCATGGTAACTACATGTCCATTGTGTGTTTCTTTGAAATAATTCTGTAATTTTGAATGTGTTCTGTTTAGTGTAGAATTTTGGCATGAGGATTATAGGAGAATGAGGATAGGAAAGGGAAGGGAATAACACACTAGATTTGCTACACTATTTGCTACATTTTTGTCTCCTGTGACTGCTGATAGCTGAAAAAACCTTTCACCTCCTGCAGTATTAATCAGAAAACTGTTGGAACTGCCTTAATTTGCATTAAAAGTACCAAAGGGTACATTTGGATGCAAGGGTTAGCATTACTCTGTATAAACTCCCTAATTCATCAGAGGTCTAAAGAATTCTTGTCTGTTTGGGGAACATTTGTTGAATAAACATCATAGATATGCTTTTGAAACAGATATTACAAATATTAACAGATATGCAGAAAATTTATTAAGCAGGTCAAAATCAGTAATTAATGCCCAGGATCAAATATTCCATTACAGCCTACTTAAAACTTAATTTAAAATTACTTAAAATTAAAATTAATTTAGCTGCCTACATAATGCAAATTCTCAAAAGCAATCTCATTTGCACTCTCTGAAATGTATAGCCTCAAAAGCTGGCTTTTGGCTGGACATGAAAAATGGACAATAATTGTAAAGGTTTCTAAAACTAAAAAGTAACTGTTGACTTTTAAAACATAGCAGAACTTCTTAAGGTGTGGAGACAGGTCTGCACTAATATAATTACAAATAATGATAACTAATAAATAAATAAATAAATAACACTAACAAAGTTTCAGCTGCTGGACTGAGACAAAGGAAGTTAAGATATACTTGCAGTCTTTTCCTTGCACATTCTTCTCATTTAAAACATTTCAATTTATTTTGTGTATACTTACTTTGAACTCCATGGGAGCGAACTATTTTCCAGGTTTCCGAGGCTACCTCTTTGACATCCACTTGGTAGTGGTGGATGGGCACACCTCCATGTGAATCTGGCTTATTGAACGAAACCTTGGCAGTGGTTTGGGACAGCTCTAAAACTCGCACTCCGTACGGGTTTGATGGCACATCTAAAAAAGTAAAAACACAGTTTCATAATCAGCAGCAACTAGACAGACCTAAGCAGCTGATAATCTACCCACAAAATCTTCCTTAGAGTCCTCAAAGGAGAAAGAATTATTAAATATGGTGCAATAATATCAGATAAACAACTTCAACTTTCTACTACAGAGCTGTAAGAAAACCACATTCATTTCCTTGTATGTTAAAGTACTGCAAAAACATTTTCCAATTTTGCTTTTTTTTTATAACATGATCTTTTATAATAGCTAATTTCATCACAGTCAAATGTAAGAGAACAGTTTGTTGACTGCATAATTATGTAAAAGAGAATAAGAAACTTTAAATCAAATTTAACAAAAGGAACAGTTACAGCTAAATAGATCATTCAGAGTCTAAATTCTGCTAAATAAGATTATAACAAAGAACTGCATAAATAATTTGGCCATTTTATGGAACTCTGAAATACAGCTGAAAATATGATTTATTTTTTTAAAGACTGGATTTCAAGCTAAGAAAATGTACTAATGGAAGGTTTCTATCCTCTTTTCAGTTTAAGAACTAATTTGCAAAATAAGTTGAAAGAAACATTTTCCCTGAAATCAAAAGCAAGAGCATATCTTTCAAAGTAGAAAAGATCTATGGAAATAGAGGAGGTGTTTTTAGGTGTCAAAATGTTACATATGAAACAAAACCAAAAAATAACATTGGAATCAGTACATCTTTAAAAATAGAAACATTACATTATTTTTACAATTTATGATCAAACACATACAATTCAAAAGACTAGCCCTTTTTAATTGTACTACATTTAAAAGTCTTATAATTATAAAAAAAAAAATTGAAAATGTTAAGAAGATTATCAGTTTTGTGGACAGAATATCAGGGTTTTGAAACACCATGAAGAATTCCTTTTCTGATCCATCTGAAAATGCTTTGCATACCTGCTTCCAGATTTGACATTGCTTTTGTCTCCATGTTAAAAAAGTTATTTTTGTAAGGACATGCCAGAATTTGAGCCAAAGCCTGTAATTTGGTTAGTGGATAATGAAACATTTACAAAAAATACTGTCTGTATTCAAAGGCTGTCAGACAGTGGGAATAATAAGAGAATCAATCTGATCTTCATTCAGCATTGGTACTTGAATGAAAATGAGTCACAAATTTCTACAAAATATTAAAGAATAGATAGAATTATGTATTCAGCCACAAATTCTCAGGCAAAGAAAATGCTAAAGCTGGTCTAAAGGGGCTGATTTGTATAACCTTTTGATTATCAGAAACTTAATTATTTTTCCAGAATATAATCTCTATCAGTGGTCAGCCTGGAGTGTCTAACACTGGTATCATACCTTTTACAGGTGGCATTTCTGATTCCAGGTCTCCTGAAACCTCCAATTCTTGGTGTTCATTGGGTTAAAGCCAGCAGAGATTCTTTTTTGTGGATGAACAATTGTAATACCTTTTACTCAACAATACAATTATCTGAATCCACAACATTACAGATTTTAGTAGAATTCAAGAATTCAAGTCTCAGCTTGAGAGATTCAAATCCTTTCTTATTCCAGGAAACATTCATCAGGATCTGGGATTTTGCCTGAATTTTTTACTCTAACAAAGGGGCTGAAGATTCATTATCAGATAGAACATGACCAAATGTAACCAGTCTGTTTTGCATGTACGAGAACACAGACTTGTGTTTGGGTCTTCTAAACTGATCAAAAGTTGGGGATTTTTAGAAAAGAGAAATTATGTTCATAAAACCAGGCAGATTTACATGTGATTACACGGAAGAAGAATGATTTATATGAGTTAATTGCTAAGTAAGTGTTGATCCCAAAATCAGAGGAGGCTGAGGATTAGAACCACCTTGGGACTGACTCCCTTCCTTCAGATTCTCATTAAATCTGAGAGAAATTATTACTTTTCCCCCAATAGAGTAATAAAGCACATAAGCACCATTCTGTGTACAAATTCCTTCTCTCCTGAGCTCAAATGCTGGTTCAGAGAGGAGTGGTAAAAATACAGGGTAAGAATCCCAGCAAAGCAATCCAGGACAGCCATACTGGAGCAGAATGGCACTGTGTGAGTGAAGTGGATACCATCACTTAAGAAGATGGATATCAACATTCAGTATGGAAGATTAATGATTTTTGCTTTTAATTGCAAGCTACAATTAGCTGTGGATATCTACAGAATTACAAATTGCTTCAAAACATCTTAAAATTTGTTTTCTCCTTTTTAAAAGAGTTCAAAAATGAAACAAACAAATATTGAGGGGATGAATTAATGAATATCTAATTAACTTATGCTATTTTAATGTGAGTTTATGGATGATATTTTAATAAGGCAATTCACTGGTGCTTCTGTTTGCATCAAAACAATTATTTGGTCAATGTTATGAAACAACAATATTTTATTTACATACCCACTGTGTTCTTGACTTTCCAAATGTTAAGAAAACCTTTTTTCTTTGTGTGTTAATGCCTGTGTATGGTTAACCATAATAAGCATGGAATAGGAAAGATTAAATCCTTCAGGAAGAACCTTATGTTCTCTACTGGAAATTCAAGTATAATTTCTGCCAAACAAAGATGATTCCAGTTGGTAATAGGCATGAAACGAAGCTCATTTGAAAACCCCGGATGATATTTTGCATATCTAGCACAATGCAATATGTTTAGAACTCATTGAAGTGTAAAATCCATAAAACTATTTTAAATGTGCATCCCACATTCCAAGCCACCCACACATGCAGGTAAGTTTTATGCGGTTTTCAGAGCTGAATTCTATCAGTTGTAAGGAAAAGGGTGAATCACCTGAAGAAAATATAGCAGGAGACAAATTTCCCTAGTGAAAACCAAAACCAAATACTAGCAATACCATTAAGATATTATAAAATAACTACTATGTCTTTCCATCTAGGCAAATCCATAACTTTTTTTCCCCAAAGAAGATCAATAACAGCATAATGAACTGAATCTAATTCTGCAGTTCTCTAATGAGTATGAATTTGATCGTGAAAGGTATACAGCCTTCTGGTCCTGATCCAGCTAAGCATTCCAGCATTTGAGCTGTACCCTGTCAGCTGCAATTACTGGGAGCATTGCCATGAATTTCATGTTAGAATTGCAAGGCTTTTGGATCAATGTTTAGCAGCAGTGAAGAATAATTTGCAATGTTGTGCATTCTCAAGTCTGTGCCTGGAAGGAGAGAGCTGTGGATGTTTCCTGTTCTTTTTCCTTCTAAAAACAACCAACAAAATGAATCTTAGAGGAGTTTAGCTACAGGCAGTGATGACTAATTCATATACTGTTATAGATATAAGTTGAAGGACTGTGTAGCAGAAAATGCACAAGATTTACTTTCTATGATCCAAAGATCACTCAGTGATAGCAAAAATTCCAGAATACTTCCTTAGAATGCCTACTTCTATCTGGTTTTGTTATTGTACTGCTGTCAAAACGAGATAATTCATCACAAGTTCAACTTTTAAATTAAAGACATAAAAAGACCCCAAAAGTGTCAGACATTTAGTCAACTTTTTCTTTCCTCAGCTCTGTTCAATATGCTACTGTATTCATGTATGATGTTAAAGAATAAAATAAAATCCAAAAGTATCCCCAAACAGTAGGCATAAAATTGCATTATATGTATTTTGTACTCAGCACATAATGCTGGTTTGCACTAATGAACTTTGTGATGGAATGGCCTAAGTTAAGCAGCATTGGTTTGGTTTCAAAACCAGTATCACAGCTGATGGAGAAGTACACACAGAATTACGAGTACACATTTATCTCTACTGATGTGTAAATGGCCTTTCAAGTCTCCTACATTTATGACCAAACCTGTTCAATAAATGAATAGTTTTTATTACCAAGGATTTTCTTTTCAAGCTATTTTTTGATAGCTTTATGGAAGAAAATAACTTTCCTTCTCAGAGCTGAGCAGTCCTGGCACAAACAGAGAAAAGGAACTGGTGCAGGGAGAATGGGTAGCAGGCTCAGAGATTGATTTTCCAGTTAGCTCTTGTCTCCCATCAGTTTGTTCCTACTGCAGCTCTCCAGCCTTCCCTGTCTCTGTACATCTGGCACATATATTGACTGGAAATAACTCTGTCTAAATGCTGAATCTGAGCAGCACCAGAACCATGGCAAGGAAAGAGATGAGGCTGGGGACTAGATTTTTGGAGTCAAAAATCTCTATGAAATAGCTTGTTCTTGAACATCCTTAGAATGGAGAAAAAAATCAATATTAAATCTGCACAGGTTTCTTTTACCAGATTTCTGGGAGTTCTGGAAAAATAAGTATTAGGTTATTAAACACAACCACAGTTAGGAAATAAATACATAAATAATGAATTAGAATAAGACACATGCACACAAAGCAAAACACTGCTGCCATGTAGATAGTTTCACACCTTGCTAACTGCAAATATGTTGCTGCTTGGTTATTTTTAAAATAAAAATCATTTAGCTAAGGCTGCTCCGATGGCAATGACAAGTTTTAGAAGAGCAAGTGAGATTTTAGGTCTGTCTATATTTTTTGGAGATGAACAGACTTTTGGAAGAACACGATTTTCTTTTTTCATTATACTGTTCTCCAGGGAAAATTAAGTCCTACTCCTTTGAGTTTCTTTCACCTGTATGGAAATGCAAATACTTGGAGAAAAAAGATAAAAAAACCCCATCCATTAGGCACTAGTAAAGTTCTGGCATCAAAACTCCAGACTAATAAACTTCTAAATTTGATCTTGTAGTCTTTGTTAGTAATCAATCAGCCTTATCATATTTTGAACATGACTTTATTCCATAAAACAGGTTACAGGATGCATTTTCAGTGAAGCTCAATAATTGTATTTCCCATGTCTTCATTTTCTTTTGTTATCGTTATTTCCCATCTTCACTGACTTTCAGCATGCACAGGATGCTTAAAGAATATCTAATTCAATGAAGTGGAGCAGGAATTCTCAGTACCTAATGACATCATTGTTTGTTTTTTTAATTCCCTGTAATATTCCTGTGGAAAGGAAACAGAAAAATCATACAGCTACAGGAGATGTAGCATCTGGTCTAGTGAAAAGTCCCTATTTAAAAGCAGGACTTTTAAACCCTATGCCATCCCAGAAAACAATGAAGTAGGGGAAAGTCTGGGATAAGTAAGGCTATGAGAGCCTTAGAAGTAAATAATGATTTCCTTTTTAGGGCTCTTGATTCAGCCCAGCTATACATCCAGCTATGTACAAAATCTGCATTAATATAAAAAAAGAGAAACCTTGGAAAATTTAGTTTAGCTATGTGTGACAACCTTTAAACTTACCATAAGACATTAAGTTACCTATTCCAATAGCATAGACCTAAACTACTGATGGCCATATGATTTTCTATTTACCTACATTAAATAATAAAAATAATGATACTGAGACCTCTGCGAAACAGAAGAATGCTTTTCTAATTCATACTGGCACCCTTCATGGTGATATTTCACATAAACTATGGATCAACTAGGTTTGGACAAATCTAGGAATATCTGTGCTCACTTCAGGTTCTGAGAGCCATTGGGACAATCTGTCAAGCTGACCTGGCTTGCCAAAATTTAAGCCTGTCCTAGATCAAAACCGGAGTGCAAGTAAAGTTTTAAAAGACAAGTTGTGGCTGTGACATGAAGGAATTAATTTGCAGTGGTTAGAAGTGACTGTGGTTCTTTTCATATTCTATATGTTACTCACATAACATTTTAAAAGCTCAGATAATGAAAAAGGAGGTCACCCACATGCTATTTTTAAGAGGTGATCACCACAAGTCAGGTCATGAGCACATCTGATTAAGCTAGCAAAAAAGCTCTGATTTTTCTAAGCTTGACAGCACCTTCTAGTGTGAAACCTCAAATACTCTGCAGCTTTTCAGTTGTTTCTTTCAAAAGGTTTAAATGGAATTCAGGCCGATTCAGAAGCTCTGTATCATCTGAGTGAACAGTTATGGCTTTCCTATCATACAAATATGGTTGTAAATGGCATATAAATACTGAAAGAAATCTCTTTTTAATTGTCAATAAGCCTATTTTCTTAAGGAATGCAAAAGGAATAAAGATAATGGAATTGTGACAGTATGATCACTTTCTAAGCAGCAAAAAAATTAAAAAAAAAAAAAAAAGGTCGTTTGTACTGGCTAATCCAGCAAAGAAGGAAATGGAACAAAATATGAAGGAACAAGAAATTCCTCCAGATTTTAAAGAGAAAACTATTCAGTAAAATGATCACTATTTGTGATCAAATTTACCCTAGCAGCTTACTTTACTTAATACTGACTCCCAGCTAGGAATTATATTTATTTTTTCCCTGACAGAGCCTTTTTATAAGTATTCTACACCCCAGCAGTTGTATTTACAATCAAAGCCAGAAGGCAATCCAGGCTGCATTGAAATGCATGGAAGGATTTTATAAGCTTTAATATCGAAAATATCAATCATTAGGCCTTCCTAATAAACCAGAGTGAAAGTGACCGAGGTAATAAAACCAGGGAGAATGTTGCATTCGATATCTTATACCTGCAATTACTTTAATGGCTTTGTTCTCCATCTCCTTGATTATTTTCAATGTACAGCTGATGCCAGTTTAAATACAAAACTTGTAAAGTGAACTACATAGTTGGGTTTTTATTCCAAAAACAAAGTCCATTTAGAGGCAAATGTTAAAAATACCAGTCTTTCAGGATACTGAATATTAAGCATTTCATTACTGTAAGTAGTGCACAGCAAGTAATCCACAGTGACACCCCAAACCCAGTGCTTCCAGCGCTGTTCATTATCACTACTAAAAAACCTGGTTTTCTTTTTTTCTGAATTTAATATCATTATATAGAATATCCACATATAGCTCATTCTTTACATTATGTCTTCCCATAATTCTGTTTATCCTGATTAACCTTCTCATGTTTGTAACTATAATGCATATTTTTAAGTGTTCATCATACATATTTTAAGTGTTCATTGAATTTTCTTAAGAAATGCCAGAAAAACATAAAAAAGCAAAGCAGTGCAGAGGTAGAGAATTATTAATCTCATTGAAAAACTGGTGTCAGTAATATTTCTGATACAGCTACATTAAAAAGCCAAAACAGTATTATTGTTTGCTATTTATTTTTCCTTGCATTTCCAGGTTTGCTCATGCATAAATTTCCTGAAATAAAATGACAAAATATGTTCTTTTTCAATTAATTATGCTAATGTTTTTTGATTAAAACTGATTAATTATTAAGTTATAAAAGCAGAGGACATATACATAGCTAAAATAATCATCATGTAGTATCATGTGTTGTGATGAGATCCAGTTCTGCAAAAAGAGAAAAAACAACTTTCTGGAGAATATCTGTTGAAATGCTCTCCCAAGTATATACATATTTATGAAAATACATAAATTATTAAAATAAAACACACCGTTGCAACCACAAAATTTTTTCAGCACTTTTTCTCCTGAGAGGTAAGATACCAGAGGGATAAAAGTAGGGATTTTCCTTTCCTTTCCCATTATTTATGTTCATGAATTCAAGAAAACCTTTTTTCTTCAGTAGTTGAATGTAGCTGTCAAGGGAAGGTAAGATCGCAGCACAGCTAAAACCCCCCAAAAGTTGTAAAATTAAGGGTAATGAATCTTCTGAATGATGTAAAACTGTGGGCCATAGAAATTTGATATTTTCATAAATTAAACCCCATATTTTCCTATTTTAGGAAGCTCAGCACTTTTGATGGTTCTTCAAAAGTAAAAAGAAATATTATAGTATGACTGGATGTACACATTTCAGGAATGCTCCCCCAAAATTCCTCCTGGTAGGATTCAAAAGTTTTTATTTTCCCATTAAAAAAAAAAACAAAACAAACAGCAAAAAACTAGACCAAAAGCTTACAACTAAAACACCCAGAATCATTTGAAATACGTGTGTTCTAATTAAAAAAAAAAAAAAAAAAATCATGTGTATTTGATTATTTCTATCAACCCCTTCATGTGTCAGCCAGTCTGGCAGTGGGGGACAACCTGGAGGCTACATGATAAAAATGGCCCAAAACATCACATCCCAAGGGGCTCTCTGTGTGGCTGTACCTTTAGTGCTGTCAACTGCATTTTAACTCCAGAGACATCATTAAAGTTGGCAAAGTTTGTATCATCTGTGTACATAAATCCGAATGTTTGGAACGAGCGTTAGTCCATTACACAAGGAAACATTTTTAAAAGCACTGCTGAGAAACTCTCATTTAGTGTCAGTGAACAGTTATTTCTGCCAAAGAGCAAACATGCAGTCAGATATTTCTATTTGCCTAAACAACAATAGAAGGGCATAAAACCACACAGACACTCTGTAACCATAAGGTGTAGAATGTCTCAGCTCTGAAGTTAATTCAGTATAGCTCTCTGGGTCAAACTCTACATTTAAATAGCTAAAAATGCAAATGGAAATAGAAATTCTTTGCTGGAGTATTTCAGTTTTTGACCTTTGTTGGTTTATCAAGAAAATACCAGGGAGAAAAAAGGAAAAAAAAAGAATTTCTTAATTCTCTCTTACTTGTACTGCCTGCAAACCAGATGTCTCTCTGCTGAACACTGTTACAAATGTAAGATGTAATGAGTGCAGAAGAAAAATAGACTAATTTAATTTTTTTAAGATTTCAGAAGGCCTTAAAATTAAATCCAAAGAAGATTCATATTGTGAGGGAACTGGTTTATTTTACTTTATATTGCAACTCAACTTT
Source organism: Malurus cyaneus samueli (assembly GCA_009741485.1). Taxonomy (NCBI): domain Eukaryota; kingdom Metazoa; phylum Chordata; class Aves; order Passeriformes; family Maluridae; genus Malurus; species Malurus cyaneus. Next base: position 105,105,938 of record CM019214.1, on the reverse strand, counting down.
TAGAGAATTAAATTATCTGAAAACAGGCCATGGAATAAAACAAACAGAGGTTAGTGTGTCTGAACTTAATTTTGATTAAAGTAGGAAAAATATTTGAAGAAAAGGAAACAAAATTTTAACTTACCAGCTTGACTAAGTGTATATTCCTGATATCTTGTTCCTATTCTGTTTGTGGCTGTACAATTATACCGTCCAAAATCACTGTCAGATGTGGGGGCAATCTTTAAAATGAAGACACTTTGTAAATATTAGTTACTATTCTAATACATTTAAATAAAAAAAAACAAAAAAAAACAAAAAAACAAAAAAAAAAAACAAACCAGAACAAAAAAAACCCACAGAAATTCAAATATGTTCTCCTTAACCAATATGCAGAAGTGTTTTTACTTCAGCATGTCTAGCATATTCCCAAGTATAGACATAACTTTTTCATTATTAACTCCCCCCCCTTTTTCATTATTAACTCCCCCTTCTCAACTTCAAATGAGGAAATCCAATAATGGAAAATAGTGACATTGTTCAGCTTTATAATTTCACCTTTAAACAGTTTTAAAAAACCCTAATAAATTTTTTGTAGATACCAAGCACCAACCAGGCAGTCAGTGCAATTTTTGCTATTAGCTTGATAGTTTAGTTTCATATCTAATTATGGATTTATTTACTTCCAAAAAATGCAAATTACATTTTTGTTGGGTCAAGTTGGCAAACTGAGCTACAAGCCATTCAAGTAAGATTTATCTTCCAACTGCTCATAAGAAATGTGTAGATAAAACAGTGTATATACATTTGTTTGTTGATTTTGCTCCTTTTTTAAAAGTAACTCTTTTATCTCCTTATTAAATTTTAGGTCTAAGCCCTTAATACACTCTGAAGTACTCTCAGTGCTGCCAAACTGAGGACAAAACTATATTCTGCAACCACGCTGATTTCCATTTTAAGTCTTACCTCTAGAATCAGCTTTCTTCCAGTACTGTAGGTCTTCAAATGTGTTGTATTTTTTACAGGTAAAACTAATTTTCCTCTTTTCCACTGAACTGAGGCAGATGGATTTGCCATCACTTCACAGCTGATATTGATGGGATTGCCTTCCCAAGAGTAATACACGGTTTGATTTGACACAAATGTTGGAGCATCTGCAAAAAAGGAAGTAATGAACAAGTTTATGAACTGGTTTAGTAAAACAAGCCATATACCCATATCCAAGCTTTCATGTTCCCTGAGAAATTCCAATTCATTGTTGTGGCAGTTTGTTGTGGAACATGGAAGTGTTAGTATTCAACCTTAAATTCAACCTTCAACCTTGTCGGCTGGCCTTTTCTCTTGGTAGTTTTCTCCTCTCCTAAAAACATTTCAGCCAACATTCTTGTGAAAGAGAATATCTGTTAATTATATTAAGCATTAGGCAATACCAGGCCCTTGAAAGACTCTCTCAGAAATAAGGAAGAACATTTCCTCTTGAGGATAAGAATCTCTTCAGCAAGACCTTTGTATGATGAAGAAAGCTGACCTACAGAACATACATTGTCGATTCATGTGCTGATTTTAGAGTGTCTTTTTTTTTTGCTATGGAGAAATTACATTCACTTCCCCATTTTTCTTGTGCTGTTGCTTCACCCATTTCTCACTGGAACTTTATTATACTTTATGAAATCTTTCTAAAGAGAGATGTTTATTTGTGGGAATAAACATTTAGGAAACAGCAAGATAATATAAAAAATGTTACAACATATTCTACCTACTGCAGAAAATGTATTGTGTGTACACTATTTAGGACAATCTTTACACGAGTTCCTTATAAAATTGTCAAGCTACAGCCAAGTAAAAAGATGGTGTATTTTTGTTACAGCCAAGTAAAAAGACGGTGTGTTTTTGTAACAAACCTGCCTAGAAATGGCATTGAACTGAACACTGAGTCTGGCACAGAGGAAATTGCAGGTTTGTAAACTAGCTGTGATTTTCAGACCACCGTGTCACTGACAAGGGCTTTTCTACTCACTGTTTCTCTAGAGAGCAGGAAGTTTAGTGATCTCCAGAAAATGAGAGGGAGCAGCCTTTTCCCTCCACTTCTTCTTATGTCTTAGGTGAACAGTGGCTTTCTTCTATCAAATATTTTTTCGTACTTTTTCCCCCTAATTTTTATTATTATTATCAATCTTTTAAGAATATTAAAAAAAAAAATTCTTTACTCAAGGAAACTCTCTTAGTGCTTTAATTCCAAAAGAGAATTATCAGTTACAGCTGTTGCCTGAGATTATACCTGAGATATATAAGTATATATTTTTATTTTGATAAATATTTCCATCCATAAACATCTCCTAAAGGTTTTCAGACATGTCTCTGAAAAACATATAGTTAAATTTCGGGCAAGAAATTTCCTAATAGGTCTATCAGAGACCAGAACTGAGCATCTTTAAGTATAAAGTAAAATTTAGCTTCAGGAATGATTAGAAACAACTTTTTTTTTTTTTTTTTTTTTTTTTTTTTTTTCTTTTTCTTTTTTTTTTTCCCTCTGAATTGCACATTTCAGCTTTTTTCTCTGTTGTTTTTGTGAAAAGAACAACTTTTGATGGCATGTGCTGCTGCTGCATGTAGGCATACAGGCTTTGAGCAGAAAAAAACTGTTATCAATGGATGTTTTAAAGTACAGATCAAAGCTGCTACACTGCTCAAGGCCAGCAGCATCTCCTTTAATAACTGTTCAGCCCTTATTTTTGTAGAAAAACAAGCATTTCCATCTAAATAAGTGAAGCCTGCCTGCCTATGAATTTATTTACCAGACACAGGAGCTCCAAATGTTTCAATAAGTAATTCTTGTGATCTCGATTTTCACAGACCCTTAAATACCCCCATATTTCATCGGCTAAACAGTTTAATGCAAAGAACAGATTATCAAAGAGTTTTCAGTGTGACATCTCACGCTAGAGGGGCATATGAGGAAAAAGCAAACTGCACAAGAGTGTTTTGGGGTTAGGTACAGTCAGGAATCTCAGAACACCAAAGGCCAGAGCCTCTGCTTTTCCTCTGAAAATGGAGTTCATGTTGTGAATCACTTGAAGGGAAACTCTACAGACTGATTTCTGCCTGTTCAATAGATGGATCAATAAAATGTTCAACACATAGATCAAAAATCTCATCAGAGTGTTCATGAGGCTCCAAATGAGGTTATTTCATGACACATTTTATGTAAGATGTGTCTCCTCCCAGAGCACAATTTCTCAGGATAAGTTCATTCCATTAATGATCAATGGCAAGAATGTTGAAGACTGAAAGATACTCTGAATCTGAGTAACCTTCCTTCCTAAATAACACTGTGTAATTTGATGCTCTCTGATGATTTGAATACAGATGTCAAACTCATATTTTAAGCCTTAGAGAAATAATGTGCACTTCTACACTGCAGATAAAATAATTTAAGAGGGACTTCCAATTCAGACTTTTCTCTCTTCTTGAAGTAGATTTTGAGTTACCATAATATCTGTTTATATTTTAAAAGAATAGGTAAGTTATGGAGTACCATCTATACCAGACTACAGGTACTAACAGGCATAAATATAACAAAACACAAATAAGACTAAAAGTCAAACAAATATATTCACAATATTCCCCAAATCAACAACTCAGGATAGTAAAGCATTTCCCCCCAAAAAAGCTTTGTAATTTCCTTCTGGCTAAAAAGCGTGGGTAAAAAGGCTTTGAAGAGCTCCAATATAGCAAAAAGAAGAGGACTGTGCTAATGACTTGATTCAGATAAATTATTTTAAAGTAGTGATTTTTGATTTCCTAGTCAGGAACACACTAACACACCTGCAGTAATGTTTTACACAAAGAGAATAAGCCTGGGAAAAGATTTCTTTTTACAGTACAAATAAAAGATGGTTTACATTTCTTATAAAACTGAAAAATTGAGTTGGAAGGGAATAATTGATTTATAAAGAGAAGTTGCTTTTTCTTGTATGCTCTTCATCTCTAACTGCAGTTTATTCTGCTTAAATGGTTACAGAATAAGTATTTATCTAACATAAATACACATTATGTTTAATACAAAATAAAGCATGAAAAATAACAAACCTTACAATCAAGGCTTTAAAAAACATAAGGTTGACTATTGTAAATGTCTACAAAATGTGATCCCAGCAGTTTTATAAAATAACTAAGAAACAAATTACAGTAACGAAGAGAATGCTTCTCAAAAAATTCCATCAACTGAAAATGAAGTCAAACCAAGTAGAAATGAGAAGCTCTTCTGATATGTTTACATATGTTAACCTTCTTCAAATGCAATATAACTAATGTTTAAAAATAAAAGATTCAATGGAAATCAGTTAGAAATTTAAAACCGTTAAAAATAAATAATGTGCTCTGCTTATCTTCTGTGTAACTCAGAATTAATTTGCACCTGACAAAAATCAATGCAGGGTGCAAATGAACAGTTCCTTTTAAGATTTTTTTACATAAAGTATTACCAATTAAGATGACATACAAGAATTCTAAAGAGAAAGTAGAAGTAGGAGCTTGAACACCCTCCACTAAAAAAAAAAAAAAAAAAAAATCAACGCTGACGTATTTCTTGTATCTAAACTTTTGTCACTTTACTGAAAGCAAAGCAAATAAAACCACCAAAAATGCAAAAAAAATACAAAAGCTACCATTCCAATGTGTTAATACAGGCACACAGCATAATGGAACAGCTCAGTTTGGAAAGGACCTTAAAGATCACCCAGTTCTAAATGCCTGCTGTGGGTAGGAACACCTACTATCCCAGGTTGCTCAAAGTCCCATCCATCCAGGTATGGGACAGCCAGGGCTTCTCTGGAAAACCTGTTCTAGTGCCTCATCACCCTCACACTAAAAAAAATTTCTTCCTAAAATCTGATTTCTAGTTAATTCTCTCAGTTTAAAACCACAGTCCTTGTGCTATTGCTACAGGTAAAAAGTTTCTCTCGTAAGCCCCCTTTGCACACTGAAAGGCAGCAAATTTGTCTTCCACAGGCTTCTCAACCCCAATTCTCTCAGCCTGTCTCCATGGCTGCACTGCTCCAGATTTCTACCTTTGTGACCCTCACCTAGACCTGATCCAGCAGGTCCATGTCTTTCCTGCATTTGATGTCCCAGAGCCTGGATGCAGCACTGCAGGTGGGGGCCTTAAAAAAGGTGGGTGGAGGGGTAGAATCACTTCTCTCGACCTGCTGACCACGGGGCTTTGGATGCAGCCCAGGGTGTGATAAAGCTCACAAGATTTTAAGGCTCAACTATGAAAGATCCAATATTATTTTGGAGAGATGAGGCTGTCCAAATGAAAAAGATGCCTTGAAGGAATAAAGACTACATCACAAAGACATAAAATTAAATTGTTCAATGGGAGTAGGGTTGTGTAAGAAATTATAAATTTTGAATGACATTTTACAGTAGTTAATGTAGTAGTTAATGTTATGGCATCAGCTAAATTCAAGCTCTTCATTTTCCCAAACAAGAAAGAAACTGACAGGTCAGCACTCAAATTAGAATGAGTTCTGGATAACCTGCGTAAGAGGATTATTGAAGAGAAGCAAATTCTGACCTGAAAGCTATCTCTAGCATTTAGGTATCCTTGTTAGTTATAATGTCCAGGAACAGTGATTCAAAAACAGACTAATACATCACCTGCCTTGTCCAGAATGTAATTAAATTAAGGATGTCAAAGATGCAGCTGTGTATGTTTGGTGTCATACACAAAATTAGATACAGCAAATTACCTGATTCAGTACATGGGTCCAGACAACTGTAATGGAAAACTGCTGTGCAGAATCAGATTTGCACTTCTTAATTTAAGAACATGGGTTTTCAAACTTTTGGCTATTTGTTCCCCAGGAACACATAATAAAAATATGTGACAGATTGTCAGGTCTAAGACACTGGGACATTTCCTGCAGTATATTATTGGAAGCTTCTCTCTAAGATGATTAATGCTGGCATAAGTTTCTCATCATCAAGGACTTTAATAAACCACATCCTCTGGCAAATCTAGTCCTGTCCTTGCCATCAATCCTGTAAAAGTGCCTCAATTTTTTGTAACTCTGCCACAATTTAGTTAACAGCCATCTATCTTTCTCTTGTATTTTCTCCCTCGTGCCTTTTTCAATAGTTAATATTTTAAGATGAATAGTTCTTCCTTGGATATAAAGTAGAAGAACTTCTGTAGACAAGTACAATAACTGTCATATATTCATTTGCAAGAAGAAATAATATTAGAAAGACTTTAAAAATGTGGTTAGGTGACTATATTTTAATCACTAATCACCCTTAAAAGAAAGATAGAAATTGGGTAACTTCAGGATTACCAACTTTCACTTTATTGCGGCTATCACAATCATGTGGCTGTAATGAAAAACATGCAAGACCTGCATAGGGAGTTTCCAAAGAGAAATGCAAATGAAACTCATCATATTTTAAGTTGCCATGATTATTAGCTGAAACCAGAGGGGCCTTTTTTTCCCAAAATCCACCCCATGATTTCAAAGTTTTTGAAAGGTGCATGTTTCTTTCACATCAAGTGCAGAAAACAACACTCAGTAACATTTTCTTTCTCCCACCCCAATCTTAGTTTCTCTCAAAATTCATTACAATATGACATTGATATTCAATAGTATGATGCCCTATCAACTGATTCTACATTTTATGAAGAGTAAGGGCCTCCTCCTACTGGCAAGCAGCACTAGTTCCTGAAAATGTTGACTAGGATATTGTTTTTATTATTCAAAAATCACACTAATTGCTCCATTTTTAGAAGATACTTTTTGCTAGATGCAAACCATGTTGATAATTGCACCTTAAGTAATGGTGGGCAACAAATGTATCTATGGTTTGGGTTCTCGGTGCTGCCAGGGTTGCAGAAATTCAATGTACCTATTTTTCTTTGATTTTCACTTGACATTAAGGATTTATTTTTATTAAAAATAAAATTTAAAAAAAAAAGGAAAAAAAACCACAAACAAACAAAAACAAACCAAAACAAGCCAAACTAAAGCCCCAAGTAATTTTGATTTCATAGAAATTCCTGCTGTGAATTGATACATCTTTCTAAAATTTCCTAGTTAAATTAAGAGAAGAAATTGCAAACAAAACATAGGTAAAATAAGCTAAGTGTGACATTAGTGATGTAATAAATGTGATATAATAAACTGTTTGCATATGTCTATTCAATCATTATGTGTGTCTGCAAATCACCAACACTGGCCATCAGGTCTTGGACAGGAAGGTTCGCCCTACAGATCTCTCCAGTGGAAATTTTCATTTTAGCAATGAAATTATCAGGTGCTGCCAATTGTTTACACATTATTCTTAAATGGCAGCAATTTGTACCAAATTTTCAACAGTTACATGTACTACAGGACAGAATTACTGGAATAATTTAGTACAGCCTGACTTCTCCATCAAGTATTAAATTACATAATTCTTTCACAGGCAGAAGTGAAAACCTGCAACGCCTTTCACAAACCAAGACCCTCACCCCATCTTTCTTCCTGTCCTACGTGTCACATTTTCAGAGCAAAATCCAGCCTTTACCTTCCATATTTTCTCACTGTCATCCTTACCTCCACAGCTTGACTCCTTATTAATATCATCCCTCCATTCCCTAACACCTCTCTGTATCTCTCTCGTATATTCCCTAATCATAATTGTTGCTGTATGGAAAAAGGGCTCAGCATATTCAAGGTTTCACTTAATTTTTACATGCTGTGCTGTCCAGAAAGCAACAAATAAAATCCCTGAAAACTTTATTATTCGAGTTTCAAATATTCAGCACCACTCTTACATCACTTGATTATTTTCTTCATTATACACAGACATCTTGGTTCTGCTCTCATGGATCTGTCTTGAAGGTGTAGAAAGGGAAAAGGCCATGTTGCCTCTTTTTCATTCATGGGTCAGGCATTGTGTAAAATAAATTACATTTTATATAGCATGAAGATACTTGTGAAGCTATTTAAAATTTATCATGTTAATTATCACTCTAAATATTTAACATTTTTAGCCTGTAAGACTAACTCATGAAGTAGAACCATCCTAAAGGAAGCATCAGAAAATTCTTCTTTGTTTTTTTTTCCTTATTTTTTCTACCTTTACTTTTCACAATTGCATATGTGAAATTTATGACAGTAAAAAAAGATGTTGAGGCATATATATACCTATTAATGAGTAAATTATTTGAAGTGAAACAAAATAACATCCGAATTATTTTGTTCATTCAAAATTGTGTTCTACTATTAAGAGAAAAGTAGCTAGCATGTTACTAAAAATCTACTTTAAATGATATCAAGTTCATTGCAAGGTTAACCAAAACATGTAGTAGAGAGCTTTGTTTAAAAAAAAAAATGCAAAATTCCTAACATATATTTAGACAAAATGGTTTTAGGATGGTATTTTTGTTTCAATCCCATAATAAATCTACTAAATAACAGTAGATTTATTATATAGATGAATAATTTATCCATTTTACCACACTGTTGTAGCATCCAAAAAAAGACAATGGATGCATTTATCTCTGCTTCACTATGGGAAGTTTAGTGAAGTGTTTTTGGAAAGTGACTTCATGTGATAAATAAACCTCATCTTTTGCACAGAATTCAACTTTCTTATCCCCTTGAAGTCACTGCGATGACATACTAAACTTCCTTCTGGGCAAGTGCACAAGGTAGTCAAAGAAGGAAAATGGTAAGTCTTAAAAGTGGCATTCATAATGTGTCAAAATTGTCACACTTATTTTGTGATCTTAAAGATTGACCTTTTCCATCTTTGTTTCCTCATTTTAACCTGCAAATTTGACAGGAAGAAATGTAGCTAAAGCCAATAGCATTTTATAGAAAAGATGCATTTTTTTAATACTGTTTCAATACTTTGTTCCTCTTGATTGTTGTTCCTGTCATTTGTTTCTTTCCTAGGCCATATAGTTGCATTTATTAGTTTTGTTTTCTGGCTGCAATAACAAGCTCGAGCTGGGCCCTCAGGAATAATGGATGAAGAGAAGGGGAAAAGAAGACAAAGCCAGGTTTTTTTCAGTGGTGTCCAGTGACAGGAAAGAGGCAATGCCTTCCAATCTCAGCTATTCCATGATTCTGTGAGTAGTGATGGGAGGTTGCTGCACTGATTTTTTGTAACAGAAGACAAATATAAAGTACGAACTGTTTGAATTTATTCTGATTTATGATGACAGTGGGCAGCTGAAACTTTTATGACATTTGTCACAATATCCAGGTTTCCCACAGAAGTTGTGGATGCCCCATCCCTGGAAATGTTTGAGGCCAGGTTGGATGGGGCTCTGAGCAACCTGAGATAGTGGAAGGTGTCCCTGACCATGGCAGGGATGTTGGAACTCGATGACCTTTAAGGTCCCTTCCAAATCAAAAAAGTTCTGCTTCTATTATAGCATTTGTGACATCCTGCACACATTAGTAGCACTTTCACCAATTGGAAACCTTTCTTCCTTGAAGGCAAATACAATTTTTATCCAAATTTGTTGAATCCACTTTTAAACAATATTGTGTATTTTTTTGCAAAAATATAAAATTAAATTGCATTAATCCAGAGCATTCCTCTAAATTTCCGTGCAACACAGGTAACACACAACAAAGCAAAATACTAATCAATTCAGGAAAAAAAGTTCAGTACTGCAAAAGTAATGACGCTGGTTTCAAATTGTGATAGGGAAAAAAAAAACCCAAATGCAAAGGAAGAAAAGACTGTTATTGATAAGCAATAGTACAATATCATAATATACAACATTATACTAAATATTACACAGGCTTCTTTACAGGTAAAGACTATATTGCACATGCTGCATGATTACTTTTATTTTTACCACTCAAAATTGGTACTTTGCTAATAAGGACTATAACTACAAAAATCACATTTGGATGAAAAGCAGTGTTAAGGAAAACTTCATATTTCTGGAAGACAATATATATCCTTTAAATGCTTTTAAGAAACTGCTTTCTAAGAAAACATGTTTATCAACTACTCACATGGCTGATCTCATACAAAAATGGACCATGGTCAAATGCACCATATTATTCAATGTAATATATCTTTGTCATAGCTAATTTTATCTCAAAACACCACTCTTCGAGTACTGTGAGGAAATAGACATTTTTGGACTATCCAGCATATTTAATAGCTGCAGTATCAGTACTGAAATTGGAGAGTTTTAACTAAAATAGTGATGCGAGAACTGGTAATTCCTGCTAAAAAGGTCTTTTAGTCAGGATGCTTCCTGGATGGCATACAAGAAAACAGAGAATTTTCCTAAAAACATGGCTTAATGCCTCTTCTCCATTAAAAGGAGTATTGTCTGAACGAATTTGCACCTGGAGGTGCAGAGCAGACACAGACAGTAGCATCTCACATTATGTGTGCACCTGGGAGGACAAAAGTGAGTGAGGGCTGTGAAAATTTCCGACTCTTTAATGACAGTTTGAGTACAACGTAGGGAAAACTGTGAGGGCACACAGAGAGTCTTTCAAAAAGCATAAATGTTGTTCATTACTGGCTTATTTAAAGCTTTTCCAACTTAGTAATAATTTCAGGGCACCCTAACAAAGAATAACTCTATGGTGAAAGATGATAAAGCACACTGAACATGTCAAATTTTTTTTATTTCTCCAGTGCTAACTATGTAGTGAAAAATTTGTAAAACTGAACAACTAATGTTTTCTCTCATCACAATTTTTCTTTTAGTCAGTTCTGTATTATGTATTTTAAGGGAAAAACAAACAAACAAACAAAAAAAAAACAAATAGAAATGTAAACATCTCTATAGGAAAACCAATTTTGAGGAACACTTGATATTGTATGCAAAATTAAGTTATAACTCTCTGGGGTTTATATATTTAACTTCCTCAGGCTCTCTTGAAAATCTCATCTTAGGATTTGACCTGCTTTATCTTCTTAATGTATTTCTCACTTTTTTTTTTTTATTTAAAGAAATAGTTATTTATCTGTCTATGATAAATATATCAATAATTACAATAACTACATCTTAATACCCAATACACACCATATATTCCACCACATAGGAATTTTTCAATTGATTACTTATTATTACTATCATCCAATACACACTAGGCTTCCTATTTCAAACAAAATATTGCAGTTATTGAATAAATAGTATTCTAAATGTTAATAAATAGTATTCTAAAATGTTATTTTATTGTAATGTAATTTTGATTTCTTTTTCATACTTTATATAAGGAAAACTAAATATAACGGAACACAAAGATGACTTTGTAGGAAGAAATCCTTGAAAATGCCTCTGGGTTCCCTGCAATCATGTCTGCCCACCATTGCTTACAGATAAAAGGCAGGGTTAACATTACCCTGTTGGTATCAAACCTGATAATCTCTTCCTGTCCTCAAGAACTGCTCTTATCACCAAGAGCAACCCCAACAGAGAACAAGCATAAAGCACGGAAAATCTGCACAATCCCACTGCCAGTTTAAGTCTCTGATGGGGTCAGTAAGTAAAAGGATGAGCCAGTGACACCAGAGCACTCTGTGCCTCCATTAGGCCTGTTTGACTGAGCTGGTATTTAAGGGTGTGATGGAAGCAGTTTCCTCTCCTGACTACATAGACTGTCAAATACAATAAAACATAAAGAAAAGTGCTGTAGTTACGTTACTAACTTAACAGAAAGGCATAGATGTATTGTTTACTTCCATCTGAAACCACAGAACAATATCAAGAATTAAGCCCTGCTTATCAATTTATATTTTAATTTTAAAATAGTTATTGGGGGTTATATAAGAGTATTATTAAAATTAATTAAAATTCCTGTTAAAATGGCTTAACTGCAAGAGTGAGGCATATTTGAATAAATTCTTCACAAAACTGGGCTGGAAGAGAACAAAACCAAAATAAAGGAGAGAGAGAGTTTTATATGATTTTGTAAATGAATTTTTTTAAAAAATCTAAAAGCCCTGTTAGCAATGTTTGTATCTACAATTCATATGCTGAAGAAATGCCACTTGGAAAAGAAGAACCAAATCTATGCGAAACTGACTTCACAGAATCTCGCCATTTTACCAGTTCATTACAAAAATCCAAATTATTTGTTACCTTTTGAACCTGCACCTTCTGCTGAAATTCTCTAGCCTGCAATTTATGAAGTGCAGTGACTGGAATGACAGAAAACCTTAGCACTGCTTTGTAAAGGAAGGAGTTGGGGAAATTGGGGGAAGGACTCTCAGCACTTAGGACACTCCAGCACTGGATGGGAATGGGGCCAATGAGGTGCTGAAAGATCCTTTGAAGAGGCTGGAAATTTAGGAATTTATGGCAGAGACCAGGCGGATGGCAGGTGTGGCTGGGAAGAGGCACTTCCTCCTGGGGACATTATTTTAAAGCACAGGAGAATTCTTCACCATTAAACAAGTGTTTTCTTTCCTGGGCAAGCCAAATAAATTACACTTGAAGCCCACATACCAGTGCAAAGTTATTTGCAAAGGAAGGCAAAAAATTTCTCTGACTCATTAATCAAAATAAGAGACAGACCTATATTGTATCACCCCAGAAACATTTGCTTTGCATCATAAAACTACTTGACTTTAAGGAATTGAGGAAAGTTGTATTCCTTTTATTCAAACAACAGCTGTGCTGGGAAAAAGAATACATTTGGTTTAAACATCACTATTAGTAAAGTATTTGAAACTTAAAACAGCAGTTTTAGAAATATCATAAAAATCTTTTTTTTTTTCTATTAAAACAATATTTACAATGTGTGATTTCTCTGACAGAATATTTCTATATTCTTTATAAATTGTGTTTCCTCAGAGGTTTGTGTTTTCCAGCAGAAATTTTTATGCTGCTTTGAAAAATGTGTCTACCAAGGCATAAATTTAGACTTTGAGTTATTCTATTTTCTCATATGTTATATTTGATTGTTCCTGCATATATTCAAAATTAATTATGCCATACCATAATAAGATTTTGTTACTTTTAAATTCTTTCCACCTCTTCTAAAACTTTCACCCTGAAAGGTGTGTTATGTTATAAAAATGTATTGCATCAATGCAAAGATTTTAATATGCCCTCTGGTATTAATTCTGTATTGCTAATAAATTCTTAAATTTCAGTTGCCCATGTCTCATAACATGTGGTACGATGTATCATTCTCATCTGAATAAAATATATATTAACATTTAATGTTAAAGCATAGTGGCCACACAACCATAATCAAACCATTTATTTCATATTATTATGTGTAGAGTTGGCAGGATTTGAAAGAAACTTCACTGAATTTGCCATTTTCACTCTGGGTTTTTCTTTTTTTTTTTTTTACATACATATGAAAAATTATCATTGCACTCATTAAAGAAAGCAAATATGGCAAATTAAGATTTATTTCTTAGGTCTTCTGGATTGGTAAATCTCTCAATTTCTAACATCTAAAAATTATTTTGACTATTCCTCTCTTTCCTTTCAGATTTATATTCCTTGCCATAATGCATTGCTTCAAAAAAAAAGAACACACCACTGTATAGTGAAAGCACTTTCAGAACTCCTCAGGAGATCACTACTTGGTCTGAAATCATTGCCTATATTTCTGTGCCTCAGAATCCTATTCCCGCTTTTATCTTCCCAGTGGAATGAATTTTTCTGTTCAAAGACTCAGTTGAAACAAGTTCATTCAAACTCTATTGGAGATGTATAATGATTGCATCTAGAAAATTTCTAGAAAAACAGAAAAATAATGACATAAAAAAAGAAGGATTTATTTGTTTTGTTTGTTTTCATTTTTTGAAGACCTTTTCTTATGAATTTGAAGAACAGTTTGAAGAAGCAATTACCCAGTAAGGTTATTTTTTTTTTTTCTGTTTTTTTATGTTTTTTTTTTTTATATTTCAGATTTATATCCTCTGATATGATTCTCAAGTCAATCAGACTCTTCTAAGCAAAAACAATCTCCTTTTCTCCTGGATAAAATGCAAGAGCTTAGAATAAAAATAATCTCTAAAAGAGACTGTTGCAAACATGATAACTCCAGGAACGCTTATGATAGTGGCTAGAGACCTTTTAGGGATTAGTAAATCAGAGGAGTCAGAAACAAAAAATAATCTTTGTTGAATTTTAGAAGGTTAATCTCAAGACTGAGCTGCTGCTCAAATCAGTCCTTAACTTTATCCCACTGAATACTTTTCACTCCCAGCGGTCTCAGCCAGCCCGGAGAGTTGAAATTATTAAGCTTAGCCTTAAGTTAGCAGATAATACCACTGGAATATGATTTCAGAAGAAAGCCTGTCCTGCTTTAGTCACCAACAAGGCTCTTGTTAACTTCAGAAGAGACAGGATTCTTCCATAGAATAATGAACTACAGGACATGCTTTCTCCATTTATGCAAGTTTAAACATGAATTACAATGAAAAAAATGACCTTCCATTAAGAATGTACTTTTTTTTTTTCTTTTAAACAAATTTAAAAGAGAAAACAAAATATTAGAACTTACATTCAATATCAAGGTACATGCTCTTTTGGTGCCCACCAATTCTACTTGCAGCTTCACAGTCATATCTCCCTGAATCTGACAACTTCACATCTTTAATATGCAGTGATGATTTTCCATGCTGCCCTTTGACTTCTATGCGACCATCTGGGCTCTGTTTACGTCGATTCAGGAAAAAAGAAGGTTTTATATATTTATATATGTATGTCAATGTAGAATGTATAAATTAAACACCATTGTTAAGAATGACTGAAGCATCTCTTCACCTATGGTGAAGCTATTGCTGACAGCTAAGCAACTTCTAAATTTTCCAAATACATAAACTAAAAAGTAGAAAATATATTCTGTTTCTAGGCACTATAATTGAAGGAATAAGTACATGCTTAAAGGAACATTGTCAAAGAAAACCACAGAATGTATCAAATTATGACTGTAATAGTGAACTGCATAATCAAAATGTCTTTGTGACCTCACTTGCTGTGTCGTGATGCTGTGATTAAGAAAAAAATGCATATATACAACATTATATCTCAGATTATAAACAGTATCTCTGGTCCTCAAAACTGCAGCTGTGAAACTGAATAGAAGTAATGCGTCAGACAACAAGCAAACCCCAAATCCAGTCACATATTTATTCCCATTCTTCAAATTTTCTAGTCAGAAGATCACAACTGTAAAAAAAAAATTGATGCATAAATGCAACTAGAATTTTTTGATTTCAGTTCTTTTTCATTCCATGGAAAATGACAATGGAGAAAAATGAATGCTGCCTTCCAGTTTTCTAGAAGATAAATTTTATAAAAATCCACGTGTGTAACAAGTCTTCTTCCCCCTCCTCATCCCTCCCCACAAAATTATTTGAATTTAAAGGGTATACAAATAGTAGGGAAAACTAAATAAAACAATTTTTTTTTAAGAAAATCTCATTCCAACCCCCTGCCTTGGCAGGGGCATACATATGAATAATTATCATTGCACTCATTAAAGAAAACAAATATGAAAAATTAAGATTTATTTCTTAGGTCTTCTGGATTGGCAAATCTCTCCATTCCTAACATCTAAAAATTCTTTTGAGCATTCCTCATTTTCCTATCAGATTTATATTCCACTCTCCCAGGTTGCTCAGACCCATCCAACCTGGCCTTGAACACTCAGAGATGGGACGACACAGCTTCTCTGGGCAACCTTTGGGTTCCCAAATTTGGGAAATTGTTATCTTTTTCTTCTCATGTCTTTTAAGGGAAAAAAAAAAAAAACCCAAAAAAAACAAAACAAACCAAAAAAACAAAACAAAACAAAAAAAACAAAGAAAAATAAAACCCAAAAAACCAACAAAAAACCATAAAAGACGATTCAAACACTGATATTAACCTACCTTCATTCTAGTAAGGTGGAAAAGGTAGGAAAACCCAGTAACTATACCACTGCATGACATTAAACTCGAAGCAGATTTTTATGTTCAATTCTATGATACACAAACTCAAATTCACTGCTTTTAACACCAAATACTCACCAAGTGGCAACTGATATTTAAGTGGCTGAGCTTTTAACTCAGTACAATTGTTTTTTATTTAATACAGGAAAAGTGCACACAATTTAGACCTCAACCTATTTGATGTAAAGTAGTCAAAAGAAGCACACTGTTTATCATGATTTCTACTGAAAGAAAAGTATACCGATCCTATGTCAGAATCCTAGAAGACCGGATTTTTTTTTTTCCATGAAAATGACTCATCGTAGGTACATAAATTAAAATTCTTGAATTCTAATGCAAGAGCCAACTTAAATCCCTTTGGATTAGTTAAAATAAGCAAGTGAGACCACTTTGCTATCAATTCTAATACTGAAAATTCTATTGCCACAATATGTATTAAAAAGGAAAATTAAAGTTGTAATATTACCAGTAAACATGTTACAGTAATGAATATCATGGCTTTTGGAAGGAATTCTTGGGATAATTAAAATGCAATTTGTTTAAAATAAAACATTAAGTAGTTTTCTAATTTCTGATATACAAAGTACTTGTTTATATACATATGTTAAACAAATACTTTCTATGACATAATTATTACAAGTGATGGAGTATTTTCTTCCTTTTTAAAAAAAAATATTAAGCATGTAATACCATGACTAAATTACATTATTCCCACCCAAAAAGTGTATACACTTCAGCAATTTAATTCCTGATTATACCTTGATTGCAAATATTCCCTTACAAAATTACATTTAAAACTGTGAAACAACCTGTGACAATGAATCATAGATACAATAATTTTATCACTAATTTTATTAGTGATTCATCCGTTCAATACTGATTCCAAATACTTTAATTCACTAAGATACAGTATAATTACTGTAATTCCATATATCGCTAAGCACATATATGAGTACTAATAGATGCTATAAAACAAAATAATAATGAATAAAAAACACAGAGGTTCTTAAATTAAACAGCTTTTACAGTAATTTCTCAATCTCATTTTAGTTTATATAATTATTTTCTAGTACTTACGGAAAAAATTTAGTCTGTACCCAATATAACTTTCCTATGTGCTCACATTCTCTTACTCAAATGTAGATGATGTAATATGTCTTAGATTTATAGGTAGGACAAAAACCAAGCTCTGAATGATAGGAGATTTTTGCATATGGTTTATTCTTATAATCAAATATATGGTAAGGAACATTGCAAGAGACATTTACTAGTCTCTGAAGTCCATAAAAATAAAAAAAAAATATTGTAGGCAAGAAAATTTCACTAGAATTGCCATAAAAATATGCATTTACTAAAGATAATTTCTACTTTCTTAATGTTCTCATGTTGAAATTGCTTACTAAATCAAACAACATTTGTAAAATGTGTTCTACTTCACTGCTTATGTTCAATATTATACTGTGGCTTTTTAATGACTGGTTTAAGAAGTCCTGTTCCCTGAGTCTACTCTGCAGATGGATTGGTGTACAAATCCATGGTGCAATACTTGATTAAAAATATAGGTTGACATTCGTGAAGACATTAACACATGAAAGAAAACAAGACTGTAAATACAGACCAAGAAAATTCCATTAACAAACAAAGAAACTACTAAATAAATAAAGAAATGAAACGTTTTGATGCAGGTGTCTATCTGTGAGAGGATTCCTAGAATATGATGGAGATTACCACATGCAAATGAAAGATGCTAGTTAGTATGGTGAAATTTCACAAGGACTTCAAAACCACTGGTGTAGCTGTATTATATTGCTTTATGGTATAAGGAGGGTCTGGGTAAATAATTCAAGGACATGCTGTGATGACACAAAAAAGTGCCATAACAGTGCAGTTGAGTATGGTAAAGGGCAATGAAGATACTGGGACAAAAAATTGAATACACAGTATTAACCTGGAGGAAAAACTGAAGCCATGTTATTCACATTTTTCTGTTTTTGTAAAGGACATTAATAAAACCAGGATATACTGACAAAGCAAAAGTCTGCATCCACATGGATCCATAACATGTTAACTTGAAAGAAAAAATACACCATTTTAAACAGCAGCACCTTTAACCCTGGGGTTAGAACCCACCAGAACTTTGTAACCATTGGCAGAGATTTTCTGGGGTTCATTTCTCTCCTGCACTAATTATGGAGAACACACGTTAGTACCGTTTGGCACCGCAACACACCAAAACGTGAAGAGCAAGAGATGCACTACCCCTCCCCAGTAATCCTCAGGAAAAATCCCCACCAGGAAAAAAGCTTTGGAGTTGCCAATGAGACAAAACCAAAATTCAGATAAAAAATATCTCTAATTTAAAAATGTCAGTAACTCTAAAGCCTGCCTGGAATAATGGATACCTACTAAATTGGGATAATCTTTTTCTCTCCCCTTTCAAATTTGATAGCATGAGAGATGTAGAATCTGTATTTTATTGCAAAATATTAACAAAGAGTATAAAACAGGACAGAACAAACCCCTAGACAATCAAAATAGTCTCTTTGGTCCAATACTCATCATTTGTGTTCATTCACTGAATTACTCAGTATCTCCTACCACCATAGAGCATGAGCAATTACTGAGGTCTCAAAAATGCTGGGTTAACACAGTTCTATAAAGATATAAATATTCTTTAAAAAGAACAATTATGTTAACAGACACACTCTTAGACACTGTAAGAATGAAAAAGTCTTCAGAAGTTGTACTTTCAAAGCATTTTAGAAATCATCAAAAAATCTTAAGAAATATTTTTTTTTCTAGTTTAATATTAATTGGGAAATTTCATAGAATTCATAAATAAAAGTGAACATTTTCAGGCTTTGGTGGTGGGGGTTTTTCCCCATAACATCATCACCAACATAGAGTTAAAATTCAAGTGAAAAATCTTCAGCAGAGACTTTAAAAATGTTTTACTTAGGTTAAGTCACTTTGTGATTTTACCCAGATAAAAAGCACATTCCCTAAATTAAGAAAATGAAAAACTCTTTTATTTTGAATACTGACAGCAATTTATTTCTCTTCTGTTCAAGAAAACTCTTCTATACAGGTCTCCAAGTAAAACTATCTGAAATGACACCACATAAGTAGTACCTTCTGGGGACAATAACAAAAAAAAAAAAAAAAAAAAAAAAAAAAAAAAGGTGAAAATTTTCTGCAGTTGCAATATTCCTACTTCTCATGCGTAGTTAAACTCAAATGGTTCCTATACTTATCCAAAAATGAGAGGTTTTATGTAATTTGAGATTAGTGCTACATGTTCTGTAGAAGTAAATGTACATTCTCGGATTTGATAAAGTTATTGTCATTGTGTGCACGCTACTCTACTCTTTGACTTCTGTCATGCTCTCACTTCCTGAATGTTTCACATGATTGTAGTTCCACTTGTGAATATACCCAAAGGCTGATGCTGACCTGACCACTCTGTGTACAGCTTCAAAGCCACGAACCAGAGCTCCCAAGGAGGTACCAGAACAATAACTCTGTATTTCAAGGGTTCCACATGCAGAGAGAATGGGGATGTGACGAGACAAAAACATCCACATGGACACAAGGACAGCTTCTGGAACAGAATAAATTATTCAGGTACCATGGAGCGCTCAATCTGCAAAATTCCACTGCCATTTTAGAAAAATCAGTGTAATTTTTCAGGAGGGGAGAGTTAGTTAATTATAAAGCTCATAAATTGTCATTTGTTTGCAAGCTGTAGAAAGGTGTGCTTGGGAGACGTGGATGGGTGTGGTTTGAGTGGATGAGTTTGATTTATCAACCAATGCTCCAACTCCCACTGAGGAAATGTAGAACCAAATGAGATCAAGTTGTAGTACTGCCAAAACTTGCATTTCCAGTTGGCTGAAAGCAAGAATGGAAGGTAAGAACATTTGCAGAAATGGGTGACTCATTTGTAGCTGGATTTTTGTAATATTGCTTGGATGGTTAGAGCATCTGACTTTCCTCCTAGAAGCTTTACCATTTGGCTGTCAAAGTACTCCTTCAACCCCTGAAGTCCAAGTGCAAAACTGCAAGCAAAAAATCCCTTCATTTAAAATCCAGAAAGTTGAAATACCTTTATTTATTTTTCTTCTATTGTTTAAATCTTATTAATGAGCTAAGTGCCATCACTGGTAGTTAATATGCTACAGGTTAGTTTTGTCTGTCAAATATTTACCAAATATGTCTTCTGTCTATTTAGTATTATTTCAGATGTACACTGCATATTGTAACCACAGAAAAGATGAAGAGGTATGTGCTTCATAAGTTGTTTTTTTTTTTCTTTTTGTTTTCTTTCTTTTTCTTTTGCAAAACATAGAGTAACATACTAAAGAACAGTCACTGTAGGAACATGTAACTTGAGTAAAAGTTGCAGGTATTTTAAATTTCCTCCAAAGGATCTGTTTCAGATGAACACAATCGAAGATCCTCATATTGCAGAGAAGGATTGAAAAAAAAAATCCTAGTTCTTCCTTCTTTGGATCAAATTGTTAAAAATTGCCAGCTCATTATGTTGTCTTGATCATGTTTTCAGTACACATCACTGAATTTTCATGGAGAAAACAAATACTGATTTACACAATCATCTTTGGAATTTCAGAAATAACAATTTTTTAAGGAAGATTTCTGATTTCAGGCTGCGTTCACATCCACATGAGAGGTAACTGGAGGTCACATACTTCAGGCTGATGCTTCTCACATGTCAGCTTTAAGCAGATCTTAATTGCCCATGAAAATGTTTCTTGAAGCAGCATGAAAGATAAGAACTTCTGCAACCTGGCACACTGATACTAAACGATGATAAAAGTCCAGAAGTCTATTAAATGTATGTGACCAGCAATTCCTAGTCTGAAAATCTACCTTTGATGATGAGAGAAAGGGCTGTTAGTCACAACAGCCATCATCGTGTAGAAGCTGATGGAAGCTCCCTTCTGGATTATGGATGGTATATTCACAATATTTCCCATTCTCTTCAGGTAAATGTATTCTATCCATGCACCTGTTGGAGACAGCAGAAAATTCCAGAGTATTGCTATGTGCATATGCCTTAATGTCCAGTGAATCAGAAAAATGCTACAGCAGTGTCTTGGACTTCAGTGATTTTTATAGGAGACCTTGTGAAATCTTTAAAACTTCAGCTTTTTTATACATGTCAGCGTGCTGCAAATTCCGGAATTTTTAGGAATTTGTTTTTCCACAAAGAAATTATTGAAGAACCTATTGTTTGTAGATTTATAGGGTAACACCAGGGAAGTCACAAGAAAACCTGATGTTGAAGGGAAAAAAAAAAAAAACCAAAAAAAAAAAAAAACCCAAAAAACCACTTGTTTTGATTTTCTGTTCAGCTGCAGACACAGCAGTTATTTTTATGGAATTCAGATTGTAAATGGCAGCAGAGGCTCTATGGAGGTTGTTAGCAGCACATACAATCTCAGGAAAAATGTGTTTTGAATGCTTCATACAACTTCTAGAAATTATGAACTGATATTTCATTGATTCACGGTGGCATTTCTTTCAAACTTAAAACTCATTACTCAAAGAGATGACACATGAAACCTGAGACCAAACACTTATGAAGACATGACATAAACGTATGCCTAACGTAACTTCTTTCCTTCATTGGTTTTTACTCAATAATGAATATGTAAGAAAAATATTTAGGAGAAAAAAAAAGGTGAGCAGCCATTCAAGATTACTTCTGCTACAGATGCAAATCCTAGATGTAAATCACAAATCTTAACGATGCAAATCACAAGAAAGAAATGGTTGATGATTCCTAATGGCAAAAATATTAGCTTCACATGAAATGAACTTGTAGATTAGAACAAGCAGTAGTGTTTACCATGATAAATAACAATAGTAATCACAAATGAGTGTTTATAAGTATAGGAGAAATACTACAACTCTAATAATTATATATAAACTTTGAAATTAGAAGTTCTGTTTCACTCATAAATATTGTATTCAATGCTTTCTTCCTAATAATTTTGCTGATATCAATCTATTCCAACACGCTATGATGACATTAAAATATATGACTCAAATGGATTCAGGTCAGCAAAATTCTCCTTGAACCTGTAAGTACAATTGTTGTTATTCAATACAGACCTCTCATACACCAGCCACTAAAAATAAATATTTTACTGTATAATATCATAGTTTAGAAAAACAAATCTTACTGTAACTTGGGACTGGGCACAGCAGTAAGTTTAGTGATCAGCAAGTAAAAAATGGGGAAAAAAGTAAAAAGGAAAGAAACCAAAGAAACTTGTGGCTGGACACTCATGAGGACAAAACATGTAAACTTACTGCACTACAAATTGACAAAAATTACTTGAAACTGACCCAAGGCTTGGTGATGAATTGCAATAATGTCCTATTTTTTAATTTTTTTTTTAAAGCGTGACAGAAGTGTCTGGGTGATCATAACAAGGAAAGGAAAACTAGGAAGCTTTCGTATAATAATTATAGTGTTATGCCCCCCCCCCCCATCCCCTTTTTTTACTTAGATAGATTGAATCAAAATGTTCAAGTCATTGTAACTGAAAGAAGAATAATTGCTTGGGGTATTTTTTTGTTTTGTCTTTTTTTTTTTAACTGATATTACTTGAACCGATTCTTAGGTATATACAGGTCGTATACTCCTGCCCATGATACTCAGCTGTAATATATGACAGCCTTTAAAATTACTACTGCTGCAAGAATTTCAAACAGAGCTTAACTCATGTATATATACATTCATTTCATTTTCACAGGATTCATATTCAAACCATGACAAGAGTCTAACTTTCACTACAGAGATAACTGATATAGCAAGGGCGTGCAGGAAAAAAGATAGCAAAGAGGGAAAAAAAAAAAAAAAAGAAAATTACGAATTGAGTTTCTGGATTGTTCGGTAGCTGTATATATCTTGAGATCCTTCCTAGCGTACTGTAAAGTTGATGTATATTTCATTGAAATTATTATGGCTAGACAGCAGATAGGAAGTCTGTCTGGAAACTGGGATGAGATGGAGATCTTAGCGGAAGGAAAGTCACCAAAGGCCAGAAACGCACAACTTAAGTCACAGGGAGAAGGGAATTGTCAGCAGGACAGATCCCAACCTCACAGATCAAGAAGTCTTTGCTCACAAACCCTGATAATTCGGGAGAGTTTTTTGCAACTGAAGAAACAAAAGGAAATTACTGCAGTAGCAAGCAAAGTGGAGAAAAGTGAGCTAACCTGGGCATAACCAAAAGGGCATTTGTTTTCAAGTAATTTTATTTAATTGGTGTCCAATACAGTTTCTCTGCTTGCATTTCTAAATTTATTTACAAATATGGATATAAATAAAGGATTATGCTGGCTATATCAGCTAAATTGGATGTGTGCTATTAAGAAAAAAATCATGCTACTGGAGTTTGAAATAAGTCAGAAAGTGGAGATTGCAACATGGCTGTACAAGCACCCATATGTCCTTCTCCTGGGGAAAGTCTCATTGAGAAACCAAAACTTTAAATCAGTCTATTGCTTATTTTCAGGCAGCTTACAGGATACCTGACTCAGATGCACACATTACAAAACCAAATATATTATTAAATTATCAGAAGTTATGTATTACACATCGCTGAAGAAACAGATCTGTAACAACACATTAACTGAAGAGACTATGTGGATAAATTAATGACATCTGAAATATTAGTCACAGCTCTAGAATTCTCTGGTATGCAGGTAAATTGGGAGGAAAGCAATTGGTTTCTGTGAGAAGAAGAGGAAAAGGAGGAGTGAGGTAAGAAAATGTGGCAAAATTTGGCTGAGATGTGGGGCAGCAAGAGGCTTCTTAGTGGGCTACGGGTAGCACTGAGTTTTCTTTCTCTTTGTGCAGCTACTTTGTACCAACACCTTGTTGGAGAGGTAAAAGTACCAATAAAATTGACTAAAAATAAATTCATTAAGGATGTTTCATCAGAAAAAAAAGGCCAAAGCAAAACACCAAAACACATGTAATTAATATTTTGGCATTTGCTACAAGATTTATGCCGCACCGTTTAATGTCTTACAACCACACAATTCATTTTTGAAACATGTTATGATATAGGTAATAATGACAAAAAGATTAATCTATTTTTATGAATCTGTATATTTTCATATGGAATTTGGAGATATTTTTTAGCATAATTATGGCATATTTGTGAAACACCGTAACCTGTAAGTCAAAAAATTCTTACAGAACATTCATAAACCTGAAAGTTATCAGAGGTCTTAATTTTAAATACATATGGTGTTGATTTAGGGTAAAATAGCAAAACTTGCATCGCAGTACAGATTGATATCGTTCTGGTGTTATGGAAATCACTCAATCTGTGACAAGAAAGCATTGATAACTGCAGTCTCAGTAACACCACCTGTTCCATACTGTAAATATTATGCTTGTCTAATCAAAATACCTTCTAATTCTACTTATTATTATTTGTCCCTACATTTAAAAGCTCTAAATGAAGTCACTGTCATTTCTGATGAGTTTTGTATTAATTTGCACATTTCCTAAATTTAGACACAAAATACACTCTGTTCAACAGACCATAACACCAAGTGAGACTTCTAAATGTAATGTAAAATGGTATTTATTCAGTTTGGAACTCTAAATATTCACAAAACTGCATTCTTAATGCAAATGTCTATATGAAATACCTGCTTTCATGCATTATTTTAAGAGGAAAAGTATTTATACAATACTATATTAACTCAATCAACTTCTACCAAGTAATATAACCCTGAGGATTTTTAATGTTATGTATCAACTACCTATAAGATAATTTAAAGTATGTTAGATGATCATCTTGCAGTAAAGATTTCCACATGCTATTAATTAATTGAGTTTTGTCATAAATATCACAACCTCATTTGCACAAGCAGGAATTTATAGAAATCATCTCATTGCTAATAGCATTACTTATGCTAATAGCTTTTAATAACACAGATTGAACTCATGCATAGATGGGAGTTCTTTTGACCATGAATTAAAACTCAGACCTATTGCCCATTCATGCAGTCCTAAGAAATATGGTTTGCTGAATTTTAGAAGCTGTCAGTCAGGGATTGTGCAAAGTCTCTTCACTTTTCCCAATGTACAGAAAACAGACTTTTGCTTTATGCTGTAGGTGATGTCTCACAGCCTCCTAACCAGCCAGACATTCATTGGAACATCACTGTCATGTTAAAGTCTCATTTCATTGTGTTTGAAATCTGAGAACTGGTATTAGTAGGAAAAACAGTCTATAAGTAGATGTACATGGGCAGATTGCACAGTGAGAATTTGGCAGGAAAATGTGGGGGTTTCCATAAACACATTACGGACATTAATAAATTATCAAGAACTAATTACTTCACAGAGTTTAGATTTTGAAAAAACAACGGATTAAAAAGCTGAATACAGGCCATTTCCTTTCACCCTGGCTTTGTCAAAAGTTGGAAGACCTTAAATTCCCCTAATGTATACAGGTACTAAAATTGCCTTTCAGGTCAGGAAAACTGCTGACAGATTTTAATAGCATAAAGCACATTTTTGCCAGCCTTGCACTTCTGATTGTGCCATTGATTGTGCTTGCTCCCAGGGTAGGGAGTATGTAGAAAATGCTACATTTCTTAAGTCTCTGGAGAATGTCCTCCAATATATTAGTGAATAATGACTCCAGCTGACTCCAGGCTATAAACTGTGGATGTATGACCTAGTGTATCATCAGGTGCAGAGTCTCTATTTCACCAGACAAGTTAGAGCTATTTGGAAGTTCTTAAACCATTAGCAGATAACACAATTGATACTTAGGCTGAAGCTCATGAGAAGACCTTTTCTGTTGTAGAAGAAATGAATGAATATTCCAGCTCAAGTTGTACTGATATTGTATGAAATGTTAGTCCCAAAAAAGTTCTCTGATAATTTCACTCTTCTTCAGTGTAACAGACTCAGGATCATCACTGATAACTACATGGAAAAATCTAATATTGGAAGGAAATAAATGCCATTTCCAACCCTTTATGATTTATTTCAGCCAGTAAATGCAGCACTGCAACCCACAGAAAGTACTCAAAAAATATGTTTGATGCATAGGCAGTACATAAGCAAATGAATGAAACGGGAGACCATTTAAAAATTTAAATATAAATTAGATGGGAAAAAGAGTACCCATGTACAGAATGAATAAAAATTTTGGACTTAAATTAAGGTATCCCATTAAAGAACTGTTTAAATTAGTCATGTTCTTAAATGAATGTCTTTCCCTAGGTTGTTTAAGCTTTTAATACAGAAGAGGTATTAAATTTTACATTTTCTTGCCCTTTCGTCTCTTTTAAATAATCAAGATATTTGTATCTGCTTGCTTAATTCTTTCCCAGGGGGAAAGTGACCCTAAAGTTTTACTGACAGGAAGGATGTATCAAAATGAGAGAATTCTGAGCCAGTACCAACACAGCCAGCCATCCACACAACATGAATACATCTATCTGTGTGTATGCACAGCCACTCGGGTCTACTCTGAGTAACAGATCATTTATCTTCCATCCCAAAAGAGGAACAAAAGTGAAGGGCCCTTTGGTCATGTGGGTGACATTTAGAACTGAGGTGTCAATACAAGCAGTACCTCAAAATTATTACTACCTTCATTTTTGGCTTCATTTATACATCACTGCAGTTGCTGTTACCTAAAGCAGTGTGTGGAGCTCATTGAGAACTTGATAACTTGGGAATATCCACATTGGCTCACAGCTTTCCTGCTTCCTCAGGTCACCCAGGAAAGCTGCTCTTTTCTTTCTAATTGAATGCAATCCTACTCCTCCAAAACCAATTGTCTTGCTCCAATAGTTTAGTGTAACAGACCCTCCCAAACCTGCACATTCTACTTTTAGTGCCCTCTAGTTACTGAAGAGTTCATCCCAACTCCATATTAATTAGCTGAATGTGCCACAAAGACAATGAAGGAATATCAAAATGTGTTCAGATTTCCATTGATCATAGGGCTCCTGAGTTTCTACCACTCAGTGCTCATATTTGGCCCTTTATTTGCTTACATCAAATATAATACAAATCTCTATATTCTCAACAGCACTAATTACCTAAATTTAAGTGACCCTGTTGGTCAAGTTCATTTATGTTCTTCCAGTCACAATATTCTTGCTCTCTAATTTCGTAGACTTAATATGTGAAGCCCATTAAAATTCATTGTCAGCTTAAAAACAAAATAGAAGAGAATTTTGATGCCTGATTGGATTGTTTGCAGAGTGTTTCAACTGCATAATCAAACACAACTGCAGCTGGCTACATGAAATTGTTCTGGCTTGCAGCCTGTGCCTATAATGCAACAACAAAAATATTCTATGATACTGTAAGTAGAAGCTTTTCACATAATATGTAGGTGAAGCAGGTTAGAACAATTTTCTCCAATACAGCAAAGAGACTGGCCTCATACATTTTCCAGCAATTCAAAGGAGAATTATTTACAAAGAGCAGGATTTGTACAGCTCAAAAAAAAAAAAGATATCTATTGGAATCAATTAAAATACTCTAGATACATCTGTATTTTCAGTGATTCATTTCAAATAAAGCCCTGATCCTTGATGAGCTAGAATTTAACAGGGCTGTCATTACTGTTTCAAAAGAAAGACAGCATATTTCACTGACACTGTAATACTGCTTCCTTTTGTGCAGTGACAAACAAAATAAACAGGGAGTCAAAAAAAATGAGATCCTTTTTATTAACAGTTGTAATAGCTGAAGTGGAGTTAACAGGTTTCAGAAAAAAATAGACTTGACCTTTCAAAGAAAAAGATTACCTTTGCCTATTGCCTGATCATGAAAATTATGAAAACACTACAAGTGCCAAATAGTTATGACTTGCATGCTAATACATAATGAATTCAAACTTGGAAAATAACTTAATTATTGGTCTGAATTCTACAATATATAGAAACTATGTCACAGGAAGTTCCACAGGGAGAACCAGGTTATTATTGCAATTGAAGAAACCAGAATTCAAACTGTTTCTACAGTGTTCATTATAAAATTAAAAACCACAGATTTTTTTTTTTTTTTTTTTAAATTTGTGGGTACAAGGAGAATGGTATAAGGTATTCAGAGATATTCAGTGAATCTGCATCAAAAATAGTACAAAGTACAGTAAAAAATAGAGTCCAAAACCCCATCTTAAATCCAAAACACAAGTTGCAACTGGGACCTCTCTGCATTGGCTCCTTTCATTCATCTTATGTGTTTAGGTCATAAATTCCTCAGGGTATGCAGCATATGCCTCTTTGGAAACATGCTGCATACAGTGGAGCCACTGTCTGATATCAAACCCCATCTGTTATGGTAATTTGTATTCCAAACCAAGGCTTGAAATGGTAATTACAAACAACGTTGATCAGCATTCATATTTCTGCTAGAATTAGATGCTACAAAAGTGGGGCATTAAACTCTGCCCTCACACTCCTGTAGCATTCCCAGGAATCAGTGACAATTTTGTCTCAGTGATCAGGATGTGCTGTCCTTCAGGGCTGTGTGCAGATATGTAGGTGCATGTCCAAAATCCATCTTATAACTGATTATGCCAAATCGAATCCAATCACTATCTTTCCTCCTGTTCTAAAAAAAGCAACCCTTCTCCTGCCTCCTCCTTTTCCTGGGAAAAGGGCCAGGCCTGCTGGATGCGCAGTGATCTGTGGGAATGTGCCATTTCCAATCCCAGCTGAAAGGGACACGGCCAGGTTGGCACATTAATGCAAGCACAGGCGGTGCTGGGAGCTGGGCACTGCAAGGGCAGAGGCAGAGAGCTTTAGCTCCACACTGAACAGGAGACAAAGCTGTGGCCTTGGGCTGAGCCTCCATTTCCATTTTTACACCTGTAATGGTGAGACAAGCCCCTTCCATCACACACTGCCGTCCATTTACTCAGCCTTACCCATGCCCATGCATTTACGGGCTATACACACACAGAAAATCATCTGATGTGAGCTCCTGGAAAACTTTTCATTTAACTTTCAAGGGAAGTCAGAAGAAAGGGAAAGACCCCTTTATTTCAAATTCTCAGTGAAAGAGAGAGACCACACAATGTGTGGTAGATTGTTCTAAAAGCTAAATGATAAAAGAGAGAGGAAAAGACTTCTTTGCTTCTGGTTTGAACTCACTTGGTTCAACTTTCAAATACACATTTCTGATGTACTGAAACCCTTTATCAAAGCTGTATTTTCCAAAGAGATAATTATAGAGCTCATACTCATTAATATTATCCTCCTTAAGCCCAGCTGGGTTACTTCTTTGATCTATGACTTTGGTGCATATTTTCCATTCTTTTGGACACAATAATTTCAAAACTCAGGAAAACCTATGTCCCAGTTATAAGATCTATCATTGGAAAGAATACATTTTGAATCCATGCAGCCTGAGAACAGTCTCAAGTTCAGCAGACTTCGTTACCCACATGAGGTATGTTCACATTTTAGCAAAATAAGAACCATATTATTGAGGAGCTACATACTAAAATTAATATAAGTAAAATTTTAAAAAGTACGAACAGCATTTTCTTCATTCTTTTAATGCTCATCATGTTAATATTATTGCTTGAGTAATTCTTCCATTTTCTGTGGAAAAAAATCATCCCCTAAAGATACTTTTAATTCAACAGAACTGATAAATAATGTGCAGTCCATATCAAGAAAAAGCTGGTCAAGAAATTCAAAATATGAATCCCTTGTATATCGATGATATTTTTTTTTTCATTTTATGAATAATTTATGTCATTGCATGACAGGATATTACTTTAAAAGTTGTCACATATAAGTAATATTTTCAATTTAAGGTTATGTTCTATGTTTAACATAACGTGCTCCATCTCAAATTCTTCAATTCATCTTTTTCCCTTTCTCTCTTTTCCAAAAAAAAACCCATTGGGCTTGTATTTTTATTTTAACCCCCCCCAAAATATAATATCCCACAAATTTTTTTATATTATTTAAAAAATACCCTCCAAAATACATATACAAAAAAAAACAAAAAAAAAACAAAAAAAA
>CM019214.1:105035999-105075940 GCA_009741485.1 Malurus cyaneus samueli | reverse complement strand
TATCGACTTCTGTCATGCTCTCACTTCCTGAATGTTTCACATGATTGTAGTTCCACTTGTGAATATACCCAAAGGCTGATGCTGACCTGACCACTCTGTGTACAGCTTCAAAGCCACGAACCAGAGCTCCCAAGGAGGTACCAGAACAATAACTCTGTATTTCAAGGGTTCCACATGCAGAGAGAATGGGGATGTGACGAGACAAAAACATCCACATGGACACAAAGGACAGCTTCTGGAACAGAATAAATTATTCAGTACCATGGAGCGCTCAATCTGCAAAATTCCACTGCCATTTTAGAAAATCAGTGTAATTTTACGGAGGGGGAGTTAGTTAATTATAAAGCTCATAAATTGTCATTTGTTTGCAAGCTGTAGAAAGGTGTGCTTGGCAGACGTGGATGGGTGTGGTTTGAGTGGATGAGTTTGATTTATCAACCAATGCTCCAACTCCCACTGAGGAAATGTAGAACCAAATGAGATCAAGTTGTAGTACTGCCAAAACTTGCATTTCCAGTTGGCTGAAAGCAAGAATGGAGGTAAGAACATTTGCAGAAATGGGTGACTCATTTGTAGCTGGATTTTTGTAATATTGCTTGGATGGTTAGAGCATCTGACTTTCCTCCTAGAAGCTTTACCATTTGGCTGTCAAAGTACTCCTTCAACCCCTGAAGTCCAAGTGCAAAACTGCAAGCAAAAAATCCCTTCATTTAAAATCCGAAAGTTGAAATACCTTTATTTATTTTCTTCTATTGTTTTAAATCTTTTAATGAGCTAAGTGCCATCACTGGTAGTTAATATGCTACAGGTTAGTTTTGTCTGTCAAATATTTACCAATATGTCTTCTGTCTATTTAGTATTATTTCAGATGTACACTGCATATTGTAACCACAGAAAAGATGAAGAGGTAGTGGCTTCAAATAAGTTTTTTTTTTTTTCTTTTTGTTTCTTTTCTTTTCTTTTGCAAAACATAGAGTAACATACTAAAGAACAGTCACTGTAGGAACATGTAACTTGAGTAAAAGTTGCAGGTATTTTAATTTCCTCCAAAGGATCTGTTTCAGATGAACACAATCGAAGATCCTCATATTGCAGGAGGGAAGGATTGAAAAAAAAAATCCTAGTTCTTCCTTCTTTGGATCAAATTGTTAAAATTGCCAGCTCATTATGTTGTCTTGATCATGTTTCAGTACACATCACTGAATTTTCATGGGGGAAAACAAATACTGATTTACACAATCATCTTTGGAATTTCAGAAATAACAATTTTTAAGGAAGATTTCTGATTTCAGGCTGCGTTCACATCCACATGAGAGGTAACTGGAGGTCACATACTTCAGGCTGATGCTTCTCACATGTCAGCTTTAAGCAGATCTTATTGCCCATGAAAATGTTTCTTGAAGCAGCATGAAAGATAAGAACTTCTGCAACCTGGCACACTGATACTAAACGATGATAAAAGTCCAGAAGTCTATTAAATGTATGTGACCAGCAATTCCTAGTCTGAAAATCTACCTTTGATGATGAGAGAAAGGGCTGTTAGTCACAACAGCCATCCATCGTGTAGAAGCTGATGGAAGCTCCCTTCTGGATTATGGATGGTATATTCACAATATTTCCCATTCTCTTCAGGTAAATGTATTCTATCCATGCACCTGTTGGAGACAGCAGAAAATTCCAGAGTATTGCTATGCATATGCCTTAATGTCCAGTGAATCAGAAAAATGCTACAGCAGTGTCTTGGACTTCAGTGATTTTTATAGGAGACCTTGTGAAATCTTAAAACTTCAGCTTGTTAATTATACATGTCAGCGTGCTGCAATTCCGAATTTTTAGGAATTTGTTTTCCACAAAGAAATTATTGAAGAACCTATTGTTTGTAGATTTATAGGGTAACACCAGAAGTCACAAGAAAACCTGATGTTGAAGGGAAAAAAAAAAAAAACAAAAAAAAAAACCACCACCACTTGTTTTGATTTTCTGTTCAGCTGCAGACACAGCAGTTATTTTTATAGAATTCAGATTGTAAATGGCAGCAGGAGGCTCTATGGAGGTTGTTAGCAGCACATACAATCTCAGGAAAAAATGTGTTCTTGAATGCTTCATACAACTTCTAGAAATTATGAACTGATATTTCATTGATTCACGGTGGCATTTCTTTCAAACTTAAAACTCATTACTCAAAGAGATGACACATGAAACCCTGAGACCAAACACTTATGAAGACATGACATAAAACGTAACTTCTTTCCTTCATTGGTTTTTACTCAATAATGAATATGTAAGAAAAATATTTAGGAGAAAAAAAAAGGTGAGCAGCCATTCAAGATTATTTCTGCTACAGATGCAAATCCTAGATGTAAATCACAAATCTTAACGATGCAAATCACAAGAAAGAAATGGTTGATGATTCCCAATGGCAAAAATATTAGCTTCACATGAAATGAACTTGTAGATTAGAACAAGCAGTAGTGTCGACCATGATAAATAACAATAGTAATCACAAATGAGTGTGTATAAGTATAGGAGAAATACTACAACTCTAATAATTATATATAAACTTTGAAATTAGAAGTTCTGTTTCACTCATAAATATTGTATTCAATGCTTTCTTCCTAATAATTTTGCTGATATGAATCTATTCCAACACTGCTATGATGACATTAAAATATATGACTCAAATGGATTCAGGTCAGCAAAATTCTCCTTGAACCTTAAAGTACAATTGTTGTTATTCAATACAGACCTCTCATACATCAGCCACTAAAAATAAATATTTTACTGTATAATATCATAGTTTAGACAAACAAATCTTACTGTAACTTGGGACTGGGCACAGCAGTAAGTTTAGTGATCAGCAAGTAAAAAATGGGGAAAAAAAGTAAAAAGGAAAGAAACCAAAGAAACTTGTGGCTGGACACTCATGAGGACAAAACATGTAAACTTACTGCATTACAAAATTGACAAAAATTACTTGAAACTGACCCAAGGCTTGGTGATGAATTGCAATAATGTCCTACTTCTTAATTTTTTTTTAAAGCGTGACAGAAGAGTCTGGGTGATTATAACAAGGAAAGGAAAACTAGGAAGCTTTCGTATAATAATTATAGTGTTATGCCCCCCCCCCCATCCCCTTTTTTTACTTAGATAGATTGAATCAAAATGTTCAAGTCATTGTAACTGAAAGAAGAATAATTGCTTGGGTATTTTTTTGTTTTGTCTTTTTTTTTTTAACTGATATTACTTGAACCGATTCTTAGGTATATACAGGTCGTATACTCCTGCCCATGATACTCAGCTGTAATATATGACAGCCTTTAAAATTACTACTGCTGCAAGAATTTCAAACAGAGCTTAACTCATGTATATATACATTCATTTCATTTTCACAGGATTCATATTCAAACCATGACAAGAGTCTAACTTTCACTACAGAGATAACTGATATAGCAAGGGCGTGCAGGAAAAAAGATAGCAAAGAGGGAAAAAAAAAAAAAAAAGAAAATTACGAATTGAGTTTCTGGATTGTTCGGTAGCTGTATATATCTTGAGATCCTTCCTAGCTTACTGTAAAGTTGATGTATATTTCATTGAAATTATTATGGCTAGACAGCAGATAGGAAGTCTGTCTGGAAACTGGGATGAGATGGAGATCTTAGCTGAAGGAAAGTCACCAAAGGCCAGAAACGCACAACTTAAGTCACAGGGAGAAGGGAATTTTCAGCAGGACAGATCCCGACCTCACAGATCAAGAAGTCTTTGCTCACAAACCCTGATAATTCGGGAGAGTTTTTTGCAACTGAAGAAACAAAAGGAAATTACTGCAGTAGCAAGCAAAGTGGAGAAAGTGAGCTAACCTGGGCATAACCAAAAGGGCATTTGTTTTCAAGTAATTTTATTTAATTGGTGTCCAATACAGTTTCTCTGTTTGCCTTTCTAAATTTATTTACAAATATGGATATAAATAAAGGATTATGCTGGATATATCAGCTAAATTGGATGTGTGCTATTAAAAAAAAAAAAATCATGCTACTGGAGTTTGAAATAAGTCAGAAAGTGGAGATTGCAACATGGCTGTACAAGCACCCATATGTCCTTCTCCTGGGGAAAGTCTCATTGAGAAACCAAAACTTTAAATCAGTCTATTGCTTATTTTCAGGCAGCTTACAGGATACCTGACTCAGATGCACACATTAGAAAACCAAATATATTATTAAATTATCAGAAGTTATGTATTACACATCGCTGAAGAAACAGATCTGTAGCAGCACATTAACTGAAGAGACTATGTGGATAAATTAATGACATCTGAAATATTAGTCACAGCTCTAGAATTCTCTGGTATGCAGGTAAATTGGGAGGAAAGCAATTGGTTTCTGTGAGAAGAAGAGGAAAAGGAGGAGTGAGGTAAGAAAATGTGGCAAAATTTGGCTGAGATGTGGGGCAGCAAGAGGCTTCTTAGTGGGCTACGGGTAGCACTGAGTTTTCTTTCTCTTTGTGCAGCTACTTTGTACCAACACCTTGTTGGAGAGGTAAAAGTACCAATAAAATTGACTAAAAATAAATTCATTAAGGATGTTTCATCAGAAAAAAAAAGGCCAAAGCAAAACACCAAAACACATGTAATTAATATTTTGGCATTTGCTACAAGATTTATGCCGCACCGTTTAATGTCTTACAACCACACAATTCATTTTTGAAACATGTTATGATACAGGTAATAATGACAAAAAGATTAATCTATTTTTATGAATCTGTATATTTTCATATGGAATTTGGAGATATTTTTTAGCATAATTATGGCATATTTGTGAAACACCGTAACCTGTAAGTTAAAAAATTCTTACAGAACATTCATAAACCTGAAAGTTATCAGAGGTCTTAATTTTAAATACATATGGTGTTGATTTAGGGTAAAATAGCAAAACTTGCATCGCAGTACAGATTGATATCGTTCTGGTGTTATGGAAATCACTCTGAATCTGTGACAAGAAAGCATTGATAACTGCAGTCTCAGTAACACCACCTGTTCCATACTGCAAATATTATGCTTGTCTAATCAAAATACCTTCTAATTCTACTTTATTATTATTTGTCCCTACATTTAAAAGCTCTAAATGAAGTCACTGTCATTTCTGATGAGTTTTGTATTAATTTGCACATTTCCTAAATTTAGACACAAAATACACTCTGTTCAACAGACCATAACACCAAGTGAGACTTCTAAATGTAATAGTAAAATGGTATTTATTCAGTTTGGAACTCTAAATATTCACAAAACTGCATTCTTAATGCAAATGTCTATATGAAATACCTGCTTTCATGCATTATTTTAAGAGGAAAAGTATTTATACAATACTATATTAACTCAATCAACTTCTACCAAGTAATATAACCCTGAGGATTTTTAATGTTATGTATCAACTACCTATAGGATAATTTAAAGTATGTTAGATGATCATCTTGCAGTAAAGATTTCCACATGCTATTAATTAATTGAGTTTTGTCATAAATATCACAACCTCATTTGCACAAGCAGRAATTTATAGAAATCATCTCATTGCTAATAGCATTACTTATGCTAATAACTTTTAATAACACAGATTGAACTCATGCATAGATGGGAGTTCTTTTGACCATGAATTAAAACTCAGACCTATTGCCCATTCATGCAGTCCTAAGAAATATGGTTTGCTGAATTTTAGAAGCTGTCAGTCAGGGATTGTGCAAAGTCTCTTCACTTTTCCCAATGTACAGAAAACAGACTTTTGCTTTATGCTGTAGGTGATGTCTCACAGCCTCCTAACCAGCCAGACATTCATTGGAACATCACTGTCATGTTAAAGTCTCATTTCATTGTGTTTGAAATCTGAGAACTGGTATTAGTAGGAAAAACAGTCTATAAGTAGATGTACATGGGCAGATTGCACAGTGAGAATTTGGCAGGAAAATGTGGGGGTTTCCATAAACACATTACGGACATTAATAAATTATCAAGAACTAATTACTTCACAGAGTTTAGATTTTGAAAAAAAACAACGGATTAAAAAGCTGAATACAGGCCATTTCCTTTCACCCTGGCTTTGTCAAAAGTTGGAAGACCTTAAATTCCCCTAATGTATACAGGTACTAAAATTGCCTTTCAGGTCAGGAAAACTGCTGACAGATTTTAATAGCATAAAGCACATTTTTGCCAGCCTTGCACTTCTGATTGTGCCATTGATTGTGCTTGCTCCCAGGGTAGGGAGTATGTAGAAAATGCTACATTTCTTAAGTCTCTGGAGAATGTCCTCCAATATATTAGTGAATAATGACTCCAGCTGACTCCAGGCTATAAACTGTGGATGTATGACCTAGTGTATCATCAGGTGCAGAGTCTCTATTTCACCAGACAAGTTAGAGCTATTTGGAAGTTCTTAAACCATTAGCAGATAACACAATTGATACTTAGGCTGAAGCTCATGAGAAGACCTTTTCTGTTGTAGAAGAAATGAATGAATATTCCAGCTCAAGTTGTACTGATATTGTATGAAATGTTAGTCCCAAAAAAGTTCTCTGATAATTTCACTCTTCTTCCGTGTAACAGACTCAGGATCATCACTGATAACTACATGGAAAAATCTAATATTGGAAGGAAATAAATGCCATTTCCAACCCTTTATGATTTATTTCAGCCAGTAAATGCAGCACTGCAACCCACAGAAAGTATTCAAAAAATATGTTTGATGCATAGGCAGTACATAAGCAAATGAATGAAACGGGAGACCATTTAAAAAATTTAAATATAAATTAGATGGGAAAAAGAGTACCCATGTACAGAATGAATAAAAATTTTGGACTTAAATTAAGGTATCCCATTAAAGAACTGYTTAAATTAGTCATGTTCTTAAATGAATGTCTTTCCCTAGGTTGTTTAAGCTTTTAATACAGAAGAGGTATTAAATTTTACATTTTCTTGCCCTTTCATCTCTTTTAAATAATCAAGATCTTTGTATCTGCTTGCTTAATTCTTTCCCAGGGGAAAGTGACCCTAAAGTTTTACTGACAGGAAGGATGTATCAAAATGAGAGAATTCTGAGCCAGTACCAACACAGCCAGCCATCCACACAACATGAATACATCGATCTGTGTGTATGCACAGCCACTCGGGTCTACTCTGAGTAACAGATCATTTATCTTCCATCCCAAAAGAGGAACAAAAGTGAAGGGCCCTTTGGTCATGTGGGTGACATTTAGAACTGAGGTGTCAATACAAGCAGTACCTCAAAATTATTACTACCTTCATTTTTGGCTTCATTTATACATCACTGCAATTGCTGTTACCTAAAGCAGTGTGTGGAGCTCAATGAGAACTTGATAACTTGGAATATCCACATTGGCTCACAGCTTTCCTGCTTCCTCAGGTCACCCAGGAAAGCTGCTCTTTTCTTTCTAATTGAATGCAATCCTACTCCTCCAAAACCAATTGTCTTGCTCCAATAGTTTAGTGTAACAGACCCTCCCAAACCTGCACATTCTACTTTTAGTGCCCTCTAGTTACTGAAGAGTTCATCCCAACTCCATATTAATTAGCTGAATGTGCCACAAAGACAATGAAGGAATATCAAAATGTGTTCAGATTTCCATTGATCATAGGGCTCCTGAGTTTCTACCACTCAGTGCTCATATTTGGCCCTTTATTTGCTTACATCAAATATAATATAAATCTCTATATTCTCAATAGCACTAATTATCTAAATTTAAGTGACCCTGTTGGTCAAGTTCATTTATGTTCTTCCAGTCACAATATTCTTGCTCTCTAATTTCGTAGACTTAATATGTGAAGCCCATTAAAATTCATTGTCAGCTTAAAAACAAAATAGAAGAGAATTTTGATGCCTGATTGGATTGTTTGCAGAGTGTTTCAACTGCATAATCAAACACAACTGCAGCTGGCTACATGAAATTGTTCTGGCTTGCAGGCCTGTGCCTATAATGCAACAAAAAAAATATTCTATGATACTGTAAGTAGAAGCTTTTCACATAATATGTAGGTGAAGCAGGTTAGAACAATTTTCTCCAATACAGCAAAGAGACTGGCCTCATACATTTTCCAGCAATTCAAAGGAGAATTATTTACAAAGAGCAGGATTTGTACAGCTCAAAAAAATAAAGATATCTATTGGAATCAATTAAAATACTCTAGATACATCTGTATTTTCAGTGATTCATTTCAAATAAAGCCCTGATCCTTGATGAGCTAGAATTTAACAGGGCTGTCATTACTGTTTCAAAAGAAAGACAGCATATTTCACTGACACTGTAATACTGCTTCCTTTTGTGCAGTGACAAACAAAATAAACAGGGAGTCAAAAAAAATGAGATCCTTTTTATTAACAGTTGTAATAGCTGAAGTGGAGTTAACAGGTTTCAGAAAAAAATAGACTTGACCTTTCAAAGAAAAAGATTACCTTTGCCTATTGCCTGATCATGAAAATTATGAAAAACACTACAAGTGCCAAATAGTTATGACTTGCATGCTCATACATAATGAATTCAAACTTGGAAAATAACTTAATTATTGGTCTGAACTCTACAATATTTAGAAACTATGTCATAGGAAGTTTCACAGGGAGAACCAGGTTATTATTGCAATTGAAGAAACCAGAATTCAAACTGTTTCTACAGTGTTCATTATAAAATTAAAAACCACAGATTTTTTTTTTTTTTTTTAAAATTTGTGGGTACAAGGAGAATGGTATAAGGTATTTCAGAGATATTCAGTGAATCTGCATCAAAAAGAGTACAAAGTACAGTAAAAAATAGAGTCCAAAACCCCATCTTAAATCCAAAACACAAGTTGCAACTGGGACCTCTCTGCATTGGCTCCTTTCATTCATCTTATGTGTTTAGGTCATAAATTCCTCAGGGTATGCAGCATATGCCTCTTTGGAAACATGCTGCATACAGTGGAGCCACTGTCTGATATCAAACCCCATCTGTTATGGTAATTTGTATTCCAAACCAAGGCTTGAAATGGTAATTACAAACAACGTTGATCAGCATTCATATTTCTGCTAGAATTAGATGCTACAAAAGTGGGGCATTAAACTCTGCCCTCACACTCCTGCAGCATTCCCAGGAATCAGTGACAATTTTGTCTCAGTGATCAGGATGTGCTGTCCTTCAGGGCTGTGTGCAGATATGTAGGTGCATGTCCAAAATCCATCTTATAACTGATTATGCCAAATCGAATCCAATCACTATCTTTCCTCCTGTTCTAAAAAAAGCAACCCTTCTCCTGCCTCCTCCTTTTCCTGGGAAAAGGGCCAGGCCTGCTGGATGCGCAGTGATCTGCGGGAATGTGCCATTTCCAATCCCAGCTGAAAGGGACACGGCCAGGTTGGCACATTAATGCAAGCACAGGCGGTGCTGGGAGCTGGGCACTGCAAGGGCAGAGGCAGAGAGCTTTAGCTCCACACTGAACAGGACACAAAGCTGTGGCCTTGGGCTGAGCCTCCATTTCCATTTTTACACCTGTAATGGTGAGACAAACCCCTTCCATCACACACTGCCGTTCATTTACTCAGCCTTACCCATGCCCATGCATTTACGGGCTATACACACACAGAAAATCATCTGATCTGAGCTCCTGGAAAACTTTTCATTTAACTTTCAAGGGAAGTCAGAAGAAAGGGAAAGACCCCTTTATTTCAAATTCTCAGTGAAAGAGAGAGACCACACAATGTGTGGTAGATTGTTCTAAAAGCTAAATGATAAAAGAGAGAGGAAAAGGCTTCTTTGCTTCTGGTTTGAACTCACTTGGTTCAACTTTCAAATACACATTTCTGATGTACTGAAAACCCTTTATCAAAGCTGTATTTTCCAAAGAGATAATTATAGAGCTCATACTCATTAATATTATCCTCCTTAAGCCCAGCTGGGTTACTTCTTTGATCTATGACTTTGGTGCATATTTTCCATTCTTTTGGACACAATAATTTCAAAACTCAGGAAAACCTATGTCCCAGTTATAAGATCTATCATTGGAAAGAATACATTTTGAATCCATGCAGCCTGAGAACAGTCTCAAGTTCAGCAGACTTCGTTACCCACATGAGGTATGTTCACATTTTAGCAAAATAAGAACCATATTATTGAGGAGCTACATACTAAAATTAATATAAGTAAAATTTTAAAAAGTAAGAACAGCATTTTCTTCATTCTTTTAATGCTCATCATGTTAATATTATTGCTTGAGTAATTCTTCCATTTTCTGTGGAAAAAAATCATCCCCTAAAGATACTTTTAATTCAACAGAACTGATAAATAATGTGCAGTCCATATCAAGAAAAAGCTGGTCAAGAAATTCAAAATATGAATCCCTTGTATATCGATGATATTTTTTTTTTTCATTTTATGAATAATTTATGTCATTGCATGACAGGATATTACTTTAAAAGTTGTCACATATAAGTAATATTTTCAATTTAAGGTTATGTTCTATGTTTAACATAACGTTGCTCCATCTCAATTTCTTCAA
The DNA here is from genome assembly GCA_009741485.1 of Malurus cyaneus samueli. Classification (NCBI taxonomy): domain Eukaryota; kingdom Metazoa; phylum Chordata; class Aves; order Passeriformes; family Maluridae; genus Malurus; species Malurus cyaneus. The sequence goes on along the minus strand of CM019214.1, from coordinate 105,065,418 downwards.
TTCATCTTTTCCTTCTCTCTCTGTGCAAAACATTGTTGTATTATTTAACAATTATTCAATAATTTAATCGCTGCCAGTTTTGTTCTCTATTCACCTAATTTGGTAGGAGAGCACAAGCCAAGCCTTTGGCAGCCCAGAGCAGGAAGACCACGGGGCAAATGTAGCAGCATATTTTATGGCTCAAGAACATATTCAGTATTTCAGAACGTTTATTCAAGATTCAGCAAAATCTCTCCCATGAGCAATACAGAGAGCCCTTTCTTTGGCAAGAACAAAGGAAACCACATAACTGTATTTATTCTCATTCTTTTTATCTTCCACACTGAGTCTGTCAGCACACCAGCAGGAAGTGAATATAGATTTTCGTTTGGTTGTCATTATTAGTGAGCTGAACCATAGTTCAGAGAACACTACAGCCACACGTCTGGACAGTTTAACCACCTGCAGCTGCAATTAAGAATCTAAGACTGTCCTATATAAGCACTGCATAAATTTCAGGTTTCAGCTTCACCAATATTTTTGAGCTTCCTTCTGCTATTTTCTCTCATTTTCAGTATCTTATATAGAAATCTATTTTGGGAACATTTCAAACGTAAGTGAGAGGCAACCTTTGTAACCTTTGATCAAAGCACAGTCTTTGCGATTCAGAAAGCTGACCTTTAACTTGAAATGTTTAAGGAAGAGAGAGCCTGCTTTGTCTTAATGCAAAACTATTAGAAAAAGCAATATATAAATACTGCTATATTGCTCCAAAGTGGAGATCACAGAACAGGAAAATGGTAGACAGAGCCTCACATAAACTGCCTCAATTCTAGGAAAGGTCAAGTCAGAGACTAGACCAGACCAGACATTCCCCTTTAGAGCATAAACAATGGAAGTACATCATTCCTTTATATACCACAATTCCCTATAAATTGACTTATTATGTATCTAATGTATGTAATAATGTATGTAATGTATATAATCTAGGTAACCTATCCCATATAGGTTTCCAACTGTGTTTGTTTTTTAAGCAGCAGCTATGAACATGCAAGAAGAAGGTGTTTTGCTACTTGATTATCTGGAGTAAAAACAGTGAATTAATTATGCAGAAAGATGGTATCTCTTACTTTAACCACCACAGAGAAATTCTGTCATTTGCATCAGGAAATGAAGAAGAAAATACTCCCTCAAATACTAAAACCGAATTATTATTAAAAAGTGAAAAAAGAAAAAATCACAGTAGAAGCAGCGTGCAATGAGTATGGCCAGGAGTAACATTACAACATTCCATTTTAATTTCACCATTCCACCTAATTACAGCTCTTGTTCCCACAGTAAGCAGCCTTCCCCATTGTCATTCTTTTTCTACTCAACCTACTTTTGCAATGAAACATGAAAATGAGGAAACAAAATGGGAGAATAGGCAAAGTTTGCCGTCTGTGAGAGGAAAAATCTAAGGAGAGAAAAATAGGAAGAAAAAACAGAAATGGGAAATAACTACGAAGTGTTCACATTGTTTTATTTAAGGTATCTTTAAGTTCCACTATATTTTGAGGATTACTGGAGAGAATCCAAATATAAAGAAGAAGGGCTATGTGTAGCCATAATGATCAAGATGAAATTGAAACCATTAGTAGGGATTATGTAGGACAATTTAAGTGACAAAGATGAATTTCCTTTCAGCACGGATTGCTTTTTCCTTTTTTTTTTTTTTTTTTTTTTTTTTTTAATTTAAAATTTAGAATCTACATGTCTCTCTTACTGCCTTGGAAAACAGCAATTCCTTCTAATTCCACAGGAATCCAGAATTAACCTGTCTCTAAATTAATTTTCTGCTTTCAACAAGATTAGGCAGGCAATACATATTTAGATATTTTATACATTAGAGGTCGATTTACCTTGTCACCTTCAGAGAAAGTCATTCCGTCAATGGCCCTTTTCCAAGTAATCTCTGGCAAAGGTTCTCCTTCTGCTTCACAGATGAGGGTTGCTTTCCCATTCTCAAATGCAGTTTCATTTTTAAGTTGTATTATTTGAGGCTGCACTGTTAAAAATACAAATTGCATTACTGATCCTGTACAAAGAATCTCTAAAACCAGCTTTTCTTGTTGTTAAATACCATTAGGTTTTTTTTGTGTTGTTGTTTTTGTTTTTGTTTTAGGATTAACCACAATTTTAAGGTTACTGTCTATAAAAAGCAATTAATTTTTCTGACCTCAAGCTGCACAACAAGTCTTTGTGTCCCCCCAGTGACGTGGGGGCTTGGTGGCTGTATTTCTGTGCTTTTTTTCCTTAGGAACAAGCTGCCCAGGAGACTGTGGAGTTTCCCTCCTTGAAGAGAATCAAATCCCAGCTACACTTGTCCCGAGATGCCTGCTCTGGCTGGCTCTGGGCTAGATGGGCTCCAGAGGTGCATTCCTGCCTCAGGCATTCTTTGATTCTGCAATAACCTGTGTTTGTCCTCAAATGCATATTATTCAGAAAAAAAAAATAGGAATTATTACCATTCTTTGACTTTGATTTTTAGCAATGTTTCACTGGCCTACATTAATTAGAGAATTTAACAAATTCCCCAACAACAAACACATTTCACTGGTTTTAACACTATGGAGAACTGAGGAATCCTCTGATACAAAGGTGTTCATCCTTACTTACCAAGTAAACCGATGGTAAGATACATTTTAAAAATTCCAGATATTGTTTACATTTTTCAAATAATTCCACTTTATAGCCGCAATTGCATAGAACCTACATCTCTCAGTCTATACTGTACATTATCAGGTTATTTATACATGCAATACAATTGCTGGGTTACATGGGAAGGCTTTTACATCATGGATTTATCTGTACAAAATCACACAAGAACTCTGTAATAGCGCTATGCAGAGAATATGACTCTCTTCCATGACACTCAAACATCTTCATTAAAAATCTTTTGGTCCTATATATTACCTCATATATAATGATTAGTAAGTTTCTCTGAACCTATGTCCTTCATACATTGAAGAAGGCACTCATCCCCCTGGAACACCTGACATGTAATCCTGTAATGAGAATATGATTCAATTTGTTTACACCCACAAGCAGTGAGTAAAATTTACATGAGTGAATCAAAATTTGGCAGACTGACTAAGACTGACTTCATCAACTTCAAGTACATTTGTAGAAAGTAATGTATTTTCTAAGTATTTTTTCTGACTTTAGCTTTGAGGAGGCACTACTGTGGTGTACTCCATGTGAAACAGAAAATAAAGATATGTGATCTGATTTCCAGTGGGGTTACTAAAGTGTATGCTATACAGAAGAGCAATATTGGCTTACCAGCATGGATCAAAATGGGGAAAATTATCATTCAGGTTGGAATTATTGGCTGGAACCCCAGGAGGGCTTTTTGACCAACCTCCTTATCAACACAACATCAACAGACCCTGTTCAGATCAGACTGCTCAGGGATTTGTCAAGCACTCTCTTGAAAAATGTCAAGAACAGAGACTAGACAGCCTCTCTTAGCAGCCTGTTGCAGTGTCTGGCTGTCCTGGTGAAGAATTTTTTCCTTATATCCAGTCCACTGTTTCATTTTATGACTCTCTGAGCATTGTCTCACAGATGCTACATTAAACATCATCAAGAACAATAAAAACAGGTCCAAACTTGCTCTCTCTAGGCACATCTCCTACCTCTCTTTCATCCATCCCTCCACATCATTCTTGGTCTTACTTCTCATTCCTTTTCTCCATATTCCTCCTGCTGCTTCTCTACTGTTTGCTCACCCTTGACTATTATGAATAAACTATTGTGTGTTTACTGCATAGAGATGAGGAATAAGTAGCATTTTACCTAAGAAAGCATTGAATTAATATTCTGCTTCATTAATATATCATCTATGGTGACATCATGTGCAGAAAGAAAACACCCTGAGTGATCAGGAAGTCTTGAAATGTCAGATGGATTCAGATTAATTGGATGCAGAAGAAGGTTGCAAACAAATCATTACATTGGGATATCAGTTTGGCTGAGAAAATACAAAACTCCTCTGTGGTACAACAAGTGATGTCAGTGGAAAGACCAAAAAAAAGCTCAGAATTTGAGATAAAAGACAATTATGTTAAATTCAAATAGCTTCAATTATTACTTTCAGGATCACTCAAATGCCTATGAAATATTTCACCTTGACACTGGAGACCTCTATTTCTACAGCCATATCACCTGGCTACAACATAATCTGTTCTATCCTTTCATTCCTTTGATATATCATCATACCTGGAAAAAAGGACAGAGCTGCACCAGAAATATATATCTATATATTCTTTCAATATATTTTTTTAAAGGATCATACATAGCATTTTATGCCAGAAATTCTCAATTTTTTCTCAAGACCTCAAAATTAATAATTACATGATTTACATCAAAATGAGTTCCCCATCCAGACAACGTGCCAAACAATATAATTTGCTCAAGATGATGCATGTTCCAAAACACATAAATAATTCTTAACCTCAGATTTTTCCTAAATTTCTTTAAGACCTTCTTCAAATCACTACAAGACTAAAAGTTTTAGTTTGACATTTTAGACAAAAGTAGCTGACATTTAAAGGAACAAGCATGATTAATCATCAAATATATCTAGCTGACAGTTATTACTTGGAAAAAAAAAAAAGAGCACATATGGGGATATTATTTAATTGTTTCATTTTTGTAGGTCACAAGTCATAACTTGCTATTGACTAGAAGTTTTTACACTGTTTGAACACTTTTCAATGACATTTTAAATGTTGGAAAATATTACAATACATTTGTGTATACGTAAATAAAACTATTTGAAAATGCCAAGACTAGTATTGACAGAAATACTGAAACAGTTATTTCCCCCCACCCTCTCACCTCCAGATTTTTAACTGGTCTTTCTAAATTGATAAGGTCATTCTAAATCTGAATTGGTATTTGCTTGCAGTATTCTAGAAACTGTGAAGCAAATAAAAATACAGAGTTTTGGAATGCAAATTCAGGAAGTTTTCAGGTTTTCACTGTTTTCTTCAGTCAAAAATACAGCAATCTATTTGTTGTGATGTACTGTAGAAATTCGTAAACTAAATGATCTGGCTGAAATAAAAGAAGGCTTGAATACAAAAATACAAAATACATGCCTGATTAATCTCTTGATTAATGGATCACAGACGGGAGCCCACCTTCCTGCTGTCCTCCTGCACAGACACATTCGAATCAGGCTGCAAAACTGCCACCCTGTACTCCTGGAATCTCCTGGTACAATTTGAAATTAGCTACCAAGATAGAGCCCGACATGGAAATATCTAAGAGATTACAGAAATTTGATTCCTTGCATGATAAGAATTCACACTCATACCACTATGAAATGCTGACTGGATTTAGTCCATTGTGAACCTTCAGATCGTGCTATTGAAACCTGGTAAAATTTGATTACTACTTCACACTTGAAGACTATGACCAGTCTTCTGGGACAACTGTCATCACTGTCTTTACAGATTGGATCTTTTTTTTTGTTGTTTTAAAAAGTAGAAGAGTGGCAAAAAGGTAAAGAAATAAGAAGGAGGAAGAAGGAATGCAGAAAACATATGAACTTTTAGTAGTGCTTCTTTAACTGATAACTTATACTTTGTGAAGCTGCCATTGGTGAACTTCCCAGTATCTGGGATGAGCACACACAGATAGCTCCATATAGAGATCCATGGCATCCTCCTTTTAGGGATATCAAGGACTTTGCATGAAGGGCTTCCATATATGCGCAGAAAAGCGTCTCAGGACAAACAAAACGAACTACAAAAAAAGCATATCAAAACATATATTAATCTACTTACTAAGCTCAAAATAAATTTAATTAGATATGCTCCAGGCACTATAAATACAAAAGGAAAGCAGCCACTAAGACTGAACATAAGGGAAAAATTTAGACAACTTCTCACCCTGATCTCATAGGCACAATACAGCCTCTTTGGTTCCAAGATGAATGGAATTTGAGGGGCTAAATTAACCTAAAAGTGTTGCATGCTAGCATTTGGAATACATCTAAGACGGATAAGAGGTCCAATGAATTTCCTCCTATCAGGCAAATGACAAAGGAATATATTAATAATAGCATATAATTTCTCAATAATAAAAATTACATTGAACAGCTGAAAGAACTTTTCCACTATACAACATTCAAATTATACTGAAAAAGAAATCTAGAAAATAAAAATAGCATGTCCTTAAACTATGCATTAATTACAAAGTGTCTTTTGTAAGTCTTTCTGAGGTATTTCCTCATTTAATTTTTATTGAGGTCATTTGTCAGAAGCCACTGAAAGGCCAATGAAGTATTTTTATAGTAAAATATTACTCAGACTGCCCTCTCAATTATTATTTAGGTAAAACGCCTGTATTCCAGAGAGCTTCAAATTAATTTATGCTCTCTGCATTTTTTTTTATCAATTTTGATTAAAGAAATAATATTTTTCTCTTTGTAGGAAAATAATTAAACTTAAGTGTATGTGAAATAAGTACAGAAAAGATAATGCTTGTTGAAAACCTCAAATCCAAGTATCATCAAATTGTATAATCAAGCATTTGAGTGATAAAGAAGTAGAAATAAGCAACTAAAGAACAAACAAAATGAAAATCCTTGGAATATAAACACTTTTCTTATTAAGCATGAATATGTCTTTAATTATAACTAATTTTCTTTCATTTAGTCTGATTGCATTTCTTTTTATTCTAGGATAAATAAAGATGATTGCCATCACCCTGGAGAAGGAAGGATGAAGAAATGAATGTTTAGGTTGGAAAAAGTAAGATGACATATGAAGCTTCACCATACTGAATTTTATTGACTAGTCTTATATCAACTGCTTGTTACTATGTTATTTTTGGAAATTTTTGTTGGTTTTCCCATAGCTAGTAAAGATGTGGTATTTCATCATTGAAGACCATAATTAACATGTATCTAAACAAATATATTTATGAATATGACCAGTTACTACAGAAGAAAAGCAAACAAAAAAAAAATAAATGGAATAGTATGAGTGAAAGTGATAGCTACCAAACAGAGAAAAATACAAAAAATATTTTTAAAGAATTCAAGGATGAACAACTATGGTTTCAAGCTGTTCAGCACGACTAAACATAAATGGATTTGAATTAAAAATGTTTCACAAGTTCTAAGCATTAATCTGGATGAGATATTTTAGGTAGTACTTGCTAATGACACAGAAAAAGTTGCAACGGATAACGTATCAAGACAGAGAGAAAAATGGGTTTTTCCTCTCTTCTTAGAACAGAGACAAAGCACTAATAGAGATGAACTGGGGAACGCAGGGTGTGTGCCTATAGGTTTCTACACATGTCATAGTGCTGCAGCACAAAAACTGTAAGAGGAAGAATTTTACATCAGAACAAAAAATGGTTTTTAGCACTGATACTGAAAAAAAAACAAAACCAAAGTTGAACTAAAGAATCTAGGCCACACATGAAAACTAAATATGTATCTGTTACATGGCATTAAAATGAGTATGTCTGTTCAAAAGTGCTGAGTTCTAGAAATTTTAAGTGCTGAATTCTACAATGTTACTATTATTTTTATTGCATTATGGTTATATTACTGTTATTACAAGTTTCAACCCTGCCGGAGCCCGGTTGCAACAACAGTAGTTGTTCCCCCAAGGAGTTTGCATTGTAAATTAAAATTAAAGATAGCAGACGTGTGAGACAAGTAAGCTAATGAAGTGGGAAAGAAAAATACAATTTAATGGGTCAATTTAGCATAAACTAGTTATTTGTGTACTATTTAGCTAAAATAACCAGCCATCTGCCTTGCCATTATCCAGACTGCAGCTTTTTTAACACATTTAATGGGAAGAAAAGTTGTTGGCTACATATATGAATGGGGATTTAACCTACGTGAAAGACAAAAGTAAAGTTTATTGTAGGAGAAATTAAAACCCTGTTCCACTCTAAATTAGCTATAACCACTCAGGAAAGAGATGTGGGAAACACTTCAGAGAGTCCTGTGGAAACTGAAACATAAGGAACAATTTTCCCTGCAAGAAAAAATTAGGTAACACATTTAGGAGTTTAGGATGTCATGGAAACAAAGGATGTGTAGATTTAAAATGAATTAAACCAACTCATAGTATCTATTAAAACATTAGGATTTAGCTTTCCATGGAGTCCCCAGAAACATGGTTGCTAAAAGGTGAAAAAAATGTACACAGGAAATCTTCCCACTAAGTCTGGTGTCTCCTTTTCCCTAACAACATGAACATATTCTATTTCTAATAAAATACTACTTCTCTCTTATGTTAGTCCTTATGAATGTCAGTTACTCAAATTCTAACAAGAGTGCTTATTTTCATTTCTGTATTTGGATTACTTCCCACAAATTCTCATCACATAGTCCATCAACCGTATTAATATCTGAATTGATTTCATTTGAAGTAAATTACTTCACCTCCTCCCAGTCATACACTGCCCTGTTTTGTCCTCAAGGATACTTAGGAAAACAAGCAGCATTCTACTCTACATGACTAATACCAGATATGCCTCTACTTTCTTATAACACACAACTAACTGTTAGAAATGAACAAGATAAAATTAAAATACACACGGATGATGAAAGGTGTTTGCAAAACAAAAACTCAGAATAATATATCACTTTATATCTGCATATTATAACCAAAAAACAACGGAACCTAAGTTAATTAACATGTATAAAAAACATTTGGACCAGCACGGATTACTACGTCAACACACCACACACATTGTTAATAAATACTGTCGCACACATCCTGCACAGCCTGTCAATGCAACTTTATGCGAGCCAATCATGTTTGAGTATCCACTAACACTACGCCATTTTTCTTTTCACACACCAACACACACACACACACTCTTTTTGTCTCAATACAACACCATCAAAGCCTCTGTGCTGCATAGAAACGTCCAGAGTAGCTGGATACAGACAATTCAGTCCAGGATGCTCTAGGACATCAATCAAGAAGCTTAATTAAACTAACTACACTCACTGATCGTGATTACAATATTGTAACAAAATCCCAACACATCTCTCCCACTGGTATTCCAAAAGCCTCTTCATGTGGCATTTTCTCCTTCTACACCAGTATTGTTTGGATATTTCGGAGTCCTGATCTTTGCAGGTACCCACCCACACCTCATCCAATCCACACATTCCTCATCTAAAAAAAGCCTTATTGATTAGAAACCATAAATATCACGAGTTTCTATAGTGTTTACAAGTGTTTTCAAAAAATTATTCCCACATCGTAATTTGGCTTGAACGCCAGACAGCTACGATTACACGAATCAAGGAACAAGTCCCTGACTTTTATTGCTTAGGCATCGAACTTCATGAATAAATGATCGCTCTTTGCTGAATCCTGAAAGTTGTCTGACTGCCAGTAAGAAATCAGTCAGTTCTTCCTACTGAACGAAATCGCTCACTACTGAATAATTTAAAATCATAGTAAATCAAAAAATAAAAGCTTCAATTGTAGTCAGGCACAAAAAAGAAAAATTATAATAGAGTTGACATTGTTTGCATAATAATTTATTCCTCCAAAGTCATATGCATAGGACAAGTAAAGATTATATATGAAATTAATTGTTTAGTCTGGTATCTAGGAGAGAATTCTCCAGAAATATACGTAATATTAAAAGTGTAGCAGCAATGAAGCATTAATATCATATTGCCATTGCTCAAATTATGAGTAGTATTGAGAACTACGAAAACACCCTAACATAATATTATTATATTAAGAGAAGAAAGAAATAATATAGTTATTTAAATCAAATCTTACCATTGATCATAGTGTTTTTGTGCATTCAGCACTTTGTAGATGCTATAAATTACATACACTACAAAAGTGACATACAGCCATAAAGTAATATGTTTAAAACTTCATTTTTATCAATAACTATACGTCTCTTTTATCACAGAAGTCTCTGTTTTAAATTCTGAATAACAGCTTGATCTCCGACAAGAAGATAAACGAGCCAGTTATTTCCTTCCTGAAAACTGTGGATTCAATTTCAATACTATAACATTCGTTGCCAAAAAATTCAAAATATGCTCGAGACTCACATAGAATATGACAGTGTGTGAGGAAGGGAGTTGAATTTAGCACAGGCAAAAATTGATATTCAGGATCAATGTTATTACTAGAAGAATGCTGCATTTTCTACAACACAAGCAACACATTTGAACTGCAGTTCTATTTTCCAAAACCCCAGGCTGCATGATATTTATTGTCAGGTTATAAAAAAAAATATGTATCGCAAAATACTTTATTCTCGTTTGGCTTAGCCAGTCACTGGATCTAGGTTTCTCAACATAAAATATAAACAAATGTCCTTACAGTCCTTGTTGAAGTGTAAACCATATGTCAAGTCCTATTTACAACCATAATTACTAAACCATTAATTCTAAATAACTTAAGGTCAAAACTATTCAATCTTAAATATTCAATGTTGACCTAATATTAGAATAATGGTTAGTAATATGGTTGTAAATAGGACTCTGACATATGGTTTACACTCAAGCAAGGATGTAAGGACATTTGTTATATATTTTATGTGAGAAACAATTAAAAGCATATTTTTCAAGTGTAACTGCTGCAGCTCACAGTAGTTAGCAATGCAGCAAGTTATAAAAAAATTAAATTCACCGTAGACAACCATTGGCACATCAAGAACCCATCCAAATTATTTTCTCTCAGTTGTTGTTGGCTAGCCACAACTTAGCAAGCAGGCATGCCTCCAGATGTTAGAACAAGTTCTGACCAGATGGTACAGAAATAATAAAATCTGAAAGCAATTCTGAGGGCTGATTGAAGCTTGACTGGTCCATTTGAGCACCTTGGATTACACACAGCTGCTTTTTCAAGAGGGCATTACTCAAATATTCCATTCTATGCAATAAGCCTAATTTTATTTTAAGATTTGACCAACAATGATTTTTATTTTATTCACCTATAATGATAATTACATATATTTCATCTTTTCCCTAAATCATATTTTATCTAAAAATAAGGATGCTGGTTTTTTTTTTTTTTTTCTCGGTGGCATGAATAGCTGTTAGTAGGGGCCCTGAATCCATACAGCTTGCATTTTAGTAACATTATTTTGCAAATAACCCTAGTCCACTGGGTTCCCAACTTCAAGACATTATAATGATACATTCATTTCCTACGCCTTTCATCAAAAAGTTTCCTTGCTCTAACAAACACTAAGTATATGTCAGCCACACTTAAAATGAGTTGAAACACACACACACAATTATTTCTGACTGAAATTGCCCTAAATTCATATCAAAATGAGAAAGTAATTTGTATTCCTTCTTTTTTTTTTTTTTTTTTTTTTAAGTTTTGGAAACACAACTGAGTGAAATATTTTGGTTTTCCAGAACAAGATGCTGTACTTTCTTCGAGTCTTGGGATGAAAATTTAGAGATTGTCACTGCATCTTCTTTCCTTTGAAAAGCAAACGAGAATAACTCTCAAGTACCTCAGAACAACAACAGTCCAATGGTTGGGCAACCCAGCTGGAGTGCAGGGCTGGAACAGCACAGCAATAAAGCATTTTTCAGATAGGAAACACAGGGGGTTGCATGTGGACACAGCCAATTTACACTCACCTGGCACCATGGCTTCAACCTCAGGCTCCCATACCGTAAAAGCCACCGTTATATAATCCAACAGCTAAACTCTTCAATGTAAAATATCAGATTCTTCTCTCACATTAGAACTCTTTAAGTTTGTATAAATTATTACTAGTTTTAGCCAGGAATGAAACATTTAATTTTTTTTTTCTTTTTTTTTTGACTGGGAAGTTAATTTCCCCTGTCCTAAATATGTCATTTAACTGATCATATAGAAATATCTTCCTCTTTACTACAAGCTATATTTAGTGTAAAAAAAACCCCCTATACATTCATTTTCCGTAGGTTTTTCACAAGTGAGCTACAGACTCTTTCCTGCACAGTGATTCTGAGGGATGTTTTCCACATTCTCACAAATGCCTGCCCTCAATAAAACTTCAAATAAATTATCAATTCTATGTAAAGGAGAGAATCATTAACACAGATTGGGTAGTGGAGAATAGAAAGAAACTTAAGAGTTTTGAGGTTACTCCTTTTCTCCTTTGAAGCTCAGAGCAGACAATATTTTTGTGACTACATCAATCATGTGCTAAAAAACAGAAGTCAATCAAGAAAAACAAATTTAAAAAATCAGGAAGATCCCTGCATGTTATTTCCTTACTAAAAACTCTAAACACTTAGATGTCAAAATAACCTGGTTTTCCTCCTTTCAGAACTTCCCCCTTTCTCCTCCTGGTTTTCTTGCAAACAGTCAACTTCTAAATGGAAACCAGAGTGAATTAACAACTTAACACTCCATTGTACTGTATGTGAATAGTAGAAAAGCAAATGCTGATGATAACCTTTTCAAAATGAAATTCAGGTGTAAAGGTTTAAGTAGCCAACAGGGAGGAAAGGAATTGTAAAATTACACAGAAAGTGCTTTGCTGCATCAGTAGGCATCTTGCAGGAATACCATTCCAATGAAAATTATGAATTAACACCTCATTTCCTTACTGTTTACATGTTAAAAGGAAAGATGGACCACATTATGCAGTACTTACCAAAAACTTGAAGGAAGGTCTGCTTTTTGTCATTTCCTGCTTTGTTTTTAGCATCACAGATATAAGGACCCGCATCGGTATTTTTTATGTCTCTTATTGTTAGTTGTGTATTGCTTCCTCTCAGCGCATATTTTTCATTTTCTTCAATAAGTTTACCATTCCTAAAACAAAACAAAAAAAAAAAAAAAAAAAAATGTCTAAATCAACCAGTAGTTCCAGTATCTGAAACAATGTGCTATGGAAGAATTAATAAATAATAATATTTGGGGGAAATAATATTTGCAGGAAGAGACTGAGAAGGTATTATGCTGCCAACCTCAAATATGCATTAACTCACATAGCATGAGCTGACAGTGTGTAGAGAAGGGAGTTGAATTTAGCACGGCAAAAATTGATATTCAGGATCACAGTGTTTTACTAGAAGAATGTGCATTCTGAACTGCATTCTGATTTTCAAAACCCCAGCTGCATGATTTTATTGTCAGGTTATAAAAAAAAATATGTATTAAAAATACTATAATAACTTTAATCTTAAATATTCAATGTTGACCTAATATTAGAATAATGGTTAGTAATATGGTTGTAAATAGGACTCTGACATATGGTTTACACTCAAGCAAGGATGTAAGGACATTTGTTATATATTTTATGTGAGAAACAATTAAAAGCATATTTTTCAAGTGTAACTGCTGCAGCTCACAGTAGCAGCAATGCAGCAAGTTATAAAAAAATTAAATTAAATTCACGTAGACACCATTGGCACATCAAGAACCCATCCAAATTATTTTCTCTCAGTTGTTGTTGGCTAGCCACAACTTAGCAAGCAGGCATGCCTCCAGATGTTAGAACAAGTTCTGACCAGATGGTACAGAAATAACAAAATCTGAAAGCAATTCTGAGGGCTGATTGAAGCTTGAGTGGTCCATTTGAGCACCTTGGCCTACACACAGCTGCTTTTTCAAGAGGGCATTACTCAAATATTCCATTCTATGCAATAAGCCTAATTTTATTTTAAGATTTGACCAACAAAGATTTTTATTTTATTCACATATAATGATAATTACATATATTTCATCTTTTCCCTAAATCATATTTTATCTAAAAATAAGGATGCTGGTTTTTTTTTTTTTTTTCTCGGTGGCATGAATAGCTGTTAGTAGGAGTCCCTGAATCCATACAGCTTGCATTTTAGTAAATTATTTTGCAATAACCTCCCCAAGCAAATCACAGAAATTATTTTATGGAACAGGAAAGATCTAATATTCCACATTAGGTGGTGTCACGGAAACCAAAACCAAACCAAACCAAAAGCAGAACAAAACCCCACCAACACCACATAATAACAAACAAACAAAAATCCCAAACAACCAAAACCTGCCCTCAGTGATTTCTTTCAGGAGACAAAAGTCTATAGTCAAGGTTAGAAGTAATTTCCAGGTACCTATTTTCACAAACATCATTGATATCTATGGCAGTTTCATAGCCAAAATGAGATGATGAGAATTTTGTTGCTGATATTGGGTAACAGAAAAACATGAATAAAATGCTTCAAGTGGATTATTTCTTTTGTAAGGTAATTCTAAGTCCTGTCAGCAAAGAGGAGGAAGTTGATCCAGCTAAACTTGAGCAGTGTAAATTATCTCCACAGCTGTAAACAATGTTTGCAGTAGGACTATTCACATGAGTAAAGATTTCCAGTTCATGACCTGTAGCTGCATGAGGCTCTTTATCTTTCAGTCCTGGCTCACTTAATTACATTAGTGTATTGCTTCTCTGAATGTTATGCCTTACATTAATGTAATATCAGCTTCAGCAGAGATATCTGTTAAATTACATTCTCTCAGTCCATGAAATATTAACTACATATATGAATTAAATAGAGTAGCAGCTAAACTTCGATGACCTTTCTTCTTGACAAGGTATTTCAAACTGACTAACTTTTAAAAGTGAACGAAAGCATTTTTTGAGAAAAATTGCCGCAAGTCCAGATGCATCCATATTAAATTGATCAAATCTTAAATATCATCAGCTCCTTGAAATAAAAAGGGTGCAAATGAACAGTTCAAACTTCACCACATTAGCTACTGTCCTAAAGAGCTAAAAGCTTGAGACTTGTCCAGCATCTTGCTTACAAACAACACACAGAGATATGAGTCCCTTCAATAGCAGAGTAATCTGATTTAAAAATACAGATACTTTTCACGGCCTAGCGGAAGTTGATCCATTAAAATCAGTCCACTGGAAACAAAAAAGGAAACAAGAGTAATAAAAATAATGATAATTTACTTATGAATTGACTAAAATATCAGTGGACTGTAAAACTACCTTTGAATAAATCCAGATTCTGCACGCCTTGATCAAGAAACTTCAGTGGACTAAATAAATGAATAATTGGTGTGAGAGCCCATTTGGAAAGTCAAATAAAGGCACAAGAACATGGAAATGTGTATGAAACAAGTCCTTAATCTTGATGAACCACCTGAACAGCCATAGATATACCTTTTATACCATGAAGTTAGAAATCCTGTAGCAGAATGGAGTAAAAAAAATCATTTCCACCCTTTTTCTCAGTACTTTTCCACAGCTCTCCAGGACACTGATACTTTAGAAAGTTTTGCAATGTGACAGCAGGAAACATTGTGATTATTTTCTGTCTGACTATCTAAAATCATCTCTCTGAGGCCATTAGCCATACATAGCTATTTAGAGGATTCAGAAAACAGCCTTCCATTAAGTCACTTTATTACACATGCCCAATTTACAAATGGTTAATTTGAGACAAATTAAATAAAATTACTAAAATCACACTGATAAAAAGTACATTTGTGTCTAAAACTGAATGCCATTCCCTTAACTTAATGTAACCAAAGATCATATTCCTTCCAAAATCACTATTAAAACTTTATCAAATTCAAGACATAATTCTACTTGTTTATTAAAAGAGGAACACATAAAACTGAGGTTAGTACCAACTTAAATTTTTGCTTTTAATTGGCTAAATGAGTGAAAATGGACCTGAAAATTTCAGGCAGAGATTTCAGAAATTTAATGCAGAAATTTTGGACTGGAATACCATTTATAATTATTTGCCTATTCATAAAAATAAGGATTTTTCTTTCCCCAATTATTTCCCTGTTTGCATATCAATAACAATATCCTGTAACAGGGATAGTGGATTTTTTTTATCTGTATCACGTTATAAACTCGTAGTGTCAGTCATAATTAATAAAAAAAAAAAAAAAAAAATTCTATTGACAAGAATTTATGGCCGAATCAGACAAAATTCAAAAAGAATGAAAGGAGGGGAGAAATCAAAAGGAAATGGAGGCACATAAGCCAATATTCCTCATTACTAGATAGTTCCTGAAGGAAGAACAGAAGTTTGCGCATGCATGGTTCAATATCCAGTCCACAAGCTTGTAAAACTTCTGTCAAATCTTTACAAAAGGTGTTTAATGAGTGGTTTAAAACTCATTAAAAAAGCCAGCTCCTGAAGGGCTGTCAAACCAAAGGAAAATCCTTCAGTGGGTTCTGATCAGTGGACACAGAGATAGAGTGTATTCTATGTACACGTGCAATTTGGACTGTGTATGTACTATAATATTTACAAAACATTGAAAAAAATTGCCACAACTGTTGACAGAGATACCCACAAATGTTGGAAATTTATGCATTTGTTCTTAATATATGTCATAAAGTTTCTTGTCTTACAACAAAACCATTTAGGAGAGCAGATTTCAGGCTCTTAATTTTGGTCAGACAGGAGAGACATTTGAAAAATTACTGCAAAGACATCAAAGAAACAGAGTGTGATTTGAATTTGGTATCAGTTCTTTAATTTGGGCTGTACATATTTTGATTTTATTTTTCTTCCTCTTCACTAAATTTTGAATTCTAAGTCACATTAAGGAATTAACTTTGCATTCTATTTATTTCCATCTCCTGGGATGGAAATTGCACAAGACAAAAATTAAACATCACAATTGACCTATGACTTATGAAGATGAAGGTGTCAGTCAGAGGAAGGGAACCTTGAATTAACATATTTCCAAGGTTCCAAAGGAGATGTAGAATTGATGGAAATCACTTCTATGCCCATTTTGAAAATGGGATGACCTTTTAATTCACTTGAAATAATATAAGTAGATGCAAATTATTCAGGTCTAAAATAGAAATGTGCACTGGTATGAGGTATTGAGATACTTTATATCCCAGGACTGATGCATATCTTTGTTCAAATTGAAAGAACACAGAGTATATAGATATTTAAATTTTTACAAATGTTATATGGTAAGTGTTCCCAAGTGGCACAGCTATTCTACACTCATGTCATTGATATAATGAAAAAAACCACACATGAGATTTGAAAGCAATTCCATTTTCAAAGCATTTTATACTTTAAAATTACATTAATTTACACTGAAACTTATTCAATGAAACACTCCTGGGCCCTACAAGTGTCTAAATTCATACCTCCTTCCGAATCTCATTGAATTGGAGAGTTAAGGTTAGAATCTATTTTTACAGATGTGGAAAATGTTATCTTTTTTTATTAGTATTGCTGACTTGTACTGGATACATATTTATTGCATAAATGCATATCTGAGGCATTTATGGGCAAAAAGTTTTGTTAGATAGTTCTTATACTGTTTTTGAGATATGGACGTATTTTTTCTCCACTCACATATGAAGAAATCATGACAATATGGAATTTTGTTACTTTTTACATTTATCTCACTTGCTGGCAACCTGAGTGCAATTGAATTTGTGCGAGTCCATTCACTTATTAATGCTTAATCCAACCTTAGCTGTTAGAATAGAAATGGACAGAAAATTCTCTTAAAATTCAGCAGAGAAATTAAAGTTGCGCAGCTTAATGGACTGTGATAAAAAATCACAACACATTAAAACAAAGTGCTCAGACGAGGAGACCTCGACTGAACTCACCTGTACCAACTGATCTCCGGCAGAGGTGATCCCATGGCTCTGCAGAACAAAGTTATTGCCTCTCCTCGATCTGCTGTGGCATTGAAGGATTTCTGCAGCAGAATGATTGCAGGAGGAACTGAAAAATAAAATATGTCCTATGAACAAAAAATAAAATCTTTTATGTGCTGCTGGAGAAATTTAAAATGCAGTACAGGATCCTCTGCTAATCTGGGAATTTAGGGTTACAATTAGGGATCAAGTTGCAAAGTGAATCATTGTTACTAGTATTTCTTTTCTTACATAAAAAAAAAAGGACATTTATAACTATTTTTTTTAATACAAACATTTTTTAAAGTCTTTTTCAGCAGTTCATCCATTTTCTTACAGAACATTCTAAGATGACTGAATTATACCTAACACGTATAGGACAATACAGACCTGAGACATAAAAGCACATACTGATGTTAGACGGTGTTTTTAAAAGATGGATCAGTACATAGGAGTCTTGATTATGCATATTAAATTATTTTTACTGAACTCCTGCATATTTTTCAGTCAGGAATATCAACATCTTCCAAAGGGAAAATGTGATAGAACCTAATGGATAAAATCTATTTGTATTTCCAATAATTTAATTTTGTTCTGAGAGTGACAAATGTTTTGTGTTCTCGATGGGATCAAGTTATTACTAAAATCATAACAGTTTGCAAAGGACTTCTACCTGACAGAAATAATATTTGAGACAGCACAACCCACAGGCTGATATTTAACATATATGTTTAAATGTCTGCTTCCATTATCTAACAAGCAAATATGAAGTATTCAAGGCCAGAGTAAATGGAGATCTGAGCAACTGGGTCTAGTGAAAGGTGTCCCTGCCCATGGCAGGGGCTGGAAGTGGATTCTTGTTAAGATCCTTCCACCCCAAACAATTCTATGAGTCTATGAAATACACAACTAAAAACGATCCAGGCAGATTGGATGGAAGTTGATATGTGAAAAGGAAGGAACACCACAGAAAGTTAGAGGAAAAGGAAAAGATTCAAGATTCACAAAAAATTGGTGTCAGCTAGCAAGAACATGCTGTGAGATGCCAGAGTGACTCAGTTACTCCTTTTTAGCTCTACTGTTCACTAGGGAAAAGATGAAACAGGCAACCCCAATGATCTTGCTTTGAGTGTTCCGTTGCGCTCCACCAGATTCTTCTCACCCACTGTTGAAAATCAACTTCTGTGGTTTTGCACCAAGTATTTCAGAAGCCTTTCAACTTCTGAACCTTGAATATATAAAATATAAAATAATGTACTAGAATTATCAATAACCAGTAATTCTGTGTTGTTATGTACTTTTCACACTTTTTAATGGTGTGTTTTATTGTGTTTCACAGACCACTTCTTTCCTATCTGAAATTGCATGGGCCATTACTCAGCATACAAAACACTTCTGCTGTGCAACAGCAATTTATCCATCTCCAATAAAGAAGCTGTTTAGAAAGCCTTTAATGCATTTCAGCTATTTTGCAGTGCATTTTAATGCTTCGACCTAGAAATATAGTTGGGAACATGAGGAGATAATTTGCTAGAAGTAGCAGGTTCTTTGCTTTTCACCACCAAGAACTACAGACTATGACTTGGTTCTACACATTACTTAAGTGCTTCAATCTTCCAAATGATACTGCAATGACACTTAAATCAAATATTATTTTCTCTTTTCAAAAGTAAAATTCTATTTTTCTCATCATTATTTCAAGGAATAATCTGGTTTTATTCTTGTATGTATGTAGGCTGGAACTAAACTACCACATACAAGAGGAAAACAGAAATGTAGACTCGCTGCAAGTCTCTCACATTTCACACGTAAAGCCGAGTGGCAAAATTCAGTCCCGTATAAGTGTAAACAATTCTCTTTCATTAAATTCAGTGAGATCATTTTATTTATGCAACTTCCCAGACAGTGAAGAAATAAACCTAAGAAGTACGCTAGAGAAAAATAATTTAAAAAATAAAGAGTGGGGGAAAAATAAATAGAGACAGAAGAACAAGCAAAAGAAATTTTTGTTTATAGGAGGATTTGAACTCTTTCCTTTTCTTCTTTGTCAACTACTTGTAATCAAAGAAAAGCTGGATATTTATACCTCACTGCAAATACCTGTAGAAAAGAAATGCTGTAAAAATGTCAGTGTTTCAAGTAGAAAAGAAATATAAATATTAAATTTCTAAGAGATAATCCAATCAATTTATTACCCATTATAACCCTCTGGAGATTTCCACATATTAGCAACTACCCTGATATCAAACTTTCTTCCAAGATTTCCTTTAAATTCTTTTTGAGTAAATTTTCATTCTGTTCGAACAGAATATATATTTTTTTAATTATTTTATTTTAAAAAACATTATATTAACATGATGTGCCAGCTTTCCTAACATATCTGTATGTTCTTAAGTCACAGTTTATCCTTCTTCGGAGACCTTACATATTTCTATCCTGGTTGATTGAAACCAGGATAACTTTTTTATGTTGGACTCAATGATCCTTGTGGGTCTCTAGCAACTCAGCTTATTCTGTAATTCTTACTATGTGTTTGTGTAGATATTGCATATTTCTTTAGATTGTACAGTCACTATTGCAAGATGAGCAAATAAACAGTAAAGCTCTAAATATGAATAACTTCTTCATACAAGTACTTTCATGATAATATTTTCTTTTTATATCAAGCTTAGATTATCCTCCAAACCAAGTATTATTTCTTATTTCTTTTTTTTTTGAAAAGGAGATGCAGTGGAAAAATAGCCATGTGGCTTTGGTGGCCTGTTTGTTTTTATCTTTTTCTTTTTTGAATCTAGTTCATTTGTAGACTTTTATTTTAACCTAAGAACACTACAATTTTTCTTTTTTCTGTAAATTTTAATATTAATTTTAAAGCTATTTTGGACCAAGCTTTATACATTCAACTTTATGTAGGCAAACCTATTTATTACCACAAATGAAGCAGAAAATAGCTCTTAATTGATGCCACTCTACATGACCAACCATGTCATAATCATTATTTGGCAGCTCCTTCTCTTCCCAAGACTAATGTTTAGAGGTGAGTGTTAACATTCTTGCCTAGAGTCGTAATAAATGTATGAAGAACCAAATTTGTTTTTATAATGCAGAAATAAATGATGTGAAATCAGACCATGGTTTGCAACCTCATGTTTCAGATTAAATCCACACTCTCTCAGCTTAAATGCTTATAAATACCAAACAGAAATGAAACGTAACCAGAAGGTGGATTCATATCTATGTGCAGAAATAGCAGCAGAAGGAAACCTCCTTCAACATTTTAAATGCTACCAGATGCACTGTTGGAATTGTATAAAACCAAGAGTCGTGGCAATGCAGCACCAGAATGCACCACCTACAACAATCCTGAAAATCCAAAAATCAGACATTCCTGCTTGACTACGTGGATGAAGCAATACCTGTGCCAAAATCTGCTCTTTCTGCTGAAACTAACTGAGAATTCACCTTCCATAATGACATGTAAACCAGGGTTTGCTGAGAAGGACCAGTCAAGGGCAAAGCATTTAAAGCTCCAAACCTAATAGGAACTGTGGAAGAAATTCACTGAAAAGCTGACATTAAAGAGACTGCAGAGATAAAAAATGCCCTTTATGAACTGTGTCCTTTCCTGGCAATATATGAAGAGATAGTTATCTTTCAACAGTTCAATGCTGAGTTTAAGGGAGCTTGAGTTAAATGCTCTATCTTGTCTCAATTCATTAATTTTCCTTCTTAGAGGTTTATTATAAACTACTGAAATGTATAATGCAAATTGTCAGGTAGCTTCTCACATACTTTATTCCTCACAAAAATAAAATTTGAAAAAATCTTTAACTTAGAATGTTAATAAAATATATCTGTGACTTTTAGGACAGCTCATAAAGTACAATAACACAGTGAAAATGAGTAATTACCAAAAATCAAGTTTTTGTTTTAATAGTAAATGAAAAAACACTGAGAAACAGAGTGCACAGTACTACTATAATATGAAACTCAAGTCTCGAAATAATTATTGTTCTGTAAATTATTAATAATAATGACCCATACTTATACTTACATATTCATGTTTGCTGATACTATGAAATGTAATTAATTCTATTTGCATAGTATAGTACATTTCTTTTTCAATATTAAGCAATCACACTTACAGGAAACCAATACTAAACGGCCATGACAATTATACTAACCAATTTGTAAGAACTTTTTAGAAAGTGATATATGTTAAAATAGGCCATAATCATCAAACAAAACAAGAAGTCAATTCACCAACTTTATTCCTTACCATTCACAATAACAATTATGTCCCGAAAGTCAATTTCTCCTCTCGCTTCCACTCTTCCTTCACATCTGTATACTCCTTCATCACTTTTATTGATGTTAAGAATTTGGAGATTATTGTTTGCTAGCACTGCAAATCGATCTAGAAAATAAAACAAGAGATTAAGTGGCATTAGTAAAACAAAACAACATGAAGAACACTAACGTAAATGAATATTTATGTACTTTCTCTGTACAATCTGAATGCTTGTTGACAAAACATTTGCACTTCTAAAAGCAAAATGTCAGCTGATCAATCTGTTCTTTTCTCATTCCAAAATACACTGAACTTCCCAAAATTCAATCTGGATTTTCCATCCATAATTTCCTACTTACTCCAAGGAGTAATCCAATATAAGTTAAATTACAATTTACTCCAAAATGAGTGGAATATTCATGAGAATTTAACAGATAACAGAGATTAAATTGAGTGAAAAAATACTCAAAAATTAAATTGAGCAATTTACAATAAAATAAGCAATAAAATGCTGCTTCCCTATCTAGGCTAATCAACTGTATTTTTGCCCATTCTACATCCCAATGTTTAATGATTTTCGTCTTCCTTGCCCTCCTTTCCTCCTCCTGCTCCGTTCCTCATTCACTCTTAGTCAATGATGTATTCCACTATCTATAAAGGCCAGCATAAACTGAAATTCAATAGACATTTTGAGGAGCTGAAGGACACTCCAAAATCAGACTCTGATAGGCATGTACATGCTTTCCTGCAGATGCTGCAGCAAAATTATAATCTGCAGGAGTAAACTGGACCTGAATTATTTTTTTCCTCTCCTTTCTCCCTGAACTGGTGTATCGGGTTTACATGCTGAAGTGTTGGCCACAGGAAAAAGAGCATGTTGGAGCAGATATCCTCTTTGTAATTCATGGAAGAACCCACACTGCAGCAAATTTATCCTGAACAATTACAACCCACAGAAAGGATCAGCATTGGAGCTGTTACAGACTGACCACAGGCCCCAAATTCCCCTGCACTCCTTGGGGTGGGTGAGGTAGAGGAGTCAGCAACGAAAGAGTAAAGCTGAGACTGGGAAAAAAGGAGAGGGGAGCTATTGTTTTATTTCTGTCTTTGTGTTTCACCATCCAACACTATTTAACTGGCAATAAATAAAATTTTCCCCCCAGTCAAAACATTTTTCTTGAAGAGCTCTAGTCTGTGGGAAGGACTGTTGAAGTTCATGGAGGTCCCCGCACACAAGAGCAGGGGAAGAGTATGAGGAGTCTTCCCCCTGAGGAGGAAGAAGTAGAGACAACATTTGGAATAAAGTTAAGCCCAAGGAGAAAGGAGGTGCAGGGGGAAGGCACATTTTTAAGACTCATTTTTATTTTTAACTATCCTACTCTGATAATGTTGGTAATAAATTAGGTTATTAACCCTGAGTTGAGTCTGTTTTGCTCATGATGGCAATTGGCAGGTGATCTCTCCCTGTCCTCATATTGACCCATTAGCCTTTCATTACATTTTCTCTCCCCTGCCCAGCTGCAGAGGAGGTGATAGAGCAGCTTTGGTGTCACTGGTACCCAGCCAAGGTCATCCACCACATTTCTTGAGGACAGTTAAGTGAGAGAGTTGACTGAGTGGGTGCCTGAACACTCACCAAGGTCAACCCACCAAAAGCAGTCAATAGTAATGGACTCCTCCAAGGAGAATGACTTCCTGCAGTTCACTGAATGTGGGTTTTGAAGAATCTGAACCCTTTTTATTCAGCTGTTGATGTATTTGCAACTTGCAATATTGGAGGATGATGAGATTTAATAGCTTTCAGTTTTAACTAGCAACCAAGTGACTTCTGTTTCAGTTGCAAGAATTCTATCATAAAGAGAAAAAATGAAAAAAAAAAAAAAAAAAAAAGTATGCTTCACCTGATAGATGTTTACAGGACAATAATGTCCTCAACCCATTTACACTGATTATGTCTGGTTTGTTAAAGTCATGGTTGAACATTAATGCCATTTCACACCACATACACATTATAACATATTTTCCTGGCCTGCTCCTACACAATTCCCATAGTGCTTCCAAATGTTTTGAAAAGGTGAGATCCTGCCTCTCTTTAAGCCTTTAATCACTGGTAAATCTCTGGGGTTCTTTTAACATAAACATTTAATGTGTGAGGTGGACAAGAGGACTGGAGGTGATCTGCATTTCCATAAGGCATTGAAAAAAATTAGGGTTCACTTAGTACCAGGAAACAAAAAAAAAAAAAAAAAAAAAAAAAGTGTTGGCTGGATAACTGTTCAACTTCCATTGGAAAAAGAAATATAAATAAAGGATATAGCAGTAGATATTCCCATGAGCACACCATAATTTCACTGTGCCATGGATATCCTGATAAAAACTGTACCTTTTACTAAACAGATTTGAGTTGGTGAATCTGGACAGTAATATGGCATTATCCTCCTCCAGCTCACCACTGTAGTGTCTGGGCTCAACCCTCTCAATTCAAATGCCTGATTTAGAGGAACAGTCAGTCACGCATCATTCCCCTTCAGTCAGATCACATGTTAAATGGTGTGGATGAAAAGAAGAGTTGCCTGTGTCTTTTCAGTGCCACACAATCCAATCTAGAGGAATTGTTGGCTTATGATTTGTAAATTTTGCTGGGTACATACCAGGCTATGAGCCACAATGCCCAGCAAAAAGTTATACATTCTAATAGTAAGATATGATTTAAAGAGCTGTTGAATTAAATATCAAAACTTTTAGAAAAAGTTGAAGACTTTTATTAAACTTGTTCCTCATACAACCAAACCAGTCATTCTTTACAAGAGGGACTGCAGTGTCATCTAGATATGAAATAAACACATCACATTAACCATCTCAAAGCTAGCAGTCACATTTGCATGTTGGTTAATTTGAATGTATTTAAATGGCCCACTTGGGTTTAGCAGGGCAATGGCACCATGTCTGCACTACTGGAATTAGAACTGCACAAACTGCTGACTTCAGGTGGGAATTTTAACTTTCAGAGACGATGCTGCACTGAGGAACCACAGGACTGGATTGCCACAGCCTGCCCAATAAGATCTAGAGGGTTAGTCTGGCTCATTAGAAGATTGTCTTAAATGGTCTTTCAGAATAAGAGAGAATTTGATCATCCCCTGTAGATTTTGAAACTGAATTGTAATATAAAGGAGTCTTTTTTATTTCACAGGGTATGAAAAAAAAAATCTTAACTGCAAGACAGTGGGCATGCTGTTTTTTTAACCTGTATTTTAAATCCTTATAGACATAAATAAAATCGACAAATTTCAGTCCTATATTGATGTGATTTCAAACCTCACCCTCCAAATACAATTCCAATGACTGGTATTGTATTTGAATACTGCTTTAGATCAGAACATAAGGGATGCATTCTGCTATTTAAATTAAAACTGGATTATATAATTGTACTTTTAGCATTGTGAAAGAAAATGGTTTAAAAAGACAAGTTTGTGAATTAATATTTTTAAAACTCATTTTTCAAAGTGCATGATTCTGAAGAACAAAGGAAATGTTGTTTCATCTACTTTGCTAATCCTACAGATTGATGAAAAACCCAAAAGGGCAATAACACAGAATTTCTAGCAAGAACTTGGAGGTAGTTCTACTTTTTCAAGCAGCTCATGACTAGCATGCTTGAAAAAGCCTTTTTCCTGGTTTACTAATTCTTGTTTTATTTTCAGAGTTCTTATTTTTGAAAATCTTCTGTCTCTCCTACCTTCACTGTTTAATTGCATATATATACTTGTAAATAAATTTCAACTATTTTTTTCTATGCATAGAAGTTTGCTGTTTCCTCTTAGTCTCTGTGTCTAAGAAAGGAGAAATACAGTATAAATAAGAAGAAATTTAAGCAAAACTTTCTTTCCCAATGGAGAGGAACCTGAGTCCAGAAATTTCAATCAAGCTTTCCCCCCCTCCCCAAATAATGCTCCATATTTGCTTATTTGATTTCATAAAACACCCAACAAAATTTTCATTCTCATTTGGAAAAAGACCCCAGAACTATTAATTTTGAAAGAATAAGATTTTTAAGTGCATACTGAGTTTCATTACGTGCAGATAGAAAAACTAATGGGAAGTTAGAAAAGCTGGCTCATTAACAATGTTAGGTCTATTACCAGAAAATATATAAAGTCCTGTTTTCCATAGAGACAAACATTACTATTGACACAGCACTGAAAAAAATTATTCAGAGTTTTTGCGGGCTTAAGTCAAAGAAATTCTATTTGCTAATTAATTGCCTCTACAGGCTTAGAATTTGCCTGTGGGAAAGGTGAGGTTTATTTGAACCCAGGCTTTACTGGCCCAGCCTAAGCAGATTATCGATATCCCAGGTGCTTGTAACTCACAGGGTAACCCACCTTCGATACAAACAAAGTCTCAAAACAATGCAAAATGCCTCTCCACCCGGAATTCACTGTGCAATGAGGCAAACATCCCAAAATCAATGCTGTGTAGGGTCAGTGTCACAGCTTTGTGTGCAGTGGATTTCATCTCTGTGTGTTTTAAACGTGTTCAGCTCCCACAGACAAGGCAGACCAGGAAGAGTTTGTGTGCAGGAGCACCCAGCAATCTTTTGGGCATTTGGACACTCATTTTGCCTCATGACAAAATTCCCAACCGGAAAATAAGACACATGGTTGAAGCCATTGTGTATGGATTCTCTACAGATCACAGAACCTGGCTAAATTACAGCAGATGATGGACTAATCAAAATCCCCCACTGCATGTGATTAGTCTTCTTATACGAAAATGTCTTAATATTAATTGGAATGTATAACTTAAAGAGTTACCAAAATACTAACTGTCAGCAATAGTTGTGACTTCCTCATTCCGGTACAACCAGCTGACAACAGGAGCAGGCGAACTCGTAACACGGCAAACAACTTCTGCATCTTCGCCCTGCCTGAACTCTTGTGGAGATACTATATCCCGAAAAGTGAGCTTTTCTGAAAAAGAAAAACAAAGAAAACAGAAGCTTAAACTTAGCATTAAAATGATACGTGACACCAAATAAGATAAATGTCACTATTAAGTCTTCTCATCATAATGTAAACAGAAATATTTATATAATGTAATTTTCCGACATAAGACTCAAATAGTCCTGGGCTTACACTCTGCCTCAAAAAATTACTTTACATCATTTTACATTATGAAAATATTTGGTTTATTTATATATATATATATATTATGCATGTTTTATAAATGTATTTTCATTGTTTTCAATGTTCCAATACCCAATTTTGAAACTCTAGAAACTTAGAAGTTTATACATTCATGTTGATAGCTTATTTATTCTCTTGTGCTTCATTGTTATTGAATTAAAACCTCAAATTTTAATTCTAACAAAACTTCCATAAAAAACACTAAAATTTTGAAAATTCTCACTAGAAAAGCAGAATTTTTGCCTCACCGACTGAGAAAAAGCAGCAGCTGATTAAAATATAACATCTAAAAAGGCAGCGAGAAATCATGAAGTCTGTTATGACTATTAGGTCATAAGAAATAGTAGCATTATTTTAGGAACTGACAAGATTGTTTTAGGCTTGCTGATGCTTTTAATTTTTCCAAACTCAAATAACAAAGCAATATTTTATTTTCCAAATGCATTGAATAAATTCAGCATGATTAGAAGTCCATGATGACATTAATCCGTGATGTTATGTAAGATCTAACGCAAAAACCAACTGACTGACCAAAAAAAAATTCTGGAAGAATTTCTTGCACACAGAATAAACAAACCAACCTATGTTCTCTCAGATCAAAGATGGACAATTACATTTCAGAGCACACTTTTGGGGAGCTTCAGCCAGCTGCATCTTAAGAAGAGATGGAGCTTCAAATCTTTTTTTTTATTTTTTTTTTTTTAATTGATACAAGTGCAGGCTCAAATAATCCACTCATTTCCCATAGCAGAAGGAGCAGAGTTTTGGTTTTTTTTTTATGCCCTCTCATAAATTTTTTTGAAGTCAGAAAAAAACCTCTCACAAATACCCGAAGACTACCAAAACAGTTACCTGCTTTTTCTACATCACAAAATAGAATAAGAACTTTATATGAACTTTGACATTTCTTGTGTAGGTTTTCAGGTTTGTCTGACCGCAGAATTATTAAAATTAATACATGCAAATGCTTCTGAAGACTTCTACCTTGCTCAGCACTCTGCTAATGGAGTTACTGGCAGTTTTATGCATACAAATGAATTCCAGAAAAATTGAAATCCTTTGAACTGCCAGCTTTCAAGCAATCATGTAATCACTTCTAACTGCCATCACCAGTTTATTGGTTGTTTTATCAAATGATTTTTAAAAAATTGAGTATATCTTTTGTTATCTGAATTATCTGTACCTCTCTGAAGCTGTGCTTTACCATTCTACTCCATGTTTTCTGTCTCCTTGTAATTCCTTCACATTTGAAAAAAAAAACAACTGTTCTCCAATGAAATTAGATCTTAACTCAGATGAAGGCCTGCTGGTATATGTCCCATCCTTTCACCAACAAAGACCTTGCCTAAAATATTCACTGTGCTTTTTTAATGTACAGCTGTTAGGCATTTTTGACTGATTTTAAAAATATGGTACAATATAAAGTTATTCAACACTGAGAAAAAAAATCTCCAATCTCTCAGATAATCTCTTACTACAATAGGATGTATTTATTTTTCAAATACACTCTTCAATTATTTGCTTGCAATTGAAATGCATTTTGGTAACTTATCACACTAAGCTTCAATGCTTTATGCAAAAACTCCCTCATAAGGCTAAGAATAGCAAAAGATGGACATTAAAAGTAAAACCTCTTCTCTTTAAATTTTATTTATTGCGCTTTCTGTACGTGTGCATGTTTGCAATATTATGTAATTTGTAAATGGTACACATATTTTGAATACAAATTATGTTGACCTTTTTTTGTTCCTCATATTTTCTCATTTCTTTAAGGTACACAAAGTGCACTCTCATAAGACTGAATTCTAAAATACAGGGGAAACCCTCTACAATACTCATAAGTGGCCCTCCATTTAATTTAAATCTTTGTCATAATACCTATTAACTAAACTGCAGGAGGTGCAATTATTTTGAAGCTAAAATTCAGAGTTCGGGATGATATTTTGAGAGGCTCTACTTTCTCTGTGCTAGTGGCTTTTAAAACATAGTCTTTTATTTGTCAATCAATAGTATTTTACTCACGATAAATTTCCAGCACTACAGTAGCTTCTTGAGTTTGTCCTTTAGCGTCAGTGGCTTGGCACCGATAAATGCCAGCATCCTCTATGTTTGCATTGTAAATGGTCAGACGGGATCGGACTCCTTCCTTCTGAACGACCACTCTTTGACTGGACACGATCTTCTCTCCTTGTGGGTTGTACCAGTCTATGGTCTCGGGCTCACCAATGGCTACAAAGCCAAAAACAATCCAGATTTAATGTTTAGAAGGACATCGTGCAACATCACATATGCTACCCAATGCCACAGCACG
>CM019214.1:104995644-105035103 GCA_009741485.1 Malurus cyaneus samueli | reverse complement strand
GGAAAAAAAACCAAAACAAAAAAAAACCAAACAAAAAAACAACAACACCAACACAGAAAGGTACAGAGTCTTAAAGGAAAGAAAAAGGCTGTCCAGAAGTGACTGGATCAAGAGGTCAAGTCATCAGGCAATTGTACTGTCAGTGTAGCCAGGCCATATGTCATTGTGAATGGAAGATCTCAACTCAGCAACACCAAACATTCATATCAGGCAGCTACAAATGCAAATTCTTCTCCTCCTGACTGATATCTGCCTCATGGGGAAAAAAAAAAAAAAAATCTCCTTTGCCCTCTCAATAGGTTGTAGAGGATTTAATTCCTTAGTTTAGATAAGTGAAAATATTTTACATAAAAAAGCATCCTAATAGATATAAACTAACTGTACTGATACAGAGATTTAAACTAATTCAGCATGTGAAATGAAGAGATTCTAGACTGGAAATGTTAAGCCAGTGAAGTTCTAGTATTTACCACAGTTCTCACAATTTAATGTGAATATACAACAATATGTTAATTTAATACTGTGAATCAACTAATTCAGTTACAAATACACAGAAAGTTCAAAATTTAACAAAAATTATATACCTACAAATAAAATTAGTACATACCTGTGCATGTGAAGAACTTGGATTCACCCACACTGAGCTCAACTTTGCTAAGTGAAATTGTAACTTGGAGTAAAGCTGAAAAATATAAAGTAGGTTGTAAATTAATTTGGGCAAACAAAATTAAACATCAAATATCTGTATTGCACATAACATTTTTTCTTGAGATTGTGAATGTTTTTCCTGAAAAGATTATCCCAAATGATTTTTTTTTTATTTAGTGAGCATGAATAACTTATACCCTCCCCATGTAAGAAAATAGCTAAGACTAAAAAAAAAGCACAAAAAGCCACAAAGAGCATATCCTGCCTGAGACAAAGGTAAATATCTGAGTGTACTATGCTAAGACCAAAACTTGTCATACCACAAAGACCACCATGAAGATGGCAGGACTGCCCAGAGTCCAGGAACAAACTGGAAAGAAGTGGACAGTAGGAATATTGAATCTGGTACTCGAGAGCAGGGGCTGGTGGCATTTCTAGTGCAACAAGGAGCATGGTGAGGGCTTCCTTAGGGCACACAGAGCACTGACAGAGGAAGGGTCTGCTCACTCTCATCTGTGGTCTTTATATCCAGAAGCAAAAGCCAAACTCACATGTGAGGAAGGAAATGGAGTTTCACACAAAGTTTTATTTTGTAATAAGCATTGAGGAGTAATAAATCATCCAGGAGGCTACTCCAAGCCTCATTTCTTTATTTACCTCTTGCTATAGCCTCAGGACTGCTGGTTGGAAAGCAGTAATAAAAACAGTAGGGAAATTTCAACAGGTCGGGCATTTATTTCATGTCACGGACTCACTTTTTAGGTCCTATGCTACCATTTCGGTGGTACCATATTTTTATAAACAGCAGTCTTGCACATTTGCTTCTGAAACTACATTAGTATTTCAGCAGTATTACCTCAAGGACAGCTGCATTGCTTATTTCCAATAACTGCAAAAACTGATGTTGAACTATGTAAATGCAATACATTAGGGAACAGATGTCAGGTAGAATGTAAGGGATAGCATGATGAGAGGTGAAAAAGTAAGAGAATATTTTTAATTCATCAGTTAAACAGATATTTGAGATTGCAACACAACTTTGACAAAGGGCTCAAATTCAATTAAATTTCTTAGTGCAACTGTAAACTCCGTGGAGACATGCTAGCTACATCTCTGAAACCAAAAAGAAAATATTTTTTCTATATATGGTACTTCAATGTTTACCAAATAGAAAAATATAAGATCATCTGTCCCATTTTCCCAGCCTCATCATTTTCCTAGCTCTGCTTCATGCAAATAGAAAAATATTACTTCATGCAGCCTGGAAGGAAAAAATATTGCCCAAGTTATTAATCTAGAAATCTGTGCTTTTTAGCACTCAGGCAAATATTCAAGTATGAAGCTAAGAGAAGGCTCACTTGCCACTTACTGAAAGCAAAATATTGCAGAGACAGCACAATCAGAAAATGTCAACTTACTTCCAAATCTGTCTCAAGAACTACAAACAGTATAAGCTCTGATGAAGATGGCAGTGATGCACTCACAACTCAGATTATTGCTGTACACAAACTAATGGATTAATAAAAATGGGAATTATTTGTATCAGGCTGGTGTGAATCTCTTTGAATATAGAGGTAAATGCTTATTTTATTAGATCAGTGAAGATATTGCAAAAATTTAATAGAACTGCTACCTATGTTAGACTAAACCCAGAAATAAATAGTAACTTCTTGATAGATCTGAAAAAAAATAATTTCTCTTCCATTGTTTCCAAGGATATCACCAAACTACCTATTCAGGAAAAAAAAAAAAAAAAAAAAGAAAAAGGCAAGATGTAAAAGCTCCTCAAGCAGAAGTCTGGGGACTGCAATGGTACTGTAGTACAGCTGTTCTGGGAAAAAGGGAAGCAATTGTGGGCTTCCCTCAGCCTTTGCTACATGTCCAATTTTATAGAAAAATAAAAGAGCACTGTTAGAAGTAGGTGATACAACCAATCCCTTCCCTTTTGATCAGAGTCATTATAAAGGAATTATTATCAGTTGTAATACACTAAGAGGATTCTGCTGAATTATTCCTTAATGGGTTTAAAAGTCACTTAGGAAGATAAGTAAGAACAGTAATGAGAGGTCCATTTGTACTGTTAAATATGGAGACAGATGACTGCATTCATAAGGACTAATATTTAGTAGACTAATTGATTTCAGTCCCATTAGCAGCAGTAGCCTTCAGATTTCAGAACCAACATCACAAATCTGCCATTTTGTTCATGATGCAACAAAAGTGAGGTGTCATCAGTGAGAAGGTAGAAAAATTGTAGCAGTAAATCACATGTGACTTTCACTGTCCCTTAACTATATGTTAAAGCACATTCAGAGCATATACTATGTAAATGTGCATTTAAATATATACATAAAAGAATTAATATATTATTAAAATAAATAATGTATAATAGATATATAAAATATTATATATATATAATTTATATAAAGGTGTTTTTTATATAATATAGAAATATATACATATATAAGCTATAGCAAGGGTAATAAACAGTGAATAGGGATGATATTTTTATAAAATATGAAAAAAATTGAGTAAAGCTCTGCTTTAACTAATAAACCCATCCAGAATATTCTCGTAATTCAATTTCTTTAAAAAAAAAAAAAAAAATCCTACCCAAGCACACATAAAACTTGAACACAAAACTTTTGTCTGTATTGAAGAGACACCAATAACAAAACATATAATTTTCTCTTCTAGTTTCTTCAATACAAATTTGGTACAACATATTTGAACAGTTTTTATGCTACATTAATAGATCCCAATAACTTCTGGAATTCACTTTTGAGCCCTTAGGCATCACTCAGCCAGGGAAGGGTCTTTCTAAATCTGTTGGACTGCAAATTCATGGACAGGGAGAGGTTAATGGGAAGGCAGTAAAAAGGAAAGGACACAGCTCTGAAGACAAAACAAGGCACAACTTAGGATCGACATGGAGCTAAGGGAAGTAGTGACAGCTACAGATACTACTTTGGACAGCTTTGGCACTGGAGTCTAAGACAAACAAGTAGACTGCAAGATATAGCAGAGAGGACTGTTTTCCTTGGGAAGGTCCTAATGCTGCTTAGCATAAGCTCTCTGATGATAACTATACCCTCAGCTACTGGTGTTCTTCCACTTCATTTAGTAAGCAAACTTACTTGGGTAATGTAGTTTTGCTTTCAGTAAATGATAGAACTAGTATTTAATATATGCTTAAGGAACTACGCTTCATTATTCTTGAGCATGAAGAAATTAGTATGTTTTCAACAGGTATCAAATTCAATCTCAGAGCAACCACCCACTCAGTTAATCTTTCTACCCTTTATTATACAGGATTCCAAGAATATTCAGTTTAAATCCACTGATGCTCAGACAAAAGTGAAAGGGCTTTGAGTGAAAATAAAACTAACACGGTCCTCGCAGAAATTAGTTCTGTCTTAAATTCTAATAATTTCTGATTTAAATATATTTTGAAACACCAAAAACATTTGGTGTGTTTTTTTCATGACTATGTTTTAGAACCATTTGAATCTGCAGACCTCTAAGCTTATACGAGGAAGCATAAATTAGTAAATATACAATGAACTTGTTAAGTATCAGGTAGTTCAAGGACATTTTAATTTAGGGCAAATGCTTTTTGAAATTGTTTTCAAAAATCTGACTAGGTTAACCTTTCTCAACTATTAATTCAGCAAACTCAGAAATACAAAACTGAAAAATCATTATAAAAGCCATAAAGTTACATCTCCATTAGCAAAAGTCTGATCTAAGTCATTTCCATGAGTAACTGAACAATTTGGAACAATACACCTCTGCCCTAAAGAACTTCATTAAAAACCAATATAAAATAAGGCTGAATTAAAGTCTATTTAATGTTTGCACTCAAGAGGTGGCATGACCCAATGGAAACTATATTTGGAGATACCTGAAGTCACCTAAGGTACTATTTTTTTTTTTTTTTTTTACATAAACCAAGAAGATTCCAACACTACAGACCTTTGAAGAGGCAATGGCATGTGGTCAGATGTTACACAAGAGATGACCATTACAAGTAATGACACAGTTACCAAAATTATCATCATTAAACAGCAAACTATAATGAAATGCTAGAAACAAAATAGGACTTTACTGCATATGTACACATCTCTCTTGTATCAAAGTGAATTGTCTATGGGGAAGAAATCCCATCATCTCCATAGCCACTGAAAAGGAGATGATATTTTTGTTTGACTTGTAAATTCTCTGAGACTTGTAGTGTTTAAAACCACCTGATATATTTGTAATCCTTTTGGAACAAGGGAATGATAAAGAATAATCTGTTTTCTATGTATGTGAGAACCTACAGTGAAAAATTAATACAAACAGACTACTTGAATGCAATTAATTTAATGTTTTAGGTTTTAAAAGTACTTTTAGTTTTTTTATCAATTTTTAATAGCATTTTAATAAACAATTTAAAATGTCCTATTCATACAGTATTCTAATATCCTGTAAGCAATACAACCTTAATGTTTTCTTATGGATAAAGATATATTGACTGGCCTAATGATGTCTTGTCCGCTATTTAATGGCCTTGAATGCTTGCCTGCAAGTTTCGTAGAAATATCTGAAAGAAAAACTGCATCTGTAAAGGCAATAAACAACAATTTAAACTGTTTAGAGTCTGGTTGTTTACAATTTTCTAGTGGGCTGACTACTAGTAAATCATAAAGCATCACTTCTCCAGGGTATGGCACTACTGAGAAATGCTACATTTATAATCACTTGATAGAAAGTTTCAAAATTAATCGAGTAGTTCAGTGTAAATGAACTTTCCATTTCATCATATTAGCCTTAATTTGGATTTGTGAGTAGAGAACACATTCTCATTTAAAGTTCTAAGGTTTTATTTGAATTATTATGGATTCCTTGTTGAATTTCTGTCTTATGGATTACAAAGTGTTTTATTTTTAGTTAGACAAAACAGTCTTTGTGTCACCATGAATTCATTTCCTACATCTGTTGAAGTGTCATTTTCCCAGATGAGAGGAGCTGGAAGTCACACAAAGTTCAAACTGCCTTCTGGGCCGTAACAGATGTTATTGGGGTGAAATGCACAATGAAAGAGCACCAACACAATCCAGTTTTGTGCAGCAAATACTGAAACATAATCAGAAAATCCTCTGTCAAACGTTCTTTTCTGTGACGCAGCAGAAACAGTAAAAAAGACAAGCTATGAATATCTGAGCAGAGACAGTAAATAAGTACAAACCAGTCTGCTTCCTACATTTACATTCAAAAGACCTATCTTAAAGAGAAGTTACTCACTAATGTCCCTCCAAAAGTCGAGCAAACTACAGTTTAGAAATAAACACATAAATATTGTGAATGGTATTGAGATTTTCAGGTAGGCTGTAATGGGAGCTCATTTCTCCCAAAGTAAAGAAATGTGATAATGGGTACATTTTTATATACAGATTTACAAGCCTACATATTCAGATATTTACATATTCAGATATTATAAAGAATACCTAAAGAATATTTATGAACATTTAATATTTCTAGACTTTGCTTAGAAGCTTATTAAAAAAAATAAAAAAAAAAATCAAGATTAGTAGATAGCCAAATGAAAAAAAAAAATCAAAAAAGTCAATATGCCTTGATT
Organism: Malurus cyaneus samueli; assembly: GCA_009741485.1. Taxonomy (NCBI): domain Eukaryota; kingdom Metazoa; phylum Chordata; class Aves; order Passeriformes; family Maluridae; genus Malurus; species Malurus cyaneus. The sequence continues at coordinate 105,028,832 of CM019214.1, read as the reverse complement.
TATTCACTTAAAATCTGTGCAACTGAAAGGCACAATGAATGTTAGGTTCATTGGAGGACTTTAGCTATGAAGTGTCAGACATGACATGATGCACATATTTAATTCTATTTAGTTATGCTGGCTAAATTCAGTAGAGATTCTTATTATGCATGGGAAGAACGGTGAAGTATAAAATTCATTGATTAACAGAATATTAAGCTGTTTTAACTGCAGAGAAGCATACTAAGGAACATTTATCATATTTGGTCTCATGAACACATAGGTACATGGGGATATGTGGGGAAAAAAGAATTTAACAGGTTGATCAAAGTACTATAGAACAGTACTTATCAAAGTTTAACGTAACTTCAACAAAACCTGATCAATCTGTTTGGTTTTTTGTTTTTGTTTTTGGGGTTTTTTTTGGGTTTTGAGGTTGGTTTTTTTTTTTTTATTTTTTTTTTTTTTTTTCAGCAATAAACAGAAAGAAAAAGTATTTGATGAGCCTGTGAATATTAAGGAACATGCTTCTCAAACTGAAAATTCCTAAGTCAGTAATTCTTAATTTCATAATATCTCCTACACACAAGGTAAATCTTCTGAAAACTCGGAAGTACTTCCATAAAGATAAACCTGAAAAATAAAGACCTTAATCTTCAAAGTAACAGCTTTTCAGTAACAACAACCTAGAGGGGGAGAATAAATGGGAATCTGGACATGGGCTTTGTGGGTAGGACAATTTATTTTTTATTTTTTAATATTAAATGTCTTTTTCCAAGCAACAAGTGACAGGTCAAGAGGAAATGGCTTAAATTTGCACCAGGGGAGGTTTTAATTAGACATTAACAAAAATTTCTTCACTGAAGGGGTTGTTGAGCATAGGAAAAGACTGCTGAGGGAAGCCACCATCCTTGGAGATATTTGAAAGATGTGGAGACTATGGATGTGGCTTCCTGGTGGCCTTGGCAGTGATAGTTAAAATGGTTGGACTTGATGATCTTACAGGTCTTTTCCAACCTAAATATTTCTATGGTGTTTTGGTTTTGGTGGGTTTTTTGGTTGCTTGGTTGGTTTGTTAGTTTTGCTTTTCTTTTTTCCTTTTTAAATCTAATTTTAAACGGATTTAATATCATTCCCAAAAGAAAATGCACATTAACTAAAATACAGGAATCTCTTTTTAAACACAGGAAAACACTTTTTTTACTCAGTGGGTGGTCAAACACTGGAACTGGTTGCCTAGACAGACCATTCATTCTCCATCCTTGGAGATTCTAAAAACCTGACTGGGCACAGCCCTGAGAAATTTGTTGCTGACCTTACTCTGATCAGGAGTTTGGACCAGGAGTTTTCTTCTGCCTTCCTATCTCAGCTGGTCTGTGTGACCTTTCTAACATGAAAATCTAACTTGTTTTCCCTTGATCCACTGGGCAGCCTTTTCGTTATAGAACAATAAATCGGACACAACATAGAGAACACAGCAGAAAAATTACCTAGGGGTCACATTTATCAAAATCTGCAGACTTGAAGTTAAAGCCACAAACCTTAGAAATGTTTCTGAGAAGAAGCACTCATGCCAAAAGAGTGCCTCATATTTCCTCATTATATTCCATTTTGGTTTTGCTGAGGAAGAAACTTTTTCAAACTGCATTTCTTCATTGTAGCTTGGTAGCCAGCACGAGTTTGATAACATGCCAAGGCAATAACTGAACATGGACTCCCTCACTGAAAGGTACAGACAGGCTGTCTATGGAATAGCAGCAGAAAATATGAAATTCAGGAGGAAAAAAACCAAAAATCAAACGAAGTCACTGCCAAAATTGTTCCTTCAAAACCAGCTAACTGTCCAAGTGGTCCTTCAGACTTCAGAGGACTATTGGATTGAGCCAGCACTCATCTGACTACTTGGCCTTTATAATCTAAACCCAAAGACGATGCTTTTCAAACGTCAGGCCAAAAGCTGTATTAGAAGTTTCTGTTGAATGTCAAACACATTAACCCTTCAAACATAACTAACATAGCAATAACAAATAGAAATAATACAACATAAACATGTCTCTTAATAGGAGCCAAGAGTTTGCCCACTCTTAAAAAACACATAACCCATCCTCACAAAAATGTCTCCTTTTAGCATGTTCTACAAAGGAGATGTATGATATTTGTTTCTAATGTGAAGTATATATTAAGAGATTTCTCTGGGGGGAAGAAAAAAGCAATGATGTTGCTTAAAGAAAGTACTGTAATAAAGACAGGGCAAGAAATCAGATAATATAATTATGGAATCAACATATCCTGATTTAAATCAAGAGATCTTTGCAACTAAAGGTGTATTGAATCCCTCTCTCTCAGTTCTAACCAGAAAAATGCTACAGTCAGCCTTAGAGTTCAGAAGGTGCTAGGTGAGATTGAAAAAAAACAAGATTATGGCACTGGCACAATTGCATGGCAACTCTTGCTAAAAATACAGTAGTCTATGAAATGTACATGTAGGTAACAAATAAATTAAAGCAGAACTAAGTGTAAGCTAAAGTCAGCAACAGAAAGAGCAGTATTTAGGTCATGGCATCCTGAATAAAATACACTGACTAATCAATTTTTCTGTAGCTAAAAAGAGAGGTTTTAACCCTGATTGAAAGAATCTCAAAACAAACAACTGTATTGGCCTTCCTGACAAATTTGGTTTTTATTCCTGCAAAAAAGGTGACACATGTAAAAATCACGTGTTTCAGAGAAAGGACTTGGACAATCTTATTAAGAAACACCTTGATATATAATTATTTGTATAAAAATATTTTCTCTTTCATCAAAACATTTTAAAAAATATTACCACATTTCTAAGCAACCCAAACCTAGAATTATTGCTGCATGAATTTTTAACTGTTCATAGTTTAAAAATAGGATATCATTAAGTCAGTGATGTGTTTATTCTTGTTATATTCCCTGCTGAAAATCCATTGAAACAAGTTGTAAGAAGCTATAAATTATATAAACAATCCTAAAAATGCCCAAAGACAGGAAGATATTAAACATTCAGTAAAAATGAAAATATTTTAGAAAAATACTCCTTTAGCATAAAGTATTACCCTGAATGGTCAAAACCTGAAGAATATGAAATTTAGTTGAATAAACATCTGTTCAAAATGGCTTAGACATCATTATAACAGAAGAGTAACTGTTGATATCAGAGCTGTTGTGGGCAGAATGAGTTTGTATTTATGGGTGCAAACATCAGAGTCCATGGCAAAGAAGACATACTTTTACACACACAACTTCTACAATAGAGTCCCAATCCAGTTTAATCAATCAGCTTAGCATTGCATAAACCATGTTTAATTTTTCAAGAACTTGTCTAGCTGCCTCAGTATATAGAGCAATACATTTAAAGGATAAGTATATCAAATTATATGAAATAAATTATAATCTATTCGCAGAAACTATTCTATTAGCTTAAAGGTAACTATTATTATTCAGCATAAAGCTGGTCATTTCATCATCTCCCAGGCTGAATCTGGGATGGGTTAATTGAGTTATGAAATTTGATATTTTCTTAATAGCTCTCAAAAACTGACATAAAAATAATAAAATTCTATTAGGAGGAGGTGACCTCTACACATTATATTTCCCAGCCTCCAGCTCACAACAAAACTTATCTCCAAACTTAGATTAAGTACTTGGCCAAACAAGAAAATTTCTCTTTCACATTTGACTTAATTTAGATTCTTACATTAAAAGAGATGAAATTCTAAAGATATAAAAACATTCTCTCATTACGTCAATTGTTTTAGGACTTGCTGAAATTATTTGTTCATGAGCTGAATGAAAGTATTTGACCATGAGCTAGAATACAATTCAGTTTATATATTTATGGCATAAAAAGAAGTAACGTAGAAAAATAGTAGATTACATAAAAAGATAATTTTCTAATTTATTTTAAATTCTTTTATAAGCAAAATAGTTATTTGTGATGACATCTGGGCAGGTACTTTGAATGAATTCTTCTCCAACCTTCTAGTCAATGCTAAAGAGGGCATAACTGAAGTACTGTGTCAAATTTAAAGAAGTGAAATCTGGAAGAGTCCAGCTAATGGCTATGATCAGGATCTCAGAAAAAAGGTCTCATGAAAAAATTGTGACAGAAACTGGTTTATTTATTCTGGGAGATAGAAGGTAATGCATCAAGCTATTAACTGCCTACAACTTATTTAAACAGAGTTTGAAGGTTTTCAGAGACAAACTCTTCTCAGTACGAACATTTGTTGGACAAGTCCAAGCCACGATGCACTGGATTGTTTGTGACAATCTTACTGTAAACGGAGATTGGAAGAGATGAGCTGCAGAGGCGCTTTCCATTCAAGATTCTACCATCTTTTGGTTCTAAGAGAAACATCATGAACATTAGAGGACAGGAAGATAAATAAAATTACTGGTTCCCTCTCATAGCAAGGAATTGGCATAAATAATCCAGTTGATAATCTGAAGAGACAATAGGTCAGAGAAACCCTCTCAGGAGAAACAGAAACAAGAAACAAACTGTTTTAACAAACTAATAAAATTAAAATTATCTCTGACAGCATAGAAAGAGTTTAGCACATCTGAATACACAAAAAAAGCTTATGTTAAGCCACAACTGTTACATACAAGCATTTTATAGCGAAGGAAAAAAAAAAAGTGGTTTTACTGAACGTTAGCAGTCTCCTTCCTCTTCCCATAACAGAAAGTTGATGTTTGTACAGTACCATAAATAGAGGGAATGCCTGTATAAGAAACATCACCAAAAGACACCAAGCCTGCAATCCCAATGTCATGTAATTAGAACAACAGAAGAAACCCTACTCAGATATCAGAGTACCCTCACAGAAGAATCACAGAATCACAGAAGTACCAGGTTGGAAGAGACCTTCAAGATCATCGAGTCCAACCTCTGTCCTAACACCTCAACTAAACTAAATCATGGCACCGAGCGCCACATCCAATCTCTTTTTAAACACGTCCAGGGATGGTGACTCCACCACCTCCCCAGGCAGGCCATTCCAATATTTTATCACCCTTTCTGTAAAAAAGTTTCTCCTAATATCTAACCTGTATTTTCCTTGGCGCAACTTAAGACTGTGTCCTCTCGTTCTGTCAGTTGCTGCCCGGAAAAAGAGACCAACCCCCACCTCACTACACCCACCTTTCAGGAAGTTGTAGAGAGTGATAAGGTCACCTCTGAGTCTCCTTTTCTCCAGGCTAAACAACCCCAGCTCCCTCAGCCGTTCCTCATAGGGCTTGTGTTCCAAGCCCTTCACCAGCCTTGTTGCCCTCCTCTGGACACGCTCAAGTGTCTCCACGTCCCTCCTGAACTGAGGGGCCCAGAACTGGACACAGTACTCAAGGTGCGGCCTCACCAGTGCCGAGTAAAAAGAAGAGGAGACAGTGAGCCAGGACTGCTGGTAGATGATGGAGAGTGGCTTTGCAAGCTCATCTGCCAGCTCCCTCATCACCCTGGGATGGATCCCATCCGGTCCCATAGATTTATGGATATCCAGGCAGCTCAGAAGTTCCCTGACTGCCTCCTCTTGGATAACAGGGGGACTGTTCTGCTCCCTGACACTATCTACCAACCCAGGAGGACAGTTGTCCTGAGCACCATGTGTTTTTTCAGTAAAGACCGAGGCAAAGAAGTCATTAAGCACTTCCGCTTTCTTCTCATCTGCAGTTACTAAATTCCCTTCCGCATCCAATAGATAACAAAGGTCGGCCTTGCCCTTCCTTTTTTCATTGATATATTTGTAAAAGCATTTTCTATTATCCTTCACAAGGGTTGCCAAATTGAGTTCATACTGAGCTTTGGCCTCCCTAATTTTTTTCCTACATGCCCTAGCAGCCTCCTTAAATACTTCCTGAGAGACCTGACCCTCCTTCCAAAGATGATATATCCTCTTTTTGTTCCTAAGTTGCTTCCAAACCTCATTGTCCATCCAGGATGGACGTTTGCCTCGCCCACTCATCTTTCGTCGCACTGGAACAGTCTGTTCCTGTGCCCACTCAACCCTTCCTGCACTCCTTTGCTTTTAGGGCTGCTTCCCAAGGAATTCTCTGGATAGTCTCTTAAATAGGTTAAAGTCTGCCCTCCTGAAGTCCAATGTAGAAGTCTTATTGATGTTCACCCTCCTTTCACCAATTATTGAAAACTCAATAATTCCATGGTCACTATGCCCCAGTTGTCCTCCAACCACCACATCTCCCACCAGCCCGTCTCTATTTGTCAACAATAAATCTAGTATAGCCTCTCCCCTGGTGGGCTCACTCACCAGCTGCAACAGAAAATTGTCCTCCACCCACTCCAAGAACTTCCTGGACTGCCTCTTTTCTGCTGTATTAAGTTCCCAGCAGATGTCCGGTAGGTTAAAGTCACCTACGAGAACAAGGGCTGGTGACCCTGAAACATTCTCTAGCTGCTTATAGAATAAGTTATCCACTTCTTCATTCTGGTTGGGTGGTCTGTAACAGACTCCCAGTAGGATGTCAGCTTTGTTGGCCTTTCCTTTAATCTTTACCCATAGGCATTCAACTTCATCATCATTAGTTGCAATGTCCATGGCATCAAAAACTTCCCTAATGTAAAGGGCCACCCCTCCACCTCTTCTCCCTTTTCTGTCTCTTCTGAAGAGCTTGTAGCCATCCAGTGCAGTGCTCCAGCTATGTGAGTCATCCCACCATGTTTCCGTAATGGCAATCATATCATAGCTTTGCTGTTGTACCATGGCTTCCAGCTCCTCTTGTTTGTTACCCATGCTGCGTGCATTAGTATACATGCACTTCAGCTGGGCTACTGTTTTCACCCTTAACTCAGGCTTACCATCCTTGGGACTGTTTCCAGAGAGCCCAACTGTATCCCCTTCCCCCTTCGAACCTAGTTTAAAGCCCTTTCAACGAGTTCAGCCAGTTCATGAGCTAAAAACCTTCTGCCCTTAACAGAGAGATGGAGCCCATCTGGTTCTAGCAGACCAGGTGCTGTAAAGGTTTCCCCATGATCAAAAACCCAAAATTCTGCTGATGACACCAACCCTTGAGCCACTTGTTGATAACGTGGGCTCTCCTATTTCTTTTGTCATTTTCCTCTGACATCAAGAGGACTGAACAGAACACTACCTGAACTCCTGCCCTATTCACCACTTGACCCAGTGCCCTAAAGTCCCTTTTAACTGCCTTGATGCTCCTCCTCTCAATCTCATCACTGCCAGCCTGGAGTATCAGCAGTGGGTAGTAATCAGAGGGCCGAATCAGCCCAGGTAGTCTCTCGGCAATATCCCGTACCCGAGCCCCAGGGAGGCAGCAGATCTCCCTGTGGGATGGGTCCGGTCGACATATGGGGCCCTCTGTTCCCCTAAGAAGGGAGTCACCCACTACCACTACCCTTCTTTTCTTTCTAATGTTAGAGGTGGTGATCTGTCTGACAGCTGACTCACGACTGGGAGGATCACTGAACAGATCATTCTCCTCTGTGTCCTCTAGTTGATCTTCTAAATCCAGGGCCTCATACCTATTCTGAAGTGGCACCCGGGTAGGTGAGGGGGGTAGGGAAGAATTTCTACCACCTCCCCGAGTGGGGACCCATTCCCACTCCCCTTCATCTGCCGGGTGTCCTCCAATTGCCTGACAGGGAGAGGCATAGGAGTCCTCTGACTCCTGGTGAGCCTCCCTCAAGGATGGAAGCGCAGAGCTCCACCAGTCTATTTCCCTTTCACTTTCCCTAATACTCCTTAGTCTTTCTACCTCCTCCCTGAGCTCAGCCACCAGTGAAAGCAAATCGTTCACCTGGTCACACCGCAAGCATGCTCCTTCCACAACGTCCCCTGGTATCGCCGATAGGCTCAAACACTCCGCACAGGAATGGGTCTGGACAGACACATCCTTTTTGGAGGGCTCTATTTGGCTACATACACTTGTAGCATTCCCAAGTCTCAATCGTGTAAGGACCATTACTTCCGAGCACAACAACTAACAACCAAAAGCCCCACCAGCAGTAAACCTGCAGCCCTGCGTGCTTGTCCTGCCTGCGCAAACTGCCTCGCAAACTACCGTGCCACGCCCTCAGAGGACCCGACCCGGGCCACCGCTCCGCTTCCCTTTCCCCGCAAACCCCGCACGCGTTACCCGGCTCTGCTGCTAGCAGGCGATGAGCATCTCACACACAAAACCATGAACTTCAGCTGGATCCCCAAGCCGGCTGCGGAGCCACTGCGAGACAAGCAGCAAACGCAGGGACGGCCCGATGTACCTGCGAGTCACGGCCCGAGCACCTCTCACTCACGGCACTTGCAAAGGCAAAGGCACCAAACCCGCCAGGCTTTGGCAAGGGACACCGCTGAGCAACAGCGGGGAAGGCAGCTCCCAAACGAGTCCTTGGGACGGGACGGGACGGGACAGCACCACACGGCCACCCCCGGAGCCGCTCCGGCCTCCCCTGCGCACCCCGGCCTCGGCCTGAGCAGCGTCACCTGGAAAGGATTAGGAGTGATTGCGTCGAAGGATGACTTCCCTGCTCCTGCTGGCCACACTATTCCTGATACAGGCCAGGATACCATTGGTTTTTGGCCACACTGGGCACACTGCTGATCATGTTGAGTCGGCTGTCGACCAGTACCCCCAAGTCTCTTTCTGCCTGGGCACTCTCCAACCACTCTGATCCCAGCCTATAGCGTTGCAGGGGGTTGTTGCGGCCAAAATGCAGAACTCGGCACTTGGACTGATTAAACTTCATCCTATTGGACTCAGCCCATGTATCCAACCATTCCAGGTCTCTCTGCAGAGCCCTCCTACCCTCCAACAGATCGACACACGCTCCCAGTTTAGTGTCATCTGCAAATTTACTAATGAAAGACTCAATACCCTCATCCATATCATCAATAAAAATATTAAACAGAGCTGGTCCCAGTACAGACCCCTGAGGGACACCACTGGTGACTGGCTGCCAGCTGGATGCAGCACCATTCACCACCACCCTCTGGGCCCGGCCTTCTAGCCAATTCTTAACCCAGCGAAGAGTACTCCTGTCCAAGCCGTGGGCTGCCAGCTTTTCCAGGAGTATGCTGTGGGAGACAGTATCAAAGGCTTTGCTGAAGTCTAATTAGACAACATCCACAGCTTTCCTGCATCCACCAGGCGGGTTACCTGGTCATAAAAGGAGACCAGGTTGGTCAAACATGACCTACCCCTTCTAAACCCATGCTGGCTGGGTCTGATCCCCTGTCCATCCTGTAGGTGCTGTATAATAGCACTCAATATAAACTGTTCCATGACCTTCCCTGGTACTGAGGTCAGGCTAACCGGTCTGTAATTGCCAGGATCCTCCTTCTTACCCTTTTTATGAATGGGCGTCACATTGGCCAGCTTCCAGTCATCTGGAACCTCACCAGTGAGCCAGGACTGCTGGTAGATGATGGAGAGTGGCTTTGCAAGCTCATCTGCCAGCTCCCTCATCACCCTGGGATGGATCCCATCCGGTCCCATAGATTTATGGATATCCAGGCAGCTCAGAAGTTCCCTGACTGCCTCCTCTTGGATAACAGGGGGACTGTTCTGCTCCCTGACACTATCTACCAACCCAGGAGGACAGTTGTCCTGAGCACCATGTGTTTTTTCAGTAAAGACCGAGGCAAAGAAGTCATTAAGCACTTCCGCTTTCTTCTCATCTGCAGTTACTAAATTCCCTTCCGCATCCAATAGATAACAAAGGTCGGTCTTGCCCTTCCTTTTTTCATTGATATATTTGTAAAAGCATTTTCTATTATCCTTCACAAGGGTTGCCAAATTGAGTTCATACTGAGCTTTGCCTCCATTTTTTTCCTACATGCCCTAGCAGCCTCCTTAAATACTTCCTGAGAAGACCTGATTCCCTCTTCCAAGATGATATATCCTCTTTTGTCCTAATTCTTCCAAAACTCTCTGTCCATCCAGGATGGACGTTTGTCCCCCACTCATCTTTCTTGCACTGGACCGTCGTTCCTTGCCATCGATCTCTCTTTTGGAGTATGCCACCCTTCCTGCACTCCTTTGCTTTTAAGGGCTGCTTCCCAAGGAACTCTCTGGATAAGTCTCTTAAATAGGTTAAAGTCTGCCCTCCTGAAGTCCAATGTAGAAGTCTTATTGATGTTCACCCTCCTTTCACCAATTATTGAAAACTCAATAATTCCATGGTCACTATGCCCCAGTTGTCCTCCAACCACCACATCTCCCACCAGCCCGTCTCTATTTGTCAACAATAAATCTAGTATAGCCTCTCCCCTGGTGGGCTCACTCACCAGCTGCAACAGAAAATTGTCCTCCACCCACTCCAAGAACTTCCTGGACTGCCTCTTTTCTGCTGTATTAAGTTCCCAGCAGATGTCCGGTAGGTTAAAGTCACCTACAAGAACAAGGGCTGGTGACCCTGAAACATTCTCTAGCTGCTTATAGAATAGTTATCCACTTCTTCATTCTGGTTGGGTGGTCTGTAACGACTCCCAGTAGGATGTCAGCCTTGTTGGCCTTCCCTTTAATCTTTACCCATAGGCATTCAACTTCATCATCATTAGTTGCAATGTCCATGGCATCAAAAACTTCCCTAATGTAAAGGGCCACCCCTCCACCTCTTCTCCCTTTTCTGTCTCTTCTGAAGAGCTTGTAGCCATCCAGTGCAGTGCTCCAGCTATGTGAGTCATCCCACCATGTTTCCGTAATGGCAATCATATCATAGCTTTGCTGTTGTACCATGGCTTCCAGCTCCTCTTGTTTGTTACCCATGCTGCGTGCATTAGTATACATGCACTTCAGCTGGGCTACTGTTTTCACCCTTAACTCAGGCGTGTGCCCGGACCCACCCACCTCCGCTGGGCAAACCTATTCCAATTGACTGAGCTCAGGCAGAACAGTCCTACCCAAGAATGAGGAGAGCATTTGAGGGATCCTTTTCCTATAACACTGCTGTGAATAAGAGGCCACATCCTTAGCTGAGGCAAGTATTTTAAAATTAATGAGAGCCCTCCTTGGCAATTACATAATAAATATTTTAAATGCAAATAAGAAGATTTAATTTCTAATTATACTGTTTACCTATTGTTGTATAACCAAGCAGTTCCAGTGCAAACCACATGGATAAAGCTTTTGAATTTTGGATTAATGTGGCAAACATTTCTAGCACATAAAGTACTCCATTAAACCAAGGAAAGATTTTATTTTACATATGAAGGTTTTTTCCCATATATCCTATGGTCTTCCAAGACCTATGGAATCAAAAAGGAAACAGCAGATTTAATTGTATTATGTGACACTGAAACTTAATGTTGGAAAACATTAGTCCCACTGTTAAGTATCCATTCCCGTAATATTCAAAGCCTAAAAATTAAATTATTTCGCAGTTAGATTAAAATTAATCTAACTAAGGAACTGGTTATTCATTATTCCTCATGGTCTTCTGGAGAATGAGATTCTAGGTGTCCAAAAATTACATTTAAGATAACTGCGTCTGTTTGGATATGAAACGTGTATGCTTTTTTAAATCAAATCAAAACCAAATTTGTTTAGAGATTCAGTATGTTTAAAATACAGGGTAGAGAGAAGTTCTAAAAATTAATTAGATCTACTAGAAGATGGACCTTCTTTGACTTTGGGAAGCAATGTAGATGCTTAATAAATTGCTTCATCAACTTGTTTAGCTATTCAAGCTTTACCACCATCCTTGAAATCAGCAATTAACTATGATAACACTTCATTTAGGAAAACAGAACAGCTCCCTGGGAAACAGAAACCATGAAACATAAATACAATTGTCTGCAACATTTTGCCACTGTTGAACTGAACCTTGAACAGATCTCTCTGCAACTACTCAACATGAAGTTTGTTTACTAGTCAATTTTAAATAAAATTTGGCAGAATTCTTCCCTATATCTTAGGCAAGATTTCTGCTGATCTGCCTTAGATCCATGCAGTTAAGATACCACTAGAACAACTGGGAATGAAGAAATTGAAGAGCTGCTCTAATTTTATAAAATCATAGAACAGCCTGTCCTGGAAGGTGCCATGAAGATCTGGCTCCAACTCCCTTGCCATGGACAGGGACACCTTTCACTAGAGCAGATTGCTCAAAACCCCATCCAGCCTTATACATGTTCTGGGAACTATCATCCTGATTCTAGTCCTATGATTAAGTGATTTTAATTTTAACAGAATCAATTACGTTATGTGGGAATACTCCTACCAGTTTAGATATTGAATTGCACAGAGAGAACTGCCTATCAGAGAAAACCTAATTATCCATGTGTTTTAAAAATGGCTGATTGGCCTCACTTGTGAAGATGTTACTTGCAATTATTAAAATTTTATTTTTAGTGTTTCCAATACCTTTCATCAAAGGATCCAGAAGTTGTGCTAATAATTACATAAACCATGGACATGATAGGCCTTGATAAAGCTGTAGAATCAAGACAATTTCAAGCTTCTCAACAATTAAATTTTCTATCTAGTTTTGGTTAAAAAGAGCAGCCCAAGAGAAAATCTTATAGCTTTGGTTTCAAATATCTTCACTGAAGCAATTTACTTGAGAAGAGATAAATGTTTGCAAAGTTTTATAAGACATTTGTGGAAAGGACATGAAACTTTAAAGCTTAAATATTAAAAATAGCAAAGGAATAGACATTATCACCAGGTATTGGAAGTATTATGAATCATGAAAAAAAAACCACTTAAAAATCTAGTTAATCTACCTGAAGGGAACAACTGCCTATTGAGGTATTATAAAAAACTTTAAATATTGCTGTTAATACAGTTTAAGTATTCTCTTTGAGTTGTGGAAAAATGTCAGAACAGCCTCATGAGACATGTCTGGATTATAAAAAAAAAAAAAAAAAAAAAGTCTCTGGCATAAATAGTCTTTCTGTTTCAAAAAATTAAAAGTTCAAGAAAATGCTTATAAATAAGTGACACTGCCAGAGATCATAGGAAATCAGACTGGCTTTTCAAGCTCTCTCTTTTAACCCTTAAGCTCTTTGATCTTTGAATGCTATTGTATGGGTACTAGCAAGTTCCCATCTTTAATTATCTTGATTTAGGAAACTAATTTTCTCTCAAAGGATTCCTTTGAAAAGCCTTCTAATTGAGAACCAACAGGATTGCAATTAATATGAAATTAGCCAGACAAATGTATAAGCAATCTAATGTACCAGACAATCATAAGCTTTTTTTTAAAAGCAATCCTTTCATGACACTAAATACATATTTATTAAGGCTGCCATAATCTGTCTGATTAAATCTTTTACGGGTCAAGTTATGGCTAGCTGAAGATTATTAATACTTTCTGTATTTAAGCACAAGTAAGCTTTGAATTTCATAAAGCAGTTCAGATCAGGAGGCTGACTAACCAGTACTGCAGCAGTAAAAAAAAAAAAGAAAAATTCAAGGAAACCACACAGGTTTTCATTGCTTTGTTGAGTTTTTTCTTCCACTCTATGTGCTGGCACTTCGTCACTCAAAGCTCTGTTTGAAATGTTCAGCTCTAATACTCCCTGTAAGATCAGAGACTCATGGAATGGCCTGTGTTGGAAGGGACCTCAAAGATCATCTCAGTCCAAGCCCCTGCCATGGATAGGACACTTCCACAGACAGGGTGCTCAGAGCCCCATCCAACCTGGCCTTGAACACTGCCAGGGATGGGGCATCCACAGCTTCTCTGGAAACCCTGTTCCAGTGCCTCACCACCCTCACAGGAAGAATTAGAAAGAATTTCTTCCTATTCTCTAATCGAAACCTACTCTCTGTCAATTTGAAGCCATTCCCCCTTTTCCTGTCACTCCAGGCCTTGTAAAAGTTTCTCTCCATCTTTCTCTGTGGCTCCCTTCAGGTACTGGAAAGCGCAAAATCAGAACCCCAGAGCCTTCTCTTCCTCAGGCTGAACAATCCCAGCTGTCCCAGCCTTTCCTCCCAGCAGAGCTGCTCCATCCCTCTGATCCCCTGGGTGCCTCCTCTGGGCTGGCTGCAGCAGCTCCATGTCCTTGCTGTGCTGGGGCCCAGGCTGGATGCAGATCTGCAGGTGGGTCTAGAGAGCAGAGCAGAGGGAGAATCCCCTCCCTTGAAATGCTGGCCACACTTTCTTGGAGCCCAGGACATAGTTACAGCATCTTCAGTATCACCTAAGTCTCTAATTGATTTCTGGCTTCATCAATAGCTTCTGATAGTTAAATACATTATTGAATTTTACCTGTCCAGAAAGGAAGTCCTGTGCCTTGGATGGTGCCAGATTATTTCACTGTGCACTTCTCCCTTCTCCTACTCAGGCTTTAGCCATGTAGTTACTGATTTCTTGTTCCCTTCCTCCATTATCTCCTGATTTTATAGAATTTTGCAATCAGTCTTTTCTCTAACTGCAGCACAATGCTCACTGAAGTCATTACAAGTCGTTCGGGCCTCCCAACTGACAAACCATCAGGCAGAACTTTAGAAGGTCAAATTCCCAGATATGCTTGATAAATACACTTTCAAAGATGATCTCATAGCTTACTGTGACTTTTTTCCCCCTACTTAGTGTCGCTTTGTAGTAGACTAGGAATAAACAAAATTTGTATCTGCTACAAAGGTATTTCCCTGTAATTCATTACAGAATGAATAGAATAGAAATAAGGATTGTATTTCTACTTCCACTAAAAAGTCTCCAAACTCAATCTGTACTGAATAATTCTGTGGTGATCACAGCAATATTGTGCAAAAACATTAATTTAATTTCTCACATGCTGTGCTCTAACATTGAAAAAACAGGAAACAAACCTAAATCTTCAGTTCTAGAGTTGTTTAAATTATAGTTCCCCAAGGATAAACCTTTGTATTCATACTCCCACTTCCCAATATTGTTAGTTTCTCAGAATTTTTTCCATGTTACTAGAAAACACAATAAGTTACAGTATTTTAAACAGCAAACCCACTGGGAAATGTGTTACCTATGAAGCGCTATTCTTTAAATTACAAAACAAACAATGATTCATGGTGGTTTTTTTCCTAAGAGACACATCTTATTAGAAACCAACTAAAAAATTAGATCAACAAATCATGTGAAGATAACCACACATATAGAACTTTAAAATTCACATATATAAGGATAACATACTGTGGACTACAAATGGTTTTATAATATGTTTTCTTTTTTTGTTGTTGTGGTATCATCACTGATTTCAAACTGTTTCCTTTATCTGTAATTACTCATGTAAATATTTCCAGCTGTACCTCTCAATCTCATTGTTCCTTCTCTTTTTCAAAACAGTCTACCCTACCTTATTTCAGTAAAAGGGGCACCACCAAGCATAACTGATGTTTCCAATTGGGGTGATAGACAATGCTGAATTAAATAAATTATGAACCTTTTTCACGTTATACATTACAAGTTCTTTCCACAGGAATTGAATTTTATGTCTTTGATTCAAGCCTTAATAGAACTTAATCTAATCTATGTATTCCTTCACAGTCATTTCCACTTTTTCTTCCTATGATTCTAGTGAATTATTTTTTATCCAGAATAAATAGCCCTCTAAGGAAAACTAGGATAAAACTAGATATGAGATTTTTAAAAGACTTTCTACACAATACAAAATTATGAATGTAAAGGACTCATTGATGGGAAAGATAAATTAATCAACAGCTGTGACAATGATTAGTGACAAATCATAAGGCAATAGCTCATACTTCACAGAAATTACCCACCACCTCCCCTGTACCTAACTCTTTAATGTGTTATTCCTATGCTTTTCTCACCTGCCGTAACTAAAATCCTTTTTTAGAAAGGTAACTATCTTGCTGCATACTTTCAAGAAACCTGAGTCTCTCTCTGATTTTTTTGTGTGACCTGGCAGTGTTCAAGGCCAGGTTGGATGGAGCTCTGAGCACTCTGCCCTAGTGAAAGGTGTCCCTGGCAACAGCTGGGGAGTTGGAACAAGATGTAACTTTTAGGTCCACTCCAACCCAGGCTATTTTATGAGTCTGTTTCTAGTGTCAGGTCTGGCTGAAATTGGCCATGGAATTCTACACTTATTAAGAAAAATAACAGAAAAAAGCAGTTGCATGAGCATCATTTTCTAGATGTGCAATTTCATGCAGTGCAATTATGTTTAAACAGTTTGCTCAGCCAATTAAAACAGAAATACATAATGGTGAGAAAGAAACCTCTCCAAAGAATTGCTATAGCAATACATTAAATAATAATGATAACAATAACAACAATAATAATTATTATTATTATAACTACTACTACTACTATTACCTATCCTGCTCTCACGATACCCCATCCAGGTCTGAGGTCCTTAGCAAAAGACAGAGGTGGAATAGTAGGTATGAGTAGGCGAATAAAAATAAATCCGTATCTACTCAAGAATGAGAAGGAAGAAAGCATAATTTCCAGGTTCCTTCTGAAACAGGAGGATGAACCCACAACCTGCAGGCTTTGAATTCCCTCTGCCAAAGATACTGGTGACTTGTCACAGATGCCCTCACCTCCCCTTCCTGAGTACCAGATTTGTCAACCTTAGGACCTAGGGATAAAACTATTAAAAAGTGATTAATGCCAGGAAGGCTTTTCATACAATAATTTCTAGGGCTTCCTTCCATTCATTAGATCTACTAAGCAGTTTAAATTCAGTGGGACTAATAATAAATTCTTAGAGTAATTTATATGGTGCACTCCCTTTTGCCCATAACAAGGTTTCGAATCTCAGCACTCAACGGGATTTTAATTGGGACTACTCATATTTAAAGACAGCATCTCTACCTCAAAGCTACAGGAGAATTCATGGTGGAGTGCTCTCAGTCTGTCTCCTGAGGCTATTTGGTTTTTGTAAATAATTCAATATATACTGAACAGGAACTAGAACCCAGGTGTTCTCTCTTTTACAGGAGCATCTTAACACACTGCAGAGTCATTCTCAGCTTCAGGTTGAAATTTGTAAGCAGAATTCATAGCAATTATCTCTACATATAAAGTTATTTTGGTCAGATATGATATAACATCCCTTTACAATTTTAAGAGAAACATACTGTTTCATTTTTTACCCTGAATAATTTTGTCTATTAAAGGGAAGAAATACAACAAAAAGATTTCACAAAAATCTTAAACATTAAAACAAATTGATCCTACCATAGCTTTCATATAAATCTTGAGCAGAAAATAGGTGAGGCAGGATGCTTGATAGGGGAATTATTTATTCCTTTATGAAACTGAAATAGCAGTAACTGCTGTATGATTCTGTAAGGATTCAACCTTTCCATGCTGCAGCAAACTGAACCTATTTCTTTCTCTGATATAATTAGTATTTTAACTTACTTTTTTAATGGAACTTTATTTTATGGGGCCAGTGGCCAGACACTTTATTGCTCTCTATTAGCCCTGAGATCAATGCCATGAATTTTTGTACAACAGCTCTTTCTGAGCACATCCCTCTGACAAGAGGAGCAGAACAGATCCCCATTGCCTGCTGTGACCAAAATCAGTGAAACCAGCTCTAGGACCCAAGGGTTAGATGAGCCAGCAAAGATTTCCAAAAATGCAGCAGAATCAGAGACATTCTCTGACACAGAAAAAAACCTACTTGGAATACTTGCAGACAAAAGCTAACTTATTTGCTTCCTTTTTAGGTAACCTCTGTCTATCACCTAAGATGATAAAATAGATGAATTACAAAAAACAGTCTGAGTTTTGTAAAGTATTTGGATCAGTATTTATTACCAAAAAAATCACAAACCTGAAGAGTACAATATACATTACTGTAGTGCTCTAGAAACACTGTGGGCATCATTCACCAAATTTACATTACTTATTTTAGAAATAATCCCAGATATATAGTCAGCAGAGGGAATAAATGCTTTTGGAGACATTGCAGTGTATCCCAGAACAGGTATGCAAAATGTACCAACTGATTAACAACCTCCAAGTGCCCTTTCCATTTTGTTATTTTTAAATTGCAAAAGGAACCTAACATGAATAGGCTAACATCTCCCTAGAACCATTGTATCAAGATACTTTATATTTGCCATGGTTATCTCAATATATATTACATATTTATATTTGTATTTATATATTAATTGGTACATATTGATAATAGGTATTTGATATCTATTTCTGAGATAACTTGAAAAATTTGAATTTATGAAAGTGCTGAATATGCAACATTTGGAAATGTTGTTTCTGTATATTTTGATGAAACATTCAAAATCCTTGGCTGCATTAGAAAATGAAGTTCCATTCCCTACTGAATATATTAGGAATTACATAATAGTTTTTATATCCACACATGTGCCCATATTCATATTTGTCTGGCTTTGGCATTTTAATCTCTCACACATTACATCTTGCCTGGCTACCTTCCTTGCCATTTCAATAATACAGCCCTCTTTACTAAAATTATTTTGGCCTAATCCTTAGCTTTTGGCATATGTTTATGGTTAGGGACCAGCAAAATCTAGAATATTTCTGCTATATACCAAGTATTATTTTCATAGGTAACTCAGTACAGAGTTTATCACATATCCTCTGCATATGGTGTAGAGAAAAGTGTAAGGTTCAGCAGATTAAGCAACGGAGGCAAATACTTGGAATATTAAAACCTCACATTCAATTCACTTGAAGGAAAAAAACAGGTTCTTCTTGTGTATAAAGCCAGAAAGCCAGGACTTCTTTTCTAATATGATACATGAAAAGTAAAATCTGAAATACCATACCATGAAATGTTTTCTTAAGTATAAAGAAGATTCCCATAGATTTGTAAACATACTTAATCTTTTAATGAATATAGGAGAAGATTAAGATGCTTGGTGTTATTCTAAAACATTCATTGAAGAATTGCTTTAGTAACACTGGAAATCAAGAATGTTGCCAAGGACACTCATTATAGAATCAGAGTGGTCTACTCTTTACAGAGATCGCTAATAAAAAAAATGCACTTAGTTTGTGACAGAAAGAGCTTCATATGAAACATCAGTCAGTTCTCATTTAAAAGTTGGAGTGCTGTATTCTCTACCAGCAGATGGCAACTCTCTATACTTTGATTTTTCAAGCAATAAAACTACAATGATATACTTAGAAATTGTCATATTTGTTCTGGATCATGAATATACGCTACAGGTAGATATGTAGGTCACAATGTCAGAAAAAGGGAGTGAAGTGACGTAAATTAGTCAGGATGGAATTGTTCTTGGGTCTTCCTTGCGAAATGATACATGGAGATGTGTGAAAGAAAGACAAATAAAGGCTCTAGTTGAGTCTAAGTGTAGATGGACGACTGATTTGTAAACCTCATGAGATAGTTGCAACGGTTTTAAAGTTGTGTGCAATTGTGTGATGATGCATTATAGATCTGATTCATGACGAGCGACGAAGCTCATCGACATGCGTGCGCAGCGCGGAAGAGATGAGGCCGTTACGGCTAGTGTCGGCTAGACTGAGAAGAGATGAATAGGAATGTAAGGGAAGCTGGAGTTTTTTTGCTGTTGTTTAATCTTCTGGTCTGCCCATTAATAAGGGATGGAAAAGGACCAAAGAAAAAATCGTCTGTTGTTATGCGATCCTATCCGCCAGAGAAATTCACAAAGCTGGTGGTTTGGAAAATGGAGCTTTGAGGAAGCAGTGTGGGTGTAAAAATGAGCAAGAGGGATCTCTCTAATGCGAATTGATAATTAAAGCTGAAGCAACAAATACAGGCATAATGTAGGCATTTCATATGATAAGATAATATACATAATTTGAACACTAAAAGGTCATAACGCCTGTCTTAATTTCCTAGTGGAAGTGAGAAAAAAAAAAAATAAAAAGAAGAAAGATTATTAAAACAGTAGCTGGTCCCCAGTACAGAACCCCTGAGGGACACCACTGTGAATGGCGCCACTGGATCAGCACCATTCACCACCACCCTCTGGGCCCGGCCTCTAAGCCATTCTTAACCCAGCGAAGGAAGTTACTCCTGTCCAAGCCGTGGGCTGCCAGCTTTCCAGAGTAATGCTGTGGGGAACAGTATCAAAGGCTTTGCTGAAAGTCTAAATAGACCAACATCTACAGCCATCCTGCATCCATCAGGCGGGTTACTGGTCATAAAAGAAGACCAGGTTGGTCAAATTATGACCTCCCTTCTAAACCCAGCTGGCGGTCGATCCCTTGTCCATCCTGTAGGTGCTGTATAATAGCACAATATAAAACTGTTCCCATGACCTTCCCTGGTACTTGAGGTTTCAGGCTAACCGGTGTAATTGCTCACGTGATCCCTCCTCTTACCCTTTATGAATGGGCCGTCCATGGCCAGCTCCAGTCATCTGGAACCTCAACCAAGTGAGCCAGGACTGCTGGTAGTCCTTGGATGGAGAGTGGCTTTGCAAGCTCATCTGCCAGCCCTCATCACCCTGGGATGGATCCCATCTCGGTCCATAGATTATGATATCCAGGCAGCTCAGAATTCCCTGACTGCCTCCTCTTGAATAACGGGGGCCTGTTCGCTCCCTGACACTATCTACCAACCCAAGGGGACATTGTCCTGAGCACCATGTGTTTTCAGTAAAGACCGAGCAAAAGAAGCATAAGCACTCCGCTTTCTCTCATCTGCAGTTACTAAATTCCTATTTCCGCATCCAATAGAATAACAAAGGTCGGTCTTTGCCCTTCTTTTTCATGATATATGTAAGCATTTTCTATTATCCTCACAAGGGTGCCAAAATTGAGTCAACTGACTTTGTCCTCCAATTTTTTCATACATGCCCAGCACCTCCTTAAATACTTCCTGAGAGACCTGACCCTCCTTCCAAGATGATATATCCTCTTTTTGTTCCTAAGTTGCTTCCAAACCTCATGTCTCATCCAGGATGGACGTTTGCCTCGCCACTCATCTTTTCGTTGCACTGACAGTCCTGTTCCGTGCCCTCAAGATCTCTCTTTGAAAGTATGCCCACCCTTCCTGCAACTCCTTTGCTTTTAAGGGTGCTTCCAAGGAGAATCTCTGGATAAGTCTCTTAAATAGGTTAAAGTCTGCCCCCTGAAGTCCAATGTAGACAGCTTATTGAATGTTCACCCCTCCTTTCGCCAAATTATGAAAACTCCATAATTCCATGGTCACCTATGCCAGTGTACTCCAAAACCACCACATCTCCCACCACCCGTCTCTATTTGTCACAATAAACTAGTATAGCCTCCCCTGGTGGGCTCACTCACCACTGCAACAAAAATTGCCTCCCACCACCCAAGACTTCCTGGACTGCCTCTTTTCTGGCTGTATTAAGTCCCAGCAGATGTCCGGTAGTTAAAGTCACCTAACGAGAACAAGGCTGGTGACCCTGAACATCCTAGCTGCTTATAAATAAGTTATCCACTTCTTCAATTCTGGTTGGGTGGTCTGTAACAGACCCAGTAGGATGTCAAGCTTTGTGGCCTTTCCTTTAATTCTTTACCCATAGGCATTCCAACTCATCATCATAGTTGCAATGTCCATGGCAACAGAAACTTCCCTAATGAAAGGGCCACCCCTCCATCCTCTTCTCCTTTTCTGTCTCTTCTGAAAGCTTGTAGCCATCCAGGTGCAGTGCCAGTATGAAGTCCATCCCACCTGTTTCCGTAATGGCAAATCATATCATAGCTTTGCTGTTGTACCAGCTTCCCAGTCCTCTTGTTTGTTACCCATGCTGCGTGCATTAGTATACATGCACTTCACTGGGCTACTGTTTTCACCCTAACTCAGCCTTACAATCCTTGGGACTGTTTCCAGAGAGCCCAACTGTATCCCCTTCCCCCTTCGAACCTAGTTTAAGCCCTTTCAACGAGTTCAGGCCAGTTCATGAAGCTTAAAAAACCTTGCCCTTAAGAGAGATGGAGCCTCTAGTTCTAGCAGACCAGGTGCTGTAAAGGGTTTTCCCCATGATCAAAAACCCAAATATTCTGCGATGAAACACCACTCCTTGAGCCACTTGTTGATAACGGTGGGCTCTCCTATTTCCTTCTGTATTTCCTCTGACATCAAAGGACTGAAGAAACTACCTGAAACTCTCCCATTCACCAACTTGACCCGAGTGCCCTAAGTCCCTTTAACGCCTTGTATGCTCCTCCCTCTCAATCTCATCACGCCAGCCGGAGTATCAGCAAGTGGGTAGTACAAGGGCCGAATCAGCCCAGGTAGTCTCTCGCAATATCCCGTACCTGGCCCCAGGGAGGCAGCAGACTCCCTGTGGAATGGGTCGGTTGACATATGGGGGCCCTCTGTTCCCCTAAAGAAGGGAGTCACCCACTACCACTACCCTTCTTTCCTTCTATGTTAGAGGTGGTGATCTTCGACAGGTGACTCACGACTGGGGAGGATCACGACAAGATCATTCTCCTCTGTGTCCTTCTAGTTGATCTTAAATCCAAGGGCCCAATACTATTCTGAAGTGGCATCCGGGTAGGTGAGGGAGGTAGGGAAGAATTTCTACACTCTCCCGAGTGGGGACCCATCCCACTCCCTTCATCTGCCGGGTGTCCTCCAATTGCCTGCAGGGAGAGGCATAGGATCCCTGACTCCTGGTGAGGCCCCTCAAGGATGGAAGCGCAGAGCCCACCAGTCTATTTCCCTTTCACTTTCCCTAATACTCCTTAGTCCTTTCTACTCCTCCCTGACTCAGCCACCAGTGAAAGCAAATCGTTCCACCTGGGTCACCGCAAGCATGCTCTTCCACAACGTCCCCTGGTATCGCCAGATAGGCTCAAACACTTCGCAGGAAGGGTCTGAAGACAGAACACACCTTTTTTGGAGGGGCTCTATTTTGGCTACATACACTTGTAGCATTCCCAAGTCTCAATCGGTAAGGACCATTACTTCCGAGCACAACACCTAACAACCAAAAGCCCAGCCAGCAGTAAACCCTGCAGCCCTGTGCTTGTCTGCCTGCGCAAACTGCCTCCAAACTACCGTGCCACGCCTCAAAGAGGACCCGACACGGCCACCGCTCCCCGCTCCCTTTCCCGCAAACCCCGCACGCGTTACCCGGCTCTGCTTGCTAGCAGGCGACTGAGCATCTCATCACACAAAACCATGAACTTCAGCTGGATCCCCAAGCCGGCTGCGGAGCCCACTGCGAGACAAAGCAGCAAACGCAGGGACCCCGATGTACCTGCGAGTCAAGGCCCGAGCACTCTCATCACGGACTTGCAAAGGCAAAGGCACAAACCCGCCAGCTTTGCAAGGGACCACGCTGAGCAACAGCGGGGAAGACAGCTCCAAACCATCCTTGGACGGGACGGGACGGGCAGCACCACACGGCCACCCCCGGAGCCGCTCCGGCCCTCCCCCCGCGCACCGGCCCTCGCCTGAAGCAGCGTCACCTGAATAGGATTAGGAGTGATTGCCACGGACTGACTTCAGGCAGAACAGTCCTACCCAAGAATGAGAGAGCATTTGCGGGATCCTTTTCCTAACACTGCTGTGAATAAGAGGCCACATCCTTAGCTGAGGCAAGTAAGTACTTAAAATTATGAGAGCCCTCCTTGGCAATTACATAAATAATATTTTTAAATGCAAATAAAGAAAATTTATTTCTAATTATACGGTTTTACCTATTGTGTATAACCAAGCAGTCCAGTGAACCACAATGGAATAAAGCTTGAATTTTGATTAATGTGGCAACATTTTAAGCACATAAAGTACTCCATTAAAGCCAAGGAAGATTTTATTTTACATATGAAGGTTTTTTCCCATATAGTCCTATGGTCTCCAAGACCTATGGAATCAAAAAGGAAAGCAGCAATTTAATTGTAATATGTGACCACTGAAACTTAATGTTGGAAAATAGTCCCACTGTTAAGTATCCATTCCGTAATATTAAAGCCTAAAAATTAAATTATTCGCAGTTAGATTAAAATTAATCTACACGAAGGAACTGTTATTCATATCCTCATGTCTCTGGAGATGAGATTCTAGGTGTCCAAATACATTTTAAGATACTGCGTCTGTTTGGATATGAAACTGTATGCTTTTAAATCAATCAAAACCAAATTTTTTTAGAGATTAGTATGTTTAAAATCAGGGTAGAGAGAAGTTCTAAAAATTAATTAGACTACTAGAAGATGGACCTTCTTGAACTTGGGAAGCAATGTAGATGCTAATAAATGGCTTCATCAACTTTTTACTATTCAAGCTTTACCACATCCTTGAAATCAGCAACTAACTATGATAACAACCTTCATTAGGAAAACAGACAGACCCCTGGGAAACAAGAAAACCATGAAACATAAATCATTGGTCTGCAACATTTTGCCACTGTTGAACTGAATCCTTGAACAGATCTCTCTCAACTACTCAACATGAGTTTGTTATAGAATTTTAAATAAAATTTGGCGAATTCTCCCATATTAGGCAAGAATTTCTGCGATCTGCCCTAGACATGCAGTTAAGATACCACTAGAACAACTGGAAGAAGAAATTGAAGAGCTGCTCTAATTTATAAATCATAGAACAGCCTGCCTGGAAGGTGCCAGAAGAATCTGGCTCCACTCCTTGCCAATGGACAGGGACACCTTTCACTAGAGCAGAATTGCCTCAAAACCCATCCCAGCCTGATACATGTCTGGGAACTATCATCCTGATCCTAGTCTATGGATTAAGTGATTTTAAATTTTAAGAAGAAAATTACGTTATGTGGAAACTCTACCATTTAGATATTGAATTGCACAGAGAGAACTGCCTATTCAGAGAAAACCTAATTACCATGTGTTTAAATGGCGATTGGCCTCACTGTGAAGATGTTACTGCAATTATTAAAAATTTTATTTTAGTGTTCAATACCTTTTCATAAGGATCCAGAAGTTTGTGCTAATAATACATAAACATGGACATGATAGGCCTTGAAAA
Organism: Malurus cyaneus samueli; assembly: GCA_009741485.1. Taxonomy (NCBI): domain Eukaryota; kingdom Metazoa; phylum Chordata; class Aves; order Passeriformes; family Maluridae; genus Malurus; species Malurus cyaneus. The sequence goes on along the minus strand of CM019214.1, from coordinate 105,004,008 downwards.
GCTGGTAGAAATCAAGACAATTTCAAGCTTCCTCAACAATTAAATTTCTATTAGTTTGGTTAAAAAGAGCAGCCCAAGAGAAAATCTTATAGCTTTGGTTTCAAATATCCTCAACTGAAGCAATTTACTTGAGAAGAGATAACTGTTTGCAAAGTTATAAGACAATTTGTGGAAAGGACAGAAACTTTAAAGCTTAAATATTAAAAATAGCAAAGGAATAGCATTATTATCACCTGTATTGGAAGTATTATGAATCATGAAAAAAAAACCACTTAATCTAGTTAATCTACCTGAAGGGAAAAACTGCCTAATTGGAGGTAATTATAAAACTTAAATATGCCTGTTAACAGTTTAAGTATTCTCTTTGAGTTGTGGAAAAATGTCACGAACAGCCCATGAACATGTCTTGGATTATAAAAAAAAAAAAAAAGTCTCTGGCATAAATAGTCTTCTGTTTTCAAAAAATTAGTCAAAGAAAATGCTTATAATAAGTGACACGCAGAGATCATAGAAATCAGACTGGCTTTTCAAGCTCTCTCTTTAACCTTAAGCCTTTGATCTTTTGAAATCTATTTGTATGGGTACTAGCAAGTTCTCATCTTATTATCTTGATTAGGAAACTATTTTCCTCAAAAGGATTCTTTGAAAGACTCTAAATTGAGAACCAAACAAGGATTGCAATTTAAATATGAAATAGCCAGACAAATGTATAAGCAACTAATGACGCAGACAATCATAAGCTTTTTTAAAAGCAAATCCTTTCATGACATCTAAATACATATTTATTAAGGCTGCCATAATCTGTTCTATTAAAATCTTTAGCGGGTCAAGTTAGGCTAGCTGAAGATTATTAATACTTTTCTGTATTTAGCACAACGTAAGCTTTGAATTTCATAAAGCAATTCCAGATCAGGAGGCTATGACTAACCAGTACTGCAGCAGTAAAAAAAAGAAAAATTCAAGGAAACCGAACACAGGTTTTCATGCTTTGTTGAGTTTTTCTTCCACCTAATGTGCTGGCACTTCGTCACTCAAAAGCTCTGTTTGAAATGTTCAGCTCTAATACTCCCTGTAAGATCAGAGACTCATGGAATGGCCTGTGTTGGAAGGGACCTCAAAGATCCATCTCAGTCCAAGCCCCTGCCATGGATAGGGATGAAAACACTTCACCCAGAGCAGGGTGCTCAGACCCCTCCAACCTGGCTTGAACACTGCCAGGGATGGGGCATCCACAGCTTCTTCTGGCAAACTCTGTTTCCAGTGCCTCCACCACCCTCACCAGGAAGAATTGAAAGAATTTCTTCCATTCTAAACGAAACCTATCTCTCTGTCAATTTGAAGCCATTCCCCTTTCCTGTCACTCTCAGGCCCTTGTAAATAGTCTCCTCCATCTTTCCTGTGGGCTCCCTTCAGGTACTGGCAGGCCACAATCAGATCACCCCAGAGCCCTTCCTCTGTTCCAGGGCTGAACAGATCCCAGCTGTCCCAGCCTTTCCCTCCCAGCAGAGCTGCTCCATTCCCTCTGATCCCTGGGTGCCTCCTCTGGGCTGGCTGCAGCAGCTCCATGTCTTGCGTGTCTGGAGCCCCAGGGCTGGATGCAGCACTGCAGGTTTGGGTCTGAGCAAGAGCGGGGCAGAGGGGCAATCCCCCCTGAAACGCTGGCCACACTTTCTTGGACCCAGGGAGAAAAGGGGGGAGGAGAAAGGGGGAAGTTACAGATCTTCAGTATCACCTAAGTCTCTGATTGATTTCTGGCTTCACAATACTTCTGATAGTTAAATTACATTATTGAATTTTAACCTGTCCAGAAAGGAATCCTGTGCCTGGAGGTGCCAGATTATTTCACTGTGCATTTCTTCCCTTCTAACTACTCAGGCGTTAGCCATGTAGTTAGGATTCTTGTTCCCTCCTCCATTAATCTCCTGATTTATAGAATTTTGCAATCATCTTTTTCTTCTAACTGCAGCACAATGCTCACTGAAGTCATTACAAGTCGTTCGGCCTCCCAACCTGACAAACCATCAGGCAGAACTTTAGAAAGGGTCAAATTCCCAGATTATGCTTGAATATAATAACCTTCAAAGAATATCTCATAGCTACTGTGACTTTTTTCCCTCTTGGTCGCTTTGTAGTAGACTAACGGAATAAACAAAATTTATCTGCTACAAAGGTATTCCCTGTAATTCATTACAGAAGAAAAATAGAAATAAGGATTGTATCTACTTCCACTAAAAAGTTCTCCAAACCAATCTGTATTGGTTTTTGAATAATCTGTGGTGATTCACAGCATATTGTGCAAAATAATAATTTAATTTTTCTCACATGCTGTGGCTCTACATTGAAAAAACAGGAAACAAACCTAAATCTTCAGTTCTGAGTTGTTAAAATTATAGTTCCGCCAAGTGATAAACCTTGTATTCATACTCCACTTCCCAATATTGTTAGTTTCTTCAGAATTTTTTCCATTTGCTAGAAACAATAAGTTACAGTATTTAAACAGCAAACCCACTGGGTAAATGTGTTACCTATGAAGCGGCTATTCTTAAAATTACAAAAAACAATGATTCCATGTGGTTTTTTTCCTAAGAAGACACATCTTATTAGAAACCAACTAAAAAGATTAGATCAACAAATCAATGTGAAGATACACAACATATAGAACTTAAAAATTCACTATATAAGGATAACATACTGTGGACTACAATGGTTTTATAATATGTTTTCTTTTTTTGTTGTTGTGGGTATCATCACTGATTTCAAACTTTTCCTTGATCTGTAATTACTCATGTAATTTTCCAGCTGTACCTCTCAAATCTCATTGTCCCTTCTCTTTCAAAACAGTCTACCCTACCTTATTTCAGTAAAAGGGGCACCACCAAGCATAACTGTGTTTCCAATTGGGGGAATAAGACATGCTGAATTAAATAAAATATGAACCTTTTTCACGTTATACCATTACAAGTTCTTTCACAGAATTGAATTTTATGTCTTTGATTCAAGCCTTAATAAAACTTAATCTAATCTATGTATTCCTTCACAGTCATTTCCACTTTTCTTCCTATGATTCTAGTGAATATTTACCAGAATAAATACCCTCTAAGGAAAACTAGGATAAAAGATATGAGATTTTTTAAAGACTTTCTACACAATACAAAATTATGAATGTAAAGGACTCATTGATGGAAAGATAAATTAATCAACAGCTGTGACAATGATTAGTAACAAATCATAAGGCAATAGCTCATACTCACCAGAAATTACCCACCACCTCCCCTGTACCTAACTCTTTAATTGTGTTATTCTATGCTTTTCTCAACCTGCCGTAACTAAATTCCTTTTTTAGAAAGGTAACTATCTTGCTGCATACTTCAAGAAACCTGAGTCTCTCTCTGATTTTTTGTGTGACCTGGCAGTGTTCAAAGGCCAGTTGGATGGAGCCTGACACTCTGCCCTCAGTGAATAGGTGTCCCTGGCAACAGCTGGGGAGTTGAACAAGATGTAACTTTAGTCCACTCCAACCCAGCTATTTTTATGAGTCTTGTTTCTAGATGTCAGGTTCTGGCTGAAGTTGGCCATAGAATTCTACACTTATTAATGACAAATAACAGAAAAAAGCAGTTGCATGAGCATCATTTTCTAGATGTGGCAATTTCATGCAGTGCAATTATGTTTAAAGTTTGCTCAGCCAATAAAACAGAAAATACATAATGGTTGAGAAAGAAACCTCTCCAAAAGAATTGCTATAGCAATACATTAAATAATAACGATAACATAACAACAATAATAATTGATATTATTATAACTACATACTTACTACTATTACCTAATCCTCCTCACGATACCCCATCCAGGTCTGAGGTCCTTAGCAAAAGACAGAGGTGGAATAGTAGGTATGAGTTCGGCGAATAAAATAAATCCGTATCTACTCGAGAATGAGAAGGAAAAAGCATATAATTTCCAGGTTTCCTTCCTGAAACCAGAGGATGAACCCACAACCTGCAGGCCTTTGAATTCCCCTCTGCCAAAGATAATTGGTGACTTGTTCACAGTGCCCTCACCTCCCCTTCCTGAGTACCGGATTGTCAACCTTAGGACCTAGGGATATAAACTATAAACAAGTGATTAAGTGCCGCAGAAAAGGCTTTTCATACCATAATTTCTAGGGCCTTCCTTCCATTCATTAGATCTACTAAGTTCAGTTTAAATTCAGTGGGACTAATAAAAATTCTTAAGTAATTTATATGGTCATCTCCCTTTTGCCCAAATAAGGTTTCGAACTCAGACTCACGGATTTTAATTGGGAACCTACTCATATTTAAAAGACAAGCATTCCACCTCAAAGCTACAGAGAATCAGTGGAGTGCTCTCAGTCGTCTCCTGAGGCTATTTGGTTTTTGTAATAAATTCAATATTATACTAACAGGAACTAGAACCCAGGTGTTCTCTCTTTTACAGGAGCATCTTAACACACTGCAGAGTCATTCTCAGCTTCAGGTTGAAATTTGTAAGCGAATTCATAGCAATATCTCTACATATAAATTTATTGGTCAGATATGAATATGACATCCCTTACAATTTAAGAGAAACTACTGTTTTTTTTTTACCCTGAATAATTTTGTCTATTAAAGGAAGAAATACAACAAAAGATTTCACAAAAATCTTAAACATAAAACAAATTGATCCTAACATACCTTTTATATAAAATCTGAGCAGAAAATAGGTGAGGCAGGATGCTTGATAGGGGAATTATTTATTCCCTTTATGACTGAAATGCAGTAACTGCTGTAATCTGTAAGGATTCACCTATCCCATGCTGCAAGCAAACTGAACTATTCTTTCTCTGATATATTATGAGTAATTTTAACTTACTTTTTTAATGGAATTTTATTTTATGGGCCAGTGGCCAGAACACTTTATGCTCTCTATTAGCCCTGAATCAATGCATGAATTTTGTACAACAGCTCTTTCTGAGCACATCTCTGACAAGAGGAGCAGAACAGATTCCCCATTGCCTGCTGTGACCAAAATCAAGTGAACAAGCTCTAGGACCGCAAGGTTAGATAGCAGGCAAAGATTTCCAACAATGCAGCAGAATCAGAGACATTCTCTGACACAGAAAAAAACCATACTTCGGAATACTTGCAGACAAAAGCTACTTATTTGCTCCTTTTTAGTAACCTCTGTCTACAACTAAGATGATAAATAGATGAATTACAAAAAACAGTCTGAGTTGTAAAGTTTTGGATCATATTTTATTAACCAAAAAAAAAATAAAAAAATCACCAAAACCTGAAAGTAACAATATACATTACTGTAGTGCTTTAAGAACACTGTGGGCATCATTACCAAATTTACATAACTTATTAGAAATAATCCCAGATATTATAGTCAGCAAGGGAATAAATGCTTTTGGAGACATTGCAGTGTATCTAGGAACAGGTATGCAAAATGTACCAACTGATTAACAACCTCCAAGTTCCCTTTCCATTTTTATTTTTAAATTGCAAAGAACCTAACATGAATAAGGCTAACATCTCCCTAGAACCCATTGTATCAAGAAGTACTTATATTTGCCATGGTTATCTCAATATAATTACATATTTAATATTGTATTTATATATAATTGGTACATATTGAATAATAGGTATTGATTATCTCTATTTCTGAGATAACTTGAAATTTGAATTATGAAAGTGCGAATATGCACATTTGGAAATGTTTGTTTCTGTATATTTTGATGAATCAAAATCCTTGCTGCATTAAAAAGAAGTTCCATTCCCTTACTGAATATATTAGGAATTACATAATAGTTTTTATATCCACAACATGTCCTCATATTCATAATTGTCTGGGCTTTGGCATTTTAATCTCTCACACATTACATCTTGCCTGGCTACTTCCCTTGCCAGCAATAATACAAGCCCTCTTTACTAAAATTATTTTTGGCCTAATCCTTAAGCTTTTGCATAATGTTTTATGGTTAGGGACCAGCAATTAGAATATTTCTGGCTATATACCAGTATTATTTTCATAGGTACTCAGTACAGAGTTTACAATATCCTCTGCATATGGTGTAGAGTAAAAGGTAAGGTTTCAGCAGATTAAGCAACGGATGCAAATACATTGGAAATAAACCTACATTCAATTCACTTGAAGGAAAAAACAGGTTCTTCTTGTGTATAAAGCCAGAAAACCAGGACTTCTTTTCTAATATGATACATGAAAAGTAAATCTGAAATACCATTACCAGAAATGTTTTCTTAGTAAAGAAGATTCCCATAGATTGTAAACATACTAATCTTTTAATGAATATTTATATTTGCTACTGCTAATAGATTAACAATTGATTCCTAGTTTTATTCAGGGGAAGGGAAGGGAAGGGAAGGAAGGGAAGGGAGGGAGGAGGAGGGAAGGAAGGGAAGGGAAGGGAAGGGAAGGGAAGGGAGGAAGGGAAGGGAAGGAAGGGAAGGGAAGGGAGAAAGGAAGAAACCAAAACAAAAGTGCATAAACATAAGTCAGTCTAAGCTAATTTAATTAGAAGTATCACATGAGGGAAAGATGTGATCTTTGATATCAAATTTTGATATTGCTTCCAGATTATTGTGGTAAAATATAGCCAAGAGCAAATGAATTTCCTTAAATCCTAATTTTTATACAAAAATAGTTTAATAATATTACTATAGATTTGATTTCATATTTATACTTCTGAAAGAAATCCATAATAAAATACACCTACTAATTTTCTGACTTCACATAGTATCAACACTTGGACTAGTGGCAGGTGTACATCTTTATGCAGATTTGCCTTAGTCACATATTAAGCATCAACCAATAAAATCTAAATAAGGACTAAGAAACAATAGTATCTTAATTAAAACTCCTGAAAAAAACCCACATATTTGACCAGCCTGGGTTATTTGCATAAAAAGGCTCTGACTTTCCTGAAAAATATTAATTTTCCATTTTCATTATATATTTTATCATATGAAACATCCTCTTTTTCTCCATAAACTACATGCTTGGAGAGGTTACAATATGTACACATAAACTTCCCTGATTAGAACATTTTACTGGCACACCAGTACATTACAAAAAAAAAGAGTAGCATAAGCCAGAATCTCTACAAGTCGATGTTTTCTTCTTTAACCATCATACAAACAATCTAATTTGAAACTGTATTAATGCAGACTGAATCATTTGGAGACAGAGGCTCAATAGAAGCTGAAATCGCTATTGCTGTGTTAGATTGCAGCGCCAGTAACCGAGTAAAGAAAATCGAGAGAAGCCCCTAATCCAGATTCAGAAAACTGACATTAGTAATTTCGTGGATTTTGTAGCCGATATGATCAATGCAAATCTGCTCAAATGTATTTAAAAAAAAAAAAAAAAAAAAAAACAAAAAAAAAAAACCAGGAAAAAAACCAAACAAAAGAACAAATCAACATTAAAAATTCAGAGAAGTACAATATTAAGTAAACCACTATGCCAATTATTGTATAAGACCAAGCCCTATATAGCAGATAATTTTAAATTAGAAGATGAGAAGATGACTTCTGTGTTCATTCTAAAACATTCATTGAAGAATGCTTTAGTAACACTGGAAATCAAGAATGTTGCCAAGGATCACTCATAATAGACGTCAGAGTGGTCACTCTTTACAAGACCTGCTAAATAAAAAAAAAAATGCACTTAGTTTGTGACAAGAAAGAGCTTCATAAATGAAACATAGTCCAGTTTCTCATTTAAAAGTTGGAGGGCTGTATTCCTCTCCCCTTCAGACTGGCAACTCTATACTCTGATTTTCAAGCAATAAACTCAATGATATCTTAGAAATTGTCTTATATTTTTGGATCTTGATTACCTACAGGTAAATGTAGGTCACAATTACAAAAGTAGTGAAGGAGAAATAGTCAGATGGCTTGTTCTGGGTCTTCCTTGCCAAAGAGACAATGGAGATGTAAGGAGACAATAAAAAGCTCCTGTATTGAAGTAACCTGTGCACATTTATAAACCTCATGAGATATCAAGTTATGGTGGCATTGCTGTGTGCATCCACTGAGCACTAGGTTCTGTATGTTTAAATTACCTGGTCTTGCTCATATATATGGATGGGAACAGAACCAAAGCGAAAAACGTCCCCTTTGTCCATCTCATCAGCAGAATTCCCAAAGCTGCTGGTCTTGGAAAGGCTTTGAGAGCAATGGAGTGCAAAATGAAAAAGAGGGATATCCTAACTTAAATAATTCAAGCTGCAAGCACAAAACCACCTCTGTAGCATTCCAGTGATAGATCAAATACATATTTACCCTAAAGGTCATCTCTTAACTTTCATTGGAAGGATAAAAAAAAAAAAAAAAAAAAAAG
>CM019214.1:104949081-104990053 GCA_009741485.1 Malurus cyaneus samueli | reverse complement strand
AATGTCTCATATCCTGATATTAAAAATAACTGAAATTGCACATTTCTCTTACACAAGTAGTTCAGAAAAACTGAAATCCTGGCAGATACTTGACTCTAAGGCTCAGGCTCCAAATGTGAAAGAAAAAAAGAACAAAAATAAACACCTTTTTTTGATGGAAAAGAGGTATGAATATGCACAGCAAGAATGTACATGTGACTAATTTATTTTCTTTTCAATCTAGATCTCTGAAATGTGTATGAATATATGTTCAGATGTGTGCATTTCAGAATTACACAGAATTATACTTCTGGACAAAGGCACTGAATGGAACAGCGGACAAATTTAGAGACTGTTTTTAGTGAGCTGCTCCTTAAAAGAGGATTGCTTTGTGCACAGGAGAGAGGAAGAAAGAAATTGTGCTATCAGAATGTTGAGATTTGATGACATTATATTTTATTACCTTGGGAATGGCCATGTTCAAATCTTCATTGACCTTTCTGAGGAAGCATGGATGCCTCCAGAAAACTGAATGGAATCAGATGATTGTTGTCTGCATTGCCCTAATTCCAAATTACTCTAATGGTTACTGCACTTTGCAGTACAAACACTAAAACCTGAAAGGGACTCTTCCTGTGTGATGTTGGCTCAGCTTTGGAAGAAGAACCAAGTGCCTGAAATCCCAAACTGTGCTCTGCAATACCTGTCTCATAACGGCAACAAGACACGGCTACAAGAGATTTAGGAAAAGGAAGGACAGGATAACAAACAGATTAACCCCACCTGTGCATATTTGGGTTTATCTTCAGCAGAGTACAGCCTTAGGTGACATTTGCTTACAAATCTGAAAGTGCAAATAAACAACTCTGAAACAAAGAACAGCTAGATATCAGGGCTAAAGATAAGCAAACACATTCAACAAGTTAATCTTTCTAATTTCATATTGCTGTTGCTCAGTGCAACACCATTTATAGTTTTCATAGATTTAATTTAGATCATATTCTTGAGTCCATGATGAAAACAAAAGAGAAAATATTAGATTTTGCTCGTTAATTAAATATTTTTAATTTCATTTCCTTGAGTAAAATAAAAACACATTTATATTAAATGTTAAAATGATTGATGAATGTCCCTATAAATTGCGTCTATAGAAACTAAAATTATATCGAGGAATACTTCTAAGGATTGTTTATTGAGTTTCTCTGATTTAACAGGCAAGTTATATCAACTGCTTTTCAATATGCTCACTATATGCAGCTCTTAAATTTACTACACTTTTAGCTAGTGAATCAACTTTATTTCCCTGCAGAACTGAGACAAAAGCTGCTTCTGCTTATGGCATTTATTCAGCTTGCTTTTTCTTTTTCCTCTTAACTGAAAATCAATAAACAGGCTCCGTATTATTAACAAAGATTCATTTGCCAGATCATTGCCAAAAATATACCATTAATCCTGCCTTTGTCCTTAATATCTCCATTAATAAAGTATCAATATTTAATCCACTTTGATTCTGAGGACACAAAATTGTGCAAATAATTTCCAGAAATTACCATTATATGAAAAATTCCACTACACTAATGAAAAAGAAAAATCTAAGAAGCTTCCAAGTCATCATTGGTTAAGTCCTTCAGGATTTCTTGTCAGTAGAGCTTTAAGACTGACTAGAGCTTCTAGTCAGTATCCTTGCTTTAATAGTGCATTGTCATTCAGATTTAAAAAAAAAAAAAAGTGAATATATCAGTTTCTGATACCTGACAGGATTCCCTCTTTATTAGAAGTGTGAGACATGGAAGAAAGAAAATGAGAAACAACCATCGACTACTTGATCTAGCTATCAAAAATTGAGTACAGGTATGTGTGGAGTGCTGTATTCTATTTTCTATGAAGTTTGTCTGTATTTCCTTCCTTCTGCTCAGGCCTAATCCCAACCAGATTTTTTATATCCATTTTTTCCACCCATTTATTCTTGTGATGTCAGCATTCCTCTCTTCCTCCCCTCCTGAGCTGTGTTTAGATTGCTGTTCAGCTGCAGGTTCTTCCCCACCTTTCTCCTGTCACTGTAACAGCCACAGCTCTCACTGCCATTGATGTCCCTTTTCACTCTCAACCCAAGTTGAGCTTTAGCTTTCCTTTCAGCATCACTGAATATTTAGGCCATGTTTTAATATTCCTATTTTGTAGCCTTTTCATTACATTTTCTGTGACCAGTACTGCTGGAGCAATACAAATAAGTTTTTACAACAACAGCTTCTCCCATCTGTCTCCCAGTTCTTCCTCATAGATCTGAATTGCAACAGCTCACAAAATAATCAGATAGGGAATATTTTTTTTTTCCTGCAAAAAGCATCCATGTCAAGAACTCCCCTAGAATTATGTATTTCAGCACCATGTATTCCATGTATCCTGGGCCAGTCTAGAGAGGTACATAAAATAATTGTGTTTCTTGCTCCAAATACTGTCTAGTGGTATTCTAAGCTTCTAAGCACGAAATGAAGACTCAACTAAAACACACATTTGCAGATACTGTGAACCCTGTATGCTAAATGCTTTTAGAGGAAGTCTATCCCAAAATGGTTTTGGCACAATAACAAATCAAAAAGGAAACAATCTGTCTGTTCCCATAGATTGCCATTAAACTTCCAGGACTTTGTGTGAAATACCAATTTTCCTCTGTATTATGTCATTTCCGTCCCATTAAAAAAAAGAAAAAAAGAAAAAAAGAAAAAAAGAGATTCACAACATCTTTGGAAATTTCGGAGGCACTCAGGCCCTGCACAAAAGATAATTTGTTCACAGTGAGGGGCCAAAACTGGATAACAGATTCAAGTGCAGCCTCACCTATCCAATACAGGGGGATTCACTGCCCTGTCCTGCTGCCACATTGTTGCTCATAAAATATATATATAATATATATATATATTATTATATTAGTAGTTTTTATATGTATATTCTGATACATATACATTAGTACTGAGTATTAAGAAGGACATTTTTTAACAGTCTTTCTAGTCTTAAATTTTCTTAGCGAATTTGCTAATACATAGACCTGATGAAGTCATGCAGCTAATAGTAAACAACAGTAAAATAATGCAGTATTTATATTTTTCTGATGATAAACCATTAAAAGAGGGTAGAGATCTGTTCCTAAAACAACTGACTGAATCAGCAAATACCTATTACCATAGCATTCACTATTTGTCATTGGGATCCTCTTCCCACGTGTTTTATGTGTTTTGAAGTTCTATGTTGTAAATGACTCATTCAAGTGTGGTAAGAAGATTTCCACAATGCCTTTCCTCTTTTTATGTTTAGGTCTGTACCACATGTATAGAACTGCAGCATATTTCTTCCTTCCTAACCCCAAATATCTCTTTAATTTCTTAGCTTTAAAAGCTGATACCATATCTAGAATTTGTTATGCATAAGTGCCTTACTGACAGACTGTAACTGTTTCAAGGAGTATTCAGGATTTTGGATTAATTAAATACAGAAGATTACTTCATCAACCTGACACTGCACACATTAGTCCCACATCACCCACTGAGAAACAAATTAACTTCATGGACAAGTACCTCTCTACTGTTTTGCTGCAGGACTTCAAGATATTTGAGCTTATTGCAAACTCCCAAGAGATACAACTGAATAACAAAAGTGCAGAAATTGGAAAGTCTTGTTTGTTGCTTGCTCACAAACTTATCAGTTTTTACTTCTCAGGACTACCACTGGACTTATCAGGGTTTTCAGTACAGCAGCATCAGGCCTTTGATATGTGAAGGTCAGAAGGAGCAACAACTCCAAGAATAGTAGCTGACTCCTGCAATGCCCCTCTTTTCCTTCATGCAGGAAAATGCTAAAACAGCCTCCCCCATCTTCTCCTGTTACAGAACCAAATCAGCACTGCTGAAAGAAACTAGGAATTAATCACAAATACAAAAAAATCAATTTAAATAGAAAAATAAAATAAAATGCAAGACTTCCACATGAATCACTTCTCTCACGGCCAGGTTTACCTTGTGAAGCCAAATGCTTCCTGTGTTAATACATAATTATAAACATTACAGGGACTATGAAGCTCTAAACATTTCAAGCAATGGCAGCAATACAGACCAGGTTAGGAACAAGTCCCATTTCCAAAGAACTGATTTTATGACAAAGCTGGATATGTTAAGAACTCCATTATTTCAGTCTCTTCAATATACTACAGTACAGAATCTGTGCTGAATCTGACATAAATGAAACAAAGTTTTAAAACCTGATGTCCTTTGTTGACCACAGGAGCTCAAATAAAAGTTTCAATTTGTTGGCTGAATGATAGAGTTTGCACAACTATTAAGTGTACAAAGGTATTTAGATATGTGTCTACATTATTGTAATGTAGCTACATATACATATTTAGAATATTTGCCTTCTCCTTGAAAATTACATCCGTTTCCCCAGCACTCGACAACATCCAGAACTGTCTCCCATGTTGGTAAAAATATTTTGATTTCTGTAAAAAATAAAATCTTGCTTTCAGAATAATGACTTCTGATATCTTTAGCATTTCTCCCCCCCTTCCTCCACCCCCCTCACCCATTAATAGTGAGAAAACTTAGCCACTCCATCCACAGGTAAATTCTGGATTCACTGCAATCCTATTCATTACCTCTGTTTGGACAACTGCCAGAACCACAACACTGGAATTTGACCGAGGAATGCTCTTTATGAACAGCCTCAGAGGAATGACCACACTGAGGAACAGCAGTTTCTGTCACAGGAATGAGTTATAATATTATGTAACTTCAGATTTTGATCGTCATTCCTCAGTAATTACTTTTTATTGATGGATCCTAGCTTCACAAGAAGAAAATATCATACTTTGGAAGAATCAAAAATAAAACAGCTAAGTAAACAGAGAAGCCCTCATAGTTCTTGAACAGTTTCATAAGGGAAGCCTTTTTTTCTGAATTTCTGTACTCTTGCTGTAATAACTATTTGTTCTGTTTGCTCAAAAATTGTTTTTCTTCACTCATATGAATTAGTGAACATACAGGAAATAGTGTATTACACACAGTAATAACAACCACAATTACACAGCTATTTCTCCTGGACAATTTGTATAAACAGAACATACTAAGATTTTTTTTTTTTACCTTTAATTAAAAGATAAATATTCTGTGGTCAATACAGGCACAAATGGAAAACCTCCCCGTAACTGCAACATGTGCTTCTTACATTGAAGAAGCTCCTCCTGAGCTACAGAAGCCAGAACTATATATTGCAAGGCTTCAGAGCCCTGGGAAAACAGAAATATTCTCTTGAGTGAGGTCCATTGGTGAACTTCAGCCCAAGGACAGCAGGTGTAAGTTGGTTTAAAATATGGGAATAGGGACTAAAGAACAATTACTTGCTCATTATTCTTTAGTACTTAAGCTTTCACAATTATTCCAGAAGGATTGCTTCTTAAAATTTGGCTTTCATTTCTTGATTATATCTGAATATAATCCTCAGCATTATTCCAAGTGTGCTGTCACTCCAGTCTGGCTGGGATCTTTAAAGTGCATTTCTTTCTACAGCTATTTTGTTTACTATTAATTCACTCTCTCACTTCCTTGTTTTGAACTTTGCTTTACAAGATTTCACTGATCAGATTTTCACTATGAAGCATCCTTTCCCTCACACCTTCATGCCTTTAGCATACAAAAGTGAAAGAAAGGGAATCAGAATAAAAGTCCATTGTTATCACTGTGGTCCAAATTATTGGCTATGCTATACAGTGCTACACCTGTGACTATTGTAGTCACTCAGAGCAATTTCAGATATTAAATAGATTAAGCACAAGATGGGTAATTTCAAAACAGCATTTTTTGTGCTCAGAGTAAATATGCATCATTACATAGGTTTTATTAATTTTTATTAGTTTTCAGACCATGGAATATATTTATGTTCATGGGTAAATTTTCAGAACTAAAACAGCTTCAGTAGATCATGTTCTGCTTATAAATGTGCTATAAGATAATAAACAGATCTCTGTATCTGTGTCAGACAGCAAATTCTATTTCACAAGCAACTTTTTGTTTATTTTCTTTTTCTCATTTTTTAAAAAAGAAATTGTGATGGATGATAATAGCAAACTAGCATAAGTAATTACATTATTTTAACCTTCTATTTAAATGAAAGTTCTGCTGGAAAAACTGTCTACAAACCACAGTAAGTGAGCTACCAAACCAGCCTTATTACCAGAAGCAACAGAACATCCTTTGGTTTTCTGGCTGCCTGCTCATTATTTAACCTATTCATTATAACTCATTTCTTGTATATAGAAAAGAGAAAAATTGAGACGCTCCATCCAGTTGTGCTCAATTAGCTTACAGATTAACCACATGAAAGGCTAAATTGGAGGCAAAAAAGATTATGTTGCTGTGCTTTATTGTGCTTTGTCTGACACAGTTCAAACAGCACCAGCTCTACATATCCATCCCATTTTACATCCTCTGTGTTCACAGCAAAGAAAAGATGGTAAATTGTGTCACGCATCAACCGACATTAAAAAAGAAAAAAGGAACAGCAAGTGTCTTACATAACTTTGAACAAAGCGTTCCAAAATGCTATTAAGCTTAACAGCTTCTCAGGATCAAATTGTCAGTGTGAGGGGAAAACAAACTTGCTTTTAGTACAAGAGGAGGATTATTTATGTCATACCAGCCTTTCGGTGCATTACTATGCCTACCAAGAAGCTTTGCTTTTCTACACCTGTTCTGGAAGTGCTTCCTAATTAAGCAACGTACAAAAAAAAAAAGCACATCTCAGTTTTGCTGTGCATACAATAAGCACATATGATTAAGCACCAGAGGGTAGGTTTATACATGCAAAGTGTTCTTGGATTGAAAATAGTAAACTTCATTAAATATGTAATTTTCTACCTAGTGTTGGAATGAGAGTAAATAAAGGGATGCTGTGTCATTCAATTTCTGCAGAAATGAAAGGTGTTTATAATACATGATATTGTCACAATTTAGAATTCACTTTAGAGCACTCTTAAACAATTTTCATCGACTCACTTTGAATTTATTTTTAATAGAACTCCAATAATTGCATTGTTATTACAGCAAAATGTTAAACATCACAGATGAGAAATATCTATTTTAAGGATTCTTCTACAGATGATATTCAGAAAATGGTATTTAGGATGGTTATTTACAATGAAAATGATAGTGGGTCCAACATTACATTTCTATATTTAACTAATACATCACATTTATTGGAATCTTCCCTCTCCTCATCCCTAAAACTTAGCTTTTTCAGAATACAGTATAGTATGAGGGCATTAGAAAATAGACTAGTTCCATTAAAAGTATATAGTATTCACTGTATACTGACTACTAAGTCTTTTTCTCTTTGAGAGTAATTAATTAAAATCACAGTTAGTATTTAAGCAATCACAAGCAACTATTTTCCATTTTTTGCTTCTTTTAATCTGAAGGTTTTCTTGCTGTCTAGATCCTATACCAAAACAGCAGGCTCTGTATAAAGTATCTAAATCTTTTCCCTCTAATCCACATAATCTTAAAATTCTTTACTTAAAATCAAAATATTATTTCTTGAGATTTACACCAAATTTCAAAGTTAGTATAAAGAAATAGTTCTTTATCAATGAGGCATTTTCACAGTGAGTGGCAGAAAGCATAAAAAGAATTTTTGGTTTTTTTGACAACTTTCCCTTGGGCTGTATTTTTAAAAGAAGTTAGTACATTGCCTTTAAAACAAGGCAGGAATAAGCAATCCACTTGAATAGTTTGGCCACCATGAGTTATCCAAAAGCTTCAATAGACAAGTGGCCCATAAAGGCTGTCTTATTCTTTGAAAATGGAACAAGTGTCCTTCTGGATGAATTTTGTTCCAAATATCTCCTTTCCCACTGCTTTTTTTCCTCTCTTCTTACAATTGGATGATTTCTCCCTCCCACCGAAACAAAATGAATGTCTCATCCTTTCATAGCTGGTGTCACCAAAGTATAAAAATTGCATGAAGTGCTGCAATATGCAGTAGACTCTGTATCGGCTGAAATACAGTACAAGTAATGAAAAATAACCAAATGGGGTGAAATGAATCTAAAAAGATGGGTGAGGAATTGATATTTTTACAATAACATGGAGACTGTTGGGTCAAACTCTTCCAAAGACAAATTCATACTCATCTCTCCCCTTTGCAAGACAGACTTGAGAAAGACTAATGAAACAGCATAGCTAATGGGGAAATAAAGATTATTTTTAAAAGATGAAGCTGCCCCCAAATAGAAAGAATCAAAAAACTTGCAAGGTCAAAAGTAACAACAGACTCAGGCACTTAAAAATATAAATTACAAAAACCATCAAAGGGTTTGTCTTAAAGCAAAGCACAGGTGCAAGTCCTTATGAATAAATCAATAGAGGGAGCAAAAAGGAAGCCCTTAAACTGGGGACTACACAGGAAGGGTCAGAAGAGACTCAGGACGAAACAGCTCAGCTAATAACTGCTACCCACAACTTCTATCCCAAAATACCTCTTTCTTGATACCCATACAATGAAAAGTAGCAAGCATTACAAACATTTTAAAAATTTGGTTCCAGGAACACAAGAAAACCATAAAATTGTGACACGTAACTTCTGTACTGACCATATTAATGGACCACTCAATAAAATACAGAATTAACAAAATAGTAACAAATATTTGCTTTTACTTTATAGCAACCTGGGCAGTGCTGTCTTTTGCCTTTGTGGATAACTCGCTGCTGCTTTGGCTGTTGCTGAGAAATGCTCACAAAGCCTCAGGGCTTTCCCTCTGTCCCCAGCAGGCTGGCTGGAGGTGACAAAGGACTGAGAGGGGACACAGTAGGGACAGTGGATCCCAGCTGATCACAGAAATATCCCATAGGCCACGATGTCATGCTTGGCATGACAAGCTCAAAGACAGAAAGAGGAAGGAGGGCTGTTGGCATCTCTCTTCCCAAGTAACCACAGCACGTGTTGAGGCCCTGCCTCCCTGGAAGCGGCTACACCACTGCCTATTGGTGGGGAGCAGGGAATGACACTTTTGCATCACTTATTAAACTCTTTTTTATCACAATTCATGAGCTTTCTCCTTTTTGTCCTTGCTATTCCCTCCCTCACTCTGCTGGGCAGGATGAGCAGTTGTGTGGGTTGAAGATGCTTCTGGAGTTAAACCACATTACCACTACAAACATAAAATGTATATGCAGTAAAAATACTCAAAGGTATATGACATATTTATATTTATACAAAGAGAAGATAAAAGTACTTAATATAAAAAAAAAGCTCTCAAGAAGAAAGCTGGAGCAGGGAGTAAAAAAAAAAAAATCATTTAAAAGCATGCAAGTTTCCAGTTACATTTACTGTTTCCCAACTTAGGCACTATCCTTGCATCATTACAATCAATTGAAGCTTTATTACCAGATTCCCGCAATCTGAGAGCTAGCAAAAAGCCCTGCAATCAGCAGAATGAAGGTTAACAGGACTTTTAGAGAACTGCTTAATGCAATTCCTTAATTGCTCAATGTTCAACTGGATTTCAGATGTAGTTTCCAAGAGATGAAGTCCTTAATATTTCTCCTTCTTTTCCCTGACAAAGACCAGCAAGTAACAGGTTTTAGTCTAGGCCAGTTTGAAAATTATTTATATGAAGGAGAAAAGAGAAGAGAAAGAAAATTTCAGCTAAGGAAATAATTAAGAAAGTCAATGACTAGACCTAGATTTAATATTCTCGAAATAAGCTCCAGTGGGCTTTAAATTAATTCTGTAACGACACCTCATGATCAGGCATTTTTCCCATAATACAATTTGATGATGACATTCTAATGACATCAATTCTTCATGACAGAACATAAAAAACAAATTAGAAAGTAAACATTTCATTGTGGTCTAAAGAGACAACACAAATTTCAGTCAGACATGTGACACAACAAGGATTTTTTTTAAGCTGAAATTCTTTCAGTTGCATAAATTACCAGATTTTTCATCACTACATGAAAGTTTGAAAAGGATACATATATGCCCACTCCTCATTTCAACTCTGTGTGGTGTCTACGAGTTTTGTAATTAAATAAATGGAAGATTTTTTCTTCTGCGATGAAGATATCTACACGGCAAAATCCTTGCCTACCACTGGTTCACAACTCTTTACAGGAATAAATGATGAATAAATAATTGCAAAAGTCTGGAAATCAGTCACATTTCAAAGCTGAGAACTTTTGAAACACGGTTGCATAAGACAATAGAATGATTTTCATCTGAAATCCATACACAAGTCACAGAAACCAACCCTTGAGTCCTTTTTTTCCTAAAATTAGAAGCTCCTTGAACTCTGAGAATTAGAAGATTTCTTTTCATCTTCCACTCTCATAGCTAGGCTCATTAGATCACAATTCCTCTTACATTTTTTTCCTTATAGCAAATTAATAAGAAATTTAAAGCACAGATACTGTTATTATAAAGCATTTTAATTGTTTTATATATTTTCTAAACACTGTAAGTTTCACGGTTTTTATATTATATGTTTTAATTATTTTGTCTCCCTTTTCAAGGAAAGGTGTGGAATTGGATCACTGGAGTTATGCAGCAGATATTCACATATATGTGAATATTTTCTGAAAAGGTATTTCAATTTTTTAGCTTCTTACTGTAAACCATATTTGTACACATATCAGAATAATTTGTATTCCAAGCTTCCATATGCTTTGCTGTCTTGTTGCTATCACATCTGTTCCCATACTGATTTTCATTCTAGTCTCAGCTTGCATGTCCTTCACTTTTTGTTTTAAATGGCAACTAATACCAACTCATCTATTTTTAATTTTTATAATTATATTCTCCTTGAGTTATAGGCTGAGTGGCTTTGGGCTTTTCTACTGGCTTGTATAATGTGTGACAGTAACATTCACAACCATAACCATCCTGCTCAGATAAGAAATCTGCATGATTTCATGATTTTAAAGCCTCAAAGTGATAGGCTGATCATTTATTTTTCTCAGTCTGTGTGCTGAGGGGCTGGGAGTGCTAAGTCTCAGTGTTGAAACTATTTAATGTATAATTACAAGTTATTCATGAACATGATTTTTAATTTTCACTGCCAAAGCAAACAAGAGCAAACAGCAGTAAAATGTGACAGGCTGTAAGAATATGAAGACTAGGAGAAAAAACACTTTACTGGAAACTTTTTAAAAAATATAGCTTATTCTGACTATTATGTGTTAATATAAACTAGAACTGCTTCAACTGGAAACCAAAAGAATTCACCAAAATATAGAACCCTCACACTCTAGTGCAGTCAAAATATCGTCTTCAAAAAGGTCACTGACTGTGACAAGGACAGGGATATACAACATGAGGTATCACCACTCTCTCAGTTCTGGGATGACTACACTCTTGGCCCACAAATTACCAAAAAATGACTGTTTAGTTGTTTGGAGGGTTTTTTTTGTTTTTTTTTTCCTGTTGTTTTTGTTTTGTTTGGGTTTGTTTGTTTTGGGTTTTTTGTTTGTTTGCTTTGTTTTGTTTTGTTTGGCTTACTTGTTTGTTTTTAGACTAAAGGATCCCTGTTCTTTTAAAATGTGAAATCATATTCACAATATGGTTTCAAGTATTTAGTCATCTGCTCCTTTGAATAGATAAAATTAGGAGGCCATTATATGTTTTGGTTATCAGCCTGCAAAAATACTCACATATGCATGGGTTAAATTATGGCTCAGCATTTTATCATCATCTAAAATATTACTAACACTCAAATTTTGACTTCTTTAGTCCTGATTATGGTTTTGTAAACCATAATGCAAACATACTGCCTCTGTATAAGTTATAACATATGATAGGCCATCTTTCTAAAAGCCTGATATAAAGTCACACAAGTTCCCATTGCCATAGGTGCTGAACACAGGGTTTCACTTTTTCTTCCAATTTTTGATGATTGGCCCAACCACCATGGTAGGGAATTAATCCAAGAAAGTGCCTTCACCATAAAAACAAACCCTAATTCACACATGTTAAAGTCCTAAAAGTGTGTGAAGTTGTCATTATTGTGTTCCTCTAGTGTTGTCTTTTAAAGATTGTTTTTCAGTGATTCCTGAAGAGCATGTAAAGCTTCTCTGACTTTTAAACAGCCTGGCAAATTAAAAGGTAGATTTTAAGCTCTACTTGAAATCTGCATTTGGCAACTTCGCTCCTTTGGGCAAAGTCCTGATAGCAAGATTACCAGGAGACTGTAGACTAAACAGGCTTCATGGGATTGGATCAAGCCCAGAAAACAAGAGTTTCCTAAAAACCCTTTTCCTTAGTTTCCATCTCTAGCGATACATCTCTGGGCTTGATTCTCCTAAACCAGAGTACATTTGTAATATGTCTGCATGCACATGAATGAGAAATAATGGAAAACTAACAAAAAATCTCATCATACTTCCCTAGGGAGACAACATGAAAACAAACATGATAAATGATAATGGCAACATTTAATATGCAACTGCAAGGCTCTCTGATTACATAGTATGAATGCATAACAAGATTTAGCAAAATTTAATAAACTTCAATGAGAATGTGAGATCATTGATCATACTTCTGTGACAGAAAGTCATTCAGCCACAAGAAACACATGGCATTTGAAGAAATCAAGGATGTTTTGTCAGAAATTTAGAAAACATCCCTGCTTATTTATAGTTATAAACTTTGCCACAAAGGACTCATTCTTTCTTGTTGCCAGTGAGAAAATGGGTCTTGTTTTTCATTAACTTGATTATTCTTCTGAATATTCTCCCGAATTTTCTCAGAGCTCTTTAAAGGCAAGCATTACACAGCTGAAATGTTAGAGACAGTCCGGATCACACTTTTGCCTGGTTTTGAACCTTATTCACAGTTCCAGTTCATTGTGTAATTTTTTTGAATAACACCAGGAAAGCTCACCTGATCCATTTAGGTATGTAGTTCACTACTCTGAGAAGCATTATCCCCATCCGTGTTATAGTCAGTTTTAGATATTCAATTTAATCAACAAAGAAATTCAGAAATTCTCTTCTTCCCTGTGAAATACATTACCTTCAGAAATTATTTCTATTGAAATTAAAATAAGAAATTACTGTAGGAAGTATTTTTTGCTTAGTTTCATCATCTCTTCACTCAAATTTAAGAGTGCTCCCTTTTATGATGGTTTATAACCCTGAAGAAACTAGAGAAGTTTCTACAAAATAGCCTTTTAATGCAAGAATTCAGAAACAACTTATATTGAAGCTTGTCATGGCACAGGAACTCACAGTAGATTTTGCCAAGTAGTATTTTATATAACAAAAACACCCAAAAAAGACACAAAACCACATAACCCTAGACCACATAACTAGAACATTAACCACCTGATTCTTTCATACCTTATGTGGCATTGATTAATAGTACTTTGGCTATAAAACTGGGAAAAAAAAATCTCTACCCATTTTCTGTTCCCAGTTCTTTTGTAGCATTCTTCTTTTGACTTTGAATGTCATGTTTTTAGCTCAGAAAATTCAACTGTACTCCAGTTCACTCATCTTGAAGTTGAAAATGAACTAGAGTACATCTCGGGCTATGTGAAGCACATACTTTATATTTCCTGGCAATTCACAAGTATGAAATTTTATAACTATGGAAAGATGTTCAGGATTAACCTTAAAATTTAACTTTAACAATAAGGTTTTTAAGTGATTGTAGTAATTGTTGTCACATGAACAGATAATCCACAGGTCTTAATATCCCTTTTTTTTCTATTATTATCTTAATGTGGAGTAACATGTCTTTATAGAGACAGCTACTACTGTATAACTCTACTGTAATCTATGGTCAACATTTCTAGTTTCATCACTCACCATCGATTCACAATAAAAAAAAAAAAAAAAAAAAAAAAAAAAAAAAAAAAATAAAAAAGCCATCCCTCCTTAAAGATAAACAGATCCGTGATCCCCATCTCCACATTTCTGTGATTTGTTACCATAAGCAATGCTTATGGATGACATCTATGTGATGACACCAGGAACAAAACACACAGCATTTACAAATGCTTCAAAAGGAAATTTCTTAATCAGAATGACAAAAAGTTTACTTGATGTCAACATCGGTCCTTCTAAAAGGACGAAATGTTGCAACTGAATGCCACAAATCCTACTCTGCTGATTGTATTTAAGAAGGCTTTTGCTTCAAAGACAGTGTTCCTTTTAAAATTCACCTTCTCAATCACTCTCCTCAAAATAGAAACAGTCACCTATCAATCATCATTGTAATCACTGCCAATCAGTCACGGCACATCCTTGTAAAGCTGACACTTCCAAAGCTTCAATGTGCACAGCTTAAAAAGTAGGAGTACTTAAAAGTCTATTCCCTTCATCCTAATGCAAAACTTTTTTTTTCCATGTAGTTTCAGTTGAACTTCACTTCAGCCACTATAAAATATCAAGTCACTATCAGTGATCTATGTAGGAAAGCAGTAATTCACTGACTTTTTCTCCTCAGTAAATGGTTCATGTCAGTATCTGTCTTTGATCTTGCCACTTAAGTTAGTCATGGACAGCTGTAAGGACACCTGTGGAGCTACAAACCAGCTTGGTGAGGAAAGAGAGCTTGTCCAGTGATTAAGATCTCAAAGGAAGTGAAAACATGCTTGAATGTGGAACATGTGGATATTGGGTATTCTTTAAAAAAAAATAAAAAATCAAAAACCTGACACTTATTTGAAAGCGCAGTAATAACTCCATGTTCTATACACAAACAGTAAACAGGTGCAGGGTGTCCTCAAAATATTTAATCAATAACGGTCCTCTAAAGTTTCATACAATTAGACATTTAAAAAATTATACAAAAAATTTTTAACTCACCAAAAACCCCACTGATCTAAATAATGGAATAGGTTCCATTACTCATGTATAATAACAAAAAGTAACTGAACGTCCAGGACTTTATTATGTTATCCCAATTTTATCTGTTTTTACATTTCCACCACTACTTCAAAATTTCTCCTGCAAAGGGAAAAACAACAGCAAAGAGGGCAACAAGTCCCAAAACACATGTTTTAATGAATCTAGATCTATACAAAACAAATGCACTGAGGTGTAGCAGATGTCTTTTTAAGAACTTAAACAGATTTTCATTGTGGGGATAATTCTAGGATAAGAAAAAGTCATAGGTGAATTACTGTGAAAATTTATGTGGAAAAATGTAGGTATGACAACACAGGGAAATCAGAATAAAAAGCTGCATTCACAGTGACATTTGCTGGTAGAAATTGAAAACTGTGGAATACATGATGCTGACAGCAGTGCACTGCACAGTGAAGCTATTGAATATTTTCCAGTCCTGCAGATTCAATGGGGCCAGTTCTAGTTCATTCTCATAGTTAGAATGTTTATAAAATAATACATGCTGCAGTAAGAACTCTTCTGCTGAGGAGCATAGAGCAACCATGTCAAGATGTTTTCAAGACAAGTGAACTCAAAAATATTCTTTAAAAAAAAAAATTCAAAAATCATCTTTCAAAATATTAGAACATAGACCTCCTCCCTCTCCTTCACTTCATCCCCACCTAAATTCCTCATGCAACTGGAGAATGCAATCTAAACTTCCATTAAGCTGATGCAATATAATCTTACTTTATTTTTATTAGCAATATTTTGCTATATGGACACTTTCATCAGTATTTACAACAATATTACATATATTTTGGTACTGTATATATAACATATATTGTAGATATGTGCATTGAATTTTTATTAACATAGCAGTTCGGATTTCCTACACATATGAGTTCATAAATGTGCCCTGTTTGTAGGATGCTATTACAGCTCGTAGGACTGGCAGTAACAAGAGGCCCTACAAGGATCAGAGAGATAAACTACAGCACAAAACAAGAAAAAAAAAAAAGAAGAATATTGTTCTTCATATGTAGTAACAAGTTTTGGTTTTCAAATGCTCTCACATCTCCAAACTGACACCCCACCACATATCCAGCAAGTTGGAACAATGAGAACAACTTGGAGACTTGGGGGCAATCGTCAATAGCTCTCATTCAGCACCACAAGAATTCACTTTAACAGTTTGACTGAGCAGAGAATAAGAAGAAATCTGACTGCCTGTTCTGTTGCCAAAAGCTATATATAGTCTAGCAGGGAAAAAAGCAAGATGAGAAGGTATCGAAAATTGATTGTTTCTCAATTTTCCTGCTATTTAGGAAATCCTTGGGGCAGTTGCTGCCCTGCTAGTCTTTTTATTAAAAGAAAATACAGTTTAATTACAGTTTCAATTACATTACCAGGAACCGATATACACAAAATGTGTTCTGGAAGCCTAACCAGCATTAAAAAAAACATTCAGTTTTATTTATTTTTTTGGTAACTGAACACAAGCCAACCTTCTTATTTCAAATGAATAATATAATTCCCCTCATAACACCAGGATAAAAAATTAACATTGTTTGTATCTTGTAATGATCACAAAACAAACACACCCATGATAGACTGAGAATATCTCAAGAATCATGCTAAAAAATGCAGTATGACTTACTGACTGATTTAAAATTAATTTTCTGACACAGTCTTCTTTCACTATCCTTCTCTCTTTCTCAGTATTTCCGGTTTTTATATATGTGCATGGCTTAAAATGTTAGCAAGTGAATGATTCAAATCTCCACTGAAGATCCCCCTCTTCAATTAATTCAAAATACCTTTCTGAACCATCCTTCTGGGATTTACTTATACAAAAAATCTTCCAAAATATCTTTGACAATTTCTGATGGACTGCAGCTGTCTTATCAGTTGTAAGGAGTACAGTAAGACATGGAATGCTCTAATCCTTAGCCAGCTTTCCTACATGATCCCTCATAAATGAAAATTAGGAGCAACTTAATAGTTTCTGAGACAAGTGTGCTAGAGCCATACACATACATTGGCTATTACATAATTTGGACAATTGGACTTGAACATTTAATTGAATAACACAAAACAAATCTGGTGTCAGTCAAGTAATAGGGCAAAAAAGTAATTTTCTGTCTGGTTGAATTGCTCTCCACTATTAATGAAAGTAAAAAGAGAGTTCAGAGTTATGCACACATATATGGGCCTTTTTGCATGGAAAATGACAGGAGAATCAAATCTGAACTCACACATGCAAGTCACATTTTAGCTCTGTTGAACCTACACATTCTTATTGCCTACCTTTATTGCCTTGGACTTCAGATTGATTCATTTCAGATGATACAATTCTCATGTGACATGGCTGTAGTGGACATACTTTCAACAGCAGTAAATTTAATAAAAGATATTGAAATTGATAACGGCATGATTTTTTTTTTTCCAATCCCACCACATTTAATCAAGATATTACATATTCTTTAAAACTTCCACTTTTTCCTCTCACAAAAAACAGAGACATTATTTCTGGTCAAACTTGCATGATGCAATACATCTACCAATATCTTAGAGCATGGCTATGCATAATCTGAGATAGTTCAAGATGATAAAACAGTGGAAATTTGAAAAAAAAAAAAAAAAAAATATATAAACCAGATTTTTGCAAGCAGCATAAATTATATAATTTCTTTCTGCAAAAATCAAATTAATAAAAAACATTGGCAATATACTTTCGCTATGCTATGCATAAGAAAATTACTCACTGTTTATCTAACTACTTCTAATTTTTTCAAGGGTGGATAATTCATTTGCTTCTTGGACAATTATGAAAATGGCAGTGTTCTCTATTTCAGTGACTCACAGAATCATTAAGGTTGGAAAAGACCCCCAAGATCGAGTCCAACTTTTGACCGATCTCCACCAACCAGACCCTGGCACTGAGCGCCACATCCAGTCATTTCCTGAACACATTCTTCTGTTGAAAGAAGACATTCATTTCACAGAAAAAGTTATGGAAAGACACAGAGACAACAGGCAGTGCATCTCAGTATAATTCTGAGCATTCTGCTCAGGTTTTTTTATAATGATCTAAAACATTCTTCTCCCCAGTTTCTGTTGTCAAATTATTCCATTGCAATTGACCCAGCAACCTCTAATTGTCTTTTCTGTAATGTTTAAGATATTTTTTACATCCAGCTCACAGTTTTGATTATTTCACTATTTCATTCTTCTATTTCCTGCAGAAAAACTGCAAAAAATTCAGTCACCCTGCCAGTGTATCTATTCCTTGTAGGTTTGTTTCACATTTTAGAACTTAGTGAGACTATTTTCCCAGAGCAACACAGACTTAGGTTTATATCCTTTTTTGATTATCTTTCCTTTGGTTTGTTTTGTTTTAAAATGCCACAGCTTGTAAGCAATTGCTTTTTTATTTCCTGTTGTTCCAAATTCTTCTTCTGGGCAACTTGTTTTTTTTCTACTTTGTTCATCGCTCATTTCCCTCCAGGCTTTTAGAATTATCTATATTCCTCTGGAGATCCACATTGCAATTATTACCTTTCTTCTTTCTTTAATACCTTTTCCCCTTAGCCCTGACTACCTCAGAGATATTTTGAGTGAGCCACTGCTTCAGTTTAATAGGACAAAATTCCAGGTAATTATTGGGTAAAACTTTTTTCCAACATATTACTATCTCAAAGGCAGAAAATTCTCCTTCCTCCTGTCTTTCTTCCTGTAGCTTAGCAAGCCTTACAGCCAGCAAATTGAAGCACAACTGTGTTGCATTTCAATTTTGACTGCATTGGAGGTGTTTACTAAGACAAATTAAAGAGGAACTTCCTTTAGAATTGTCATGTAATTACAAAGTCAACAACTTCTGCTTACCCACTAATTATAGAAAATTGTATTTGATAGCTGCATAATTTGATCATAATTGCAAATATTTGCTCAACTTTAGTGCTGTTTGAAGAATATTTCAAGACATCTCCTCAATTCTTCTGGATTTAAACATATGCAGAGTGTAAATAAAACACACTATATGCCAATGTGTTGCTTTTATGTATCTGCCGATTCAATTTCCATTACATTAATTCCTCTGTTGAACAGAGTTTCATCTTTTTCAGCAGATGCACATAATTTCTGTTTACAACAGTGGGGAGCTGAGTGACAAAACATTGCACCACACCAAAAAGCTGAATAATCCTACATAGTTTATTCTATTTCGGTCTGCACTTGCTTCAGATTTGTAAGCATAAGTCACACAAACTGCAGCACCTGAAAAGACACAGTTACATGTCTAGAGAAAAGGAGGAAAAGGTTTTGCCAGAGGAGAAAACCTAAAACACCCCTACAGACTTGCATTCTGCACAGTTTCCATTAAATTAATGAAGAAAGTTGAAACCATCTAAAGAGGAATCGAAATGTAAGCCCCACACTTGATTGAGTTGCATGTAAGTAGGAAAACCCCACTGTCATTGGCTTTCAAAACTGTTATTATCCTTGCGACTCTCATGGAATCATTCCTAAGTAACTTATTTCCTAATCCTCGTTTTTTATCCTCATTCTACATGACAAGAATTTATCTATTATAAATGTAGCCTAGACAGAAGAAATGGGTTTAAAATTAACAGAATTAAGTATTCTGAAAACACATTTGATTTTAATTTATTATGGGACTCTGCTACACTATCATCTTAAAGTGTTCAAAACCATCTCACTACAAATATCTAGAAGATTTTCATGCAAATTTATCCTGGCTTTCAGGCAGTACAAACTTTTGAAATACATTATTTTTCTTATAGTTCTTGTCTCCTAGAATGGACCTTTAACATGGACTCAGCTGAGAATTCATCTGGACCATCAGGTTATTAGAATTGGCTTGGATGATGAAAAAATGAAGTTTACATGAAAGAATATATGGAGTAAATACTAAAGAACAATACCATGTAGGAAGAAACATCCCAAGCATTAATATCAGATCTGACTTTATTTAAAAGTCACGGTTTAGAGAGAATCAACTCAGATTTGTTACAAAACTAGCAGAGGTAGCAAAATAGTAGTATTCTGGGGAAACAAGAAACATTGACTTCAACTGAGATGTAACACTAATATTCAGCTGCTCCCTTATCTTGAATTATCCCTGTTAATCTAAAGAAGAAGCAATCATACTGTGGCTAAGGGTTAAAAACGTTAATTCTACAACTGTCGTCTTGTCTACTGTCTTCACAGGCAAGAATTATGGGGTTTTTTTTAATGAAACAATCTTCTTTTTCTTGTTTGAAAAAAATGAACATCTTAATAAATTAAGCTGTCTGATTATTATTGGTCACATTTTTCAGTTTAAAAAGTAAAGTCAAGTAACTAATTTGTTTTTTCCCTGCATACATCCTCCATCTCTCTGTGGCCTTCTTAATTTAGACTGATGTCTTAATCTTTACAGACTGGAGTTTGGAGACATTTCTCCAAACTGGGTACAAAAACCTGTGCAACTAGTAAAATCTGCATTGTAAGAACTAAGAAGCAAGAAAGATACTTTGCAATATAGAATAATCCTGCAGGGAATACGGAAGGTGTGCCTGACACCAACAGGATAATCCCCCTGATTATCAGCAGGAGATATGTCTGATGGAACCACACAATCCCACAGAACAGTCAAGAAGAACACCTGGCTCAATAAAATCAGTGATGTCATGAATAAGTAAGATTGTCCCTTTTGAGGGAGGGAAAGGAATATAAAACAGCATTAATGGGACAGGAATGATGGGAAGAAGATGGACCACGCCGGTTCTGGCTTCTCTTGCACCTCAGGACCTCTCAAATCTGACACCTTGACTGGATGACATCAAGGGACAGGGCCAGCAGCACCAACTGCAGCTTCTGAGGTCAGTTATCAAGGGCTTGACACAGCAGCCAAATGAGATTTATAACTGCACTCTACACCACAGAAAGCCAGTCCTGCAGTAGCTCCCAAAAATAAATAGCTTTTCTCTGGTTTGAGAGGCCAATGTGTGCAGAGAATTTAACCTCCTCAATTTGCTCTGTCGTTGGAGTCCAAGAATATTCTGTTCCTAACAGATCTCATCCTTTTTTCCTCTTGAAAGTCATATCTTAAAAGAAGCCAATTCTGGATGTAGAGAGTACAGGAACTGTACAGAATTATATATATATGTATCTCTGTGCACATATATAAGTATAAATAACTGCCTCTATAAGCTCTGGTGCTGCTATTATTGACTCAGTATCTCTATCAGGAGAAGAGATAAGAGATAAAGATGAACTGCTTTTTCCTAAGATGTCAGCTGCTGAGCTGCTCATTCACATTTTCTGTGCTTCATCCTGTTCCCTCCCTCCCTCAACCTTTATCCAAGTTTCATAAGCAGGATGCAAATAACAGGCACTCTAAAAGTTTATAAGGAAATGAAACGGCAAGACCTTAGCTTTCAAAAACAGATGATCTGGATTTAATGTCACAATGATGGATGAATGTTTTCGGGTTAGACGCGAAATTAAATTTCTGGAAGCAGAAAGGCTTTTCTGTTCCACTCAGGTTATACTGTGTATGACATCAGAGACATCGTGCTGCTAATGGAATTATTACAAATCAAAAACAGATCATCCAGAAAGGGCTCTAATAACCTGTTTTAGCATTGTGTGTATAAATACATTTGTGTTTTGTAAAACTGCCACGTCACTGCCCCCATGGCATTCAGACCTAAAATGTGAAGCAGTTACTTTTCTTTTTCTTGTTGCTGAAAATTCCATGGTGAGTTCAAGAAGAACTTAAGTCACTGAAAAGATGCAAACTGATTTTTTTTAAATAATATTTTTAATCACAATCCCCTCGAAAAAACATACCACAAAATTGTTACTTTGATCTGAAAGCAAAACTGAGTAATTTCTAAGCAGCTGTCATTTGGATAGGCTGCCACAGTTCTAGCAAGAAAAGCAAATGAACTCTTTACATTTAAAAGGACAGCCAAATACTTAAAGTTGAAATATTTAAAATCAAGTTCATATAAGCTTGCTTGGCATAGTCAGAAAAGGAAATGTAAATTTTAAGGCCAGTGAACCAAGCAGAATAAAACTGGGAAAAAAAGGCAAGTTACCTCAATTTCCATTTGCATGTTTCAAATATGTGCATGTAAAAAAAAAAAAAAACAAACCTCATAAAAAAGGGAGGGAGGTTGGGCTTGGAGTTTTCAGACTGTCTCATTCAGACACACTGGAGGAATAGTCATACACAGATGACACTTACGATGGACAGTGACAGGTATCAATTGATTTCTTACACACAGACAAATTATTGGCCAAAAAGAAGTGACAAGTCTCTTTTGTCTGCCTCACTAGGCTCCACAGAACTCTGAGAATCTGTGATTGAAAATGGATACCTCAGAATCCAATGACACAAATCTTGAGAATACTGGAGGAGGCAGGACTGCAGAAATACATTTGCTACTAAGCACTAACACACAAGAGGGGCTCTGAGACAGGAGAAATTCAAGTCCTGTAAAAAACATCAGACTAAAGTGTACCATAATACATATTACAAAAAAAACACCAAAAAAACCCACCATTCAGTTGGCATACTTCTTTTCCAAATGGAAATATTAGCAGGAGTCAGTAATTGGAATGTATGGTATCTTTTATTTTAAATTACAATAATGGGAACAACTACTCATTCCTAATTGCTCCATAAAGATATACATTTGTTAAATTCCAGCAAGACTTCATCTTACTCACCACCACTGAAAACTAATGGCCACAGGCTATGAAAAATGGTATTATTGTTGAAAGGGCAGTCACTTTGTTAACAGGTACTGTTTCCTGATGTTAAAATTGCTCATTCCACAGAAAGGCCATTAGAAATGTCACACTAAGCACAGATGGCCACTCTCCAGTTTCAAACACAACCCATCACTGGGCATGTCTTTGGAAAGAAGTACGTCATCATTAAGTGAAAATCAAAGTCTTATGTTGAACTAGTAGACGCATATTTCAATTGCTACATTCTGAGTAACTACTCGAAAAACTAACTTCAAAACCGATGTGTGAAAGTAGCATTTTGTATCACAGTATTGGCATATCAACATATACAGGTAAGGGCTGTAGAAACTCTGAGATGCAGGATCTCAGACAAACTCCTTACAGAGAGCAGAGAGGAGGCTGATAGAGGGAGCCGCTGGTACAAAATTCAAGGCACATTAACATAAATTTTCTATGGTTTCTAAATGTAACACTATGAGACCAACTCTATTTGGCATTAAGAGTGAGGGTTTAATGCCTTGTCCTTGTAATGACTAAATTCATCAGGACAAATCCCTTCCATTCTAGGAAAAAATGTGTACTTTAGGAACACAAATCAATGGGGTCGCTCAAAGTACTTCCCTTCACTGATAAGGTGAGTTGTGATATGTCTAAATCCAAACAAATTAATCCCACCATAAATGCTTAAATCTGTTCAAAGTCCTTTTATGCTGCATTAAAACCAATAAAATGTAGTTTGGATGGAAACACTTTTCACTACAAAAAGCAGTTGAGACCTGAGCTTACATGGTACAATTTCCTCGGATTTAGACTTGTAAGGATATTTGATAAATTAAGTGATAAGAAAATCAAAAATGCCTTAATACTATTGGTTTTCTTATGCGCTTTTCTTTGTTGCGCTTTTTTTTTTGTTTTGTTTTGTTGATGTTTGGGCTTTTTGTATTTTTGGGTGGTTTTGTTTGTTTTGTTTTTTTTCTTTGTTTTTTACTGTGCATTGTGGGCTCTAATGAATTGTTAATCAAAAGCTCTGGA
This sequence comes from Malurus cyaneus samueli, assembly GCA_009741485.1. Taxonomy (NCBI): domain Eukaryota; kingdom Metazoa; phylum Chordata; class Aves; order Passeriformes; family Maluridae; genus Malurus; species Malurus cyaneus. The sequence goes on along the minus strand of CM019214.1, from coordinate 104,966,399 downwards.
CCTGGAATACTGAGTCACAGATTTGGAAAGCATTGAAATGCTTGTTTTTGTCACCGCAACTCCACAAGCACAATCCTTCAGAGGTTAAAATGATGATTTGACTGACAGCTACTACATTATAAACACCATCATAATCTATCTTGACAGCAAGAAATTCACTAATTAAGGAAAAAAAAGAAGAAGTAATATATTGTTGAGTAAGCATTTGGCATCATTAGGTTTTGTAATAAAGTGTAAAAACATTGTCTAATCAGAAATAAAGTTATTTGAAGATGAGGCACTATTTAGTTTCATAGGAATTCTGATACCTTGTTTAGTAGTAAAGTTCATCTCATTTACTGAGCATTTTAATCAATCAATTACAGTTTTGATCAACAACAAGGAAATAAAATTTAACAATTTTAGCATTGCAGTAGTCAATAACAACTGCCATTTATAAACTCTTCTGTATTTCTTTTTAAAAGATAGGATTCAGTTGGTATTTGTGAATTATAAAGCAAATCCATGGGTGCCAAAACCCCAAAGCTGTCCACATTCTCCTCTTATCTAAAAATAGGAACAGCAGAAAAGATGCTCTGAAAATTAATATGGCCACTAAAGTAGAGGAAATTGTTACATAAATTCTTAAAGAAGCAGTTATAGATGTTGTACACTAATTCCATGTTGTTACCAAAAGTTAAATCAGCACGTTGTGTCAGTAATGAATTACAAAGGAAAACTTTGATGATCATGGTAGTATAATAATAATAATAATAAAAATAAAAAAGAAGAAAACAAATATGAAAAAAGTAATATTTTCCAATGCAGTATGAAATCATCTGATCATTGTTCTGTCTGGTGTGCAAGGAAGATACACAAACTTGAACTGAAATACTAAATAGCAAATCAAAATGCACTGTTTAGTCACATATGCACCAAAAAATCATGTTGAATTAGAAAGTTATTAATACCTCACATCCAAGAGTTTATCTGTGTGATAGAAGAGAAGAATAATTTTAACCATTTGCATCAAGACATTATTAACCATATTGAAATTCATTGAAAGACAAACCAACCTAGGTAATTTAAATAAAATTTTAAAAACAAATAAAAAGAAGATAAATGAAAAATTTAAATTTATATTTATAGAATTTTTTGTTAATCACTTTTGGTGCATATGAATAGCCAACTGCTTTATTTCTCAAGGAAATGTCTCCTATTTCAACACCCCTTAATCTTCAAAACCTTGATTTTTTTTTCCTTATTCACAATTACAGAATCAAAAATGAGACAAATAATGACATGCACATCAAATATTTATATACTTACACTCAGCACAAGACTAACAACTTTTCTGTACCAAGTATTCCATAAAATAAACTTTTGTTCAGGTTACCAAACCATTAAGACATTTCCAAATCCTTGTAACTATTATTATAGTATTTGCATTTTAAAAAATAAAAAATACAATTTTTGATATTTAAGTGCTCCAAAACACAAACTGCACCTTGCATGAAGAATGACAGTGAAGCCAACAAACAAGATGGGATACAAGAATATTTCCAAAGGAAAACATACAATTTTCAATAAGCTTAGTTCCAGCATTCACATTTCAGTCTTTAGTTCTTGTTCTATGCATGAGTACAAGATATAGTCCAGAACTCAGGCTTCAAGCCATACCAAAGCATCTGATTTTCTTTTTTTTTTCTATTAACAATATTAGTTATGATGGGTCAAATTAAATTACTTCTAAAATGCTTTTTCCAATTAATCATCCAACTCTTTAGTAACCTCAAATGCAGATTAACGAAAACATGAACACTAATAGTTAAAAGAAGAAATGCATTAAGGACTTCTTGATAGCCTAGACTCCAAATTCATGGTCTCAAATTCATAACTCTGTTTTAGTTTTGCATCAAATCATCACAGAATTACTTTTCCTGAGGTAATTTTCAGTAATTAGTACTTTCATACATCACTTGCTCACCCAAACACAATCTATCAGTCTATGTCTCTACTCTTTTCTGCAGGTTATACATCACAAAAGATGCATTGTTTCAAAAGCAGAGTTCTTCAAAAAGCAATAAATCATAGAGAAGGACTAGGTGTATGAAGAAGGATTTCTCACAGAAGTATATTAGATTTTTTTTGTGTACTACTGTTCAGCTTCAATAGAAAAAAAGCAGAAAAGTCAAGAACAATCCAGCAGGAAAAAGAAGAACTTAGGAAAAGAATACCTTGCTGTTAGCACTCGTTTTAAGTTTTTTAGCATATCTATCAGTTAAACAGATATAAGCACTCATATACACCCATCCTCCAGCAAAGTTTCTTAAAGCAATTTTGTGCTGCAGGCGTGGAAAGGCAGACACACACACATACACACCAAATTAGTCCCTTCTACTTTTAATAATGTTCCTGACAGTTTCATGGCCACTGGAGGAGGGATTGGTCTCACACAAACCCAGAGAAAGCATCAGATTCCTGCCTGGAACATGATGTTTCCAAGATCCCTGGAAGTTAATCTGCTGCCCACAGACACTGCACCCCTGACAGGCTCAGTGATGAATCTCTCCCCAACATTTCCTTAACAGATGTTTGCTACAGGCTACTGTTAAAGTGAGAAATTTTATTTTATTACTGCATGAACTGTTGTCCTCCTTACCCAAGCCTTCTATCAAACTCATTGTCCAAATCTGTTAATTTACCTGATTTGCCTTTATGCAAAGTTCCCTGATTTTCTAACAGGATTTCCTATTAATAATCTTAGCTTGAAATGCATCCTGCTTTTTTTTTCACATACTATGCAGCTTATAAATATTCTTTCACTGTTTAGATTGAATACATCAATTTCAGGCAAGCAGCTTAGTAGTAACAGTTTAAGAGTAATAACTTAACAGGAACTTATTAGACATTTTTTACCCCAAATATCTATCTTGATGTATATTTGAATATCTGTGAGGTCAAGCAGAACATGTGGAATTCCATTAAGGAAATCAATATATTATTATTTCTTTCCTTCTTTATTTTTTTTTCCCCCTCCCTTCTTGAGAAACCTCATACAGATGAGAATATAGGTGATTTTATCTCTATTTGTATACTTTGATCTCTGTTTTAACTACTTTTTTCACTTACAGCTTTCCTATCTGAAGCAGAAACGGAAAATGTAAAAGCTTATTTATGTAGACATCGTACCTAATTCCATCATTAGTATTTGTAACACAGAACTTGGACATTCTTATAACTAAGAGTACAAATCTTTTATTCTCCTCTAGACTAGGAATCACAGAATCATGGAATTTGATTTGGAAGGGACATTAAAAAGCTAATCTAGTCCAAACAAAAGGAAGATCTCCATTTTGCTTGCACTCTCTGATGAATCAATCCATTCTCTCATTTAGATACAAATAGAAATAATTTTTTCTACTTTGCACAAAATTTCACTTAATTTTTTATTTACGTCATATCCTTTTTTTTCACTAAATATATTATCTCTGTAATACCTTGATCTTGAAAGAACTTCCTGTAGAGAAGCATTATGGGATAAAGTATTGCTGTACAAGTACAGACATAACTATATATAAATTGCATTTAGATTTGATCAGCATTCAGGCCCAGCAGACCTATAAAAATGCCTGGGAGATATAGAAACATATTTAATATTTATCTTGAAATACAGAAAAAATTGCCAATTAATAGATTCGGTTTTGAGTTCAGAAATTTCTTCCCTGCCTAGATTGCTTGCCATTAAAGCACTTGCTTCTTCACACACTTTTTGGATCTTTCTATGTCCCAAAGTGCAATAAGAGGACTTGCTGCTCAAGTCTCCATTTTTTTACATTTTTAATGATTCTAACCAAAGGCATAATATCCGATGCTGATCTCCCAGAAAAGGCTACAATGTTTTAATAATGGCAACTTTGAGGGACTAAATGTTTTCAGAAGAGCTCCCAAAAACATGTCTCCTGTAGCAATTTAGACCATGCACTCCTTCATCTAGAGAACTGAGTGAATATTCACTCAGCAAGAGAACACACTCAACTCTCAGAAGTGTCTCGAGTATATTTGCTTCATCTGTAGTCTTCTAATATAAATCACTCCTCAGCTTGCAAAATCACAGCCACAAGGGGAAGATTAAGTATTTCTTCTATTTAATGATGTTCATCAGCCTCTATGTTGAGTCTTAAAAGAAAAAAGGTCCACTAATCAAGTTAATCTGCATTGTAACATGAATGAAAACATCATTCGAGGACACAATGGACATGTAGTGTAGCAATTCACACGCTTTTCAATGCACACTTAAGTAGATTAACAGGTTGCCAAAATTAGAGTGGTTTATTGCCCAAGAAAAGGATGCCACTCCCAAAATGGATCATTATTTCAGAAAATGTGAAATGCATGATATTAACTAACCAATAAATCATCTCTGACTTTAGGTGATGTCAACATTTTCGCTTACCTACCAGTATTTCAGAAATCAATAAGGTACAAATGAGTGACTGCAAATTATGTTTCCAGAAATTGTCTGTCCTCCCAGGCAGCAACAACCCCTTGGGCACCAACAGTTGTGTCACTTCAGCACTAAACATGAACTTTTTAATTCTCTTTCAAGTGAAAGAGACAGTCAACAGCCAATGGAGAAACAATATCTCAAAGCACCAAACAAATTCTTATTCTCCCTTCAGTAAACCATTTTAAATGTAATAAAACATATCTGACAGAATGTCACATAATAAAGGCTAGGGTTATGATGCAGCATTACTCAAACAAGCACATTGATGATAAAGCCATTAATAAAACATGAATTTTAAAATTATCTTGTTTTATCAGTTTCTGGTGGTACTTGCCACAAAAGACCATCTTCATCTAGCTTAAGCACCTGTAGGATATGCTTGGCTCATTCAAGACTTAACATTTTCATACATTTCTGTATTAGTATTTTCTCTCTTAATTTCATTTAAGTGCCTGATTTCTCTGCTCCTACTGTGAAGCAACAGGTGGACCTTATCCAATTTGGAAATACTTTCCTTTCTCTGTGCTATCAATTTCCTTTTTGCCTTTTGTTTTCTTTTTTATGACGGTTGTATCCAGTTCTGCACTTGCAGGATTCACTTTCGGAACTCTTTACCACTTAAGCTTCAGCTTGTCATTTTAAAATGCTGTACTGAAAATAAATGGCACTCAAAGTGTGACCTAGTCAGGACCAACTAGGAAAAAAGTGATTATTTCTTTGGTGGACAACTGGAGATTTCTTAATAGCATTTCAACTAATAGTTTCTTAAAACTATAGCTCTCATTTAATTTCATTGCACATAACACACAGATAATTCTCTCAGAACTACTGTTTAAATAGTCAACCCACTACTTTATAAGTTCTGCATCTGTTTAATACATGAGACTCTAGACAGACATACAAATTACTATAAAATTATATGCTAATGCAACAGATAAAGCAATTTAATTATCTTGAACCAATGGAGCACCACCCACCTCCGTGTACATCCCTCTTAGGACTTGTCTGTGTTCCCAATTTTTAGCCTAAATTAAAAACTATTCCCTTCACTGTGATATGTAATGAATTAACATGGTCCTTAGGAACATGGTTCTGCAGTGGATCTGTTAGTTTGATGTTAACAGCTGGACCCAGTGTTCTGGAGGGTCTTTTCTAACCCAAATCATTCCATATTTCAATGCAAATACTTCTTTCTTCAGACAGGGAAGAAGATACCAAGGAAAGAAAATTGTCCCTGTTCTTATTCAAAGGATCATGTGAGCTTTTTTTCACTTAAAAATGAAAGTGAGCACAATTTTCACTAGAAAAAGAAGCAGACTCCTTCTCATTTAATTCTGTTTGTCCACCTGTTTCACTCTTGGCTGTACCATGGCCGTGTTTGAGCTGCCGGAGAAGCCTCCTGGTGCCAGAGTGCATCTGGCTGTCTGGGTTCAAAGCAGCAACCAAGGAACAGGAGACACAAAATGAAATTTGTTCAAGTACTCACATTATCAAGATGTTTTTAGATAGGTCTCCTTCATAAATCTAAATGTAACTATAATATTTAAATAGGTAATACTGTCTGAAACACACAATATTAAACTACTCTGGGCCCTATTGACTTTTTCTATTCTCATTATCCTTTCCTCATCAAATGTTACAAAAGAGAATCACAGGTTTAGAACACCAAGTCATTAACATTTTCAAATGGCATTCCATTACTATTTTCATCCCATTAATTGCAAACAACTCCCTCCTCTCAGAACATTTTATACAGAGATGCCGCTTAGGCAGCGGCACATGAGAAACATCTATATTAAGGAAAGGTAAAATGGGGTAAGAGAATTTTACTTTGTAAATTGAGCTACAAAAATCTTGTCCAAGAGCTCAAATAACGTTTTTGACAAAGCAAAGAATAGAGCTTTAGTATCCTTAAAACACTATGACTGATAAGCAGCTTGCCAATAATTTATCCTGAATTCTCCTTTCCCTTCTCTTTCCTCTTAACAGGCTTTTAGCTTTAATTTTGTTTTGGTGGAAACCTAAATAATCTTAGATAATTAGGCAGAATTTATTTTTTGCAAAACTGCACTGGCTCTTGCAGGGTTTTACAGAAGCCATGGATTTTAGTAAGAATGTGGATTTGTGATTGTCATCCCAGCTTGCCCTTATAGGATCTTCTGTCTTTTCTGTTATGGGATCACTCTTCTTCATACTTCTTAAACTCACTGTCCTTCTCTCTCTTCTGCCTAATACAGCTGTAAAAAACTTGTGGTCACCTGGTACATATCCCTAGGTGCTGGAGATGGGGAAAGGAAGGACACAAAGCAAACATCTAACACTCTTCCTTCCTTTCTGTAGAGACAAGTGCCTCTAAACACCAACACAAATAACCTGATTTTCAGGACTAACTGCTTCTCTAATTGAATAAGCAGCTCTCAGCACTAACCATTGCTTCATAAACACCAAGAAAATCAATCTTTATTTCCCTGGACCAGGTGAAATAAAGATTCTAACCCACAATTGTCAACTCTTACATTAAAATCCACTGGTTAAATTTAGAGAGAAGTGCAGCTTTCTAAAATGCAATTCAAAAGGTAAGAGATGCATGGCTACTCCAAAGACTTCAGAAAAAAAAAAAAATTAAAAATAAATAGAAAAATACAAAACCAGGGTGGGGAAAAGCCTCTAAGTTGTTCAGGTATAGTGCTGAAAATTGCAATTTTTCTGACAATCTGATCAGAAATGACCAAGACAAAAAGAGTTTGCAACACTTCTAAAACAGGATAATGCCTGGAAAAGTTTGCTATGATTCTATTTGTACTTCAGGATTAAAGAAAAAGCCATTCAGCCAAAAGAGTTTTCTTTGGACTCACATGTACGAAGTTTAGAAATCGTTAAAAAGGAACCTGATATTTCCTTTAGATCCCGTGCCTTGCCAAATACACAGTCACACCTGTATAACTCCCAATCTTTTTTACCCAAACACCACTGAGCCCTTAACAGTTTGAAAAAATGTTTATCAACTGCAGAAATTATTCCAGTTTTACTCCTTGTATGCTGGAGTAACAGCACCTTTTTAGTTTATGCCAGCTTGAGTGATTTATTTGACAAAGCAAGTAACACGTCTTTCCAATAGGAGTTTTCTGTCAATATATTGGTGTCCCCTGCTGGGTCCCAATGTTGGGGAAACAAAGGTGTGGAGGATTAGTCCTGGCTTGAGCAGGTAGAGAGTAGGCTGAGAGAAAATGAAAAACTCTTGGTTACACTCACATGTCAACACTTGTCTCATTTCTCAGACAGTGAAAGAGCTTCTCTGTTAGAAGCTACATAGGCAAAGGACAAAATTGTTTTATTTTCACTATAGGTTTCTCTTATATCAAAGACACCTAGTGCATCAAATACTTATGTCAATTTATTAAGTAAACTAGAATTTAACTGATCTACAACTCTTAGCGTTGCACTTCGTAAGCATTTCATTTGGTAATAAATACAGAAAAAATGCATGAAACTCCCTACACCTTTAATTTTCTCTTCATAGCTCTAATTTTAGTCAGAGTATTAATGGACGGCTTTAAAGAATCCCACTGAGTCAGCATATGACTGTCCTTATAATCCAACAGAAGGTTCCACAGCTCTTGCTAAAATACAATTTAAATGCTGTTAAGTGCATTCCAGGTAAACAGCTGCTGGCCACTGATCCTGGTTAAGCTGACAATCCTATTTTCGGAATTCTGATAAAGGGGTGCCAGCTCTAATGATCCTCCTTTGTACAAAACCAAATCCACTTTCGTGTTAGCAACCTGTATAGCCTGATAGTAACTGCTGATCAATTTTCAGGGCAGTCCCAAAAAAAGCATAAAAGTAAGGAAGTTACTATTTGCTCATCCTAAACATTTACCAAAAAAAAAAACAAAAAAAAAAAACCAAAACCCCAAAACACAAAAAAAACCAACCAAAAACCCAAAAAAACCAAACAAAAAAATCAAATATAAAAATCTCTCCCACCTGAGAAAAGCCAGTCTTCAGCTCCTTTTCTACAAACAGAACATTCCTAGGACAAGAGGATTAATCTCACCAAACATAACAAAACAAACCTGCAGTGTGTGTCTCCCTGTGTATGAGAATTTCTTTTTCAGGATAATTTTGCAAGAAGCAAAGTATATTAAACAAAGGAGCTTTCTTTTCTAAAAGATCTTTTGTTTTTTATTCACTTTTTGTCTTTCATACGCACAAAAGGATAAAATATATAAAAGAAACAAAAATCATGAACAATTGTGTCAGTGTAAAATCACATGGCAATTATACCACTTCCTGTAAAATTCCATTTTGTATTTAGACACTTCCATTCAAAACATTTGCTATAGGCTGCTATTCTAAGCATAAATTTAACCTGGCTTTTAAAAACTCTTCAGCTCATTAAGTGCATTAACAAAAATCAGGAAGCTCATCTAAAAATGCACATCCTGGTATGCATGCAGACCAAATGGCAGAGAGAGAATGATAGGTTAATGAAGGATAACACTTGAAATACTGCAAAAATTGCCTTGAGCTGATTATCAATTGTATTTTACCTTCAGCAGATATTTTTAATCTTAACTCCCCCCAACCCGTAAAACTTGTACCATGTCTCTGTGTATATCAGAACACCATTCAGAAGTGCAAATATTTTAAAACTGTGCATATATTTTTGACTACCTTAAATATAGCACATAGTGATTATTTTTTTATCTGCTATATTGCCCCATGGGGAAAAAATACTTTTTATTACATACATAAAATTTCCCAATTTGCATTTATTTGTTATTTCATCAGCAATTTTGCCTGGAGAAAAGGAGGCTTGGGGGGACCTTACAGCCCTCCACAGCTGCCTGTCAGTGTAGCCAGGTGGGATCAGCCTCTTCTCCCAGGTAACAAGCAAAAGGACAAGAACAAATGGCCTCCCTGTGTCATGGGGTGTTCAGGAAGAATTTAATCATGGGAAGGGTTGTCAAGTATGGGAAAGGGCTTCCCAGAGTGGGGGAGGAGCCACAGTCCCTGGAAATATTCAAGAACATGGTTGGACATAGCACCTAGTGCCCTGGTCTGTTTTACAAAGTGGTCTCAGAGGTCTTTTCCAATCTTAATGACTCTGTGATTTAGAAATTAGGTATGCATTTCTTCCTACTTTCTAACTGAAAATGCAGTTTTTATTAGACTTACCAACATTTAGTCAAGAACTTCCAGCAGTGGCAGAATGAAATCCATACAATATCACCAGACTGAAAACATGCACATGGGACATAAAAATGTCTCATCAATGTAGACATGGCTATCCTTGATGTATCTAAGGAGCCATTTGAGGTTTGCTGAGGGGAAGACACCATTTCCATTTCCTCAGACTGATTTTAAATCACTGACCTTATCTTCTTGGAAAGCATTCCAATGTGTAAGGTGTTATAGAAGAGTTACTAAAACCTCTACCTTCACTTGTGCCCTAGAAAAAGAGGTCACATTTTGTTTTTTTTATTGGCTGAGTGCTCCCAAGTGCTTCCCAAGGAGAATTCTGAACTAGTCTGGATGTGCACAAAACATGCAATGTTTGACATTTTCAAGTTACAATGTAGGAACCTGCAGCTTTGGTTGCAGCAGCTTCACCCCCTTTCCATGCACAGAAGCTTGACCTCATCTGAAGCAGAATAATTGCAATATAAACAGGCAGAGCGAGATGAATGTCCAGCTAAAGTAACGGCAAGTTTCAAAATACACAAGATAAACTTTTGGATAATTTCTCTGTGATATTTACCTGTCTCTGGAAAAATGAGGACACAGAGGTTTTCTCACATTTACTAAGAACAAGCTGATTTATGTACTTACAGGAATTTTGCTTTGGCTTACAAATTCTCAGTACCAGCTGCCCAAAAACCACCCAGAAAAAAACAGACTTTGAATCTTTATCTTCCTCTGGTTGTGTTTATTCCAAAGACAGAAAGATAACTATATACAAATGCCTGTGCACTGTACAAAATGTTTTGACTGTCAGTTTCCATTATACTGAGGAAACTTATTTTTTAAAATTATTTTTTTTTTAAAGATTTTTATATATAGTTTGATTTGCATGAGATGAAGAAACAACTACTGGAAAAGATTTAGAGATGACAATGCCATATATCATTTACAATTAAACACATTTTCTTACTTATTTAATATCAGCAAGGATGTTACATTTGGATTTGTGAAAAACAACGGCACAGGCCAAAGAAAAATTCTTCTAAGGTCTACAGGAGTTAATTAATGTTTCTAAAGCTCTCTTCTTTCTCATTTTTCCTTTGTGATATATGGATGTCATTGAACACCAGAAAGGACCCTCTCTATCCCTGCAAATGTGATCAGGGATGGTGGACAGATCAGAGCTTGGGAATGTCCTGGAATCCTAGTACAGTCAAGAATCACACTGTCCTTGATTTCAGCTATGCACAACAATTTAAGAAACAAGGATGGTTAGGATTGACTAACTGGAAAATGAAATGTTGAAGAGCAGCAGTAGAGCTGGTTCTGGGTCAGTAGCATCATCTGCCTTTTTTCATATTGATGCTTGCATACCAGCTTAGAAAACAGAATAATTACCTGGGTAAACTGCAAGGTTTGAAAAACATCATTCTAGGGAGAAATAAACTCCATGAATGACTCAATATATTTAACTCAAAAGCAAGCAAGAAAAGCACATTCAGTGAAATAACCAGCTACATTTCAATCTATGTTAATTTTGTAACACCTGCAAATTTAACATAATGCAGTGATTAAAAAACAATGTTTTGGTTTTTTGCCACCATTAAATTGTAAAACTATTAAGGATAATAGTATTCAGTGACTCAAATGAAAGAGACACAGCACTGCAATGACAAAAACCATTGTCACAAACCTGTCCTGAGTAAATAAGTCACCCATCCTTTGATTACTAAAGGATCTTCAGTATCTTAGTTTAGGTTTTCTTCTGCCATGTCCCTTCCTTCCTTCCTTCCTTCCTTCTTCCTTCTTCCTTCCTTCCTCCTTCCTTCCTTCTCCTTCCTTCCTTCCGCGCCTTCTTCCCTTCCGCGCCTTCCGCGCCTTCCGCGCCTTCCGCGCTTCCCGGCCTTCTTCTTCGCTTCCTTCTTCCTTCCTTCTTCCTTCCTTACTCCTTCCTTCCTTTCCTTCCTCCTTCCTTCCTCTTCTTCCTTCCTTCTTCCTTCCTGTCTTTCAGAAGTGAAGGGGTTATCCTTCTCCTCTCTGGATCTCACATACAGCAACTGCAGCAGACAGATCAGGAACTAAGTTACCTCTTAAGTAGTTCATAGCCCAGTGATATTTCCTACATGAAGATGATTTCTGGTACTTGCTAATAACCATTGCAGCCAGAAATAGATTAAATATCAGTACTGTTGTTTCTTTTTTTTTTTTTTTTTTTTTTTTTTTTTATTTACAAGGAAGAGTGGGATAAAATTTTAGAATCTCCAAACAAATCCAACTGCATTGAAAGTCTAATTATTAATTTCATTAACATTTTAGCATAATCTGAAATGTCTGTATAAATAAAACTTAACCTGCATTTTTTATTTTGTTGATAAGTCAGAAACCTTGCACCGCAAAGTCTTAGCTTTTTTTTTTTCTATACTTCACTCGCGGTTAGGCCTCAAGACTGAGAGAAAATATATTTTTTCCACTAGTTTATGCTTTGAACTTGCTTGGCCGGCAAAAAATGTCATGGAGAAAGCATGCCAATTATTACCTACCCTTTTGATTTTCCTTAGACTTGTGCGTACTATTTTTTATGGCAGGTCTTTAAAATGACAATAAAAATCAGCATGAAATTAAGAAGTGCATCCACCAAGCCTGTTCCTATCCATCTAATTTTGCTTGGTTAATAAACTTACAGAGTTTTCTTAGCAAAATATAATAAGCCACATTCACCAAACCAGATTTGGATTAAACCATTTAGGAAAGTGCTACCCTGCAAATTAAATTCCATACAATTGTCTTAGCACAGAACCATCAGGAAGAGATGAGGCAGTTTCCAGCCAAGCATAGAAATGGAGGATTTTCTTTACATGGAAGTTGATCAAAATTTCTCACAATTTAGGAGGCAGTCAACAGAACAAGCAAGTTCTGCAAAACAGGTTATAAGCAATAGAAATGATTTCTGGCACAAAATATTAGCTATGACTAGGAGACTGAGCAGGTGACAGCACAATCCAGCCATTTCTCATTTTCAGGCAGCTCCCTTTTTCTCTTTTATCTTTTTAAGGCTTGGACTACAGCCTAAATACCATAAATTCTTAGACGTTATCAACAGATACAGTATTTCTTGCTGCATGGCCTTTCTTTCTTTGATAATTTGAGAATTATTTGTTGACATGATCAGATAGTTGGAAAAATCTGAACTCCCAAGTTCTACAGCCTACAGAGCCACCATCATTAGAGGACTTTCTGAGCAGGTTAGACATGTTGGCATTAACACAGGTGTGTTAGGGTGGGATGTTGCGAACTTGTGAGGAAGGAATATTGTTCATGTTTCATATTTCAAGTGAGACAACCTGGTGAGGACAGTTGATAGCTAACTGTAAAATATATATGAAAAAAATACCCTGAAAATTAGTATGTATTGGCAAGTAAAAGTAGACATAATATAGTAATTTGTTTTTTTCCAAAACTTAACTAAATATATGTTCCAGAATAGATTCAATTTAATGGGTGCTCTAAAATACATACATACCAAAATTCTTTTTATCCACATGAAACACCACAATTTCAACTGAAGGCCTTAGAGTAAAACTATATCTAGTCTGTACTCTTAAGATTCCCACATAAATCTGCTTCAAGTAAAAATTAGTTGGTCTCATACTAAATTTCCTTAAACATGTTGTGAGATGTGTCCCATGCTGCTACAGTCCTGTAACACTCTCTTCATGTTTAAAACTCTTCTCAGATTTGCTTCAGAATGAAATAAGAAACAAGAACTGAACAGGGAAATGAGCAAAGTTTTATGATTTTGAATGCTCTGCATTGGCACGATTACCTGAAGGAGGCATTTCTACTTCTATTTTTGTCCTTTTAACAGGAATTAAACTATAAAGATTAACATCAAGAACAAACATTAAAACTTAAATTATATTTATCCAAACTCCTGAGAAAATTTAACAGACCAGCACCTCTATTAAAAGGACAGAAACGGCCAAAGGAGGTTTAACAATCAGCTAATAAGAACACTTAACTCACGCTGATGTGCCCTGGACCACCAGGCATGTTTTGCTTACGACACTTTAGGAGCAGCATAACTCCTCAACAACACTTCCAGCATTTCTCCTGGAACTGAGAGACAGACATCAAATTTGCTGCAATCTGTGCAAAACAGCTGCTCCTGAACACAACCTTGGATGCCTGATAGAGCCACTAGGGAAAACAATCAAGGGCTGCAAGCCAAGGCCACGCTGTTCCAGTAGGACCTTCCCTATTAATGGCCCAAATTTGTGGAAGCACCATCTGCTCGACAATAAAGAGCACAACTTTTGTTTATTTGTTGTTTGATCCCCCAGCTCCCAGTCTAATGTTTTTTTCACCTGTGACACGGCAACATGCCTCTGGCATGGCAAAGATTGCACCACATACAACAGGGAACGATCTTCTTCCAAGTTTTGTATTATCTCGCTCAGATTAGGGAGCAACGCTACCAATTAAACTGCAATCACACAAGAAGTTGTTTACAATGTAAGGCACAGGGAGTTTTCATTGCTCAAATGCCATTAATGAAATTCACACAAATAAGTCCCCAAGCTTTTTCCTCAAAAATTAATGCTAAAGCATTTGTTCCTAACTATGTGTTCTTTTCAAAAGACTAACAATTACCAGGCTTTAATGACATCCCTTTGGAGAATATGGATATATAATACATATAAACCTAAAATAATTGTTTGGCTGGAAGCCTGGTTGAACCACAATTCTGTGAGTGAAAATCAATCTTTTAGATGAACATTTTTTTCATAGTACAGTTATATTCATTGTGCAAGTTAAATTATACTTTGAAGTCAGCAATTTGGAAAAGCGTTTTCCTTCTTTAGAAGTTAAGGAAAAAAAGGAATAAAACTATTACTGTTCAAAGTAGTTGACATCTTTCTTACAGCGTTGGAAGAAAATTGGAAGAACCTGCATGGCAGCAGGAGAAAATGGCATGCTATAAAACTGTGTTAACTTAAAAATTATAAAAAGAACTTTAACAGGTTTATGTACAGAATTAGTGAAAACCAACAGAGGTATCCTGTTCTAAGCGTTAAGGTATAAGGGCTGAGGGGAGAGAGAGAGACAAAAGGAGATTAAAAAAAGGACATAACAAATTACTAAGGCATCAATCAGCTGGATAGATCACTGGCAAAACTGAAAAGGAAAAATTAAAAATGGCTACAACGTTTGATCACTAACACTCAGCAAAACTCCTACTGAACCAAGGCGTTGCTTCCTATTTGATTCCCAGGAAAATGCTCATTTTATTTTCCCCATATCATGTGGATCCAATCACTCAGCGTTAATTATTTCACCACAATCACAAATAGATCTACAAGTCAAAGTCAAATCCATGTCCAGGGAAAAAAAAAAAAAAACAAAAAAAAAAAAAAACACCCTGAAGGAAACTCATGTTTACTTTCCTTCATAGTTAAATATTTCAGGAATAAGCATTTAAGGCTGCTATTCTTATATAAAAATTCTGTAATTTAAATTTTTGGGGGGGGGCATTTCATAGCAGCACCACTGCCCCATCAAGGCATTATTATTTTCAAGTACTATTTGGTGACAACTTCTTTAAGAAAACTGCAGATTTGATAAATAGGTAAGATACACAAATAATATTGTTTCATGAACTACATATTTTCTAATAAAATATTTTAAAGTATGCAAGTTATACTGGAGCTGCAGAAAAATCAGGATGCTTCAACAATAAGAGGCAAGATAGTCTAAAGAAATCAGTAAATAAGAGTAAGAAGGATTAGCATCTCCAATTTATCGTTAAGGAAACAGGCCACAAAGAGTATTTTATACTGAGATTTGCTTCCATACAGTCTATTTAGCACCCAGATTTTACACTGTTCAGGAAAAAGTATGTATTTTTAGATATAACATTATAAAATATTATATGAACTTATTAAACACAAGTCTACATTGGACTGGTTTTATCTCAGTTTAGCTTCTTAGCTGTTTCAATAGGAATTTATGTTGTGTTTCACTTACATAAAATGACCATGTTTTCCAGATGAATGAATGCTTTTAATTTTTCAAGAGTTCTTCAAGGAACAGAGTTGCGACCTTAACCTCACTCCATTAATTTCAGAGTATGAAGATTTCACAGAAAGTCTATACTAACTGAAATCTTTCAGCTGTGAAGAGGCTTTTTCAAATTAGTCTGGTCTCCAACATTTCCCAGCCTAATATGACATTTTCATAAACTCTCAGAAACTTCAAAAAAATGTCTGATTCTTTTAATAAACATTAAAAAGGGTAATCATCACAAATAAAAGCTAACTTTACTATGGAATAGATATTAATATAGCTTAGTATGTTCTTGGAATGTGAGGAAGATTCAAACAACACAGAATAATCAAAGAGAACAGAGATCATGAACTATTGTATACGCTGTAAAAATCTGATTCATAACTCTCAAAACCACTGGGAGACACACTGACTATACTACTCTTTTTGAGTTTTAGCTATTCTAATATCCACAAAAACCTCAATATAAAAATCTTATGTAAGGTTCTTATTACTGGTAAAACGCAGTAGTAGATTTGCCATGCGATCAGACTCTACAAACTTAATGTACTTTCTTCCATGAATAGACCAATGTAATTTAATTTCCCATCCAATTTGACATGAACTGAAAATTATGGGTGGGTCTCAGAATTAAGGCAGAAGACTTTCCTGACAGTCATACTGAAAGGAGCTGAGTGAGTTACAATAGAAGCCATCTCTTCCAAATTGAGAGCATTGATAATGCAAACACACAAATTAATAAATGGTTTATCTGTAAGTTTTTATTCTGGTTTTACTTCTAAGTTCAACATGTTACTGCAGGAAAATTTCACACTTTGAAATTCATGAGCTTTTCTCCAGCTTCAGTGCTTCGGATACCAATAATTAAAAGTACATAATCTGAAGTATAAGATATTTACCAATTAATTGAATGTGTATTTATTACCTCCATATTTTAATTACAGATCTATCTGTATCTATCAGAAAGGATATTTTCACAACTATTCAATGGGCTAAAAGGATATGTATATGGAGTAAGGAAGGAGGAAAAAGCCGTAAGCACTACAAAAAATACAGAAACTTTACAGTACTGACAAAAGTTGTAAAATCCTGGCCATCTGAAAGCAAGTTAAGAATTCTGCATTCCGGGTTTTAACCAAACACTCAGTTTCTTCTGAGATTGCTACTGTGAACATAAACTGTGAATTTAAATCGCTTTTTAATTGCTTTCACAGTTCATTCATTGGGCAATGACCAGGTAATGGTCAGGATAAATGACAGTAATATTTCTCTTGTGGTTCCTAATTCTAACCCCAGTCAGACAAATTGCTTTACTCAAATCAACCACATTTAAAAGCTTTTTTTTTTTTTTTTTTTAATTGGGGCTACCGAAAGATTAAATAAGCATATAGCTTAGAGATTATTGGAAAGAGCCAGATTAAAAAAAAATAGAATTAATACATTTAATATCATTCCCAAAAGTATTTATGAGTATGTCCACAAGAGCATCAACGTCAGCATTCAAGAGCCTGCGGATATACCCGACGCCGAACACCCATACTGTAGACATCCTGTCTCGACATCATTTAGAGATAGTATA
>CM019214.1:104891704-104936549 GCA_009741485.1 Malurus cyaneus samueli | reverse complement strand
TGATCTTGCTTAGAAAAGAATCATGTTTTTTTATATTCATCACGTTGAAGAGATAAGATGCAAATGAATGTTCTAATACTTATTTTTATAACATTTTAAATTTTACCTCCTGGGTTTCACAAGGTAATATGTAATATTTTAATTCCTTCAATATTGTACCAAACTACAACCCTAAAGTAGCTTTAAAATGCTGTGATTTATGACCCAGGAATGTTTAGAAAATTACTCTATGTGCTTTAGCACTCCTTGTAGAAAGGAAGCATGCAGGAGTCCTGGCACAAGGATTAGAGTTCGTAGCAGCAGAGCACTCAGTGCCAAGCTGAAGAACATAATATCCAGAATTAAAGACCCAGATGTGAGTGCAGCTCCATGAACCAGCCACAGGATCTTCCACATTTCATGGCTTGGTGGCTTCTGACAGTTCAGTAGCCACTTAGAAATACGACCCTGTAATTAAAGGAGCCATCTCATCACTCCCTAGACAAAAAGCACTGCTGCAGGCACTTCTGCATTAGATTTACCCCCATTTTTAAGTTTCGTACTCACCAGGACATAAAGTTCAAAGGATAATTGCTGAACCTACCATCCCATCCCAGTCTACAGTGCATTCAAACTCTTCCTTTATTTTAAACCTCACAATTTAGCTCCTGCAAATTCTTAGGAGTGTGAGGATTACCTGGCAAAGGCTTCTGACTTACCTGGAGGTTGCTGGTGAGCAGTTAGGGAATTTCATGTCAAACTCAGAGGACTTTACCATGCCAGCAGACAAACAGCACAAGCCACTGGTTGTTTAATGAAATTAAATGTTTCAAACTAAGTGTAATTACATTATGGGAACATGGAAAAACAGAAAATATCATTTTCCTAGTAACCCCTCCACACAAGCAACAAATTTTCAATGTTAGAGTTACAGTCACAGCATTTATATGCAGCTTGGGCTTATTGTCAGATTTTATCCCTTTGTGTCTGAGGTGTCAAATCAGATCAACAGCAACAGGGTCATGGTGGAGAATGGAAATAGAAAGATGAAATATCAACATCATGGAAAGAATTGAAGTTTGCAGCACTGCTGAGATTGAATACAGACACCCTTCACCTTGATGGTGGGTTTTTAGTTAGCGTAAAGTTGCAGGATTTTGTCAGTTTTGTTGAGTGTCTGATGATGGTTGGGTTAGTCAGTATTCAATTAATGACAATATCATGCAAAAAAAAAAACAAAAACAAAAACAAAAACAAAAAAAAAAAAAAACAAAAAACAAAAAAAAAAAACAACCCAAGCAATATGAATGAAAATGAATCCCTCTGCTGCCAGACAGACTGGAAGAGGGATGGAGGGAATTTTAAAATAGCTGACAAGGTTGAACTCAACATATTACCAGCCTGCCCCACTCCTTTCCCAGCATCCAACAGAGAAATCAGTTCTAAACTAATATTGGGAGAATAGAACCCAACAAACCCAGCCAAACAGGAAACCAAACATGGTCACTGGCTTTCTGTTCCCTGACTCTGAAGGCATCGTGAAGGTATGCAGACTTCCAGTCACATATGAGTATTTTTGTCAGGGTACTGGTACTCTGAAAACAACAGTGCATCTACAGAACACAGATGTATTGTTCGTCAACTCTTTATCCCACATACCATAATGCTTCCTATTCCCAACATGCTCAGAGATATAAAAATAGTTTTGGAATAATTCCACATACTAGGACATCACTGGATCAATTTCCTTTCTCTACAGATGATTTCAGAGTATCTGGGTGCTTTTTGCATAAATGCTGATACAAATGTCTACTCTGGTACTTAAAAAGCTGAGTAGAACTCTGATATGTAATAAATTGGGCCTTTTCAGAAATTTTCTGTCATCTGACAGTCTTGAAAAAAATAGTCCTGTAACAAAATGAGAAAATGTTGAATGTTTTTTTTACCCCAAAAATACCCAACAGTTTCCTAGCATCCATTGATACCTCTTGCAGAGAGATTACATTTCAAGAATCCAAGCAGGGAGCAGGATAAATAGCCTCTCCTATGTTACATATGCATTTATCTTCTTAGCATCTTCAAACTAAACTGCTTATGTTGGCCAAAGATCAAAGATGAAAACTGATGTCAGCCAGACAAATCTAAATCAAGTAGATTCATGCTGTTCTTGAATGTATTCCAGGCACATAAGAGCTTTGGATCTCCAGAGATGAAAAGCTTGCCCTTACTGTACCAGGCTTAAACTTATTTTTCCCATTTTGGAAATGAACTGGAGACAAGATAGGAGATGCTGAAAAGTCAACAGCACTGAACACTTGGTGAGAAATGCTCTAACAGCCCAGTCTTAACAAGCAGGACTGGGTTTTACTTCAGTTTTGTTTTGGAGAAATCAATAGGGTATTCAAGAATATAGCGAACAAGTTTGTCTCTCCAACAAGGAAGATGGAAAAGATAACACAAGCACCCAGTTTTCACTGTGGTATTTTCAGTGGAGGTTCATTTTGTGACTGGAGATAAATATGCCAACTGCAGTCATGGAATGTGCTTGTGGAGTCACAGGCTTGATGAATTGGCAAGGTTTCATCATTTTATTGTTAAGCACCGCACAAACCTTGGTATTGGATTTGTCAGCCTTAAAAAGGTATTGTAAGCTGAGAAACATCCATCTATGACATTTAGTACAGAAATTACGGACTCCATCTGGCAGGTGATCAGATTCCTGACAACTGAAGAGAACAAGACACGGGCAGAGGCAAAATCTGTGATCTGGCCAGCTCTGATAATCACAGCAGATACTCAGAATAATGGAATGATAATGGGAGGTTAAACCTGGATGGTTTCAAAAGAGCCGTGGCAGAGCTCACAAACAGCTGTGTCAAAGGCAGAATGGGCCTATGAGTGATACAAAAGTTCACAACACAATTGAAAAATCATTGCCAGAGAATTCTTAAGGAACCTGAGGCTCCTGAATTAACTCATGTACATGTGAATTTAAAACAGTTCAAGAAAGTAAAGCAGAGCATAAAAATGTATGGAATTTGTGACAGAAGCAGTAGCACTAAGCCGAAGGTACTTTATAGCATAGTCTAAATCACTGACTGTAAACATTAATTAATAGATTAATCTCTGAACAACATAGCTGTCAGAAAATTTAATGGGAATTGGAGCAATATCATTGGATTTAACAACTAATGAAATCACAATTGAATTCCATCCTGACAACCAGTTTTCCCAATAACCTGAGTCTGCATATCAATCGGCCTTAAGTTGAACAAGATGGCTGGGAAAATTGAAACCAGGTTCAAACCTGTCTCCAGAGAAAAAAATTAGTTAGCATCTTTCCCCAGAAACAATAGAAAAGCTCTGCTATGATAATCAGAACGAAAGAATATGAGGACATGTGTATTTCAATCTCCTAAAACAAGGCAGTACTGGAATACAGAATCTATATATAAGAAGGATTATAAATCAAAGTAAACAAGGACCATCAGATCATCATCCATCTTTAACATCCATAAGTTTTCAGGCTTTGTCACTGCATAGATCAATAGCACATGTTTCCTCATTAAAATTCAGTCAATAATTAAAGTTAACCAGTATGTCAGGGAAGAATTAGAGCAACACTGATTGCTTAATGCTTGTTATTGTCATTTACATTATTGTTATTGTCCATTTATGTCATTATTGCAAAATTTCCTATTATCATTTTATGTCAGCTATTTCTTACACAGGAGGTAAAGTACCAGTCCATTTGTCGAAGCTGAAATATAAATCCTTTGGGCCAGAAGTATCCAAAGTGGGAAATTATGGTTTGATTCTTAAAAAAACCTTTAAAGTGATACTTTTCATCTGATACAGAATAAGATATGAAAAAATCCACTGATCCACATAAAAGTTTTTAGTCTGTTAAACAGAAAAGCTTGATTACAAACTGAATGTAGCAGTAGCTACTAATACAGGACATACAAAGTTCTACTGGAGGAAGAAATTATATAAAATCTACAGAATAACGGCTTGCACATCACATTCCAGGCTCCCAAATACCCTTCACACAGCCACAGGTTTCACAGGCCAAAAAAACTCTGAAACCTATTGTCAGGTTTGTCTCTTTTTCATCCTGATTTAAGTTTTTAACTGAAAGGCATTTCAGCAGTGGTTTATAAAAATATGTTTGAGAACAGAAGAACTACCACACAGAAAACTTGCCAGGTAAAAAGAAATGAAAGAACATGTATATTGGAGAGGAGGAACTGTGAGGTCAGAGAGAGGAAAGAGGCTTTCAGTCTTGGAAAATTTCCATGCTGGCATTAAAAAGATAACAACTCAGAAACTGCAAGCATTTCAAGGCAAATGAATCACAAGGAAAAGTTGGAAAACCTGTTTCCAGGAGGAATTTTACAAATTTTGTTAATTGGTAAAAAGTGGTGCTCTTTTTTTCCAAACATATTAAATATCTCTGATATGAATAAAAAAAACATTGTAAGTGCTATGAAAATCTACCCTGACCATCTTATTCTGAAAAAAAAAATAAAAATCTCAAAAAGAGGTTAATAAACTTGACTACCTTGAAAGGAAGTTTAAGTTTGCTTTATGCAAGTGAACAAGGGACTAGTTTTAAGATTTGAGACTACTTAACTAATATTCAATTTTGTTCTATTAAAGGCCACATTCTGAATTATTTTTTAAATTCACACCAATACATTTAGCAGCACAAGCCATTATACTAAAATAATCTGATTACCCAGAATCTTAAGTTTTCAGTGTTTTTCAGAAAGCAATTAGAAAGGATATCTATCAGTGTAAAAGTTTTATACTGGAGATCCAGAAAAAAACCCCAAAAAAACTCTGTCGTGGTCAACTGGAAGGAAAGGAAAGCCAACCTTTCTACAGAATTTTTATCTACACAAGTTTTCAAATGCACACAGTCTTGAGAAATATGCAAGTTGTGTTTCTTTTCTCTGCTCTTGTTTGAAAGTCGAGAAGGTTGAGAAATGGAGCTTTGGAATTTAATTTTCATTTCCCTTCTATGTATTCTCCCATGGGCTTTTGGCTTCTCATGTCAATTTAAGTAAAGGACAAGTTTTCAAAGAAGGAAAAGAAACTGCTACACATTTCTCCCCTCTCTTCCAGAAACAAACAACCCCAAACCACTCCTCTACTCTAGACATACACACTTCATACTGCTTAAATGTTTAAAAAGTCTGTGACTGGGAGATGGATGTAAATAGACAGGATCATGAGGAGTTACATTACATTGTTCTCCACCTCAAAATAAACAAAATCATATACTTTATGCTATTTGCTGTTTATTTTTCTTCCAAGATTACAAATGTAAACAACTGAGTAATTCTTTTTGTGTTTCATTCAGTCAATATATTTCTGTACAACATACTTTGACAAATCATCATAAAGTATTTGGCAATGATTAAGATTGAAAGAGAAAAATTTGATAGTTAAGAGCAGAGAACTTTCTAACCTCCTATAAAGCAATTTCTCACCACAATGTGTTGGATAAGAGCAGTCCTGCACACTAGTTATGCTAACAGCTACTAGAAACAGCTACTAATAAGCAAAAATTGTTATGATGGTGTTAAGAGACTACAAATCCATAATTTTCAGGGGAAATAAAAACGTGGCAAGTACACAATAAAAATGACAACCCTGCAAGTTAGAGAATCAATGCTGCACTCAATGCCAAGCATTATACACTAAAACTGCACATTGAATGAGTCTAAATAGTTGCAGTTCTTTCTAGTAATCACACCATTTAAAGCCTGTTTGATTAGGATATTTCAATAACTACGATCTAGAGTCTCAAGAGACATTTAATGCACTTTTGAAAGCTTGTCCGTACAGACACTTGAATTTTTTGTTTCTCTCTTATCTCTTCCTGACAAGAAGGAACCATAATAAAAAAATAAAAAAAAAAATGCTTAGAAAGGACATTAAAAAGAGAAGAAAACCATCAGGGGGAAGACATGGAAGAAAAAATTTATTATTGTTTGGCTTTGTTAAATTTATGGAGATAGTCCTCCTTTTAAGTCTTTCAATCATTCTTGGAGACCCCACATCAATAATAATATCACATTTAACAATGTTATTCTGATGTCAGTAAAGTTCCATCTATTATCAGACACCAGAAATTCTTTCCAGAATTAAAGAAGCTTAAAAACTAATAGTATATATAAAAATTTGTTACGAAGCCTTTCCAACAGAATCCTGGTATATATTGGCGTGATCCAAATTAAAATCTAATTTTAAAACTGAGCTGTTCTTGAAGCTTAGACATTTTTTCTTTGATATCTCACTTACTACAACACTTATAAAATAACATACTTATGTATCTTTTTTCTCATATATTCACCATTGAATAATGGATCTTCATTACTTCACATACCTATAATAATTAATTTTCTATATTTCAATATTACTGCATTACCACTGTCCTATTGCAAAATATTTGATTAGATTTTAATTGTCGTTTCAATTATTCAAGTTGACACTATTCTCAACAAATTTAATGAAGCAAGCAAGTGCCAGTTTTGTTACAAACATCTCCCATACCTACTTTCCTTCAAACATTTATAAGATATACATAGAAACTTTAGAAATGAAAATATTATTTTAATTCATTTTCAGAATAATCAGTTGTGACTTAAAATCCTACAGTGACTTGAAGAAGAATTTTCATTCATATTTTCAGAACTCGTTTTCCATTTTTCAATTTTTAAGTTCAAGGGTTGAATTTCAAGAGGCAGATGGTAAATTCCTGCCTTCAGTTCTCCTGCTTGTGTCTCTTCCTTCCTATTCTTCTACCTTTCTTTAGAACTCAGAGATGCATTTCTTTCCTTCTCCTCCCCAGTGAACACATTTTGTTTGGCTGGTTTCATTGATGGTTTTCCTTACATGAAGCAAAAACAGGGGTATCAGAATATGCACGAATATTCTCTGAAGCCTTAAAATGCTTCTTGCAGAACCACATCTGCTTTATTTCATTGGTCCCCTCCCATGGTACACAGCAATTTTTAGGGCTCTAATGATGTAGCATGACCTTTGTCATAACATTGTGGAATATTCCATTCACTGGACATGGAAAACAAACATAAAAAGAAAAGGTAATAGTTAAAGGTGCTCACCAGCTACTTATTTTGGTCTTGGCATTATATGGTAAACAGAAAAGCAATTTAAAATGCACCATGACACATTTTGTAGATTCAAAAATAATGTGTAGGGGTTCATTTCCACGGATTTTCTGGTAGGACACATCCCAAATTCACTTTGAAATAAGAAATTCAGCTCCCCTCTAAAACTATATCCCAGTAACTGCTATTTCAGCAATGCATTTGGAAGCATTACTCTCATAAACAGAAAATACTTTGGGGCACCTCAGAAGGCATCTGAAGATATCACATTATTTTTTTCAGGTATAGGGAATACATTTCCTTCATTCTTTTGTCTTTATTCATGTAAGCAAGATTGTTGAAATCAAGAAATTCATATGCTACAGTACACAAATAAACTCTTTTTGCTTGCAAACTCTCCCATTAGAAAAACAATTACAGGGCTGCTACAGTTACTGTTCTTCTAGTGGGGTGTTACTCTTAAGGCATCAGAATAATTTTAACTTGTGTGTCTTCTGCACCTCGGTGGTCACTAAAAGTGGTTCTGAAGCCATAAAAGGAAAATGTTAAACCTAAGCACCTCGTTAAAGAAGAAAACAGATTAAACCATATTCAGCAAAATTTCACTGCCTGCACAGCAGCTGCTTTCAGCACATGTACCTGCCTCTGCAGGGCACTGCAGCTCTCACTGTGGAGGGCACCCCCTGGAGAACTGTACGGCACTAACCAAGGTGATAAGGGAAGATGATTGTGGCTAAATAATGTTTGACTTGAATGTAATTAATCTGACATGACTGCCAGAGAAAACGAAGCATTGAAAAAACCAAACTCAAAACACTTTTATGTAAAATGAAATGTCAGGCTGAGAAAGTTGTGGAAGTTATTATGAAATTCCTGCCTCTGAGGTAGTTTGAGTTCCAATTTTATACTGGCTTTTCGGGACACAATAAAATCATAACATATCTTGGAGTGAGCAGCCTACTTTCATTGCTGCACAAATCTGAAACTATTGTTTTACTACACAAATATTTCACTGAAAACTATATTTGGTAAGAATATAAGAAAAAAAAATGGACAAAATATTTGGTAAGAAAGCACTTCTTTGAAGCTTATATTTCTCAATTTAATATTTCAATCATGAAACTTTGTTACAAAACTCCCATTGCTGTTATGCAGCTTTTTTGTTAAACAAAGTTAAATTCAAAAGTTAAAACCCATTTCACATTGGAAGAAAACCAACACTCTGTTAAAATTTGGAATTAACATAAAAGTGTTACCGAAAATTTTCTCTGCCAGCTTTTTGTAATCCTAGTTTGGTTAGTGGCAAAAGAAACACAAATACATTCATTCCCTTTGATTTATGAGTAAGTTCAAGTTTTAAATTCACGTAGGATTTTAATCATGTTTTCTCATTAAAAATACAGCTATGCTACAAAACAACTCTATTTTGTTTAGATAAACAAGAATTGCACTAGTGGAATGGAACAGAATTAAGAATTAATTGTTCTTTTTTAAAGTTCCATTGAATTTAAAATAAATATAGTACAAATACGCATGAAAGAAATTCTGTGGCACATGCTTGAAATTTTGCAGAACACCTGGAAGAAGACTCATTTCAAAAGGAAAATTTCATGTTTGTGTCCCCATAAATTTTTTTGTTCAAGTGATTTTGAGGTAGCTCTCCTCTTTATTCAGCATTATGTGAAGCAGGACATTTCGCCTAGGTATGATTTTAAATCGCAACTGAAATTCAACTTCTGTCTCATAGTGAAAGAACTGAGTTCCAGGGTGGAGTTTGAATTACTGACAATGATCAGTCAATACAAGAGTAATCTAGTTTGAAAGGGACCTTAGGGGACTCTGGGCCAACTTCCCGATTCAAGGAGGATCAACTGTGACCACAAACCAGATTGTGCAGGGTTTTATCCAGACAAACCTTGAAAAACACTGAAGTTGGAAACAGCATTGCTTGTCCTCCAGTTTTACTGTTGGCTGTCCTCACAAGAAAGAGCTCCCTCACACCCAGCCCATCCAGACAGGAGAGGCCTTAGGAGATCATCACAGCCCTGCAGTGTTGTTGAGCTCTGGCTGAGTAGGACTCATTAACCTTTACCCTTTTAATATGATTTTCCCCTTTCATTTGTGTACCGTTTCCGACCATTAAGTTATTACTTGTATACAACTTCACAGCTACAGCATCAGCTTTCCACAAGTTTTCTAGTCACATATGAAAGGAAATTTGGTGAAGAGAGGAATAATCTTTTTGGGGGGATAGTGGGGGAGAGGGGTGATGCCCTCATCCTTTCCATGTACATCTTGAATTCCAGTCTGTGTGACACTAAAGATGCTCTTGGTCTAAGAACTGATATCAAGTCCAATAGTTGTAAAAGTTCTCTTCCTTACATTTCTTCATGATGGCAGCTGGGCACATTCCGATTTTAACTCAGAATAGTTGAATGCTTTGTTAGTTATCTTGAAGAAAAAAGAATGGACAAAATAAACAATGTCTGTGCCATGAGCAACAGAGCACTGGGAAAAGCATCCTCATGTTTGTCATAAGAATATTCAAGGCCATATGTCAACTGTTAAACTTTACGTTTTGAATAAAATAGCTCAAAAGTTGAACTGAAATTCAATAGTCTTATGAATAAAAATAGTTTTATGAATCCTATTTTAATGACTAGCATTGACCAATAATTATCATGAGCTGGATTTAATATTGGTATAACTACCTCCTGGAGGGAGATATAAATTTACTTTATTAAACTGTGTCAGGACACTAAAATTCGCAGGGTGAAATTTCACCCTCTTTTTATTAATTTAACAAGCACATGCTAGTTTTAAACTAAAAGAGGAGTAATTTGGATTAGATATTAAGAAGAAGTTCTTTCCTCAGATTGTGGTGAGGCACAGATTGCCCAGAGTTGTGGATGATCCATCCCTGGATGTGTTCCAGGCTATTTTATTTCAGTATCATTTACAAGTATCAAAACATGACTACTGTAAATATTTTTAAAATTTATTAAATGAGCATTGGCCAAAGAGAGAACACAAACCAGCACAAACTGTGCAAGTGCACAAGAAGTATGAAAAATTAATACCCATATGGTTTATTTCCTATGCTAAGACAGTAATTTTTCAGCTTCTATTAATTTAAAGGATGATTCTAGTATTCAGATGGATCTAGGTTATGACTGTATTCAAAATCTTTTTATTCTATTGATCCATTTTATGAAGACAAAGCTCTCAGTCCTGGGATGCAGTTCATGTAGTTAATACCCTACATTTTTTTCTGCTAAAAAAAAAAAAAAAGCAGATCTTTAAAACCTTAGGAAAAAAAAATGGTCATGAACCTCTAAAAGCAACAGGGACATCCTATTTTTAAAATAAAACCATAAAGACCTGTCTGCTTGATAAGAATAAAGAGATGATGACAGTTATTATGAGGCTGTAAGTAAGAAACAAGACTAAGAAAACCCTTAGTCAAAAATTCCCCCTTCGTTCCTGTCAGTTGCCTGTCACAAACTTGTATTAAACCTAATCAAGTTAGACAACTTGATGAGATAACATTTCATGGACAGAAATTTCAAATTAGGCCACAGTAAAAATGCCCTAAATCTCAACAATCTTCCCTTTCCACACAAACACCAACTTCAACAGTCAAAGAGAAGCTGTTTAGTGAAGCCTTTCTCCATAAACTCAACTCCAGTTCAGGGAACATGATGTGATTATAATTACTGATCTGCTACATACAAATTTAGGTTCATAGAGCTCTTCAGATTCTACTATTTCCTCTCTTAATTGGACTTTACCATTCTCTTCTCTTACCAACTCTCTTCAAGCTTGGGTAGGTCTGATTTTGCACTCGTTTGTCCACTGTTCCTCCCTGAACAGTAAGTGTTTTGTTCAAGCTCACAAAGTTTAATTTCAGTCCTGGTATCCAGAGCATGGATTGCACCCTTCCCTTCTCATCCACTGTCCCGTTCTGCAATGACTTAGAGATAAAACCAAACATTCCAATGCTACTTTTCATATTTAGAACAAAATATAATGCCTTGTGTCACCTACTTAGAGCAGCAATATCCATTTCAAAACAATTGTGAATCTTAACACATCTTCAAATTAACTAGATTCCTTTTTGCCATTAAACATTTTTTCAGTTGCTAAACCTTTTTGGTGTGGACCTTTCTCTAGAATACAAGCCTGCAAAAGCTTGTCTAAAATCAACAACTGCATCTCCTAGGCTAACACAAATGAAAAAGAAAATCAGATTCACCTAAATGCACACACACACCAAAATTTCAGGAAACAGTGAGGTCTATTCCAATCTTATATAATTCACTTTCATGCACTTTAAATAATTTCAGTCTCAGACTGGAAATAAGAACAAACAGCTGCACAGTGCTTACATTTGTTTTAGCACTAAAAAGCAGTCAAGACCATAGAATGCTGGACATGAAGCTACTGAATATCCAAATAGAGACAGTGAAAGGCACATTCAGAAAATTACAACATGGAGTTACAGAAAAAAAAGTCATTTGAGATTGTTCACCTTAGATGATCACAAGTAATTAAACTCAGTCTTTAAGAACCTACAATCATACTGTTTCTTATTCTCTTTTTATGATAAGAAAATTTACCTTAACAGGTTTTACTGAATAAAATTCAATTATTTGCACGTTCATGATACAAATAACTTCTCCCTTGCCAAATTTTATATTTTACTTCTGAATCAACTGCAGTAATATCAGGTCTTTAATAAAGAAAAAAAAACATTCTTTCAAAGTCCTTTTGCAAAATCTTCAAAAATTATTTTTCAAAACACTTCAAAACATTCAAAGCATTCTAACTTTGTCTACTTCAAACATCTTTAAAAAAGTGAAAAAATCAGCAGCCTCACTTGTTTCTCTGTGACAGCAGCGTTAGAAAAAACATTCTAAGGAGAGATTCTAATGTTAATGTTTCCTTAATGATACTTTTGCACTTGAACATTTTTTGCTGGATAAACAGAGGTATAATCACAACTCATCTATAAATTATAAAGATCTGGAAAAATTTATTCCGTGGAAAAACTCATACACACCTAAATCATAGTTTATAAGGGAGATGGAAAAAGACAATAATAATTATCACTTCTAGCTCTCATTAAATATTGCTTTTGCCCAATGGCAAACATTTCTTGGTAAAAACAGAGTTTTACAGCATAATACCACTGGATGTGAAAAAAAAAATGTCACTAGAATCTGATTATAATAATTTTAAATTTAATCATCAATTGTTCTATTTGAATGAACAGCTGACTACTTACTCATATGTCTTCAGGGACCACAGTACTATACAAAGCAGCCTCTGCAGAAATACTGTTTCACATTATTCAGACAGAGCTATATTAAAAATTGATATATTTTTGTACCTTATATTCTTCTATACTTTCTAATTTTCACGAAAAAAAAGATGAGATGTGTGTTCCCTTTGTTGCTTTATCAATTTTGCAAACCAAATGCCTCCAAATTCTCAAAAGAGCTTTTGAAAATACATATTCCTAAAAAAAAATTATGTTCAGTTTTTTTTTTTTTTAATTGCAATTCAAATACTGTTTTTCATAGTCAACACCTGAGTATCCATATTTTGCTCCCTCATATGTCAGAGAAAATTATACAAAAGCCATCTAATGTCACCAAAATTCCTCCTGAAGTTCTGGTGATTAAGCACAGCTTGAAAAGGGAAGAAGTGAAAATAAGATGGTTAATCCTCTTAGGCTGCCTGAACAGACTGTAGAGAAAGGCTTGCCTAAAGGGGAATTAAAACTATGAAACCAAAAATTGCCATCTTTCATAACTGAGGATGTTCCCTAATTTAACCTTGTAAGAGTAAGGTCAAGCCTTTGTGCAACTCTCTGTCACCTTATTCCATCTCCCAGCTGGATCCAAGGGGAAGCACCAGCAAACCAATGCAGTTAGTGCTGAACAAAGGAGAGGTAAATTTATTCTCTCTGTGGATGTCTTAAGGCTATAAAGCTAAAACTATTCTTTTATTATAAATTAAAGCTGAGTTGAACAGCAATTTACTAGGAGAAAAAAGAAATTAAAGGCACTACATTTGCAGCAAGAATGTTAACTTTGATGTTAACATCTTAAATGTAATTTATGGAAGCTTATGCTCATTTGTTAAATTACTAGAACTCAATTTTCCTGAACACATTTCTTAAAGAAGCTTCACTGATGCCTGCTGAAATAATGAAAAGAAATATATCCTCATGCTCATGAATGAGAATTTATGCAGTGAGTTGCCATCAGCAGTAATGGGAGCTGTATGCAGCAGTCCCAGTGGACACAGAGGCATTCCTAAATACACAAAGGACGTGAAAAAGCCTAAGAAATTCAGACTTCAGAGAAATTCAGAAGATATTTATTGTACATTCTGTGATAATTTAATGATCTAGAATGAAAATATTGCCATATTCAGATGCCACATTTCCCCAAATCTGTTCTCATAAAGCAATATGTGCACATCTGCTGTAAAAAATCTCTCCAGCTAGGAGCTACCAAAGCAGCAAAAAATTAACTCTCTCTGCCCTGTCCCACCCTCCTCATGCACACAGGGCCAGAACAAGAAAATCTAAGTTATTCACAAGGAAAAAGAGGTACTTTGGTTCTCACTCCCAAGGTCAGCCAGTACACGGAAATATGATACGCTCTCGTTAGAACAAAAAGATGAGATACACAGAAAGGAATACCCTCTCACCTAATAAAATATTATAGATAGATAATTATGAGTTTATTGTGCTACACAGCAACAAATGCACAATCTATGAAGAAGGGTCAACATCAGGCTTTTTAGGATAGAACACAGCAGTCAATGAAGGGCTTAGAATCATGTATGCACACTTTCTAGAGAACATCAGTGAGCAAGAGTTCTCATCATTGCCTTACACAACTGTACACACAGACTGGCACAAAAATTTTTAAAGGATTTTAAAATTATTGAAATCCAGACTATGGGATGAAGTCCAGAACAATGTATTTTCTGGAAGATATGATCATATCTTAGAATTATTAAAAAAACAAACAAAAAAAAAACAAACAAAGAGAAAAGACTAAATGAAAGAAGAGACAGAAGGGATTAGATCTTTTGATAATGGAACCAGAAGTAAGAAAAAAAAATATAAGATAAATTTCCCTAGCAGGGTGGAATAATAGGACTGGAGGTAAAAGCAATTTGTAGTGAGTAAGCAAGAAGTACAGATGAAAAAGCAAATAATTATTTTTAATTCTTTGCAGTTATATGCCTTGTTTGTAAGTAAA
Organism: Malurus cyaneus samueli; assembly: GCA_009741485.1. Lineage (NCBI taxonomy): Eukaryota > Metazoa > Chordata > Aves > Passeriformes > Maluridae > Malurus > Malurus cyaneus. The sequence goes on along the minus strand of CM019214.1, from coordinate 104,922,145 downwards.
TAAGTAATACTCTTTTATAATCTTTTATCTCCTATAACAGTATCATTTTGAAACTTTGTGATGTGATGATAATGATCCTGACTAAATGCCTCACATTAATTGTGAAATGTTGAAATGTTTTACAAAGACATGTAAAAAGCCAAAAAAGAATATTTACAGAAGTTATTACATTTTAAACAAAAGAAATGAGATGAACACACTGCATTATCCCAGAAAATTTCCTCATTTATGTAACTGTAATCATAAACTGGCCAAGATCAATTTTACCTCTCCATCCCCCAGCACTATTTTCATTGAAAGTCTATTGTAGAATCTGACGTGGTTAGCAATTAGCATCCTCCCTTCCAATCTTCAGCCAAATTAATTCTTGGGAACCAGCAAACTTTTCATCAAATTCTGGCTTCCTTTCTGAAATAGGGAAGAATCATATTTAAACACAATATTCATCTTGTTGAGCTAAAACCACAAAATCAGTATCTACCTGAGCAGGCTGGGGGCCCCACCTTGATGTCAAGCTGGATGTGAACTGAATTGGGGGGTCGAAAAGATGAAAGTGCATTGGATTCACATGTTCTGCCTGAGCTAATAAAATGCCATGATGACACAAACTTAAGCACAGATGCCATTTCAAACTTTTCTCATATGGCATGTCCTCTATGACTCTTTTTTTGTCTAGTGACTTGCCTACTTAAGTATGTTTTTGGTTTATTAAACCTATCTGATATCTGTAACATGATAATTGGGTTGAACCAGGGGGGGCGAGTGGTTTCAGATGAAGTCTCATCAGTGCTAATTTACAAAAAAAATGTTAAAAATGTAGAATTGCCATTAAAAAACAACCAAACAACCCAACCACAGAATGAATTAGAGGAAAGCCCTTCAAAACCTTTCAATGAATTACTGGGAACCAAAGTACATGATTATTTTAAGTAGCAATATCATAAAAATTAATTCCAGAGATTTTTGTCTCTCAAATCATCTTTTTCGAATAGATCTCTTTTATAAAGCACCACAGACATTAACAAAAAAAACTGTCTCCTGCAATCTCATACTTTATGAATTATTCACAATATTAGTTTCCTAGCCTCAGTCTTCCATAAGCCAGTTGAAAATACAATTATCTAGACAGATTTGAAGTTTCACATAATAACCTGATATGAAAATAAAACCCAAAACCACACTAGAATATTATGAATTTATGCAATTCTCATTTCAAAAAATATTTACTTTTCTATACAAGTACTTAGCAATTATTTGTGTAGTGTTTAACATCAAAGGCTTAAACGTTATTTTTCTTTTCCTCTACTGAGCAACACATGAATGCTAAATAAACAGGAATGTAATGGAAGTATTTTCACCCCTGGGTATAAAGAAGAGTTCTCCAGAGTGATGTATGAGTTGTCCATGCGCTATATACATTTGTTCAGAACCAGTTACAGACACTTTTATCCAGGACATTTTTCAAGAAGAAAAGTATTCCAGTGATGCAGCCAGTAACTGAGTGCAAGTGATCACACAAGTATGGCCAACAGAATTGTTTAACACATGTCTCAGAACTCACCGCCATGAATATATTTAGGAGAGAAAGAAAGAAAATATTAAGATGTAATGATGCAAAGCAGGAAACTTTTGTCACACAGGAATAGCTTTAGAAATTACCTTTAGCGTTGTGGTAAAAAAACCACAGTGAAGCGTAGTTTGATTAATGACAGTAAATATGGATTCAGACAGAGGAGGTCATGCTTTAATAACCTCCTGAAGTCCTTTGAAAACTATTTTTTTAATGAAAAATAAAGAAGTGGTTAGGTTTTGAAGGAGCATTTGACAGCACTTATAATAGATTCAGCAACGGACTCACAGCCATGCAACAGGAACGGGCTACTAAGTGGGAAGTTGTGTGAGAAGTGAAAGGTGCATAGTTACAATTAGATTTCCATAGTAGCTTTGAGAGTTTTAAAGCCCTCCTTGCTCACAAATATTCCAAGCTAATTAAGTCCCAATCTTCATAAGAATGACTTTAAAAAAAAATTTGCAATTAGTACTATTAATAAGTACTGGTATAATATCTAATATCAGTGTGTGTAATATCACTCCAGATAATTTAATTTTTAAAGCCTAAGTGAAAATAGAATTCAGCAACAACTACATTAAATCAGAAGAAAGTGTTTCTTATTAAACTTAGCAGCTGGGCAGTCCATTTAGTCACGTACTCCAGAGAAAATGTCGTAGCAGCTACCAGCTCCAAAAGACAGAAACACAACAACACTCACATTCAAAGAGACACATTGGAGAAATCTGCACAAGGAGCCTGAAGGTGAGGTGAGGAATTTACTTTACAAGGAAATACTTGTATCAAGTTCTTACTAGCTGGGCTAGGCAAGAGGTGTAATTTGGGTTTGAGAAGATTGAAAACACAGAAGACATTTTTTTTTTTTTTCTCCCAATGCTGCAATTGTAAATTTTGTGAAGGTTGGAGACACTATAAAACAAATCAATCAGATAATATTTGGGTACTCACACAAGATAAATTAGGAAAAAAAATATTAGTTATACGGAATAAAACTGTGAGTAAAGACACAACTGAGTTTGAAACTCTTGCAGAGGCTTAAAATAAGGAAAAGGGTTCATAATACAAATACAGCAGAGGTATGTAGAGTTATAAATTCGATTTACCAAACTGATGTTTTCCAGCTTCTCAAGCTACTCTTTTTGTTAATGTCTGAATCACTAAATAAACACACTACAAAACAGATTTTCAGTTTTGTGTTAGCATTACTTTTTTCCTCATGTACTGACAGGACTGAGCCGTTAAAAGGAATGAAGCTCCCCAGGTCAGGAAAATCTCTGCTTCTTAGCCCTCAGGTTTAAGATTCCGAGATTAGGATGTAAGAAAATGCTGCAGTGGTAAAAGCAAGCTTAGATCCACCTTAGAAGCAAACCTAAACCATGAACTGAAAAGGGAAAACAAACAAAACAAAACAACCCCCAACCAGCAAGAAGGAAGGAAATATTCAGTGTATGACCTTTTATTAGACTAAATGTCATAAATCTCTATCTCATGGTACTACAGAGGCATCTAATCTATAATGTACTCCCTGTGGTTAAGCTGCTTTTTGTTTACAAATGCTTCGGGTTTTCTTAAAAGGGATCTCATGTGGAACCTGATAAATTGGAACTCTTATGAAACAAGACCCTGCAAAAGATACCAAATAGTTTTGACCCCTCAAAGATAAAAACATTACTTGAAATACTTAATGCTTGACCATACTGTAAGGTTTTATCACAGATACTGCTCCAGGATAACTCCTGTGTTGAAAAATATCAATGAGTGTGCAAGTTCAAGTGCTGACAAGATGTTTTTATCACCAAAAGCTAAGATAATATCCCCATAAAAGAAATGAAAGGGCAGCTATGCATTTTTTAGACTTACAAAGACCACATAAGCTTTGCTCGATGGTGAAATGAAAGGAGTAGGATTCAGCCTTTTTCTGCTTTGAGACTTGAGGTCATTGTCCTTGACACAGAATTTACATCTATAGAAAATATAAATAAATATATATGTATTATAATTAAATATACATATACACTTGGTAGTCCCTTTATGTTACATGTACTGGAATGACTGAACAAAGGCATCATTAAGCATCATCAACAGAACACATTTAATTAGAGAAACAACTAGTAACGAGGCAGAGCAAGCATGGGAATATCCCCCACCTCTTCCCCTTGCCAAATGCTCGTTTGATGCTATTTCTACACATAGGTACATGAACAGAAAATAGGTAAGAGAAAAGATTAGGTGTTTTAATAACTAATACCGTCATCTTACACCTTAACTTTAAAAAATTGTACTTTAAATCTGCCTAATGAAATAGCAAAAGTTTCATTTACAATGAATGGGTCTTGACCCTTTTTATGGTATTGCTTCAAAATGAATTAATGTAAAGTGGCCTGCAATATATATGAATAGTCAGCACTATATGGTGGGGGAAAAGAAAAAACCCCACAAAGCAACAAACAAAAAAGCCAAACATCCCCAAAAACCAACCAAACACTCCCTCAACTAAAAACAATAACCAAAAACCTCCCAAATTTAACATAAAGAAACTGCACAATTTCAGCAAGAACTCTGAATCATGAAGTTTGAGTGTAACGGTCACCTCTCACACTTGGTAACATTCCACAGTTTTTCCGAGTTATGGATAAAAGTTTTATAAAACTTTTCAGATAGAACTGGTCTTGGTGAGCTACTTGTGGTGCACAAAAAGCATCAAAAAATTTGTCACAAAAGGAAAAAATCAAAAAATGACACAAAAAAAAAGATGAACTCATAACAGCACATATTGATACAAACTGATTGTGCGTGTCAAGAAAATGGGGCTCATTCCCACTGCTGGACCACAGGAACAGTTCAGAGAACAGAATCAGAGAGAGGAAGGATCAGAGTCCAACCCTTCCTCAAATGAGGGTCAGGCAGAGCAGATTGCTCAGGATCATGTCCAGTAAGTTTTTTAATATCTCCAAAGATGGGGACTAAAGCCTCTCTGGGCACCCTCTTTTGCTGTTAAACTACCCTCCCGGGTTTTTTTTTTTTTTTTTTTTTTTGTGTTTTTGGGTTTTGTTGGTTTGTTTGTTTTGTTTCTTTGGTTTTTTTTACGAAAAAAAAACAGAAGAGTCAGGGAATATCCCAAATTTTCCCTCTCCTCACTGCTTTTGCAGTGTTTTCTCTTTTCCTACACATATTTTCATGGATGCACCATCAACTTTGCTGTCCACCCTGCCCACTGAAGCCACCCCCATAAGGCCCCCCTCCACTACCAAAATTTTGCCACTTACACTAAGCACATTCTTATGCCATGGGATGCTACTTTTGATCTTCAGAAATCTTCTTGAAGTCTATTTTTTGAAATCTTCCCTCTTTGAAAGTGCTTTTGAAAAGGTTTTGAGCTAAACAAGAACTCTGCACATACAGCTAATACTTCTTTAAAAGGATTATTTTTTTCAAGATATCCCTTATAGACCAAAGCTCATAGCATAAAAGTGCCAGCTGAAGACCTAGACAAAAGCTCAACAAAGGAAAAAGGAACTTGAAAATCTTCTCATGTTCACACTTAAAACAATCAACATTTCCTTCTTTAATGTCTCCAAACAGGAAAAAAGAAAAAAGAAAAAAAAAAAAGCAAAAAAACAACACAAAAAAAAAAAAAAAAAAACCAACAAAATAAACCCCAAAACACGTTATGAGAGAATGTGGTTTTAAAGGAGTGAATAATTACAGGATACGTGATAGTACTCTCATACATAATTCCAAGAGCAGATTTTCTGCCCTGTCATTTAGCAGCCCAAAACAGCAGCTTTTGAAATAATTAGAAACAGAAAGTAATAATAAAAAAAAAAAATGTTTTGCCCCTCCCTGCACAGGTTTCCAGCTTGAAAGCTGAAGAACTTTTAAGAAGGTCATAACTCCACTGTGTAATTTATACACATGTAAACACTTCTGCTGTTGTTGGTTGGCAATTCTCACCTACCCTCTGTGTTTCACAGAAAAATGCCCTAAGAAAACTTCTTCAAGGATCCATGAGTCTTCAGGTGAAGTAATCCTAAAGAGATATGAGTTGGGTCTATACCAGCTGTCCTCTTAGGATGTAATTAAACATCACTGTATGTATCTCAATATGAAAAAGAGCATGAAATTCAGTGCAATTATTCTTAAATAACACTCATAACATGGATATTCAGTGTTTGGGGTTACTCACAGCAAGCAGCAGAACCTTAGCATTCTGAATAACTTAAAAATCCCAGATAATGCCAATACCAAGTTTAGCTAAATGAGGAATATTATGTATAAATAATATATTTAATAAATTTAACAACATATATTTATTAAATGAGATATCTTAAAATATTATATCTTTATTATTTTATATAATATATATCTTTATTCATCATTTATCTATCTATCTATCTATCTATCTATCTTTATCTATACATTTACTTCCTGTTCTCCCCCTATGATCAGTTTGTCTGCAGAAAGCAGGAACCTAAAATAATCTTTGCCACTCAGACTTCCAAACAGAAGAATAGGAAATATAAATTTGAAAGAGTTTATTTGTGCAATGATTTGAGTCTTAACTTGAAATATAGGAGTACCTTTGAGCATAATTGTAGATTTACTGTCGAGAGAAGCTATGTCTTGGAAGATTGAAAAAATTAAAATAAACTAATGACAGTCTTCCATAGCACAAAATTTCTGATACTACACTTTGTTTATCTATATATAGATAAATAAACAGATTAAGAATATTGTATTTTATAGTTTAGAAATAACAGATCATATTTTATGGTAACATTAGGTATCTAAAACAAATTCAGTGTTTAATCAATGTTAATAGTAAAATTATTTTATTTTGATATGTTCCAACATTAAAAGGAAGAATCAACTTTTTAAAAGTTTTTAAAGAACAGTTTGCATATCTATGAACAATCTGCTGGTAAAAAAAAAACAACTGTGGGTCAAATACAAATGATGGATTAATCCTGAGAAGCAACTGTAAAAATCTGGGGGGTTTCCTCATGAGCAATCAAATTAATAGAAACTTTATCTGATAATTAAAAAAAAGTTTTTTACTGTCTGTTACTCAGTCATACATATCTATGAATATGAATTTAAGCATCATATCTAATCTTATTTTAATAGATTTAATGGAAAATAGATCCCCTTTGTATATATTTTTTGTCTACCAGAAGGAATCAAATTAACCACTTGGTGCTGTGAATTCTCCTTTGTCAAGACTGAAACTTTTATATGTATAAGGTTTCCTAATATTGTGTACTATTTTTCCAAAACTAACTTATTCTGTTTATTGTTAGTAAAATGCATTTATTTTCCAATCAGCATCAGTGATCATTCCTTGACTGGGAGGGAAATGTTGTTCAGATCGATCTCAAATTTCCATCTGAATAAATATGGAAAATAGAAAAATGCAGGGGTGACTGTAATCTCTCTTTTTATTCAGTTTAAAGGATGTTTCATCTGACAACCAGGATCTGTTAAAGATGTAAAGAAAGGAATAAAAAATGTTCCCTCCCAAAAAAAAAAAAAAAAAAAAAAAGGCAACAATAGTGGGTTTATTCATCCTCCCTCCCCCTCATTCACCATATCCTGAAAGCTCTCACAGGTAAAGGAGTTTCTGGATTTGAATTCCTTCCAGTTAGAAAATGAGAGCCTGCGTCTCATTACTCGTTTCAGGAATTAGATTCCTCCCAATTTCAGCATTATGAGACACAACACTGTTTCTTCCATTCCTCATGCCTTCCTGCTGCTCTTGTGCAGGTTGAGATGAAATCAGATATTTAAAAGTATTCTGGCACTATGTTATTGTAAATCCATGAGGAAAACATTAATTTTATTACATCCTTGTGAGTGAGGATGAAAATGGTTTAGCTGTACAGAATATCCTTCTTGCCTTACTATAAAAGTCTTTGGAAAAGGTCAAATCTTCAGACTGCAATCCATTATATGCACAGCAATACAACCTTTTTATGTTTTTGCAACCAATCCATTGTAAATTAAGTTACATAAATATTATTTTCACATTTGTTCAGCTAACAAGGACACCACTACTTTCAAAGCTATGACAAGCATACTTTATGCACTCCCTGCTCAGTTAAACCCATTTTGTCACTGAATTTAGATGTTTATAGATTGTGTGTCAGTTCAGTTTGGCTCTATTGTTCTGTTACTTCCAGAAATCCAGTGTTACATTCCCCTTTTCCATTTCAGACCCGTTCTGGTTGAGAGTGGAGCTGCAGAGAGGGACTTGGGGGTGCTGTGGGTGAGAGGCTGGACATGACCCAATCGTGGGCGCTGGGAAAACCAGAGCCCACCGTGTGCTGGACTCACCCAGAGTAACTGAGAGAAGAATTAAATATTAGGAAGAAATTCTTCCGTGTGAAGGTGGTGAGGCTCTGGCACAGGTTTCCCAGAGAAGCTGGGGCTGCCCCATCCCTGGAGGTGTTCAAGGCCAGGTGGATGGGGCTCTGAGCAGCCTGGTCTGGTGGAAGGTGTCCCTGCCCGTGGTAGAGGGGTTGGGACTGGATGATTGTAAGGTTCCTTCCGACCCCATTCTTTGGTTGCAATAGGTTCTGTCATTGTTTGCATATATTAGAGAATCTTAGGGTGTATATATATTATAAAATTATCAAAGTCAACTACACTCGAGTGTGCTACATACTCAGTGTGATTCTGTTGCCTAAACCAAGTATCTTAAATTACCTCAGATATTCTCCCCTTGTGGTCTTGTAAAGATGATTTATACCATACAGGGTCCAAAAATGCTACTTTGAGTTCTCCATTTAACCAAGATGGCCCTATCTTTTCTGAAACAAATTGATAATCTATCCCACTGTTTTATTAAGTTTTGTGTTTTCTGAACCCTTATCCCACTCAAAGAGTTTAAATTACTATTCTGAGAGGGCTTTTTCAAAATCTAATGTCTAGAATGCAGAATGAAGTGCCAGATCAAATAAATATATTTTTAAAAGAATCACAATCAAGTCAGAAGAGTCAAAAACATGTTAGGATTCAGACAATCATCAAATAGCAGAAAAACATACACACCTCTAATTGCTTTTCATTATGGTAAAAAATCATTCTTGTTATTCCAAATGGACATGAAACAACAGCAACTATAAAAGCATTACGAAAAATTATTCAAGCTACTCCATCCCAGCCATGAGGGCTTTTGATTATGTAATAATTATTACTAACATTTGAAATTATATATAAATTTAAATAGTCTAGATATGACACTTTTCACCTATATCCACAAGAAGTTTCATGGGTGAATAAAATATGTCATCCCAAAAATGAAGAAAGGGCAGAATTTATTTCAAGCTTTAAATACAAATTAATACAACTATCAGCCAACTGACAGGAAACATGACTACCAGGAGAAATCTTTCCAAAAACCATTAATCTTTCACAATACTGTTCAAAAGGAGCAATAACAAAAACATGATGAGTAAAAATGATACAGCTATAAGGTGACGCATGGTACTGGATGTGTGCTTTAATTTTTTTTTTTTTTTTTTTTGTTTTCTCCTCATTGTTCCATGAAGCTCTGGATGGAATGATGTATAAGGAAAAAGGATTTACTGAAGCAAGTGAAATGTTTCAAAAACATGGGTTTTGTCCATATAATATAAAAGGGAAAGGGAGAAAAAAAAAAGTGAAAAGAAAAAAAAAAAAGGGGGGAGGGTGTGAAAGAGGAAGGGCTAAAAGGGAAAAGAAATCTCCAGAAAGACCAGCATAAAAACACAAGACATGAAAAGTTTAAATATATCTGTTGACCTAAGAAGTCATGACTACGAGAGAATCTGAATACGGGACCTAGTAGAAAAAGAACATTCAGAAATACAATGCTTCAGAAGAAAAAAAAAAAAAAAAACCAAACAAAAAAAAGAGTTCTTGGAGACATGTACAATCTGGGAAGATCCCTATGTCACAATCTTATTATTCAGGCAACATGCCATTGGATGCCTCTGAAATAAAAGTTTTAAAAGAAGCCATTGAAGAAATAAAGCATTAAATTGTTCCAAAGAATTTGTCAGGACAAGACAGCATTCACCAGAGATTCCTGGGGGAATTCACAGATGACATGGTGTGATGAGATACAAAACAGTAATTCATTCTCTCTTGTAATGGCCAATGTTATCTGTTTGGCTTTTAGTTCTCAATGTCACGGTTTACTACATAGTTTAAATATACACATCATCCAAAATATCTGGCATTGTCCCTATTTAATTCATTAGAAAAGTATCTTTAAATAAAAATTTAGAACTTTAATACTGCACACCACTCTGAAATTGCACTAAATTTCAAGCCTGATGTACTACATGAAGTAATAGCACAATATGTGACAGAAGCACAAGAGTATGTCCTTCCCAGAGTCTTGGAAAGAGTCTTTGGACAAGAGCCAGCTTGGATGCACAGCTCATGGAGATGAAATGTCACTAAAATACATTAATAACCACAGAGTTACCACCACTAATAGTCATTTCTATCTTACTGCGGGAAGAACTACTTAAATATTGCTCACCCCTTCTATTAGTAATTTTGGTTCTGTCTGTATGTTCCAGTTCTGGTTGAGACAGAATTAATTTTCTTCACATGGGCTTAGAGGGGGCTGTGTGTTGGATTTGAGCTGAAAACAGGGTTGACAACACAGGGATGTGATTGTTACTGCTGAACAGCACTTGCTCAGAGTCAGGATGAAACTACAAAACTCCAGTGTCAGTCACAGCAAATAGAGCATACTTCAGTTTCATGCAATTTTTATTCTGTCAAGAGTAATTGAATTAAAAATAATTTAATGAATCCCCAAAATATTGATTGGTTATTCACTGTCATAGAACTACCAATAATCACACAGACTTGTTTATAAAATTATCATGGGAAAAAGTCATAAGAAGTGGTGCAGTTAAACCATGATAATAATGGAGGTAACATGTTTTTTAAAATATTGCTGTTCAGTAATTTGTTTTCTAGCAGCTTTTTTATCATCACATAACTCACAATAAGGACATTTTAAAAAGTGGTTAAGGAGTTCTCCTTAGAGTTTATATTACCTTTCAACACCTATTGGGACACTGGAAAGCTCCACAGGACTGCAGCACACCAACAGCGGAAAAAGTATTTATAGACCCATCGACCAGATGTTTCCAAAGAAAAATACTCTACTCAGCAAATTAATGTCTAATCTTTACTAGTGTCAATCACTGGATCTATCAAAGCTCTTGTTTAGAGGATCTGAAAGTGTACATAGAGTTAGAGAATTTTAAATAGATGAATTATTTAAACTTTTGTAGGATGCTTGCACAATAGTTGAAAATATTTTTAAGAGAGAAACTAAAATAATTCAGAATCTGTTTCTTAAAAAAAGGACAGACATTTTGTATTTTTTCCACTCAATTGGGAAGTCTAAAGAGAAGCTGTCAACACATGGGGGAGTTTCTATAGTGGACATTCAGATTAGTTTTCCAATTTGCAGCTATCTTACAAATAATTCTAAATTCACAATATTCACACTGTATTTCCAAATCAAGTTTCATCTCCATATATTTAAATGCATTTGAGGTTTTTTCCATAAAATACTAGGCCCAAGAATAATGAAATTTTTAGTAATTCCTCAATTCACAGATTTAATTGCTTAATTCATTTTTTCCCCTCTGCACATGAAAAACCTACCCTTTTTTTAGCCTATGTTTCTCACACATGCTGCTAATCACAAGTGTATGAATCTTTGGAATCTGATGCATGATGATTTATGATTTAGTTTGTATGCTCTTTCAAATGGTGTCGAGGATTTGTGAATACCACACTATTCACAAGGTTTGCTTACTTTGGGCTTATTGATTGTAAACAGTTCAAAATGCAGGAAAATAAGGGAGATGATGAGAGCCTCTTTCCACCACTCCTGTTCCACAGCTATTTTTTTTTTTTCTGTAAAAAATAACCTTTATTTTTCAGATATGTGTCATTAGGGCACACCAACACAATATGTGCACTTATACTGAGGCTGCCATTTCATGAAATGATACAACTAATTCAGTTTCTGTCTGCAAGAGAAAAGAATTGTTTAATGCAAGACTACATTCATACAGAAATTGCTGTTGGGTGTGTTTAAGATGCCAATAGCTGTATAATTTAAGAAATGTGGGATATGCAGATATATCATGCATGTGCTTGAATTATACTCATGCTTCTATCTATAAATATTGATGTTATGCTAACTAATAGACTAAAAAGATTAACAGAGATACAGTGGAGAGAATAAATGTTTTAAATTTGTTTTCTGATTAATTAATTAACTTCTTATTATATACTATGTGCTGGCCATTAGACTTTAAATTCTCTGTCAAAACAGAGCCACAGTGATGAAGTTCTCTTGAAGCCAGTCCATCTTAAACAAGAAGAACCGCTGAATGTAAATTAACAAAGATGAATTTCAGAAACCTACTAGGCACTTTTACTGTCAGGTAAATTGCAGACTTCAGGAACAAAACACATACCTGTTGTGCCAAGTTTTCTGCCTACAGAACACCTTGCTACATGGACAGAAATTGTATGGTGCATCCCGACTTGAGTGTAAGCAAACAGGAGTCAGCACTAACTGAAGAGCAGAGTAACAAGCACTGGGTATCAGCCTCCCTTCCACCAACCCCCATTGTTCCTTCTTTTCTATTTCTGACCTATGGAGCCTGCAGCTTCTATGAAGATGAAAAGAAAGAGCCATTAAGAGCATCTCCTGAGATTGTCAGATGCAACAAAAGCTGCCCCTCATCTTTTGCTTCTCCCCTTCTCACCTTTTGCAATTTCATCTGTAGAACAGAAAAAAAGCAAGAGATCTTTTTCTTAACACCTTTATGTCCACCAATAACAAACAGCTTCCCAGCTGCACTTTTTGGCATTATATCAGGTTTTATGCCTTTGTTAGTCTCCAAGGATGCAGTGCAGAACAAAGGCTTGAATACTTTCAAGACTTCAGGCATTGCACATTATATTATTCAGCTTCATGAATGAAAAGTGCTATAACACAACCTAAATAAAGCCCATAACGTGACTGCAATTATCTGTTCTGATCTTAAATCTTTTCAGAGTCTGAGAATACATTGAGTCAATTGCATTCAACTCAGGATTGGCAAGCAACTCGCACCAATTACAGTATTTGCACAGGGAATTTGATACAAATGCTTTCACGAAAACTAATTTTTATTGCTACTTTCATTTTTATAAAGGTTAGTGTGCTGACGTTTATGTCTTCTGATGCAGGCAGCTTTTGTATTTATTATGCACTTCTAAACTCAGTGATCAACAGGGCACAAATGAAAGCTTCAACAGCCAAGGACTGCCTTGGTCTTCACTGTCTCTAAAAATGTCACAATGTGCAAGACCATTTCCTCAAGATACCAGAAGGAGCTGCTAGGCAGAACTAAAATATCATCTCAACATATTAACTTTAACACAGAATGCTGACAAATACATTAAAACATGAACATTCTCGGAAGAGAAAGTAGATAACTTTGAAATGTAACTTTTTTCCCTAATTATTGTTATTGCTTTAATTATATTTTTAAGGGTCCGGGGAGAGGGTATACCACTTATTAAAGACATTTTTCCTTACAAATCACAGCATAGATTCAACTGGAAGTGACCTCTGGAGGTCATCTTGTCCAGTCTCCCTGATGTAGCAGGGCCACCTACAGCCAGTTGCTCAGAAACTCCATGTATTTGCATTTTTTTTTCTGTGGTGTGAGCAGTTTTTACATAATAACATGTATTTTTCCCCCATTAGTGTCACAAGGAGCTGTACTAGACCTGTTAGGAGATAATCAACTGCCTGGCCTTAAAAATAAATATTACAGTCTCCTAGGGTTACATGGGAGATGGCAAAAGTGACAGACCACAGACCCTCACCAATTACTTTATTCCATTAAATTCAGTAACTACCATAATAATGAAATTCAAAGAATGCTCTTAGTAAAATCAATACTTACATTCCACAGTCCCCCTCGCCAAAAACAAATCAAGAGCCAATTTCTTGCATTAGATTTGCTATGCTTCAAGCAATAGTGTTGCATGTGTTTCCAGCTGGTTTGGCCAGTATAACCACTGCCTAGGTAGGTATTAAGATCATGAAATTCTTTGTAATTGAAATCTAAAACCATGCTCAGTTTGCCACAGAGCACTGAAGAAGTAAATTAATCTTCAGCTCCAATCAGAAAATTCCTTCAAGAACTCAGTGATATCATTTGACATGCAAAGTTTGGTTTCCTTCAAGAGGCCAGAAAGGACAAAGAAATACAACACTGCTAAATAATTTAAGGTGATTCTATTTTGTACACAGAATGATAAAAGATATCTCTTTGTTTAGATCACTACCAAATTCTTTGTTGTACTGAATCTTCTAGTTCATGTGTATTTCTGAAGAGATGTTTTGATAGACTTAAGATCAGTCATACACTATCTGTAATGACAGACACTTCACTATGAACACATTTTCAGTTGTCAATTTATCATCTTCATTATCGTGCGAGTTCTCACATGAATTTTCTATCCTTCAAGAAATTCCAGTCATGAGATAATTCAAACTGAAATAATACCATTCTCCTGCAAATTGGTGTAAATATCAAAATTTAAATCAAAGTCTGCTACTGTGTATATTTAAAAAAAAAAATAAAATTACAACTTTTCAAACATATTCATTGAACTTTTCTCTAATTTCAAAAGAAGAGAGGAAGCAATTTAATCAACGCGAAGATCCACCGGAACATGAGGAAGAACTTCTTTCCTGAACAGTGACCATATTGCCATATGCTCTGCGATGACCCTGCTTAAGCAGGGGCGTGTGACCAGATGACCCACTGTGGTCCCATCCACACTTACCCACTCTGATTCCACGATAACTTTCTTCATTATTTTTCTAAGATTTTATATGCACTTCTTTACCACTGATTGGGATTGGGTAGCCTTTCTTTAGTTCAGCTTCGTTTGTTTTGCATTAGAAGGGGATTTGTTGGGGGGATGTTGTTTGGTTTCTTGTTGTTGGGTGTTTGTTTTTTTTTTTAATGGTAGACAGCTTTGCATTATTTCTGTAAGAGAAGTACCAAAATCCTCTCAACATTATTCTTACTTTCTAAAATAACTATCTGTACATGAAAACTCACTACTGTGAAACATCCCTTGAAACAGGATTTTTGGCATTTAAATTAAAGAAATTGCAAATCCTAACATGAACAAGCATTCCAAACTTTTCAAAAGTCAGGTCAACAGTTTTTTTTCCTTATTTTTACTTTTATACCTTATATGTGAACTTCAAGAAATACTTGAAGGTACTTCAGTGATAAACCAGGAACATATCTTTCATACTAACTGTCAGCAAGCATTTCAGATATAAAATGAAATAACTGCTGATCAATCCTTGGTTCTCCAGTCACGGAACCAGCTGGTGGGTGGGAATGATGGAGTCTTGGTGGGATACCGCTGCTGGTGCACCACAGTGGTAGTGATCAACACATGTTCTTCAACCTCCAACAACCCCACAAGAGAAGGGTCCTCTGAGAGACCAGGCAAAGTAGGCAGCTGCCTAATTTCCTCCATCTCCAAGGCAGCAGTTTAAAAAAACCCAACTATATCCTTTTGGGACCTTGAAATAGCCTCTCCTGAGGCAGTCTCTGCCAATCAGACACAGGGCCAGGCACAAGAGGATGTTTCAGCCATTCATTTCTGGTCCAGTTTATTTTAATCTCCAACACAGTCAGCTTTTGGGATCCCCTGTCACTCCAGAAGCACAGTTGGGTTCTGCTCCTGCACAGTTTGATGTCATTCGGGTTCACTATTGACTAGAGCCTTATGATCCTATGGGTCCAGCAGGCCATGGGATTGACACATGGCTGTCCCTTTCCTCCAGCAGGCAGGGCCCTCTAATACCGGTCTCACAGGATTCTCCACTTATTTCTTGTGAAAGTGGATTAAAACTTCTTTCCGTAGAATCAGAAGTAAAATCAGCCCTTCCACACAGCCTGTGAAACTGCACACCGGAGCAGGAACTTTCCACAGAGATCCTCCATTTGTTTTTGTTTTTCCCGTAATTCATGTACTTGTGGCTCTAAGGTTGAGACAGGCTTTCTCTCTCAATTCCTCACATCCTGTTTGTGGTCCCACAAGTAAAACCACAGGGCACCCAGTGGCAGTATGCTCTACATCATCTTTTGAGCTGAAGGACACCTGCAGTCAATCGCTCACCTGCAGTCAATCGCTCCCCATCCGGATGGGAAGTTGGACATATTTCCCCTGCATTGCTGGAACCCACAGGTCAGTTTATCACACAGTTTCTTCACAGCTGAGATGAGAGAGAAGAAATACTGTCCTACATTGATATTCCTCAAGCTGGTGAAGGCTTCATCCACTGTTGCTGCCACACTGCTTTCCCAGACCTCTGTAGCCAGCGGGTTGATGTGTGACTACAGGATACTCTGAAAAAAATTTGCTCCATGGAGATTTCCTCCATTTCCTCCTCATGGATCAGACAGATTGGACTTCATCTGGATCTGTGGCTAACTGTGTGCTGTTCAGACCATAATAAATCATCTCTCACCAGGGCTAATTCCCTCAGTTATTGGACATCTTTCTCTATGCAGTCCATTTGCCTGGGCAACATGCAGTATCTTCCAGGGAGAGAAACCTTTCCCTCATGATTGATAGGATTGCCTCCAGAGGTGAAGAACTTGAGTCATTCCTCCAATTACTTTGTCAATGCCTGCTTCCCTAGAAAGTGATCCCAGCTGCCTGTTCCCTCTACCTTGTAATTCCAAGCTGCTAGCCAAAATATCCCAGCATTGGAACAGCCAGGAGTTCACTGGGATGGCAGCTGAAATATTTTTATGTATCCCACAGCTCGCTCAAGGACAGGCTCCTTTTCTGTCTCTTCCTCCTCTTCCTTCTTTTCCCTCCTTGTCCTCAATCACTAAATAAGTTGTTTGGTTTTTGTTTTTTTTTTTTTGCATTTCTTTTTGTGTATGGGGACGATCACGGCAGGCCATCCTGGTTGTGGGGCTCGGCTCCAGGGACTGTCATTGGGGTTGGAGTAGCTACAGAGCCTGTTGTCCTGTTATCAGCTCCAGAGACCTTCTCTCACCTCGGGGGGTACTGGGTGACATTGAGCAAGGCTCAGCAGGCCTGGGCCAGACCCCAGTATGTTGCAGAAATTTGTTCATGTGACTGAAATTGTCAGATTCACTTTTTTTTTCAAATATTTTGTTGATTATTCCAAATCCTGGACTTATCCAGGTGCAAAGTTCCAAAACACTGGAGGCACTCACTGTCCTAGGCACTTCCCAAACTCTCACACAGATGCTGCTACTCGTAATTATCAAGCCCCAGGGCAGATCTCTGGGTGATGCTCCTAATTAGCTGTTTAATCTTAAACAAGACCTGAACCATGAACAGTAATGTGTTAGCTCCTAGTAAAAGGATGGGGTTTGTTTCAAGGATATTAAAAAATCTTTACAATTCTGAAAAGCTACTTTAATCAGCCTGGAGGCAAAAAGGGACATATCTCCCCCATAGACTGATTCTCCAAAGAGAAAAGGCAAAAGGTGTTATTATGAATATTTCCCAACAGGTGACCCCAGATGCACCAAGGTGACTGGTACATTGAACTCAGGTGCCAGAGTAGTTTCATGCCCAGCAGTGCTACCATACCACAAGCCCTTCACATCACTTTTTTGTACTACAAAGTACAAAATTATAACCCTTAGCTCAGACCCCAAGGAGGATAAACATCACCACAGGGAACACACACAGTAAGTCTTAACCCTGACAACAGGCACAACTCTGATAGCAAATAAATCAACTTTGTGACCAAGAGCAATTAAACTTACACAAAGAATGCTTACAACAAACTTGTTCTAACATGCTCTGGTCAGATCTACCACTATCTCAAACTTTGATCCCCATATTGGAGGCCGAAAAGGACTGTCACGGTTTAACCCAGGTGAACAGTAATATACCATGCAGTCACTCACCCCCTCCACCCCATCAGTGTAATGGATAGGAGAACAAGGAAAACAAAAACAAAAGTCATGGGTTGATATAAAAACATTTTAATAATTGAAACAAAGTAAAATATCATCATAAAAATAATAGCAATATTGATAGTAATAAAATAGCCCAGCCAACTGTCACATTTGGTACATGAGTATGATGTGTGCTATGGAATATCCCTTTGGACAGTTCAACTCAGGTGACTCAGCCATTTGTGCGCTTCCTCACTAGCAGAGCATCACACATGGAAAATCCTTGTCTTAGGGTAAGGACTATTCAGCAACAAACAAAACAATCAGCCTGTTATCAACATCATTCCCATGCCAAATCCAAAACACAGCACTGTACCAGCTACAGAATAAAAATTAACTCTATCCCAGCCAAAATCAGGACATTTCAAAATATTTTTAATTTTTTTATTTGATTTTTTAAAATCTCAGTCATAAATATTTAATCAAGTGCATAATCTCTTCGTCACAAAAAAACACAGATTACATCAGAATATAGGCTGAGATAGGCTGAAAAAAAAATCTTTGAAGATAATGCTTGCACAGGTTTGGTTTTTGGACAGGTACAGGATTAGCCCTGGTAACAGCAAAGTTGGAACCAGTTCTGTTTGGAAGGCACATGGACTGGCCACACCTGAGAAATGAAACAAATCGTGCTACAATAGCAGAACTGAGGGGCTCATGAGGGACTCCTCCTGTGAGTGACAGTCACCCACACCCTGACCTGGCCCACTGACTTGTGTTCCCGGGATTAACATCTTGGACACAGCAGAGATGGCCAAGGTTCATCCATTTCCTAGGCCACTTCCCTTTGATGCTCACTCTCATGGGTACCACTGACATCTGACAGGGAGACCCTGAGGTGACTACAAATTCTGAACACTCGGGTAAAGAACCTGGGGAACCAGATGGGGCTTCTGTTCATCTCCTGGCCAAGAAAAACAGCCCAGTAAGGAGCAAAAGGTTCCAGCAGAATAATGACCCTCAAGAGCCAACTAAAGGCAGGAAAATCTACATTTCCAAATACATTTTCTCCTAATGCCAACCAATAACAATTTCAGTTCACCAACAGATAAATTCCCTAGAAAAGTCTAATGATATTCAATACTTAAAATTTTCCAGTCAACGTTCCAAACAAATGGAGCTAAACTCTAAAGACAGATTATGTCACAGTAAAGGAAAAACAAAACAAAAACAGATTCAAATAGCTGACCCAGGGGAAAAGAGAGAAGATGACAGTAGCTAGGAATTAGAAAAGAACTAGAATCAAGATATCCCGTTTCAAATTGCTTTGAGTGTTCTTATACTGATTTCTAATCAGGGCCTGCTTCTTTAATAGTGCCTGCCAGTATCACAAAACAAAAGACAATATATAGCGTCTAGAAAGACAAAATAGACTAACACTTAGTATCGAGTAGAGAAAAAAGACAAATTATATGGTACATTTCACATGATTATATTATATAATAGTGCCTAGATAATGAAAATATGAGAGGAAGAAGCTAAACAAAGAATTTCACATATAGATATACAGCACACACAACATGTCTCAAAACAAATATAATACCTCAAGTATAATAGAATCGTTGACAAAATAGATCATCTATTCATAAAAAAAAAAATCGAGAATGTGTTTGAATATAAACAAAGAGAAAGAAAAAACAAGACAGTGAATATTGATTTCAGAAAAGAGAAAAAGCAAGCTCTATACAGTTACCTGGATGTACCGCAAATTCAGGGAGTTATTATATAGAGATATGTAAATATTTAATTATTCCCAAACAGAGCAGAATGACTATGATCACCACAAAGTAAGTAATATTCTTACTTTTAGCTGCTATTAGGGCAAATTTAAACAATAATGTTTTTGGGTGTTCGGTTTAGTTTGTGGCTTTAATCAACGATAATAGTTGTTACTCACAGACAGAATCTGAATACCTGGGCGCAGAGAATCCGATCTGTCAGGAATTTTTCATTAGAAGTAAAGGACATTTATTATTAAGTCTTTACCAACATTTAAGACATCTGCTTTAAAAATACACATTTTATTTTAGAGAGGTTCAAAAATAATGTATAAGACACGCAATGTAATATAAATTCCAAAAGAAGCAACGACATACAAGTCTTAAGTTCGTATTACTTTCATACAATTGGATATAGTTGCTGTCAGCACCAGAAACAGAGAACAATAGAGATATACAGATTATCTAAGAATGGAAGGAGAATTCCTTTTGCAATAATAATATTTTGTCTAAAGTATACATAGAGATAGGATAAAATTTGTTGAAAAACTCATCTCCAGGATTTATTCTGAAACTACTGTCAAAAGTTAAGTATCTGGCAAGAACGGACAAGGTAGACTAGGATCAGGACAATTGAGACAGATATTATGTCTACCTGAGGATAAATTAGGCAGTGATGCAGTGTTTCATCATAAAACATTCTTGCAGGTTTTGCTACCTGTTCATACATACACGATTTACACAATCCGGAATGTTTTTATTTAGTAAGATGAACTCTGTAACGGTACCCAAAATAAAAGCAATTCTAATAGTTCAAATTTCAATTTCTCGGACTGAGTTTGATAAATCAAACAAACCACATGTTTTAAGGCCAACCTTTTTGATGGGTTTATCTCTCAAGGTAGGGAAACAGATTTTTCCTTCTTCAAGCTTATTTGGCCACTTCCTACAAGAACTCTGAAACTGTTAAAGGTCCTTGTTTCTTATCTGGAACCATCTGCAGTGGTAGGAGAACAACTTCTCTACGTTAATCTGCTACATTCACACCCAACTGACCACAATTAAATAGCGGCTTCATTTTGTGATTTTTTTAGTCATATTGCAGGGAAAAGAGAGAAACATTAATTCTTCCCCCAGCCTCAGGGACACACCAAATATTGTGGTTCTATAACTTTCTGATGGAGAGAATCCAGCTGTGAATATAAAATTTACCAGGTTGATAAAGAACTCGAGATCAAATAATAATGGGGAATAGAAGCATAAGAGAACACACATCTAAAAGTTCTAGTGTGGAAAGAGAGTTGCTGAATGAAGATGTCTAGGAAATATATTAATTGACCGATTCTCTGAAAATGAATGGTGAGAGTAGCAGGATAAGAACATTTGACTGAGGTCTGTGAAGAAGCAGATCAAGGAATCATGAATGGTTTGGGTTGAAGGGACCTTAAAGGTCGTCTTCCCAACCCCTGCCGTAGGCAAGGACTTCCACCCCAGGTTGCTCAGAGTCCCATCCACCTCTGGTCTGTCACTGCCAGGGAGGTCATCCAACCAGCCTCCTGAGAAACTCTGCCAGTGCCTCACCACCCAAAGTAAAGAGTTTTTCCTGCAGTCCAATCTAAACCTATTGGTCAATTTGGGTCATCCCCCTTATCCTGTAACTCCAGACCCTTGAAATAGTCTCTGTCCATCTTTCCTGTGGGCTCCTTCAGGCACTGGAAGGCATGATCCATCACACCCAATCCTTCTCTGTTCCAGAGCTGAACAATCCCAGCTGTCCCAGCCTTTCCTCCCAGCAGAGCTGCCCACCTCTGATCCCTGGTGCCTCCTCGGGCTGGCTGCAGCAGCTCATGTCCTTGTGTGCTGGAGCCAGGCTGGATGCAGCACTGCAGGTGGGTCTGAGCAGAGCGGGGCAGAGGGGCAGAACCCTCCCTGCCTGCTTACATGGGGATAAAAAATATATATTTCTTCTTGTATTCAGTGCTGAGAAAAGGATCTGGAAAGGAGGAGCCTATAGGGTAGAGGTATTATATGTAACTACATAGCAAAACAACAGTCTAGAAAAACATAGAAGCCTAAAACCAAAATCAAAATAGTGATTTGTATAACAATGACCTTATGCTTGCTAAACCTGGGCTCTAGAATGTCCTCAGCTATCTTTATAGTGTTTAATAAAAACATGAACAAATTAAGTGCAAAGAGCTTGGAAAAGAAAAGTTGCTTACACTGCTGAAATTCAAAGCTGTGTTATTAGGAATCTCCACTTGCTCTTTTTTCTTTTCCATTGATGGGATGACCCACAGTAGTCTTTCTTCCTTTTCTTTGCATTTGTTTTTCTGTGCATTGGTGGGATGGAGAAATATCTGCCAGAAGATTACCCTTCCTGTTTTTCTTGAAGTGCTGCTCTATAGATACCCTTAATTTTGATCTCTCGGTGCAGTAGGAGCCCCAAACATGGAAGTAATTACTCTCTCATAAATTAATAAGCCTCCAAACCTCTTAATTATTGTCTCTTTATTGTAATAGTTAATAGTAACATCACAATGGTTTATACTGGACACATGTGTGAGCTGAGACAAACGTGAATGAAAATAAGCTTAGGGAATTTTAATACCTGAGATAATACACCATAAGGTTTTTTCCATATGTCCAGAGCAAGTAGTTAGTTCAAAATTTACACAATCTTTTGTAGCACTTTATATGATTGAGATGCAGCTTTTCTTTTGGATCCTGTTACTCCGCAGAGATGTAAGAAGTATCTTGCTCCCTTAAGGATCCTGTTGCTGTTTAATTTTCTTGTGTGAGCTATGTGTCACAGGTATGCTGAAC
This sequence comes from Malurus cyaneus samueli, assembly GCA_009741485.1. Classification (NCBI taxonomy): domain Eukaryota; kingdom Metazoa; phylum Chordata; class Aves; order Passeriformes; family Maluridae; genus Malurus; species Malurus cyaneus. Next base: position 104,899,964 of record CM019214.1, on the reverse strand, counting down.
TTTTGGTTAGCTCTTTCAAATTAAAAACTTTGTGATGAAATCACAAAAGACTTGCATGACATTCACAGAGTCATAGTAAATAATTTATCTTTTCTTGGGTACTTTCTCAGCAAAAAAGTGAAGTTCCATCAAAAGACGTGTTCAGTGACAGAATACGGTTTTGGATGATGATGCTGAAATGTAATTTTGTGTATCAAGCAAATGTCAAAAGAAATAAAAGTTACATTCAGTTTAGACTTAACTTTTGACAGTAGTTTCAGAATAAATCCTGGAGATGAGTTACAAATTCTTACTCCACCTAATGCTGACATATAAAATTGAAGGATATTCCATTAATAAATCTTATTTTTTGTTCCATGTTTCTGTAGAACATCAATTGTAGTAATAAGAACTTAAAATGTATATAACATGCTTTTTTCTTATTTTCTTCTGTGGGAAGCCATCTTAAAATGTGGATATAAGACTTAGATAATAAAATGTCATTTTAATGCACAATCTCAGCAGGATCAGATCTGCTGACTTACTGAATAGTATATTGTTTAAATTTGCCTAATGCAGAAAAAGAATTACTTACTTTTGGTAACTTGATTCTGCGATAATTTATTACACTTAAAAATGGTAACTATAACAAGCTTATATCCTCTAAATCAATTCACCACTGCAGGTCCAATGTTACAAAACATTTTCAATTTTTTTTTTTATAAAAAATGAAATTAAGTTCTCTATAAATTGAGATTAATGTCTGAACTTTGTCTATCTAATGTGAATTTTTATATTTATAATTAGCACTTTAAAATTATGTGAATGAAAATAATTGCTTTTTCTAAATAAAAGAAAAATGCAGATAGAGCAAAGTGAATTTGCACAATCGGCACTATTAAAGAAGCAGGCCCTGATTAGAAATCAGTATAAGAACACTCAAAGCAATTTGAAACGGGATATCTTGATTCTAGTTCTTTTCTAATTCCTAGCTACTGTCATCTTTCTTTTCCCTGGGTCAGCTATTTGAATCTGTTTTTGTTTTTTTTTTTCCTTTAATGTGACATAATCTGTCTTTAGAGTTTAGCTCCATTTGTTTGGAACGTTGACTGGAAAATTTTAAGTATTGAATATCATTAGACTTTTCTAGGGAATTTATCTGTTGGTGAACTGAAATTGTTATTGGTTGGCATTAGGAGAAAATGTATTTGGAAATGTAGATTTTCCTGCCTTTAGTTGGCTCTTGAGGGTCATTATTCTGCTGGAACCTTTTGCTCCTTACTGGGCTGTTTTTCTTGGCCAGGAGATGAACAGAAGCCCCATCTGGTTCCCCAGGTTCTTTACCCGAGTGTTCAGAATTTGTAGTCACCTCAGGGTCTCCCTGTCAGATGTCAGTGGTACCCATGAGAGTGAGCATCAAAGGGAAGTGGCCTTGGAAATGGATGAACCTTGGCCATCTCTGCTGTGTCCAAGATGTTAATCCCGGGAACGCAAGTCAGTGGGCCAGGTCAGGGTGTGGGTGACTGTCACTCACAGGAGGAGTCCCTCATGAGCCCCTCAGTTCTGCTATTGTAGCACGATTTGTTTCATTTCTCAGGTGTGGCCAGTCCATGTGCCTTCCAAACAGAACTGGTTCCAACTTTGCTGTTACCAGGGCTAATCCTGTACCTGTCCAAAAACCAAACCTGTGCAAGCATTATCTTCAAAGATTTTTTTTTCAGCCTATCTCAGCCTATATTCTGATGTAATCTGTGTTTTTTTGTGACGAAGAGGTTATGCACTTGATTAAATATTTATGACTGAGATTTAAAAAATCAAATAAAAAAATTAAAAATATTTTGAAATGTCCTGATTTGGCTGGGATAGAGTTAAATTCTGTAGCTGTCTGGCTGTGTTTTGGATTTGGCATGAAATGATGTTGATAACAGGCTGATTGTTTTGTTTGTTGCTGAATAGTCCTTACCCTAAGACAAGGATTTTCCATGTGTGATGCTCTGCTAGTGAGGAAGCGCACAAATGGCTGAGTCACCTGAGTTGAACTGTCAAAGGGATAGTCCTAGCACACATCATACTCATGTACCAAATGTGACAGTTGGCTGGGCTATTTTATTACTATCAATATTGCTATTATTTTTATGATGTATTTTACTTTGTTTCAATATTAAATGTTTTATATCAAGCCATGACTTTTTGTTTTGTTTTCCTTGTTCTCCTATCCATTACACTGAGGGGTGGAGGGGGTGAGTGACTGCATGGTATATTACTGTTCACCTGGGTTAAACCGTGACAGTCCTTTTCGGCCTCCAATATGGGGATCAAAGTTTGAGATAATGGTAGATCTGACCAGAGCATGTTAGAACAAGTTTGTTGTAAGCATTCTTTGTGTAAGTTAATTGCTCTTGGTCACAAAGTTGATTTATTTGCTATCAGAGTTGTGCCTGTTGTCAGGGTTAAGACTTACTGTGTGTGTTCCCTGTGGTGATGTTTATCCTCCTTGGGGTCTGAGCTAAGGGTTATAATTTTGTACTTTGTAGTACAAAAAAGTGATGTGAAGGGCTTGTGGTATGGTAGCACTGCTGGGCATGAAACTACTCTGGCACCTGAGTTCAATGTACCAGTCACCTTGGTGCATCTGGGGTCACCTGTTGGGAAATATTCATAATAACACCTTTTGCCTTTTCTCTTTGGAGAATCAGTCTGTGGGGGAGATATGTCCCTTTTTGCCTCCAGGCTGATTAAAGTAGCTTTTCAGAATTGTAAAGATTTTTTAATATCCTTGAAGCAAACCCCATCCTTTTACTAGGAACTAACACATTACTGTTCATGGTTCAGGTCTTGTTTAAGATTAAACAGCTAATTAGGAGCATCACCCAGAGATCTGCCCTGGGGCTTGATAATTACGAGTAGCAGCATCTGTGTGAGAGTTTGGGAAGTGCCTAGGACAGTGAGTGCCTCCAGTGTTTTGGAACTTTGCACCTGGATAAGTCCAGGATTTGGAATAATCAACAAAATATTTGAAAAAAAAAGTGAATCTGAAATTTCAGTCACATGAACAAATTTCTGCAACATACTGGGGTCTGGCCCAGGCCTGCTGAGCCTTGCTCAATGTCACCCAGTACCCCCCGAGGGGAGAGAAGGTCTCTGGAGCTGATAACAGGACAACAGGCTCTGTAGCTACTCCAACCCCAATGACAGTCCCTGGAGCCGAGCCCCACAACCAGGATGGCCTGCCGTGATCGTCCCCATACACAAAAAGAAATGCAAAAAAAAAAAAACAAAAACCAAACAACTTTTAGTATTGAGGACAAGGAGGGAAAAGAAGGAAGAGGAGGAAGAGACAGAAAAGGAGCCTGTCCTTGAGCGAGCTGTGGGATACATAAAAATATTTCAGCTGCCATCCCAGTGAACTCCTGGCTGTTCCAATGCTGGGATATTTTGGCTAGCAGCTTGGAATTACAGGTAGAGGAACAGGCAGCTGGGATCACTTTCTAGGAAGCAGGCATTGACAAAGTAATTGGAGGAATGACTCAAGTTCTTCACCTCTGGAGGCAATCCTATCAATCATGAGGGAAAGGTTTCTCTCCCTGGAAGATATTGCATGTTGCCCAGGCAAATGGACTGCATAGAGAAGATGTCCAATAACTGAGGGAATTAGCCCTGGTGAGAGATAATTTATTATGGTCTGAACAGCACACAGTTAGCCACAGATCCAGATGAAGTCCAATCTGTCTGATCCATGAGGAGGAAATGGAGGAAATCTCCATGGAGCAAATTTTTTTCAGAGTATCCTGTAGTCACACATCAACCCGCTGGCTACAGAGGTCTGGGAAAGCAGTGTGGCAGCAACAGTGATGAAGCCTTCACCAGCTTGAGAAATATCAATGTAGGACAGTATTTCTTCTCTCTCATCTCAGCTGTGAAGAAACTGTGTGATAAACTGACCTGTGGGTTCCAGCAATGCAGGGGAAATATGTCCAACTTCCCATCCGGATGGGGAGCGATTGACTGCAGGTGAGCGATTGACTGCAGGTGTCCTTCAGCTCAAAAGATGATGTAGAGCGTACTGCCACTGGGTGCCCTGTGGTTTTACTTGTGGGACCACAAACAGGATGTGAGGAATTGAGAGAGAAAGCCTGTCTCAACCTTAGAGCCACAAGTACATGAATTACGGGAAAAACAAAAACAAATGGAGGATCTCTGTGGAAAGTTCCTGCTCCGGTGTGCAGTTTCACAGGCTGTGTGGAAGGGCTGATTTTACTTCTGATTCTACGGAAAGAAGTTTTAATCCACTTTCACAAGAAATAAGTGGAGAATCCTGTGAGACCGGTATTAGAGGGCCCTGCCTGCTGGAGGAAAGGGACAGCCATGTGTCAATCCCATGGCCTGTTGGACCCATAGGATCATAAGGCTCTAGTCAATAGTGGTGCACAGTGAACCCGAATGACATCAAACTGTGCAGGAGCAGAACCCAACTGTGCTTCTGGAGTGACAGGGGATCCCAACAGCTGACTGTGTTGGAGATTAAAATAAACTGGACCAGAAATGAATGGCTGAAACATCCTCTTGTGCCTGGCCCTGTGTATGATTGGCAGAGACTGCCTCAGGAGAGGCTATTTCAAGGTCCCAAAAGGATATAGTTGGGTTTTTTTAAACTGCTGCCTTGGAGATGGAGGAAATTAGAGAGCTGCTACTTGCCTGTCTCTAGAGGACCCTTCTCTTGTGGGGTTGTTGGAGGTTGAAGAACATGTGTTGATCACTACCACTGTGGTGCACCAGCAGCGGTATCCCACCAAGACTCCATCATTCCCAGCCACCAGCTGGTTCCGTGACTGGAGAACCAAGGATTGATCAGCAGTTATTTCATTTTATATCTGAAATGCTTGCTGACAGTTAGTATGAAAGATATGTTCCTGGTTTATCACTGAAGTACCTTCAAGTATTTCTTGAAGTTCACATATAAGGTATAAAAGTAAAAATAAGGAAAAAAACTGTTGACCTGACTTTTGAAAAGTTTGGAATGCTTGTTCATGTTAGGATTGCAATTTCTTTAATTTAAATGCAAAAATCCTGTTTCAAGGTGCACAGTAGTGAGTTTTCATGTACAGATAGTTATTTTAGAAAGTAAGAATAATGTTGAGAGGATTTGGTACTTCTCTTACAGAAATAATGCAAACTGTCTACCATTAAAAAAAAAACAAACACCCAACAACAAGAAACCAAACAACATCCCCCCAACAAATCCCCTTCTAATGCAAAACAAACGAAGCTGAACTAAAGAAAGGCTACCCAATCCCAATCAGTGGTAAAGAAGTGCATATAAAATCTTAGAAAAATAATGAAGAAAGTTATCGTGGAATCAGAGTGGGTAAGTGTGGATGGGACCACAGTGGGTCATCTGGTCACACGCCCCTGCTTAAGCAGGGCATCGCAGAGCATATGGCAAATGGTCACTGTCAGGAAAAGAAGTTCTTCCTCATGTTCGGTGGATCTCGGTTGATTAAATGCTTCCTCTTCTTTTTTGAAATTAGAGAAAATTCAATGAATATTTTGAAAATTTGTAATTTTTTTTTAAATATACACAGTAGCAGACTTTGATTTAAATTTTGATATTTACACCAATTTGCAGGAGAATGGTATTATTTCAGTTTGAATTATCTCATGACTGGAATTTCTTGAAGGATAGAAAATTCATGTGAGAACTCGCACGATAATGAAGATGATAAATTGACAACTGAAAATGTGTTCATAGTGAAGTGTCTGTCATTACAGATAGTGTATGACTGATCTTAAGTCTATCAAAACATCTCTTCAGAAATACACATGAACTAGAAGATTCAGTACAACAAAGAATTTGGTAGTGATCTAAACAAAGAGATATCTTTTATCATTCTGTGTACAAAATAGAATCACCTTAAATTATTTAGCAGTGTTGTATTTCTTTGTCTTTCTGGCCTCTTGAAGGAAACCAAACTTTGCATGTCAAATGATATCACTGAGTTCTTGAAGGAATTTTCTGATTGGAGCTGAAGATTAATTTACTTCTTCAGTGCTCTGTGGCAAACTGAGCATGGTTTTAGATTCAATTACAAAGAATTTCATGATCTTAATACCTACCTAGGCAGTGGTTATACTGGCCAAACCAGCTGGAAACACATGCAACACTATTGCTTGAAGCATAGCAAATCTAATGCAAGAAATTGGCTCTTGATTTGTTTTTGGCGAGGGGGACTGTGGAATGTAAGTATTGATTTTACTAAGAGCATTCTTTGAATTTCATTATTATGGTAGTTACTGAATTTAATGGAATAAAGTAATTGGTGAGGGTCTGTGGTCTGTCACTTTTGCCATCTCCCATGTAACCCTAGGAGACTGTAATATTTATTTTTAAGGCCAGGCAGTTGATTATCTCCTAACAGGTCTAGTACAGCTCCTTGTGACACTAATGGGGGAAAAATACATGTTATTATGTAAAAACTGCTCACACCACAGAAAAAAAAATGCAAATACATGGAGTTTCTGAGCAACTGGCTGTAGGTGGCCCTGCTACATCAGGGAGACTGGACAAGATGACCCAGAGGTCACTTCCAGTTGAACTATGCTGTGATTTGTAAGGAAAATGTCTTTAATAAGTGGTATACCCTCTCCCCGGACCCTTAAAAATATAATTAAAGCAATAACAATAATTAGGGAAAAAAGTTACATTTCAAAGGTATCTACTTTCTCTTCCGAGAATGTTCATGTTTAATGTATTTGTCAGCATTCTGTGTTAAAGTTAATATGTTGAGAGATATTTAGTTCTGCCTAGCAGCTCCTTCTGGTATCTTGAGGAAATGGTCTTGCACATTGTGACATTTTTAGAGACAGTGAAGACCAAGGCAGTCCTTGGCTGTTGAAGCTTTCATTTGTGCCCTGTTGATCACTGAGTTTAGAAGTGCTAATAAATACAAAAGCTGCCTGCATCAGAAGACATAAACGTCAGCACACTAACCTTTATAAAAATGAAAGTAGCAATAAAAATTAGTTTTCGTGAAAGCATTTGTATCAAATTCCCTGTGCAAATACTGTAATTGGTGCAAGTTGCTTGCCAATCCTGAGTTGAATGCAATTGACTCAATGTATTCTCAGACTCTGAAAAGATTTAAGATCAGAACAGATAATGCAGTCACGTATGGGCTTTATTTAGGTTGTGTTATAGCACTTTTCATTCATGAAGTGAATAATATAATGTGCAATGCTGAAGTCTTGAAAGTATTCAAGCCTTTGTTCTGCACTGCATCCTTGGAGACTAACAAAGGCATAAAACCTGATATAATGCCAAAAAGTGCAGCTGGGAAGCTGTTTGTTATTGGTGGACATAAAGGTGTTAAGAAAAAGATCTCTTGCTTTTTTTCTGTTCTACAGATGAAATTGCAAAAGGTGAGAAGGGGAGAAGCAAAAGATGAGGGGCAGCTTTTGTTGCATCTGACAATCTCAGGAGATGCTCTTAATGGCTCTTTCTTTTCATCTTCATAGAAGCTGCAGGCTCCATAGGTCAGAAATAGAAAAGAAGGAACAATGGGGGTTGGTGGAAGGGAGGCTGATACCCAGTGCTTGTTACTCTGCTCTTCAGTTAGTGCTGACTCCTGTTTGCTTACACTCAAGTCGGGATGCACCATACAATTTCTGTCCATGTAGCAAGGTTTCTGTAGGCAGAAAACTTGGCACAACAGGTATGTGTTTTGTTCCTGAAGTCTGCAATTTACCTGACAGTAAAGTGCCCAGTAGGTTTCTGAAATTCATCTTTGTTAATTTACATTCAGCGGGTGCTTCTTGTTTAAGATGGACTGGCAAGAGAACTTCATACGTGGCTCTGTTTGACAGAGAATTTAAAGTCTAATGGCCAGCACATAGTATATAATAAGAAGTTAATTAATTAATCAGAAAACAAATTTAAAACATTTATCTCTCTACTGTACTCTGTTAATTTTTAGTCTCTTAGTTACATAACATCAATATTAATAGATAGAAGCATGATTATAATACAAGCACATGCACGATATATCTGCATATCCCACATTTCTTAAATTATACAGCTATTGGCATCTTAAACACACCCAACAGCAATTCCTGTATGAATATAGTCTTGCATTAAACAATCCTTTTCTCTTGCAGACAGAAACTGAATTAGTTGTATCATTTCATGAAATGGCAGCCTCAGTATAAGTGCACATATTGTGTTGGTGTGCCCTAATGACACATATTGAAAAATAAGGTTATTTTTACAGAAAAAAACAAAAAATAG
>CM019214.1:104872775-104891679 GCA_009741485.1 Malurus cyaneus samueli | reverse complement strand
TGTCCTACATTAAAGGAAAAAAACAAAAAAAAACAGATTCAAATAGCTGACCCAGGGAAAAGAAAGATGACAGTAGCTAGGAATTAGAAAAGAACTGTAATCAGATATCCCGTTTCAAATTGCTTTGAGTGTTCTTATACTGATTTCTAATCAGGGCCTGCTTCTTTAATAGTGCCGATTGTGCAAATTCACTTTGCTCTATCTGCATTTTCTACTTTTATTTAGAAAAAAGCAATTATTTTCATTCACATGATAATTTAAAGTGCTAATTATAAATATAAAAATTCACATTAGATAGACAAAGTTCAGACATTAATCTCAATTTATAGAGAACTTAATTTCATTTTTTATAAAAAAAAAAAATTGAAAATGTTTTGTAACATTGGACCTGCAGTGGTGAATTGATTTAGAGGAAATAAGCTTGTTATAGTTACCATTTTTAAGTGTAATAAATTATCGCAGAATCAAGTTACCAAAAGTAAGTAATTCTTTGTCTGCTTTAGGCAAATTTAAACAATATACTATTCAGTAAGTCAGCAGATCTGATCCTGCTGAGATTGTGCATTAAAATGACATTTTATTATCTAAGTCTTATATCCACATTTTAAGATGGCTTCCCACAGAAGAAAATAAGAAAAAAGCATGTTATATACATTTTAAGTTCTTATTACTACAATTGATGTTCTACAGAAACATGGAACAAAAAATAAGATTTATTAATGGAATATCCTTCAATTTTATATGTCAGCATTAGGTGGAGTAAGAATTTGTAACTCATCTCCAGGATTTATTCTGAAACTACTGTCAAAAGTTAAGTCTAAACTGAATGTAACTTTTATTTCTTTTGACATTTGCTTGATACACAAAATTACATTTCAGGAACAGTCAATCCAAAAACCGTATTTCTGTCACTGAAATCACGTCTTTTGATGGAACTTCACTTTTTTGCTGAGAAAGTACCCAAGAAAAGAATAAATTATTTACTATGACTCTGTGAATGTCATGCAAGTCTTTTGCTGATTTCATCACAAAGTTTTTAATTTGAAAAGAGCTAAACCAAAAGTTCAGCATACCTGTGAACACATAGCTCACACAAGAAAAATTAAAACAGCAAACAGGATCCTTAAGGGAGCACAAGATACTTCTTACATCTCTGCGGAGTAACAGGATCCAAAAGAAAAGCTGCAACATCTCAATCATATAAAGTGCTACAAAAAGATTGTGTAAATTTTTGAACTAACTACTTGCTCTGGACATATGGAAAAAAACCTTATGGTGTGTAAATTATCTCAGGTATTAAAAATTCCCTAAGCTTATTTTCATTCACGTTTGTCTCAGCTCCAACATGTAGTCCAGTATAAACCATTGTGATGTTGCACTATTAACTAATTACACTAAAGAGACAATAAAATTAAGAGGTTTAGAGGCTTATTAATTTATAGAGGAAGAGTAAACTTGTACTTCCATATTTGGGGCTCCTACTGCACCGAGAGATCAAAATTAAGGGTATCTATAGAGCAGCACTTCAAGAAAAACAGGAAGGGTAATCTTCTGGCAGATATTTCTCCATCCCACCAATGCACAGAAAAACAAATGCAAAGAAAAGGAAGAAAGACTACTGTGGGTCATCCCATCAATGGAAAAGAAAAAAGAGCAAGTGGAGATTCCTAATAACACAGCTTTGAATTTCAGCAGTGTAAGCAACTTTTCTTTTCCAAGCTCTTTGCACTTAATTTGTTCATGTTTTTATTAAACACTATAAAAGCATAGCTAGAGGACATTCTAGAGCCCAGGATTTAAAGCAAAGCAATAAGGTTCATTGTTATACAAATCACTATTTTGAGCTTTTGGTTTTAAGAGCTTCTAATAGTTTTTCATTAGACTGTTGTTTTGCCTATTGTACATTACTATATAATACCATCTACCCTATAGGCTCCTTCCTTTCCAGATCCTTTTCCAGTCACTGAATAACAAGAAGAAAAATATATATTTTTTAATCCCCATGTAAGCAAGGCAGGGAGGGGATTCTGCCCCTCTGCCCCGCTCTGCTCAGACCCCACCTGCAGTGCTGCATCCAGCCCTGGGCTCCCAGCACAGCAAGGACATGGAGCTGCTGCAGCCAGCCCAGAGGAGGCACCCAGGGGATCAGAGGGATGGAGCAGCTCTGCTGGGAGGAAAGGCTGGGACAGCTGGGATTGTTCAGCCTCGAACAGAGAAGGATTAGGGTGTGATGGATCATGGCCTTCCAGTGCCTGAAGGAGCCCACAGGAAAGATGGACAGAGACTATTTACAAGGGTCTGGAGTTACAGGATAAGGGGGGATGACTCCAAATTGACCAAATAGGTTTAGATTGGACTGCAGGAAAAAACTCTTTACTTTGGGGATGGTGAGGCACTGGCAGAGGTTTCTCAGGGAAGCTGTGGATGACCCTCCCTGGCAGTGATCAAGACCAGAAAAAGGGTGGATGGGACTCTGAGCAACCTGGGATAGTGGAAGGTCCTTGCCTACGGCAGAGGGGTTGGAGTAAGACGACCTTTAAGGTCCCTTCCAACCCAAACCATTCCATGATTCCTTGATCTGCTTCTTACAGACACCTCAGTCAAAATGTTCTTAATCCATGCTACTGCTCACCACTTCATTTTCAGTAAAATACGGTCAATTAATATAATTTCCTAATGACATCTTCATTCAGCAACTCTCTTTCCACACTAGAACTTTTAGATGTGTGTTCTCTTATGCTTCTATTCCCCATTGACATTTATTCGATCTCGAGTTCTTTATCAACCTGGTAAAATTTTATAATTCACAGCTGGATTCTCTCCATCAGAAAGTTATATAGAACCAAACAATATTTGGTAGTGTCCCTGAGGCTGGGGAAAGAATTAATGTTTCTCTCTTTTCCCTGCAATATGACTAAAAAAATCACCAAATAGAAGTCGCTATTTAATTGTGGTCAAGTTGGGTGTGAAATAGTAGCAGATTAACACGTAGAGAAGTTGTTCTCCTACCACTGCAGATGGTTCCCAGATAAGAAAACAAGGACCTTTAACAGTTATCAGAGTTCTTGTAGGAAGTGGCCAAATAAGCTTGAAGAAGGAAAAATCTGTTTCCCTACCTTGAGAAGATAAACCCATCAAAAAGGTTGGCCTTAAAACATGTGGTTTGTTTGATTTATCAAACTCAGTCCGAGAAATTGAAAATTTGAACTATTAGAAATTGCTTTTATTTTGGGTACCGTTACAGAGTTCATCTTACTAAATAAAAACATTCCGGAATTGTGTAAATCCGTGTATGTATGAACAGGTATGCAAAACCTGCAAGAATGTTTTATGATGAAACAAACTGCATAAATGCAATCCAGTAATACATGTCTTTTTCTCAGTCCTTCTACTGACCATTCTGCTCAGACATACAGATATCCAATTTCATATAATTAAAAATATTTTAACAAAGAATCATCACTGTACAATCCTGACACTTCTATGGAAACAACTAGTAGCATTCTTATATGGAATTTAGGCATTGAACACTAAAAAAATTATTTTTACAGTTTACCATAAAAATCAGTGGTATGCCCTATGATGGTAACAAAATATTTGTAATTAAAAGCCAAACAAAACAAAACAAAACACCAAAAAAACCCACCCAACCTATAAGAATAAGTTAGCAAAGCTCTGATTTTGAAAGAAAATTTATTTAACCCTGAAAATTTGGGTACATCCCAGGTAGAGATTTCTTTCTTTTTCCTTTTTCTTTTTTTTTTTTTTTTTTCCTATCGGTAGGATGAACCTCATCTTTGTCACATACTACAAACTTATTTTCTTGAAAAGGCTTCTGCTGAATCTAGAAACATCTTTTAGCTATATTCCTCAAAATCTACCAGAGATATAAAAACTACCATACTTTTTACTCTCAGACCTTTTTCTATTATTTCCTCTTTGACTATTTTTCCATTATTGTGACTGGCAGAAGATTAAAACATTTTGAGCGCATAAAAGAAAGATTTTATTCAAATATTGAGCTGACCTCTGCTTCTTTTCAAACTAGAAATGTGTGTATGGATATTTTTCATCTCTCAGCCAATCATGAAAACAGACTGGAGGTTTAATGACTTCCTTCTATTGGGAAAGATCCAATTTCTTCTTTCTCTTTCTCTGCAGGCAGTAAAATTTCTGAGCTGAAACTCAGAAATTTAACATTTTCCCTGAGTGAAAAAGAATTTAAGTACCTTAATTTGACCACAGATGTATGAAGTAGCACACACTTTACTTACTGGATGTTGGTGTGATCATATGATGAGGGAAGTCTTTCTAAACTTTACACTATGTGCATACAACAATCTTCAGAAGATCCCAGTGTCACCCTTTTAAATTCCTCGTGTTAGAATCAAAGGATGCAAAACCAAATTATTTCATTTCTAAAGCCTTCATATCAACTCTATTGCATGTACCTTAAAAAAATAAAAATAACCCAAACAAAAAATCTCAACCCTGCAATAAATATCCCACAAGACTACACAGAATATCAGTAAGGACCACTTCATGATAAAATGGTGCACGCTGAGCTGCAGCTTTAGTTTTAAGCCATTGTTAGTTTTACTGCATCACAAATATAATTGGTACACAGAAACAATGGGGGAACAAAGTCAAGCAGCAGCTTCACATATGCAAGCAATGCAGATAGGATTTGAGAATGAATATGGAACACAAACATGAGTCTTAGGTATTCAGTGCAATCCCCAAAATGTCCATTTAAATTGAGAAGCTGCATGTCACTGATTTTTGCTAACAAAGCAAGAGTTCCTAACTTTCCCAGGAGTACAGAGTGGCTTTGGCAGCTGAAATTTCATTCCTATTAAGGGTACACACTTCTCTAAAATAGCGTAGCTGCTAAATTTCAACCATATACATATTCTTAATGAATTCAAAAAACAAGTCTATACACCTTTTTTAAGAATAGAAAATGAGGAACAAACTCCCCAGTGCTTCACATTAATAGTGGTGTTGCTACAAGGAGTAAAGAAAACTTCATTCCAACCCAATTCACCCAAGTGCCAGCACTATATTGAGACACACCATGAAATACACTTGGATGAACGCCAAGATTGAGAACCACCAGAAAAGCAATTGAGTGTTTAAGAGTTCATCTGTCTTTCTGACATGGTATGGATTCAGTCCCCCCGATGAAAATATCCTGGCAACCTCAGCAATAAACCAGCCGTCCCACTTTTACTCTGTCAGTAAATAAATGGAAATGCAAAATTTTATCTCATTGTCCTGTTTTGACTTAGAAGCCAGACAAAGATATGAAAAATGTAATGTATTTTTTAATTGCTGCTACGTAACCATAACTGTCCTAAACACATTACTTTTATTCATTAAGATTTTGCTGTCTAAGAAAATATGGAATATTTATAAAGAGTGCCAGGCAGAATATGCCATGGTAAGAAATATAAAAAAAAAAAATGAGCTGTTTCCTGCACTTATATTTTACACAAGTTTCTTTTATTAGCATCAGCCTATGAATCAGCCTTAATTACTGCACAAGCAGAATTAATTCCTTAAATATCAACAGGGATGCAGTGATATCTTATAACTCTTAAACCATATGATATACCACGCTAACATAATCTTGAACACAATTTGATTATACAGCTTTTTTTGAAGGTAGCAGCAAGTGCACAGGTAAAGATCTATCATAGGTAAAGATGCATCATCAAACACTGAGCTGTTTGGATTTGTTGAATTTCTTCAATATTGGAATAAATACTGTTCAGAGAAACAAAATTCCATGTCACATCATAGGAATTTTTATTAAAGGTCATTCTAAACAGACTTCTTCAAAGAGTATCCATATGTTCACACCCTCCTTAAAGCATCTAAATAAATGCTTTTAGTGCTTAGAAGTCAGTTCATAGAATCAGTTCCATTAGCAATTCAGTTGAATGCCTATTCCCTATACAGGAGAAACAAGAACCTGAGTTCAAGCAATACGGTCATTTGATTATATTTGCTATTCTTACCCTAAAATATTCCTCACTCTCAGAGGCTTGGTCCTTTTTCCAAGGTTAATTCAATTAAAAGAGTTGAAAGGGAAAATGAAAAAAATAATTTTAAAATAAGGTATTTTAAGAAAAAGTCAGTATCAAAGGGATTTGCAAAAAGTCACTTGCAATCTAAACACTAACAAAATTGCTTAGAAAAGAAGACAATATTCATTGCAATTTATAGCAATTAGATATTAGAGAAAAAAGAGAAAGAAGTGGACAAAAGTATTAAAGTACACAGCTACTGAATATTACACAATGAGATTGCCAAGCCAGTTCCAGAAGGTTTTTTTTTCTTCTTTTCATGTTTCATAAATTCTTCACAACCTTTCAAACACACACTATTTGAAGGATTTGCATCTATAGCAAAGAAAGGAATTTAAATAGTCTTTATTCAACTATTTCAGATGTCATAACAACTGATAGAATGCACTTTAGTCAATTTTTAAGAAGGAGTAAGTTTTAAGTACTAGAGAATATGTACTTATTTGCTACGTTTTTTTTTTCTGCTCAAATATTAACCTAATAATTGCTTGGCTTATGTTAACAAAATTTTCAAATATCTCATGGACTCTATTATTGTCTACTTTGACAAATGTCCTTTCAAAATCTCCTTGGTTTTCTTTCCTCAACATAGCAAGCAGCAAAATTAAATCCAAAGAAGTCTTGGTATCTCTCAGTACCGGGAATTCACGCACACACAGAAACACCCCACCAACCACTCCCCAAAACCAAGCCCAAACAAAAAAAACCAAACAAACTTTCTAATTACTACGATGTCCCATTCCGGTAAAATACCTTAGGGATGCAACCTCCTTTTCAACCTCATTTGTTCAGGCCCTCCTGAATGAATCTCCTCTCCCTGAAATCTGGACATCACCTATGTCATTTAAAACACCTACCAAAACATCCGTGTTTGCTACACACATTGAAGGCTGACACTGTCATCTAAACCACTCACTTTGTGTCTGGTTAAAGAAATGCTAATGGGGATAAAATTTCCAAGAGTATGTAAACCGGGGCAGATCTTGTCAGAGAGGGTCTTAACACCCTTTTTTCCCCAGCAGAAAGTTCACATTTCGCCAGACCTAAGTCCTCTTTCCTGCTAATGCACAACAAGAGAGAAGGCAGCTTCACTGGGCTCTGTCCCTTCACCACAAGGCGAGGGACAGCAAAAGGGCAATGAGCAATGGGAGAAGGACAACAAAAAAAATCATCAAACCCTCAAAGGGTACAATCTTCTAAGAGAAAATCAGCAACTGGTGGCCTGAACCTCTGAAGAAGTATGAAAACATCTTGGTACCTGGCTCGGATTTGAAATTTCTACCTAGACTTATGTCAGGCAACTCAGATCTTTCATCAAACTTTCAGTGTTTCTCATTTTATCAATACTTTAAGAATAAAAAGCTAAAAGTAGTGATAACTTTTTATAATTAAAAAAAAAATGCAATCAGCAATGGAGGAAATTCTTCATTGCTTAAATTTCATTTTCTTTAATGATAGCTTTTTTCATATTAGTTACCCTGCAGCTTATAATAACTGATCTCATCAGAGCTGGTCAGCTCAAGAACTGCCAGCTGAAATATACTAAAAAACTAACCAAGAAAGAAGATTAAATTAGCATCTAATCTTCTTTTTAGGTGAATTTCATTTTTATAGCTCTTAAGTAATAACTGGAAATTTGTTATTAAATTCAGAAATATATTTTCAGCCTTGAAACTCCTTGATGGATCAAAGAAAAATGGAACCCTTTTCCCACACAAAAGCTTAATATACAAAGAAAAAAAATGAAATAGAAAGTTTGCTTCAGCCAATTTTATTAGACTAAATGCAGTATGACAAATCAATGTAATATTCCCACATTTATGGTTTATAAGAGAGATTGTTTGTTCAGCTATGTAAATATAACTTTCTTGGTTGGGATTGTTTGCCCTTCCCCTTCCTTCCTTAAATTCATATTTTATGCACCTCACATGACAGAAAAACAAGGTGAGCACAACAAACCCATTTAAGGCTCAATGCACATAACATCAACTCCTTGGGTTCTTTTGGTCCCCTGTTTTTTTAGTGTTTTGGGGATTTTTTTTTGTTTGTTTGTTTCGGTTTTTTGTTGTTTTTTTTTGTTGTTGTTTTTTTTTTGTTTGTTTGTTTGTTTGTTTGTTTTTTAATTCAGTGGTTACAGATAACAATTTCTGTGACCCATTAAGCCTAAGATGACTTCAGCAGAGATAAATTATCTCATTCTCCTCTGGAAGGATGATATGAGCAGTATCTAAACTATAAAAAAGACCCTGCAAACAGACAGACAAGCACACATCAGGTAACGGTCCAAGAGCAGAGCATGGATTTTGCCACAAAAATACAAAGCTCCTTCCGTTTGGTGTCAGCCTATTCTTTGTGTTTTAATTTTTTCTCTTAAAGCACTCAGCCAAAGAAATAAAAGCAACCAAAACCACACCAATTTTTAGCTTTTCCACAGAAGGTTCTCAAGCTTTAAGTTTTTCATAGTTGGGTTTAATGCACTAAAGAGCTCATCATAAGCCAGTCTGTGCTGTAAATATTTATATCCAAATAATTACACTGTTCAATGAAACAGCATGTTAAATTTAAACTAAACAATAAAAAGGCTAACTTCTTTTCAAAGGAATCTAGAGGTCTATTTGAATAAAACCCATAAATTTTAAAAAATTGTGGTATTTAATTCAAGTTTGTTAATGTAACAGATGTCAAATGACACTACATATAAAAAATTCTATTTATAAGCTTTACATCAGAAACACATGATTTACTAGAAGTTGTCAGTTGTTAATTGGCTCTTACCAAAACGTTTTTACATTACAACTTACTTTTAGTTGGGGAAGAAAAAAAATCAAAGTAAATATTTTTATGACCAGTGTAGTTTCAGGCTGTAGTAACTAAACCCTGTTTGCTAATTTTTTTCTTATCCCAAATCTAAATATTCTCCACAGAAAGAAGCTATAACCACTGCCTTAAGATGTTAAAGGCATCTTTCATGCAAGATTTAAGCTTGTCAAAGCACTTTACACATTTACACCACCCAGGGATGCTGTAGCTTCCTTATGTTGTAGGGGGTTTTTGAAAACACAGAATAATCTCTCATTTCCATTCTGATTGAACCCTCAGAATCAATCTGGGTTACTCTTGAAATGTAAAATGGCGATGTAAATGTGTAATATTTAAGATATTACCTTGTTTGTAAGACATAAAAGACCACTCTCTGGTGGATAAACAAGTAATTATGTTTTCCCATAAAAATATTAATCATCCATGGAAATTTTTTAGACTCAGATGGAGTTGTTTGCATAGTGCTTCAAATGTAAACCTTGTTTGGACAACTGTGATATGAAAAGGCTCGAGGTAACGTCTTAAAAATGGATTTTAATAAGATATTGTTGATACCATGCTTATTGTTCAGAAAATGTTTCCACACTGAGGAAAACTGGCAATTCAGCACTTCAGCAAAGAGCATTTCTTTGCAACAGACTACAAAAAAACATGCTCCAAGAAAACACATTATGCAAACACTGCGCTGCCTAATCCATATTTTATAAACTACAAGAATAAGCAGAATACATCTGCTAAGCACCCTTGAATGTTGGCTTTCCCCATCAAAATATCTGCATTGTTCTCCAGAAGGGAAGCAATGCAGACATTAATACCATTGTGCCAACAGAACTCATGGCAATCAACTTGCATTTTGAAGGCATGGGATACTTACCAGTTAGAGATCCAATTACATACGAGACACCACATTCAGCTATAAAATGTTTCATGCATATTTACAGGGTTTTTTAAGCAATAAATGACTCATCTAATTTAACTAGCTTTGATGTTATGTTTTTGTTAAATTAAAAAACGGCTCTAGTTTTGCTTGTTACTCCCTTGATAGCTATGACATGCTGCCACCAGGTGGAGATAATTTAATAAGAAACCTATTTTTGTACCGAGTCAGTGGGAGGAACTTCATAATATAAAATTGTTATTGCAAATTAATCAATCAATGAAAAAAAAATAAAAATTCCTGAAGTAAACCATTCACCTGGGACATATACTTTATATCTTCACTAACACACAGAGATGCCAAAACTTGATAAAAAAATAGTCTGAAAAAATCCTCATGTATTTGATCTTAGAAATTCAGAAATTAATGCAGAAATTCATTACAAAGGCTCAGCAGCAGCCTCCCAACCACAGGAGGAGCTCAAATGCAATCCTGCATTGTTACACACTTTCACGTGAGTGTGTGGGAATAATTTAACACAAACAAAAGACAAAGTCATTTGAGGCAATTGGGTCAGATCATCCACAGAAAACTGCTGCTTCTCAAATATACCCAATAGATCAGAAAAATGCGTATTTTAAGTTATAATAGCAAAAGCATGCTTGCCAAAGACAATCCATGGCTGCTCTCTTCACAGGGGCAGGTTTTGGGAACAGCATTCTGGTTCCTTCAGGGTCCGCCATGCCATTTGCACTGTGTTTCTTTACAATGCAATGTGCATTCCAAGGGAAATACAATCAGCTTTAGAAACAAATAAAAGCAAACACAACATTTGGGCAACGCAGAAGTTATCCCACCCTTTTAATGTTCTACACTAGCACTGCAACCCACTCATGAGCACATCCCTGTTTTAGACAACAGGAAGAACAAGCATTCTTTCACCTTTAAGTCCATGTTGGATGTCGATGACGGAGAAAAGAAGGCTGAGAAACGAGGAAGGCACTGGATCATTACCTGACCCTCCAGCTGAAGACACTGCAGTACCTAAACCACATCTTTTATGGAAACTTCACCTGCTTCAAGGGCAGTACACTTGCAATCAGGAAGATTATGGAGTTAGGCTGGTGGAGAAATTCGTAATTGGCTGCGTATCAAAACACAATTACAGGCACCAAACCTCCAGTTGAGCTTTAATACAAATTGCATCGCAAAGCAAAGATGGAGATGGTTTCTGCTGGGAAAATTCCTGTCAATTTTACATTTCTATCTGGGGACTTCCATGATTTTTCAGATATGTAGTATGACACAAGTAAAAGTAGGCAATCTTCTTCTTTACATCTAGAATGTCATTCCCAAATTCTCATCACACTTTTGATTTGGTTTAGTCCTTCAGTACTTAAATTAATAATGCCATCTTCATATGTAATTGTCTTTAAAATTTCTGCTTTAAACTCTTTTAATTCTTCCTAGTATGTATTCAAGAGCATTCTTTTTGATTCAATTTGTGACACAATTAGAAAACAAAGTATAAAACATATTGATATCATGAGAAATATGAAGTCTTTTTAATTATACTTCATTATCTTTTAAAACATAGAATTAAGACACTGCAAGCAAAGAAAAAAACACAGCACAAGTATTTTAACTCATTAGTATTTTTTTGACACAAGATTTAATACGTCATAAAATGAAGAATAAAGAAGCAAAATTAAGATTGTTTCAGAGTTGTTTTTAAAAGCAATACTTTCTTTCTAAATTACAAGCCTCTCACTGAAATGCATTTAGCCAAGTCTGTTCAGGGAATACAGGTGGAAATCCTGGGGTTAGTATTTTGCAAAAAGCTAAAGTTTCTGTTCTAATACAGACTCATTGATTAGATGTATCAACTAAGGACATACAATGATGCCATTTAATGATTTAATGTGAGCCTGTAAAAAGCGTTTGAACATGAACCAGGATAAGAAACCAGGCGTTTCCAAAAAATTGAGGACAATCAGGCTGCATTAGATACTAGAATAATATGTACAGAGAACTGCAAGGGCAGTTACATGGAAACCCTAAGAAACTGGCATCTTCTAAACCTAAGTGAGCTCATGCACCTCACAAAGGGTCATCCACGTTTTCTGACGGAACACCAATGGGTCCAATGTCAGTGATCAAACAAAACACATTCATGCAATTATTAAATGGTAAACAGGATTTAGCAGAATTGGAAATAAATGACTGAGAAACATTTTCACAAACTATAACTACAAATAAATTATGTACTTTGAGATATAGATGGATAGTTTGATGCACTTCCAAATCATATGAACTGAGCATTAATAGTGGCATAAACTTCTTTCCCCCTTTGATTACACAGATATTCACCAGATGCATCCAATTAAAATAATTTGACCAATCTTGTATGTTTTTTTTTTGTTTTTTTTGTAGTGGCAAATCATAAAATCTAAAAGACGGAGCAATAGAATTTTAAACTAAAGCCTAAACCAATTTGACTAACATTGTGGCATACACATAAATAAAGAAATGTTTGTTAAATTACAAAATTTGGACAGTGTATCCTGCCAAGGATACTGTTTCATAAGAGAGGATATGAAACATTCCAGACTCTTTCCATTCGTCCTTTCTTTTCAAGGAATGTGTGGAACTAGTCTTTGACATCTTGAATGTAAGTTATTTGCTGGCACTATGATTCTCTTTTTTTTCTTAGGCAAAGTTGCTTCTACAGCATTAATTAAAACTATAAATAGAGAACATTTAGGAGAACATTTGCCTCTCTTATGGGTATCCAGCCTTCTTTGCTGCATGGAAGAAATGAATAACATAACCATAGCAAAAAGGCAGAAATTTGTCTTATCAATAATTGTTTAAAAATATATACAAAAGTCGCAAGTAAAATTCTTCAAGATGAGTTACTTTTTAAGATCATTTCTGTAGACAGTACAAATACTGATCATTTCATGTTTTCAGTAAGTTTGGCAAAACTTACTTGGCTACAACTTCTCTAAATACCAGATTATTCTTTAAATATATCAAGAACAATTTTTATCAGTTCCACAAAAAAGCTAATGCTTCTGTTTTTCTAATGGCCATAATTTATATTTTTCCCCCTCTATTTGAAAGCTGCTACTTTTTTGTGAAGTCAAAGCATTTAGAAAGCTTTTTTTTTTGGCACACAAGAGTGAACTTTACAGTCATTCAAAGCACCTGTGAAATGTTATCTATTTTTAATCTCAAATTTTGGACTAAATTATCACCAATCCATAATGAGAACATGAAATAAGTGAAAACTGAGATTATCCTCATTGCATGATGATTCATTGCACAGATTTTACACACCTGAAATTCTATAAAATTTCCTGAACACATGTTACTATTTACAATGGATTATTTTAAGTATTGAATAGCTAATTTTGATGTACTTTTAAATTTACCAAATATAAACTTAAAGAAGAAATTTCAGGGTTTAATTCCAAAATATAACTTAATCAAAAAATCTGGAGAACAGCACTTTTGGGGTAAAGGACTTTAGTATCCTTCTGTAGGCACAGCATTAACATCACCCTCAAATCCATTTACCTCCATCTTAAAATCACTCAATTTTATTCAAATATTTTTTAAAGGCTGTTCCAATATTCTTTGCTCTTACGAACAGAAGCAATCTTTACATTTTTAGACTAAAGCTGTTCAGTCAGCTCAAACTCATTTGTTCCTTCACCAAGCACATACTTCAGTTAAAGAGTAATTATCTTTCCTTCCACTTGCCACTCTTGTATTGTTAAAGACTCCAAATATATCCCCTCTCCACTCTGGAGTAAACAGACCATTTGCTCACGTGTCCTGATGCCCTTTCTCATCCTTCATAAACACTTACTCCTAAAAATTAATTACCAGATTTGAACACAATATTAAAGGAATAGATTTCATTTGAATATGGAAAAATGGCATAACTAAATAAAATTACTTATATTTTTCAGGTATATGAGACATATATATTTACACACACAGCTTTGCAGATTATTTGTGCAAGAGCAGCAAACATGTACTGGCCAGACATCTTCGACCTCTTAAACAAAAATTCAGAGCTCATCAGTGACTCTTCATTTTCATTTTAAATCAAGGGGTGGAAATCACCTGCTCATTCATTTTGGCTTCCACTCGCAATGTGAAAATCTTCCTACTATTACCCCTCACCATCAGTTTTTCTTTGTCCTTTTCAATATCTCCTTTCCCTCCATACAAAAATCTTCTCTGTCCTTTTCATTACCTCCTCTACCTCCTTACAAAATCTTGGCATTGCAATAATGAATTTAAAAGACCTTGGATTCAAGAATGAATAGGAAAAACTCAGAGTGTGTTCTAACACCACCAGCAAGCCAAGAAGACTTACTAAAAGTAACAGCAAGAAATGATGGTGGGAGGGGCTGAGATTTCAGAAAGATCTGAGCTGTAAGTGTAACTTGAGTTAAAGATGGTCTGCCTATCAAATAGGATTTACTAGATTTTTTTTTTTTGGCTTATCTCCTAAGGCTTACAGGTCTCCCACCAGGAGAGAGGAGGAGAGAAAGAAGAGTTTAAAGGATAGTGAGAGTACCTCTCCTGTTTTCTACCATGCACACCGAGTTTAGGGCAGACAAACAAATGCTGCTGGTGAGTCACAAGCACTGATCTACAGATACAGACAATTTTTACAAAGATACAAACATTCTGACTCGTGTAGAGGGGGAAGCACTGCCTGAAGTCTTTTGAAATGAAACACTCCTGTGTAAGAAGGAAACTGTGGGAATGAGTGTGGGGGTGGCACAGAGCAGGAGGAACAAGTGCTGGAGGCCTGGGATTCACAATCTACAGTTTATGTGAGAGTACTCCTCACTGCATCAGCTGCACCACAGGCAATGTGTTGAAAGGTAACATTTAATTCCACAAATCCTTATGGAAAGTCTACAATTTCTAGCTATGCAAAGACCATTTCCCTCCCTTCTTCACTTCCTTAACATACACAACTTATTTTAAGAGAGAGGCTCAGAAAGGTTAGATTCTTCCACAATATTCCTTGCACTTCAAAATTCACCTAGCAGTCTAGCCTTGCTGCCAGCCACTGACTCAAGCATCCACTCAGTAAGATCCCAATTTGTGTTTTCCAGAGGGTGTTTTTGTTTGGTTGGGTTTTCATGGCTGCATAACAGTATAAATTTCCTCCTGTTGTTAAATTACTGACTTGTCGTTGCACGGCTTCCTCTGTCTCTGCTCTGCCTGACAGAACATCCAAACCTTTCCCTTGCTGCAATCTAAAAATAACAGGGCTCAAATGGAACAGTAAAAGAAAATAATTCTGCATCTCTGCAAAGCTTTATCACCTGTCACCACTGTAAGAAAACACCCGAATTTGCCCTCTTAGGCAAGAAATTGAATATGACACCTGCTACAACAGCCCCTTTTGTCTTTATTTACTGCCACTATCTTCATGCTGAGCTCAACAAAACAGAATATAGAACAATATACTGTTAAGAGAAAACTAAAGCAAAAAAAAAAAAAATCATACAAATACTAAAACTGCAGTTTAAGTATCAAAATTGTTTCTGCTGGGATAACTGAAAATTTAGTAAAGGTCTACATGAAGCTTAAAGAACTAATTAAGTACACAGTGTCTTTTAAAAGTTCACGGCAAACCATTCACATTTCACTTGCAAAGGAAAATTTGCCAAAAACAACATAGGCAAAACATGAACATTACATTATTTGAACTTGGTGCAGTCTGCAAACTTAAAAAATCCCAAACATTAATAATTAAAGCATGCATGTATTGTTTGGAGGAAGAGTACCATTAGCTCACCCCTCTAAAGTAATTTTACACTTCACTCTAGATAATCCCCATACTCTCAGGTCTCTGAATAAGTTTGTGGTTTTAAAAAATTTTTCTTTCTTGTGATAGTCTTTTTCTGGCCAGTATCTCAAATACTATTCTAACAACTCAAGAGAGATTTCTTGCAGGATATTTTTTTTTTTTAGTGGGGGGGACGTGAGGAAAAGGTATGTTGGTGCTTTGCTTTACACATGAGCGAAACAGAAGTTCAGATTTTAAATTATATAACCCTTTATTGAAAATAACCTGTAACTGACCATAATTTGGTCATATAACTCCATTATCCAATTATTTGACATATTTTGACTTGAAGAATCAGGTCAGTGTTTTTGACTACCTAAAAATCCCTCCTAGAACTGATTTTTAATTTTCTTTTTTTCAGTGGTTTTAGAAGCCTGAAGTTTTTAGATACAAAATGTACAGTACTTCCCTTTCATTTGAGCTGTTTCTGCCTTTTCAACTAGCTGTTAACTAGTCAAGAAACAATGAACTGTATTTGTTACAGCTGACACATTCAGAAGTTAATCGCTGACACAGATTTGGCAGCTATCCCAGTACAGGAAAAAAAGAATGTATGGATTCAAGCTACTTTGCATTCTGGTCAGAAACACACACCAGCAACATGACAACGAACTTTGCACTCAAAAGGGTCCTTTCAGAAGGCTGCATTAAAGACTGGAGATTAAATCAAACATCTTGTTTACCAAAGAGACAGATTCGGTCTGTAAAAATCAACAATCAAGATTAAAAAATCAAGGTACATACTACACGCAACAAACTAACCTCTAACAAAATTATAACTCTTCTTGTCAAGAAGCCTATTTAAACATAAGGAAAAAAACCCCACATTTTCATTGAAGTAATAAAATGGATACAATTTACTAAGATACCCACACCATTTTCAGTACGTATTTAAATGCTAATTTAAGAGAAATGAAAAAACATTTATTAAAGATTCAACTGAATAGAGAAATTAAAACTATTCTCTACACACACACAAAAAGTCCTTGTATCTCTGAGCAAGTTGCACTGCCTTTTTGTGTTGATTTACTCCAGTGATACATGCCATCAATTTTAATGGTAATTTATCTTGTTTGTGTTAGTGTAAATTATAATTTTGTTCATCAAAGTACTCCTACAGAAAAATGATCTTGTTTTACCCCTGCAGAGGGCAGTGGGGGGAGCAGTGCATCTCAGAGCTCTGCAGCAGCAGTGCCGGGGCACCTGTGTGTGCCTCTCACACCATCACCACGGCTGCAAACAGGGAAGCTGCCCAAAAAATCCTCCTTTCAGAAACTGAGCATGCACTGAACAGCATCCAAGCACCAGAATAGTTATATGGAAGTTATGTTGTTGACTTTGAAGAAACAACTATATATGTGTGTGTATATATATATATATAACCATTTCAAAGGCACATCATCATTTATCCAAGTCGTCCTGGGAAGAAGTCTAGGGATGAATATTCATAGATCAGCCCAAGGAGGTGGTGATTGATTTGATGAATTCATGGAATATGATTGGTTTAAGATATAAAATATGCATTTTAAGCAGCCCTTACATAGAGGTTTAAAGCTTCTACTGAAATGTTGAGTCCCCAGGTCTCTACATGGCCAATGGTTAAAACACAAAGAAATTCTGCTGTGCTGAAATACGTCACTATATATGAGTTACAGCAGCTACTTGTACAAAAGTACAGCTGCATCCCCTGTACCTCTCCTCTCTTCACAATCCCCTTCTTGTTCTTCCACTGTTCTTTTCCAAGTCTTCCAGGCCTGACTTTAAATAAATTATGTTGCTGTTTATACAGCTAATCCAATTTACAGCAATAGATAACCTCTTGTGTGTACAGTGAAGGGGACACATAAATTTTACCCCTCTACTCTTGTTCTCTGAGTCCTGTTAAGGGATCAGGGAATGTGCATTCCAATCTGCATTCCAGAGCCCTCCCCATTTCTACTGTGGGGATTAAAGAATCCACACAGGATTGCACCAGCATTTGGCACCCTGTAAACTGCTCGCTCAAAACATCGAGCAAGTAATAATACTGCCTTTTAAAAACATTATCACATGATTGAATCCATGGAATTTTTTAGTTATTTCTATATCTGAAACTAATATTATAAGAAATTAATTGTGCAATTAATTTCAGAGGGTTTGTGGATCATACAAGGACAGCTGTGCAACAAAATGCCACCTGTGTTTAAATGGACACAAACTCAGGGACACAAAAGCAGGTCCACCTTCTCTTCCAAAAGATACAAAACCACAACTACAGATATCCAGTCTGGCAATTTTAGTAAACAGAATTTGCAGGTCAGGCTCTGAACGTATCAATATTGGAAACATCTTTCTCACCCAATTTCATCAGCCTTAAGTGTTACCACCCCAGCATTCACAATCAGCTTAGAACACCAAACAGCCTGGTTGGCCATGGGAGGGTAAGTTTGGTTATTAAATTTAATTCTTCAAAGAGATACATCCTGACAGCTCTTAGCTCAAAACCACAAAAAGTAATTTCTGATGCAGTGTCAGGATAGTGAGAGTGTAACATAAACATTTAAATACATCTAACAGAAGCAGAAGAGTGTTTTTTTTTTTTTTCGCTTTTTTGTGGGGTTTTTTTTGTGCGGTTTGGGGGTTTTTTGGGTTTTTTTTTTGTTTGTATTCCTTTTTTTTCCCCCCCACTAAAAAGTACATTTCTATTCATTTTCTTGACTTAAAAAGAACCACCAGGCATTATACTTGCTAAAATGCAGGTTTAAATACAGATTCCTGGGGGATACTCCTTAGGATTCTAAAGGAATAGCGAATCAAACCCACCAAATGTTCCAGCCTCAGCTTAGGCCCATTTAAAACAGAGCACCTGGAATCAACATGCACAGCACCAAAGAACAACAGTGAAACCGATTTACAATCACTGTATATTTCCATGCCACTTTTGACTCTGTATGTCATCATTAAATAAAAGCAGGATGATTGTTAAAGCACCGAAATTAAATCAAAACAGCTGGTTCAATTCCGGATTCATGATGGACTCTGGCTTTTCTGAAGTTTATGTTTCATTTCACAACAACTAAGGAAGAAAATATCCATAGGGACATGACTTCACTCATATTTTAATACTTGCAAGACAATAGTATTTTTATAATGTAAACGCAAAAGAAAACCAAACAACCCACTCCAAAACACCCCCCAGACCCCATCCCAACAAAACAAAACCAAAACCCAAACAACAGAAAAAAAAAG
>CM019214.1:104862000-104872765 GCA_009741485.1 Malurus cyaneus samueli | reverse complement strand
AACAACAGAAAAAAAAAGCAAATGTTTATATAATTAGGAATTAAACTTTACACAAAGGTATTTCATAAACAAACTCAGACTGATAATGCAATTTCTTTCATGACAGCGTTTATTGTGAAAAGTGGCTCTTGCTTCACTGTGCAATCTTTTTCCTAACACTAAAAAAAACAAAAAAAAACATAAAAAAACAACACCAAAAAACCCTCAAATAAAAAAGCAAACACAAAAGGCCCCCCAACGACCAAGAAACATCTCTTCTTGGAGGAGAAGACGAACCCTCAACACTCAGAGCTCCTCCTTCCTTAGTGCTTGAATTTCCCATGTCCCCCCTGTTACAACACTGATTTCTTTGATCAAGTGTTCATAAATGTAATTAGATAATTCTGTCATTTTCATAGGTAAAAACAGATCAGCACTGCAGAAACAGGATTTTCTACAGGCAGACAGATAAGGATGTCACTTATTTAATACCTGCATGTCACAGGAAGTAGAGTTGGTGTAGTTGTGTACAGAAATACTTTTTCTTCAGAGCTACCTTGCATCGACTTACATGCCTAAATACTAAGACTATTTACAAGAATGGTAAAAACTTTTTAAAACATTCCTCAGTGAGTTTCATCACTGGAAAAACAGTCCCGAAAATATTTAAAGTGCTATAAAGCAATAGCAACATTCACCGATCACATTGGAAAAAAAGTAAGATTTCTTTTGAATAGCTTTTATAATATTTACATGATGACAAAATCTTTCTTTTAATTTTTCAGTACATTCACTAGCTACAGTTATCTGTCCTGTTTTGAAATGTTTGAAATGTACAGAGGAACAGCTATCAGAACTCCATCTAACAACAGAAGGACTTTTCCCTTGAAAAGGATGATTTCTTGTTTGCTTAGTTGTGCTTGTTTGGGTTTTTTGTAAATCAGATCTTATGTAACTAAAATGTGAAATGCTTGATTCACAGGGGCGTCTTTCTTTTCATCACCATTTTTACAATTAACAATTGTCAGAGTGTGACACAAAGGATTGCACACAATGAAACAGGTGATTCCAGAGATTTTAGAACATAGGTAAGAATCTTTACTTAAACTAATGTTTGCAAGTTTTACAGAAATTTGAATATAAGGTCAAAATTGTTTTCAAAATTAGCAGCATGCACAAGAACTATGCACTCAGAACTTAAAATCACTATCGTGACAGTAAAGAGAATTCTGTAAATTTACTTCCAAGAATAGTAAAAGTACATATACATGAGTTTAGGGGAACTCTAAAGAAAACACCACCTCTGAGAGAATTCTCAAACCCAGCAGCATAAATTTGGTACAAACCCAGTCTGTACAATCCAAAGTCATTCACAGAAATGTACTGCACAGGTGCTGGAGAGGATTATTTTGCCTGAATGCTAAAAGCTGTTGAACCCAATGTGTGGAATTGCCATAAACTGGCACAAATCCATGGAACATCTGATCGCTCAGACAGTGGCACTTACAGACCTGCAGGCATGACCTGAATATTGAACATCCAAGGAACAATTTTGACTACTGTCACAAAGCCACAGACCAAAACAAACAAGCAAATCAAAACTCTCAAAAACTCAAACAAGAGTGATGAATTTTCATACTGAACGATGAACTTCCCAACACAGTTATAGATCAAGCTGCAACTAAGTGACCGTGATGATTAATTGCAGTTTTTGTGTATGTTCCCAGAGGGAGAGAATGAAATCAGTAGTTTACAATATGTACAATGTGTCTTTGGATTTATTATTAAAAAGCATAGAGAAAAATATCCTTTTTGCCTCTTGTACTTTCTTGAATAGAACCTGGCACACCATAACACCCCTTTAATTTCCAAATCTTCTGTGCTGTTGGATTAACCCCAGGCTTTTTCAGCACTACTTATAAACATGCCCACTACTTAAACAAAGTTGGAGCTTGATTCTTCTATTCTTCACTGAATCAAAATTCCCACATACTCACATGGGATTTATACAGCTCCTGAAAGCTTCAATCAGACCTGAAAGGTGCAATCAATACAACCCCTGAAACACTCTCAGCTTCAGTGGGAATTCCATGGCTGCAGGGGGTACACGGTTCTGTCAGTAGAACTCCTCTCACAACACCGTTTTCTTAAAATAAAAGGAAATAATTTGGAGATGCAACATTCATATTGTACCACAGACAGTTTCCACTGGGAAAAATCAGCATTAGATTTTGCTTAACTCTGAGGTTGGGTATTGTCCCCCAACAGAGCAAGCACTGGAGTACATGAATTGCTGCATTATTTATTACAGACAGCAACGCCCAGCTGGATATAATTCACCTTAAATTTCAAAATGAACATGACAAGATTTACAAAATTTGAATTAAGGAAGAAGAAATCCAAACAGAGAGCAACAAAACCAAAGATTGCATTGCAAAATACAGATGTTTCATACCAAATGGTTCAGATGATTGGCAAAAAACATGTGCCAATGTTGTGCAACATTGTCTATGTGATTCTCTATTATTCCTATTAAAACAATCAAATAAATAATTTAAGACTGCACTTTAAGAACTGATGCAGCCTCACCTCAAGTGCTGTGCACAGTTTTGGGCAACACAATACAGGAATTACATTATATTAAAGAACATCCAAAAGAGGGCAATGAAGATGGTGAAGGGCCTGGAGGGGCTATATGAGGCCATATGCTGAAGGCATTTGGTCTGTTCAGCCTGGAGCAGAGGAGACTGAGGGGAGACCTCATTGGTGTTTTCAGCTTCCTTGTGAGAGGAAGAGCAGACACTGATCTCTTGTCTCTGGTGACCAGGGACAGGACTTGAGGGAATGGCTGAAGCAGAGCCAGGGGAGGTTTAGGTTGGATATCAGAAAAAGGTTCTTCCCCCAGAGGGTGTTT
The DNA here is from genome assembly GCA_009741485.1 of Malurus cyaneus samueli. Taxonomy (NCBI): domain Eukaryota; kingdom Metazoa; phylum Chordata; class Aves; order Passeriformes; family Maluridae; genus Malurus; species Malurus cyaneus. Next base: position 104,869,872 of record CM019214.1, on the reverse strand, counting down.
GGGTACTGAACAGGCTCACAGGGAAGTGGTCACAGCACCAAATCTGACAGAGCTCAAGAAGCGTTTTGACAATACTCACAGGCACAGGGCGGGGATTCTGGGGTCTCCTGCCTAGGACCAGGAGTTGGATATGATGATCCTTGGGGGTCCCTTCCAAATCAGGACATTCTATGATTCTGAACCATCTTAAGAATAACAATAGTTCTTCCCCCCCTGTTCATATGCTCCAGAAATTTTCAGTCAGAAATTAATTTTCATCCTGAAGGGGTTTTTTTGATTTTTTTTTTGGCTTTTTTTTTTAAACCATTCTATATCCCTTTACTCACATATCAAGTTTATTTTCAAGTACCTCTGCTCTTTTCATATGTTCATCCCTTGGGATCACCTTTCTAGCAATCAAACCTCTCTCAGCATTTATTTCACCAAGGTAACTGCTCAACCAATTTTAGCCCCCACCCCCTTGTAAGGCAAAACTTGCAACACTGATTATTGTGCAAAAGCAGAATATGAACAAGAAAGCTTTTTCACAATTGGCCTAATGCAGATCAGCTTAAAAGTTAACTATTTCACATTACCGTTTTTAAAATTAAAACAACTATTACAGAAAGGAAAATAAAATTCTATTAAAAAAATTAAGAAACTGATTGCTAAGCAAAAAAAAAAGTCATTAATTCACTGGAAAGCCCATGAATATAACACATAGCTCTGATTCCATCACGTAAGAGATGGAGAACTTTTCTGTTATGTGCAATTATGAATGCCATGGAAGAGTTCAGTAAGGAACTGATTTGACTCAATTAGTTACAACACCACAATAAAGGACTGAACATTGTTTTTTTCAGACTTCTTTGTCTCTTGTGTAAGTTGTTGACAGAGTGTACCAAGAAGATCAAAGTACCAGCAGATTTAAGAACAAATTCACGCAACAAAGATCTGCCAAGATCATTAAGGAAGATCACACAGATGTAATCTGACACATCCCTTAACATTGTAGGTGCACTGACAGAGGTATCTCACTCTTCTTGTTCTGCACTTATTTGTTCCTTTATGACTCCTGCTTTAAGTCTCTGTTGAGGTCACTGGAGCACATCAATCTTTTTTTCTGATCCACTGAGCACATTAGTTTATGAGCACAGTAAGTTCAAGAACTTTTAAAAAACATGCTGTATTTATGCCACTCCAGATAACTGGTCTCCAGTACATTTATCAGATCTCCCTTTGGTAGCCTCTTCCCCACACCCTGGATCTGCAATTTATTCTGCTTTGACTAATTAAAATAACAATATCATAACATTAACATAATACCACTACAGTTTCATTACATATTTCCTGTTACAATAAAAAAAAAATTCACTGTATCATTGGTAAAAATAACTATTCATAGTACAAGGCAAGATTACCTCTCCCCTCCTATTTATATCTATCTGTATCACATCTTTATGTGTCTCGGTTTTTAAATACTTTATTATTTCAACCATGGACCTGAGTTCATGCAAGCCAAATTCAGCTGCAGTACAAAGGTCTACAAAGTTAATGGGTTTGAAATTACTTGCAGGTTGACTTAATCTGGTGCACCATTTTTAGCAGCAAGAAAATTGCTGGCAATGAGTGTTTTTAATCTGCATTCATACTATGCTCCAAATGGTACCTCCTGGGCAAAGTGATGAAGACTGTGACTTTGTGTGATTTCCAAGTACGCATTTCGGATCACAGCCAGTCAAACAACTGGTATTGTTATGAACCCTACAACTGCAATGCAAACAATCAGTTTAATATTAGCTAATGGGAAAAATCATCTGGCAAAGTTTTCATTCAAAAGAAAAGTATCCTTCTGAGCTACTCATATGCTGCAGGTCTGACTGTTGCTGAATTATGAGGTTATTCATCAACCTTTGTGTGCTGTTTAGAAATACTACTCAGGTAATTAGAACATCAAATAAAAAACAGTGCCGCTGCTAAAGTAATAATGTAAATTTTGGTAGGAGGAAAAATTTAACTCTGCAAAATGAAAATGAGCCACTTGTACTTCCCTCTCAATTTTTATTTTTTTTTCCTGAAGGAGAGCCACTACATCTTAAATGAACATAAATTAACTTATCCAAAATCTATGCTTTTTATGGAAAGCTGGTTCTTGAAGGAGCTTGTATAGCACTTGGATAAGAGGATATTTATTTCAGTAATGATAGGCAGGACTGCTGAACAAACTGACTAAACCTCCACAGTACTACATGCTGCTTCCCAATTTTATCTGGATGTTATCCATCCAGAAACCGGGAATTTCAGACAAGATTGTGCTTGGATCATGGAAATTGGTAGCAAATTATACCCTTGGTTAGTAGATCTACAAGCTTGCCAAAGATTTGTTCTCTTCATCCTATTTGAAATTATCTTTATGCATCATATTAATAAACAGGTGAAACCAAAGAACTGCATTTTTTCTCTTCAGAAGAGGCAGAAAGCAGGTAAAATATTTCAGCAGGTGTTTGGTTCCTATTTTTTACCAATGTTCTGAAACAGGCAGAAACCATGTCATGAATTTTTAGTTGACGCACTTTACGGTCTCCTTCCTTCACAAATTAACTTACTTGAGACAGTAAAATAACTGCTTTTAAAGAACTGGTCATGCAAACACAGACTTAAGTCAATGGAAATTCTCCTGTGACTAGAATTAGTAGAGTTTGGCTCAAATCATAGAATGGCTTGGATTGGAAGGGACTTTAAAGAACATCTCATTCCAACCCCCCTGACATGGGCAGGGACACCTTCCACTAGACCAGGCTGTGCATAGCCAAATCTACCATAGCCTTGAACAATCCCAGGGATGGGACATCCACAACTTCTATGAGAAACCTGTTTTAGTGCCTCCCAAATGACAATATTCACAGTCATCTTAATACTTAAGAACTACATGATAAATATCTCATTCTGCAGTAGATCATTAGACTTGTAGTTCAGGCTATTACTCCCATGCATTAAGTAACGATCTAATGCACAATGCAGAGAGATATTTTCTGTTAATCACAATTTCCCAAATCATGAGAGCAGCATAAATGGACAGTACTGCCTAGCTCATGCTATTTCAAAAATAAAAGCTAGTTACCTCCCGTGATTTCAAGAGATGCTTTCACATACTCCAGCAAACCCACTGAAATCAAAGGATTCCCACCAGGAATGAGCCTCTGGGTTCGTGCAGCCAACAGGACTTCCATGGAGCCACTCAAAGACTTGGCAGTCTTATGGAACAAGGAATTCTAAACTTGGTGCATGTATTCTTTGTTTCCTTTCCACATAACCTTTAAGTAAAACTTGCATGGGTTTCTTTCCCAGTACACAAGGATTTTAATATTGTAAGATGTCACCACAAATAACTGTAACCAGATAAATGACTCTCTCTGGTCTTCTTTTTTCTTCTTTTTATTCAATAAATTAAAAGGTAGGTTCTCTGCCCATCTACAGCAGAACAAATGAGAAAATGTCTTCTCCAATTAATGATATCATCAGTCAAAAGATAACTTAAAATGCAAAAATTCAAGCATGTAACAAAAATAACAACCTTGGTCCCTTTATTTTTGAAGATACCCCATTCAAGACATTATGGAATAATACAAGGCTTCTGAACAGTATCTTGCTTTTTTAAGCTAACTGCTTTCCTGATATGTTTTAAAAATATACAAATCCATTCAAATACAGTTTTAAAGGACACTGAGCTACAAACACAATGAAAATATTTTTAACGAACACAGAATTACATCACTGAAGCTGGACATCTCAAATTCTTGAGTTAACAGTGATTATTGCTCTCATGCTTTATTTAATATTAAAAACTATTCTGAGTTTTAAACTAATTACCACAACTTGAATATTCTAGTCAAACATCAGAACAAGGAAACACTTAAATACACCAAGGGGGCAACCACAACACTAGGTCATGATTAATTGTTTAGGTCAAAATAAAAATTGCTGGTAAGATATAAGTCACCAATAGGCCTAGATCTAGTCTAGACTCCAAGAAGCCTCCAGATTTTAACATATCAGGGTATCAGAAAGTTCTTTCTCCCATCACTCCTATTTGTTAATTTCAAGAGATATTGACATGTAGAACTTCAGGATACACTTCATCAACTATACTGCCCTTGTTTCATAAGGCAAATGTATATGCTAAAAAAAAATCCAACCAGAAAAACCTACAAAGAAAACCCCAAATGAACATTTAAAACATCTGGCATGAATTAATTGACATAAACAGTTTAAGATACAAATACCAGCCATTATCCAAATTCTTCACCTGGAGAATTCCATGTCTTTTCATGTCCTACTCTTTCACTAATAGATTTTTAACTCAGAGACAGAAATTACAGTGTAGTTAAAGCATATGTTTTCCAAAGTGTCATATCAACTTGACTCAATTGTGCTGAAATAAAATGGCATGTGCTGAATTTAACTGAGGGATTACTGGAGTAAATGGAAAGAAAATCAGTAAGTAAACATGAACCACTTGTGAAAGGTGCCTCAAAGAAAAGGTCAATGAAAGGGCAAACAAAAACTGCATTTGTTCTCAAAATATTTTTTGAAGAAGGTGGCTATGAAGGGCAAATCACACATAAATTAGTCTCCTCAACAATCCAGCAGCATTTCCATAGATAAAAATAATTAATTATCCAAATAAATATTAGTGTTGTGCTGGAAGAGGAAAAGTCCAAATGATGCTAATCAACATCTTAGAGTAGACTTAAAACTGTGTCTATGACTTTGTAAATCTATAAATCCTATTATTTAGAGCCATGTAAATTATAAAAGTATCTCTAACTCCATTTTGTATGGGAGTGCGTGAAACAAAGCTCTCTACATATTTCTCATCTATCTATTTTAAAGTCGATGTTTCAGAACCCCTCATCAGTTCAGATTTATTTTCAGGCAGGTATTTTGACTCTCATATTTACCTGAAGAGGAGAATGTAGCCTAATATAGGAAAACCAGACATAATTTTTTCAGATTTTTGATTGATTGTTTTTGAAGGGCAAAAAGGAGATGGAAAGATAGAAGATGTGTTTTAATCTTGATGCAGTTGCACAAATCAACTGGTAGCAAAAAACAATGGCTGGTTGAAGATTCACGATCTGCTTCAGGTGTCAGTGAACAATCAGAGTAAAACAGAAGCTCCACTTAATCCCGTAAGCAAAATCACTGATTTAAAAATTCCAAATTTCATGGGTACACTGCACAAAAAGCAGGAAGAAGCAGGATTCCAGACTGGTGGTGAGTGAGACACACATGCTGGCATCTCCCTAGGGGGATGCTGCTTATTAACAAGCACTTGTAAAGAGAAACTTTTCAGGAAAAAGAAGAAATTCAATATCAAAGCAGTGAAAAGAAGAAACTTGAAGCACACTCCCATGAATCTCCTGGATGAGCACAGAATAGATCAAATTCTACAGCAAGACATTTTCTACTGCAACTCAAAAAAAATAAAAAATTGTTAGCCTAAAGACGTATGTGTTATGCAGAGTGGTGAAAGAAATAGGATTTTACAGTTTGGAAAGATGTTTATGTCATCCACTTCCAGTCAGTGTCCCCAGACACTGGTAAAAACCAAGGAAGCTTTCCTCATCACTACATATCTTAAAAGGAAGATTTAGAGCATGGCATATGCTCTTCTGTTGGTTTGTGGTATGGTGGGGAGTCTGTGTATGTGTTTTGTTACATTTTGTATCATTTTTTATTAAAGCCAAGCGAATTCACGCTGGATAAATTATCTGGACAGCTTTGAAAGGTTAAGGAAAAAAATCCTTTTGTTTTAGCATAATAACACTGCCAGTCAAACTCCTCCCTTGTGATGAAATTAGGAGAGGGAATATTTGGCCCTGGTAGATAATTATGACATTCATAAGCTCTTAACTTAAGGGGCTGGGGGAGGGGGTTGCTGTCGGCTACTTGTTCTCAAAATGCTCTGATTTTCTGGAACAGAACAAATACAGCACAGTTCCCTCTCTCCAGTCTTAAACACCAGCACTTCTCAAAGAAAAAGCTTCAGTCATTCTTCATGAAATCTACTGCAGCTATAAAATTCATGAACAATGCTGAGTATCTTTCATTAATGAGTACTGGAAGCTAACAGCAGGCAGCAAAAAAAAAAAAAACCAAAAACAAAAAAAACCCCAAGCACCATAATCTTCAGTTTATGATGTAAGTGTTCCCCACCACTGCATTCACACCAAAAAGAAGATAAATCCCCCGAGTTTTTGGAACAGCCTCTCAAATGATTTGATCCACTTCAAGAAATTCTCAAGATTACTTCAAGGTGGTGCCAAAAAATAAAAAATGTACAATAAATCACTCACCACAATAATGTTCATTAAAATTAAAAATAATAAGCTCCCTCCCACTGTAGAAAATGCCTCTCCCCTAGCAACCTAAATGGGTACATTTTCCCTATGCAGATGTTCTCCCATTCCCATTTACTATGCCCTGCTGTGGATTGAGGCTGCACATTTCTGCTATTTCTACAGTCAGTTAAAAAATCATACTCTTCCCCTGCCAATACAATTGCCTTCCTTTATTAGAAAGAATAAAATGAAGCTGTTTCTTTAAATTGAGGGGAATAACTTACTATCAATATTGGGTTTATTCAGCTTTCCTCCTCTGCTTTCCATCCCCCCCATACATATCCTATAATTTTTAAAACTCGGCTTAATAGCATCTGTAATTTCACTCCATTATTTATCTCCTGACATTTGTGATAGTAAGATACCTAAACTATAGGATCCTCCCACGCTGCAGAAATCACACTTCACAAAGTTGCGTTCCATCCTTCCTCCGTTGGAGGAGGCACGTTCCCCATCTCTCCACACACCATTACAGCCAGGTAGATCAACGCAAAGCCTGAAGGAAGCTTTCCCGTCCTCCTCCTTTGCAATCCCAGTGCTGGCTGTACTGAAAAGCCTCCGGACCGTTCCCAAATCGCTGCTCCTCGGGAGACCGCCTCAGCTCACCCCGAGGTGCCAAAAGCAGGGAAGCTTTTCTATGGAAAAAGAGCACCTGGTGGCTCTTCCCTACTTGTCGCCGAGGGATGGCGGAAGGCTTAGCCACAGATGCATGGAAAGGAGATCTTCGCAGCTGCAGGCTTGGTACCTCAAGGCATCATGCCTCCCCCCGCCCCCGTCCCTTCCCCAACCGCAACAAATCTCGCTGCCCTCGCACAGGACCCCATGGGTGACACATCCAGCCCTTCCCGACCCGCACAGGACCCCATGGGTGACACATCCAGCCCTTCCCGACCCGCACAGGACACAGTGGGCCCGCACAGGACCCCACGGTGACACATCCGTCTCTTCCCGGCCCCCACGGGTGACAATCCCGCCGTCCCCTGCCCGGCCGAAGCCGCCCCGTCCCGGGCACTGTCCGCTGCCGCCGTGGAGCTCTCCCACCCCCTCAGGTGCGGGGAATGCAGCCTCGCACAGGGCAGGGGGGGCAGCGGAGCGGGGGCAGGGCCAGCTCCCCGAGGCTCAGCGCCCCGGCCGGACGCCGGGAACTTGCCCGAACAGTTTCCAAACACCGCCGTGGTTATCCCTCACCCAGGGGCTGTGCCCCTCCCTGGTACCCTTCGGCCCCGTCTCTTCCAGTAGCACAAATCCTTAAGTAATCACTCAGGGGATATCCAAAAATAAACAAACGAATAGCTGTATAGAATATTTCAGCCCCAACAAATGAACCAAATCCCAGGGCCGCGCCACAGCCCTCGAGTCCGAGTGTCTCAAAGCACTATATATATGTATATTTATAAATAAATATATATTTACACACACACGTATATGTAAAGGACGAGCCCGAAGGGGCCAGCCCGGCGCGCCCCGTCCCCGCGGTGCCATTCCGTGG
>CM019214.1:104846694-104861975 GCA_009741485.1 Malurus cyaneus samueli | reverse complement strand
CAATTTTTATTTTGACCTAAACAATTAATCATGACCTAGTGTTGTGGTTGCCCCCTTGGTGTATTTAAGTGTTTCCTTGTTCTGATGTTTGACTAGAATATTCAAGTTGTGGTAATTAGTTTAAAACTCAGAATAGTTTTTAATATTAAATAAAGCATGAGAGCAATAATCACTGTTAACTCAAGAATTTGAGATTCCAGCTTCAGTGATGTATTCTTGTGTGTTCGTTAAAATAATTTTCATTGTGTTTGTAGGCTCAGTGTCCTTTAAAACTGTATTTGAATGGATTTGTATATTTTTAAAACATATCAGGAAAGCAGTTAGCTTAAAAAAGCAAGATACTGTTCAGAAGCCTTGTATTATTCCATAATGTCTTGAATGGGGTATCTTCAAAAATAAAGGGACCAAGGTTGTTATTTTTGTTACATGCTTGAATTTTTGCATTTTAAGTTATCTTTTGACTGATGATATCATTAATTGGAGAAGACATTTTCTCATTTGTTCTGCTGTAGATGGGCAGAGAACCTACCTTTTAATTTATTGAATAAAAAGAAGAAAAAAGAAGACCAGAGAGAGTCATTTATCTGGTTACAGTTATTTGTGGTGACATCTTACAATATTAAAATCCTTGTGTACTGGGAAAGAAACCCATGCAAGTTTTACTTAAAGGTTATGTGGAAAGGAAACAAAGAATACATGCACCAAGTTTAGAATTCCTTGTTCCATAAGACTGCCAAGTCTTTGAGTGGCTCCATGGAAGTCCTGTTGGCTGCACGAACCCAGAGGCTCATTCCTGGTGGGAATCCTTTGATTTCAGTGGGTTTGCTGGAGTATGTGAAAGCATCTCTTGAAATCACGGGAGGTAACTAGCTTTTATTTTTGAAATAGCATGAGCTAGGCAGTACTGTCCATTTATGCTGCTCTCATGATTTGGGAAATTGTGATTAACAGAAAATATCTCTCTGCATTTGTGCATTAGATCGTTACTTAATGCATGGGAGTAATAGCCTGAACTACAAGTCTAATGATCTACTGCAGAATGAGATATTTATCATGTAGTTCTTAAGTATTAAGATGACTGTGAATATTGTCATTTGGGAGGCACTAAAACAGGTTTCTCATAGAAGTTGTGGATGTCCCATCACTGGAAATATTCAAGGCTATATGGTAGATTTTGGCTATGCACAGCCTGGTGTAGTGGAAGATGTCTTTGCCTATGGCAGGGAGTTTGGAACTGGATGTTCTTTAAAGTCCCTTCCATCCAAGCCATTTCTATGTTTTGAGCCAAACTCTACTAATTCTAGTCACAGGAGAATTTCCATTGACTTAAGTCTGTGTTTGCATGACCAGTTCTTTAAAAGCAGTTATTTTACTGTCTCAAGTAAGTTAATTTGTGAAGGAAGGAGACCGTAAAGTGCGTCAACTAAAAATTCATGACATGGTTTCTTGCTGTTTCGAACATTGAAAAAATAGGAACCAAACAACCTGCTGAAATATAACTGCTTTCTGACTTCTGAAGAGAAAAAATGCAGTTCTTTGGTTTCACCTGTTTATTAATATGATGCATAAAGATAATTTCAAATAGGATGAAGAGAACAAATCTTTGGCAAGCTTGTAGATCTACTAACCAAGGGTATAATTTGCTACCAATTTCCATGATCCAAGCACAATCTTGTCTGAAATTCCCGGTTTCTGGATGGATAACATCCAGATAAAATTGGGAAGCAGCATGTAGTACTGTGGAGGTTTAGTCAGTTTGTTCAGCAGTCCTGCCTATCATTACTGAAATAAATATCCTCTTATCCAAGTGCTATACAAGCTCCTTCAAGAACCAGCTTTCCATAAAAGATAGTTTTGGATAGTTATTTATTGTTAATTTAAGATAGTAGTGGTCTCCTTCAGTGAAAAAAAATAAAAATTGAGAGGGAAGTACAAGTGGCTCATTTTCATTTTGCAGAGTTAAATTTTTCCTCCTACCAAAATTTACATTATTACTTTAGCAGCGGCACTGTTTTTTATTTGATGTTCTAATTACCTGAGTAGTATTTCTAAACAGCACACAAAGGTTGATGAATAACCTCATAATTCAGCAACAGTCAGACCTGCAGCATATGAGTAGCTCAGAAGGATACTTTTCTTTTGAATGAAAACTTTGCCAGATGATTTTTCCCATTAGCTAATATTAAACTGATTGTTTGCATTGCAGTTGTAGGGTTCATAACAATACCAGTTGTTTGACTGGCTGTGATCCGAAATGCGTACTTGGAAATCACACAAAGTCACAGTCTTCATCACTTTGCCCAGGAGGTACCATTTGGAGCATAGTATGAATGCAGATTAAAAACACTCATTGCCAGCAATTTTCTTGCTGCTAAAAATGTTGCACCAGATTAAGTCAACCTGCAAGTAATTTCAAACCCATTAACTTTGTAGACCTTTGTACTGCAGCTGAATTTGGCTTGCATGAACTCAGGTCCATGGTTGAAATAATAAAGTATTTAAAAACCGAGACACATAAAGATGTGATACAGATAGATATAAATAGGAGGGGAGAGGTAATCTTGCCTTGTACTATGAATAGTTATTTTTACCAATGATTACAGTGATTTTTTTTTCTATTGACCAGGGAAATATTGGTAATGAAACTGGTAGTGGTATTATGTTAAATGTTTTTGATATTGTTATTTTAATTGTCAAAGAGAATAAATGCAGATCCAGGTGTGGGAGAGGTTGTACAAGGGAAGATCATGACTTAAATGTTATGGAGACCTTATTCTGGAGTGGCATTAAATTACAGCATGTTTTTAAAGTCTTAATTTACTCGTGCTCATAACTAATGGCAGTGATCAGAAAAAAAGATGATGTGCTGCCAGTGACCTCAAACAGAGACTTAAGAGGAGTATAGGACAGCTAACGTGGACAGAAAGCAAGTGAGTACCTCTGTCAGTGCCTTTACATGTTAAGGGATGTGGTCAGATTAACTGTGTGTGATCTTCCTTAATGATCTTGGCAGATCTTTGTTGCGTGAATTTGTTCTTAAATCTGCTGGTACTTTGATCTTCTTGGTGCACTCTGTCAACAACTTACACAAGAGACAAAGAAGTCTGAAAAAAACAATGTTCAGTCCTTTATTGTGGTGTTGTAACTAATTGAGTCAAATCAGTTCCTTACTGAACTCTTCCATGGCATTCATAATTGCACATAACAGAAAAGTTCTCCATCTCTTACGTGATGGAATCAGAGCTATGTGTTATATTCATGGGCTTTCCAGTGAATTAATGGACTTTTTTTTTTTTCCAAAAAAAAAAAAAAAAAAAAAAAAAAAAAAAAAAAAAAAAAAAAAAAAAAAAAAGTCATTAATTCACTGGAAAGCCCATGAATATAACACATAGCTCTGATTCCATCACGTAAGAGATGGAGAACTTTTCTGTTATGTGCAATTATGAATGCCATGGAAGAGTTCAGTAAGGAACTGATTTGACTCAATTAGTTACAACACCACAATAAAGGACTGAACATTGTTTTTTTCAGACTTCTTTGTCTCTTGTGTAAGTTGTTGACAGAGTGCACCAAGAAGATCAAAGTACCAGCAGATTTAAGAACAAATTCACGCAACAAAGATCTGCCAAGATCATTAAGGAAGATCACACAGATGTAATCTGACACATCCCTTAACATTGTAGGTGCACTGACAGAGGTATCTCACTCTTCTTGTTCTGCACTTATTTGTTCCTTTATGACTCCTGCTTTAAGTCTCTGTTGAGGTCACTGGAGCACATCAATCTTTTTTTCTGATCCACTGAGCACATTAGTTTATGAGCACAGTAAGTTCAAGAACTTTTAAAAAACATGCTGTATTTATGCCACTCCAGATAACTGGTCTCCAGTACATTTATCAGATCTCCCTTTGGTAGCCTCTTCCCCACACCCTGGATCTGCAATTTATTCTGCTTTGACTAATTAAAATAACAATATCATAACATTAACATAATACCACTACAGTTTCATTACATATTTCCTGTTACAATAAAAAAAAAATTCACTGTATCATCTGTGTAAAAAATAACTATTCATAGTACAAGGCAAGATTACCTCTCCCCTCCTATTTATATCTATCTGTATCACATCTTTATGTGTCTCGGTTTTTAAATACTTTATTATTTCAACCATGGACCTGAGTTCATGCAAGCCAAATTCAGCTGCAGTACAAAGGTCTACAAAGTTAATGGGTTTGAAATTACTTGCAGGTTGACTTAATCTGGCTGCAAACATTTTTAGCGCAAGAAAATTTGCTGGCAATGAGTGTTTTAATCTGCATTCTTACTATGCTCCAAATGGGTACCTCGCTGGGAAAGTGTTGAAGCTGTGGACTTTGTGTGATTTCCCAGAGCATTTCTGGATACAGCCGTCAAAATGGTTGTTAGGGAACCTACAACACTGCAATGCAACATCAGTTTTTAATATTAGTAATGGGCAAAATCTTTGGAAAGTTTTCATTCAGAAAAGTATCCTTTGAGATACTATATGCTGCAGGTGTGATGTTGCTGAATTATCAGGTATATTCTCAACTTGTGTGCTGTTTTGACTACTATAGGTAATTAGAAACATCAAATTAAAAAACAGTGCCGCTGCTAAAGTAATAATGTAAATTTTGGTAGGAGGAAAAATTTAACTCTGCAAAATGAAAATGAGCCACTCTGTATTCCTCTCATTATTTATTTTTTTTTCCTAGTAGAGCCCACATCTTTAATGAACATTTAAATTAACTTATCAAATCTTGCTTTGTTATGGAGCTGGTTTTGAAGGAGCTTGCATATAGCACTTGGATAAGGGATTTATTTCAGTTATGATAGGCAGGGATGCTGAAACAACTGACTTAAACTCACGTACTACTGCTGTTCCTATTTATCTGGTGTTATCCATCAGCAAGACGGGGCAATTTGACAAGATTGTGCTTGGTCATGAATTGGTAGCAATTATACCTGTTAGTAGATCTACAGCTTGCCAAAGATTTGTTCCTTCATCCCTATTTGAAAATTTATCTGTTATAGCTGCATATTATAAAACAGGTGACCAAAAGAACTGCATTTTTTCTCTTCAGAAGAGGCAGAAAGCAGGTAAAATATTTCAGCAGGTGTTTGGTTCCTATTTTTTACCAATGTTCTGAAACAGGCAGAAACCATGTCATGAATTTTTAGTTGACGCACTTTACGGTCTCCTTCCTTCACAAATTAACTTACTTGAGACAGTAAAATAACTGCTTTTAAAGAACTGGTCATGCAAACACAGACTTAAGTCAATGGAAATTCTCCTGTGACTAGAATTAGTAGAGTTGTATGCCAGAATCTGAATGGCTTGGATGGGAAGGGACTTTAAAGATAACCTCATTTCATTCAACCCTGACATCTGGCAGTGAACACTTCCACTAGACCAGGCTGTGCATAGCCAAATCTACCATAGCCTTGAACAATCCCAGGGATGGGACATCCACAAATTCTTTGAGGAAACTGATTTTGTGCCCTTCCAAATGACAATATTCCAGTCATGCTTATTACTTAGAACTAACATGATAATATCTAATTCGAGCTAGATCATTAGACTTGTAGTTCAGGCTATTACTCCCATGCATTAAGTAACGATCTAATGCACAATGCAGAGAGATATTTTCTGTTAATCACAATTTCCCAAATCATGAGAGCAGCATAAATGGACAGTACTGCCTAGCTCATGCTATTTCAAAAATAAAAGCTAGTTACCTCCCGTGATTTCAAGAGATGCTTTCACATACTCCAGCAAACCCACTGATCAGGATTCCCACAGGGGAAATGAGCCTCTGGGTTCGTGAGCAACAGGACTCCATGGAGCACTCCAAGATTTGGCAGTCTTATAGGAACAAGGAAATTCTAAACTTGTGCATGTATTCTTTGTTTCTTTCCACATAACTTTAGTAAACTTGCATGAGGTTTCTTTCCAAGTACACAGGATTTTTAATATTGTAGTGTCACCACAATAACTGACAGATAAAATGACTTCTCTTGGTCTTCTTTTTCTTCTTTTTATTCAATAAATTAAAAGGTAGGTTCTCTGCCCATCTACAGCAGAACAAATGAGAAAATGTCTTCTCCAATTAATGATATCATCAGTCAAAAGATAACTTAAAATGCAAAAATTCAAGCATGTAACAAAAATAACAACCTTGGTCCCTTTATTTTTGAAGATACCCCATTCAAGACATTATGGAATAATACAAGGCTTCTGAACAGTATCTTGCTTTTTTAAGCTAACTGCTTTCCTGATATGTTTTTTAACAATATACAAATCATTCAATACAGTTTTAAGGACAACTTGCTTTACAACACAATGAAAATATTTTTAACGAACACAGAATTACATCACTGAAGCTGGACATCTCAAATTCTTGAGTTAACAGTGATTATTGCTCTCATGCTTTATTTAATATTAAAAACTATTCTGAGTTTTAAACTAATTACCACAACTTGAATATTCTAGTCAAACATCAGAACAAGGAAACACTTAAATACACCAAGGGGGCAACCACAACACTAGGTCATGATTAATTGTTTAGGTCAAAATAAAAATTGCTGGTAAGATATAAGTCACCAATAGGCCTAGATCTAGTCTAGACTCCAAGAAGCCTCCAGATTTTAACATATCAGGGTATCAGAAAGTTCTTTCTCCCATCACTCCTATTTGTTAATTTCAAGAGATATTGACATGTAGAACTTCAGGATACACTTCATCAACTATACTGCCCTTGTTTCATAAGGCAAATGTATATGCTAAAAAAAAATCCAACCAGAAAAACCTACAAAGAAAACCCCAAATGAACATTTAAAACATCTGGCATGAATTAATTGACATAAACAGTTTAAGATACAAATACCAGCCATTATCCAAATTCTTCACCTGGAGAATTCCATGTCTTTTCATGTCCTACTCTTTCACTAATAGATTTTTAACTCAGAGACAGAAATTACAGTGTAGTTAAAGCATATGTTTTCCAAAGTGTCATATCAACTTGACTCAATTGTGCTGAAATAAAATGGCATGTGCTGAATTTAACTGAGGGATTACTGGAGTAAATGGAAAGAAAATCAGTAAGTAAACATGAACCACTTGTGAAAGGTGCCTCAAAGAAAAGGTCAATGAAAGGGCAAACAAAAACTGCATTTGTTCTCAAAATATTTTTTGAAGAAGGTGGCTATGAAGGGCAAATCACACATAAATTAGTCTCCTCAACAATCCAGCAGCATTTCCATAGATAAAAATAATTAATTATCCAAATAAATATTAGTGTTGTGCTGGAAGAGGAAAAGTCCAAATGATGCTAATCAACATCTTAGAGTAGACTTAAAACTGTGTCTATGACTTTGTAAATCTATAAATCCTATTATTTAGAGCCATGTAAATTATAAAAGTATCTCTAACTCCATTTTGTATGGGAGTGCGTGAAACAAAGCTCTCTACATATTTCTCATCTATCTATTTTAAAGTCGATGTTTCAGAACCCCTCATCAGTTCAGATTTATTTTCAGGCAGGTATTTTGACTCTCATATTTACCTGAAGAGGAGAATGTAGCCTAATATAGGAAAACCAGACATAATTTTTTCAGATTTTTGATTGATTGTTTTTGAAGGGCAAAAAGGAGATGGAAAGATGGAAGATGTGTTTTAATCTTGATGCAGTTGCACAAATCAACTGGTAGCAAAAAACAATGGCTGGTTGAAGATTCACGATCTGCTTCAGGTGTCAGTGAACAATCAGAGTAAAACAGAAGCTCCACTTAATCCCGTAAGCAAAATCACTGATTTAAAAATTCCAAATTTCATGGGTACACTGCACAAAAAGCAGGAAGAAGCAGGATTCCAGACTGGTGGTGAGTGAGACACACATGCTGGCATCTCCCTAGGGGGATGCTGCTTATTAACAAGAACTTGTAAAGAGAAACTTTTCAGGAAAAAGAAGAAAACAATATTGCAAAAGCAGTGAAAAGAAGAATTCGAGCATAACACTGTCCACGTGAACTTATCTGCATGAGCCAAGATAGCTAACTCCGATATTCTACAGCAAGACCTTTTCATACTGCAATCAAAAAAATAGAACTATTGTTAGCTAAAGCGTATGTGCATTATGCAGAGTGGGTGAAAGAAATAGGATTTTTTTACACGTTTGGAAAGTATGGTTTATGTTATCCACTTCCCGTCCAGTGTCCCGACATGGTAAAACAGCGAAGCTTCACTCAATCATACATATCTTAAAGAATTTTTAAGCATGGGATATGCTCTTCTGTTGGGTTTGTGGTATGGTGGGAGTTCTGTGTATGTTTTTGTTACATTTTGTATTCATTTTTATATATAGCTAAGCGATTCCCGCATGGATGGTAATTATACTGCGACAGGTTTGAAAGGTAAGGACAAATCCTATTTTGTTATTAGCATATAACACTGCCAGTCAAATCTCCTTGTGATGAATTGGAGAGGGATATTTTGGCCCTCGGTAGAATTATGACATTCATTAAGCTATTAACTTAAGGCTGGGGGAGGGGTTTGCTGTCGGTACCATTGTTCTTCATAAATGCTTGTTATTGCTGGAACAAACAACATTACAGCCAGTCCCTCTTCCAGTTTTAACCACCAGCACATTTCAAAGAAAGCTTTCGTCATTCTTCCATGACAAATCTTATGCAGGCCTATAACTTTAAAATATTAAACCAAGCAAGACTTTTGAAATAATTTCCAAAAGCCAAATGATCCAAATCGTGTTAGGCTTTCTCAGCATCCAAACCTACCAAAAATGTTATAAGCATTTATGCTCACATAAACAATACTTTCTTAAAAGCAAACACAAAACAAAAAAAAAAAAAAAAAACAAAACAAAAAAACCCAAGACCATAATCTTCGTTTTGATGTAAGTTTTCCCATCACTGCGTTCACCAAAGAAGATAAATCCCCGAGTTTTTGGAACAGGCCTCTCAATTGATTTGCATCCACTCTCAAGAATATCTCCAAGATTTACTTATTCTAACGGTGGTGCAAAAAAATAAACAATGATCGGCTGCGTAATGAATCTGATCTACATATTAACACTCACCACCAATAATGTATATTTAAATTAAAAAATATTAGTCCCTTCCACTGTAGAACTGCATTCCTCCCTATACAGCAACCTAAATGGGTACATTTTCCCTATGCAGATGTTCTCCCATTCCCATTTACTATGCCCTGCTGTGGATTGAGGCTGCACATTTCTGCTATTTCTACAGTCAGTTAAAAAATCATACTCTTCCCCTGCCAATACAATTGCCTTCCTTTATTAGAAAGAATAAAATGAAGCTGTTTCTTTAAATTGAGGGGAATAACTTACTATCAATATTGGGTTTATTCAGCTTTCCTCCTCTGCTTTCCATCCCCCCCATACATATCCTATAATTTTTAAAACTCGGCTTAATAGCATCTGTAATTTCACTCCATTATTTATCTCCTGACATTTGTGATAGTAAGATACCTAAACTATAGGATCCTCCCACGCTGCAGAAATCACACTTCACAAAGTTGCGTTCCATCCTTCCTCCGTTGGAGGAGGCACGTTCCCCATCTCTCCACACACCATTACAGCCAGGTAGATCAACGCAAAGCCTGAAGGAAGCTTTCCCGTCCTCCTCCTTTGCAATCCCAGTGCTGGCTGTACTGAAAAGCCTCCGGACCGTTCCCAAATCGCTGCTCCTCGGGAGACCGCCTCAGCTCACCCCGAGGTGCCAAAAGCAGGGAAGCTTTTCTATGGAAAAAGAGCACCTGGTGGCTCTTCCCTACTTGTCGCCGAGGGATGGCGGAAGGCTTAGCCACAGATGCATGGAAAGGAGATCTTCGCAGCTGCAGGCTTGGTACCTCAAGGCATCATGCCTCCCCCCGCCCCCGTCCCTTCCCCAACCGCAACAAATCTCGCTGCCCTCGCACAGGACCCCATGGGTGACACATCCAGCCCTTCCCGACCCGCACAGGACACAGTGGGTGACACATCCAGCCCTTCCCGACCCGCACAGGACACAGTGGGTGGCACATCCAGCCCTTCCCGACCCGCACAGGACACAGTGGGTGGCACATCCAGCCCTTCCCGACTCTCCTAGGACACAGTGGGTGACATATCCAGCCCTTCCCGGCCCCTCACAGGACCCCATGGGTCTCACATCCAGCCCTACCCGGCCCCGCACAGGACCCCATGTGTGACACATCCAGCCCTTCCCGACCCGCACAGGACACAGTGGGTGACACATCCAGCCCTTCCCGACCCGCACAAGACCCCATGGGTCTCACATCCAGCCCTACCCGGCCCCGCACAGGACCCCATGTGTGACACATCCAGCCCTTCCCGACCCGCACAAGACCCCATGGGTCTCACATCCAGCCCTACCCGGCCCCGCACAGGACCCCATGTGTGACACATCCAGCCCTTCCCGACCCGCACAAGACCCCATGGGTCTCACATCCAGCCCTACCCGGCCCCGCACAGGACCCCATGTGTGACACATCCAGCCCTTCCCGACCCGCACAAGACCCCATGGGTCTCACATCCAGCCCTACCCGGCCCCGCACAGGACCCCATGTGTGACACATCCAGCCCTTCCCGACCCGCACAGGACACAGTGGGCCCGCACAGGACCCCACGGTGACACATCCGTCCCTTCCCGGCCCCCACGGGTGACAATCCCGCCGTCCCCTGCCCGGCCGAAGCCGCCCCGTCCCGGGCACTGTCCGCTGCCGCCGTGGAGCTCTGCCGCCCCCTGGTGCCCGGCGCTGGCAGCGCTGCCCGGGGCCGGCCCCCGTCGCTCCCGCTGTCACCCCGCTGGGGTTTGGGCTGGGTGGGGTTTATTTGTCCCCTAAAACCTCCTTAGGAAGCGGGGCCACCGCCCACCCCCTCAGGTGCGGGGAATGCAGCCTCGCACAGGGCAGGGGGGGCAGCGGAGCGGGGGCAGGGCCAGCTCCCCGAGGCTCAGCGCCCCGGCCGGACGCCGGGAACTTGCCCGAACAGTTTCCAAAACCGCGTGGTTATCCCACCAGGGGCTTGTTGCCACTCCCTGGTACC
Organism: Malurus cyaneus samueli; assembly: GCA_009741485.1. Lineage (NCBI taxonomy): Eukaryota > Metazoa > Chordata > Aves > Passeriformes > Maluridae > Malurus > Malurus cyaneus. Next base: position 104,850,874 of record CM019214.1, on the reverse strand, counting down.
TTCGGGCCCGTCTCTTCCAGTAGCACCAAATCCTTAGTATCACTTCAGGGGGATATCACAAATAAACACATAGATGTATAGAATTTTCAAGCACCAACAAATGAACCATCCCCAGAGGCCGCGCCACAGCCTCGGCCGAGTGTCTCAGCATATATTATATGTTATTTCATAAATAATTATATTATACCACATCGTATTATGTTAAGGACGAGACCGAAGGGGGCGCCCGGCGCGCCGTCCCCGGATGCCATTCCGTGGTACACGGGCTCCGCACCCGCGCACAGCCCCGCGGCCCCGACAGCGCCCTCCCCTCCGCGCCACCCCGAGCCGGGGGCTCGGTGTCCCGGCACAGCGCGGGGAAGGGTCTTCCGAAGAGGAGGAACCCTCACAGGGAGACTTCAGGTCAGGTTTCTCACGGACTCTACCGCCAGCACTACTCTCCCCGCTCCTGAGAAGGAAGCCCGCACTGCCTTTCCCGCGGGCAGACGCGGATTTTGAAGACCAGTGCCTGGCAGATACATTTTTTGCCATCGCTTCATCTCCCTCACCCATTTATCGGGCACAAATAGCAATAAAATATAGCAAAACCCTATGCAAAGCAGCTAAGTGCGCTTAGAACCGTCCAGCTTCTTTTTTATTCTCCTTCATTAAATGACCTTTGGAGACTGGGGAAAAAAAAAAAAAAAAGCCAGTGGGCGTGAGCAGTTTTTAAGATCCCTCTTAATTGATGCCAGAGAAAAACAGATTACCAATAGATTGAACTTATATAATATTTTTTTTTTTTTTTTTTTTTTTTACACTCCATTTCTATTCACTTAAATCTGGAGAGCGAGGAGCAATAGGTAAGATAATAATTTAAAGAAGAAAAAAAAAAAAAGTAAGGAAAAAGCAGCCCCTCCTACCTTGTCGCTACTGAGGAGCAATCCGGAGGTGAGAGGAGGGGCTCAATGTTCAGGGCTTCACGCGGTGGACGTCCAGTGGAGGATGTCGGCCAGCCAGCTACAACCTGGCGGCTGCTGCTGCTGGCTTCTGCTGCTCGCTGCTTGCTGCTGCTGTTCTGGCCGCCGCGTTCGCTGCTACGCGCAGCCCCGCAGCCCGCGGGCGCGCTCGCAAGTGACGCGCGCCTTCCCCGCGCCGCGCTTATCGGCGGCGCGCGCGGCGGGGGCGGGCGCACGGCGGGCCGGCCGATCCCTCCGCCGCACACGCATCTCCTGCACCGCTCCGGCGAGTGGCACAGCCCGCAGATTCCTCCGCCGCTCTGAAAGGTGCCAGCGGGATCGGAGCATTCCTCCCCGCATCCCTCCGTGCATCCCCTCCTGGATCCCTTCCTGCATCCCCCCGTGCGTGCCTCCCTGCATCCCCGCTCGCCGCAGCTCGCCCCGCTTTACACCGCGTTCCCTCCAGCGCCCGCTCCCCGCGCTGACAGCCCAAACGGAGAGGCGGCGGCTTGGCGGAGAATCCCCCTGGGAAGCCCCAGCATCCCGGAGAACGGCGAGCGGCGGCTCCGCTGCGCGGGCCGGCGAGGACGCGCCGGGTGGAGCGGGTCCGGCAGGCTCGTTCCCCCGGGAGCGGCCGCGGGGGCTGCGCGGGGCTCGGCGCTTCCCCCGCTCCTCCCGCGGGCCGGAACGCGCTGCTGCTCCCGCGGGAAGCCTCGCGTACGGGTGCGTCTGTAACTAATCCCGTCGGGTTTATGCCTGTTCGCTCAGCTGTCTAGGAATTCACTCGGTTTGACTTCTGTTATTAGTCCAGAGGGGAAGCATACCTCTACTATTCACGGCTGCGTGAAATAAAACCGATAAAAAATAAATTGCTTACCGTTTGCATGCTTCGGTGCTGTCTGGCTGAGGATCTTGCTTTGTAAGGAAAAATCCGACAACCTGTGGTGGGTTATTGTCCAGCTTGACTTCAGAGAGGTAATTCTTTTTGAGGGGGTTAATTAAGCTATGGGCTCCAAAGCAGCTTCCATAAATTTGTCTCCTTACCACCTGTATGATATATGGAAGTAGATAGAAGTAGATTTATATTAATGTGAAGCAGTGATAGTAGATAATTAAGGATTAATCCAAATTAACACATCCCTAACATTTCTTTTCCAACCCTTTCTTTGCCCTTTTCAAGAGGGTTTGAGGAGGAGAGAGAAAAGAAGCCCTTTGCAGCAAAGTAAAATGAATGATATGATCTTCAGTATCTTCAGCTTCGCTCCTGCTCCACAGTAGTCTTCAAAATTCTGAAATATAGGAAGAAGTTATGAAGTCCTATCTTTCTGAGAAGAAAAACACAGAGAATAAAATTCAAAGTCCTTCCCCAGAATGTGGTTTTAGGACACTTGGGAATGTGAACAGAAAGCGCTGGTAGAGGGGAATGTGAGAGCTTTGTGCCATTGATTGGTTAATCTGCACCATGTAAATCAGAACCATAATGCTCAGCTCCACACCTCATGGTCCTGTTCTGAAATTAAATATTTTGTAATCTTGTATAAAAGATTTCATGTGTGTTTAAGTGGGAATTGAACTGTTCCTCAAACAGTTTTAGAAATCCAAAATATGGCAGCTTCAGCAAAGCCTTACAGGTGAGAACAGGATTTATATTTAGGAGCTGCTCTGCTCATGAATGTCATGGGAGATGTTCAATTGCAAGAACTTTTGGCAGCGGCCTTTAGTGTATGTTCAGGAAAGCACAGCAGAGGACATTTTTGGTGGAATTTTCCCAGGTAAGAAGATTCCATCAGCACTTGTACCCAGCTATAGAAGTAGACATCATTAATAAATTAATGGAGAAAGGTGATGAAAACAAATATTAGATAAAAACCTTTAAAATAAATATAAACCTTGCTTGGCGCCAAAAAACAAACAAACAAACAAAAAAAAAAAACAAAACAAAAACAAAAAAACAACCCTCACTATTAAGTGGGTAGGATGCTGGTTTATGAAATTTATCTTTGGTTTTAATGTTTGGAGCTTCCATCAGCAAAAGTGGAATAATTAGAGAAAATAAAGCAGAGTTAATAAATAAAACAAATCAGATGTACACATACTTAACATCTTTATAGGGTATCTTACTCACGATAAAATCTCGCCTATGATCCCAGCTGGCCACACCTGCACCAGTAGTGTAAGATAAATCACCAGCTGCAGTTTAACAAGCTACTGGTAATTGATTAGAGATTCTCACTGCAAATGTGGTGTAAAACATGTCAGCTCAGACTTCAGTCTAGGTTAATAGAAGAAAAAATGTTTTCCCTGACAAGTACCAGGGAAGGGGCAAGCACATTGGCAGTCACCTGCCTTGGCTGACGTGCAGTAACTTATTAATGCTCAGAAACCCACTAGTCTAACTGAACCATTAGAGATAACAACCTCTCACACTAATTAAAATGCAGCTCTGGAAGCTGCCCTTCAGGAGTAATGGAATGTTCAACGCTGGCTTGATTCTGTCTCGTATTGGAGGGAGAATGATTATGCAAAGTCATGGGTTCACTTTATAAATGAGGGAGGATTATTAATGAAGGAGGTCTTGAAAACAGAGAGGCATGTAAAAAGCTCTCCTTGCAGAATAAGAGATTTTACTGTCATTGTTGAATAAAAACGTACTATGTACTAATTGTGTTTATTCTTAGTGGACATTTTTAAAGTTTTTTTTTTTTTTTCTGCATTGGGCAATATCTACTATAAAGTATTATAAGAACTTACATCACTTTTATTTTGTAATTGTGTTTTTCTTCAGGCAATTAGCTGTGGCATGGGGTTGGCACAGGGTCACCTGTGCTCCACTGTATTTTAGGATACTTTGAGACAGGGGTGAACAGGCAGCTGGATAGAGTGCATGGCTGCAGGGAAGGAAGGGGAGCAGGAATAAGTGTCACAGCTTGGAGCCACCTTGCCCAGACAAGAAGAGAGGGGAAGCCAGGCCACCTACTGCTCCTGCTGCTGCCAGGGGGAGGGCACAGCGTCCTGAGCTGGTGGTTGTTGCAGGACAAGTGTCTCTGAATAAGTACCTAAGAAATCAGAGAGCAAAGGCAAGCACTAAACACTACAATAAATGATAAATAATGGCTCCATCTTTCTCCTATACAATCTACAGAAATGTTCCTATGTAAGCAGGAGGGGACCAGGAAGCTTTATTGGCAAAATGCACAGACAGATACAGGTCTCTAGAGGAATATCGCCAACCTCTACCACAC
>CM019214.1:104793792-104845729 GCA_009741485.1 Malurus cyaneus samueli | reverse complement strand
TCCCAAGTTTTCTTATATTAAATTATAAATATGATGAGAATTTCACCAGTGTCAGATCTGAGCGACTGTTTCTTGCTCCTTTGAAATCAGATGAGGATGCTCTGCTTCCAAACAGGATTCCTTGTCCTGAGAGCTCTGCCCAGTTGGTTGTCTGCAGCTGTCAGCAGAGCACACAATGCATCTGTCCACAACACATTGGGGTAGCATTTGGAGAAATCTGTTTTCTGTCCAGCTTTTCAAGGAAAAGAGGAATATACTATTCACTGTTCTGATGCAATGGACTGAAACAACAAAATATAAGTCTCAAAGATAATCACATTCTTGTAGTACCACTACTACCACAGTACAACTGTGAAATTCAGAGGCCTCACTGAAGGAAGAGGCAGCAGCTGGTTTGCCCATCAGGAAACATGTAGCTCAAAATGTTCTATCACATATACCTCCTAAAGGTATTTTAGGGTATATTTAAATCCTTCCTCCACAGTGGAGGGACGGAGAGAGAAAGGGAGGAAGGGACAAACTACATAAGTGTGCAGGGTTTCATTGTTTCTGCAGTGTATGGAACAGTATGGAACAACTCAGTTACAAAATAAGGATCTGAAAAAAAGTGTCCCATAGTGAACTACAACAGCAAGTCATGCTGAGGTTATCTAAAAAGCGATTAGAAAGATGCAGAAATAGGGCTCAAATTCTCTGCCATTCGAATCTACATGATTCTTGGTGCTCATGGCCATACATTAAATGAACCAAAAGACAAGAATTGCAAACTGTAAAAGACTAATTGGCACCAGTAACAACACACCTGTAATATTTGCCATTGTTTGGCTGATGACATTACTCTTTAGAGTGTGTTGTTTGCTGGAGGGAAGAGTGACATGGAGTTTAATGACTGTGCTTAGACCAGGGAATTAGAAAACATGATTTCTGGATAATATCACACGTACAACAAATATGCTGACAGAAAACAAACACATTTTCATGCTATATAAGTTTTAGAATCAAGAGCAGAAACAAACTATTGAGAGTATTATCCCATGTGAACTGATAGGAGGAGCAGCATGAAGAAGTATAATGATCATTCTGCTTGGGCAGTGATTTATTTCAAAGATGAGGAAGTCAACTTTGACAGGTTCTCGAAGCAATTAAAATGCAACTCTAGTGACTGGAAAGTCTTTCCAGAAAAATCTCAGGGGGAAAGAAGGGGAAGTATTACCTAGTGCTACTTAGGTGTTTGATTAGTACCTTGGATCTTTCGGGACATCGCACTCAGAATCAAAGTGGATATATCTGTAAGTTCCCTGTCTTTCACACAGTAGCCTCCAGCTTTCACAACTGCCATCATGTGCAGCTTTTCTCCCACAAAGATTTACTAGCTGTGAAGTTAGCAAAAAGACAGCAAGAATTAATTTTCCCCCATGTTGCTTACTTGTTTTGCTCTGTGAGATTGTTTATACAGGAGTCTATCCTGTCACATGAATAAAAGCAGCAGAATGAGGCTCTGGCAACAGAAACATTTCAAGCTCTCATCACTGTGCTTGAGTCAGTTTACAAGAACTGAGGATCTGTAAACTGGCTGTGACTGAACTTGTCAAAGAAACATCTCCATGGTGTTTTTGCAAGGATTATTTTATTTTTAAGTTGATTGATGATTGCAAGTTCAATGCAAATGTAATTAAATATAGAAACTGAAATCTTGGTGATGGTTTGATAATGATCTTTATACTGAAATATATGTTTACCAATGGACACCCAAGTTGCCAGGAGGTCTAGCAGGATTTGCTTACACATCTTAGAGACTCAAATGTTAAGGGAGCACCCTAAAATTAGCTGAGAATTTCAAGGGAACGTATGGCAATGGCAGAGTTACAGAAAAAACAAAGATATCATATGTCTGAAATTAACTGGTGAGGAATTGTAAGGAAATTGGCACATCTTAGAGCAATTGTAAAATGTTTGAGAGGACAGAAAGGAGAAAAAAAAAAAAAAACCAACAAAAAAAGGCAAAATAGCCCTTTTTAGCAGCACAGTATGTTGTCCTTGCAGGAAAATGCCTTCTGTGGACAGGGTGGTTTTCAGAAGTGCTCATGAACCAAATTGCTGATCGTCTCCAGAGTGAGTAATTATCCCAAATAGGATGTTTTCCTGTGAAAACTGAAAACACAATTGAAGTGGCACTAAGATAAATTATACAACAGTGAACAACGGCATTATTGTGGGGAGGAAATGATGCACAATAAACAAAAGAGTTTCATAAATGTTTACACCACATTTATGTTTCAAGTTCTTAACATCTTGTAAAGACTTTCATAAAGATATCTTTCATAAAGATCTAAAATTACTATGATTTGGGATAAACATTTTATGAGAAAAAGACAAAGCCATTGTTTCCACTCTGTTTCAAGTTACTTTTAAATAAAGAACTCTCCTTTCTGCTAGAGAAAATTAAAACAATCCGAAACTGTTCAGATATTAAGAGATTCATGGATTTTATGTAGGGAGGACAATTCTCTGTATCATTCCTGGAACTGAATAATGACAAGGGCAAATGTAAAATAATTTTGTCCTGGTAAAGACGACTGCCTAATTTCTGAAGATAGCAAGGTTGCTTGAAGTACAGTGTGCTAATTTGGTTACAATATAAAACCTGTGCTGACAAAAGAAATCAATAAGCTGAATTTATCTGTCTGAAGGAAGCATCCCACACTTCTGTGTCTGGCACAGCAAAGGTAGCATTTGAGAGTCGAGACAAGTTAACTTCTCCGGACTCTAGCAGCAGATTTCCGTATGTTCCACATTCCCACATTTCCATATGTGTGACTCTATTCCTCTTCTCAGCTCAGTCTCTCAAAAACCATGAACTCTCAGCAGTTTTATCTCGTCTCTATCAGGTACAGATATTTGGGCAGGATTATGGACATGTTTATTATTTCACCTGAGAATGAAACTGGCAGTGCTAAAATGCTGCAGCTGGTTCTAATATAACTGCCTACACATTCAGCAACATGGCAAGTGTGTACTTTCCCTCTTTTACCTGTAGTTACAAACAGAATTTTCATGGCAGTTGACTTCTTTCCTATCACCTAGCAATGGTTTATTTCATACAATTTCCAGAGCAAAGATGCCATTATCTTTTTTTTTTTTTTTTTTTTTTTTCAACCTGGAAGCTTACCAACAAGTGTTTCATAAATTATTCCATTTCCTTAACTTGTTGGAACTTTCACCTTCATGCCTGACAAGTGTAAATACCTTCTTTAGGTTACTGAAGTCCCATCAGGCATTTGTCACCATCTCTTCAATGCAAACTAATCCTCCATGAACCACATTACCAGATCATGCAAATAATAATATCTGGTTTAATGCAATAACCGTTAATTTAACTGAAGGGACCTTCAAGAGTATTTTATTACTGCAGCACTGAAGAAAAGACAACACGATTTGCTAGCCTGAGCTAAGATGTGAAGAAGTTATTTCAGCATGTGGAATAGTAAAGAATGGTTCCTCAGTGGTAAGAAATTGAAGATCAGTTGTTTTCAAAGGGGTTGTATGTGGAAAACACAAACCTTTCTCAGCTGCTGTTCTGTGACTGTGAAGCTTGTTCCCTGCAGTGCTTTGAATCACGATGAATTTCAGAGACATGCAGAACAAAATGTAAATCGTGCTGATTGAGCCATCCATGCTATCATTATCAGCAAAGACTCAAAATATACAAAACTGCAGACCAAAGAAAAGTGACCCACAGAATGTAAAATTAGACATAAAGGGAGTAAGTTTATGGATACCTTTGGGTGACTGTTCTATATTGTGTTGTTGGTAGATTAGAGAATGGACATGAGCTGGCAATGTGTGTTTGCAACCCAAAACCCGCCGTGTGCTGGGCTCAGCCACAGCCCCGTGGGCAGCAGGGCAGGGAGGGGATTCTGCCCCTCTGCCCCGCTCTGCTCAGACCCCACCTGCAGTGCTGCATCCAGCCCTGGGCTCCCAGCACAGCAAGGACATGGAGCTGCTGCAGCCAGCCCAGAGGAGGCACCCAGGGGATCAGAGGGATGGAGCAGCTCTGCTGGGAGGAAAGGCTGGGACAGCTGGGATTGTTCAGCCTGGAACAAAGAAGGCTCTGGGGTGACCTGATTGTGGCTTCCAGTGCCTGAAGGAGCCCACAGGAAAGATGGAGAGAGACTATTTACAAGGGACTGGAGTGGCAGGACAAGGGGGGAAATGGCTTCAAACTGAAAGAAAGACAGTATAGATTAGATAGTAGGAAGAAACTTTTTCCTTGAGGGTGGTGTGGCAGTGGAAGAGATTGTGGATATCCCACCACAAGTGTTCAAGGTCAAGTGGGATGAGGCTCTGAGCACCCTGGTCTTGTGAATGGTGTCCCTGGACATGACAGGAGAGCTGGAATGAGATGATCTCTAAGGTCCCTTACAACCCAGGCCATTCTATGTTTCCATGATTCCATGATTCTATGGTTCTGTGATTCGGTGAAATGTGCTGTATATTTTAAGTGCTGCCCTGATTAGAATATCCATTTCCAGGTCTATTGACTTCCCAAAATCACTGTTCCAGTTTTCATTGGAACTGTGTAATTGTTGACTCACCTGTGATACAAGTGAGCAAGGGCTGTCAACAGTCATTGAGACCTTTGTGGAAGACTGCCATTCCAACCATGGGGAATTGCAAGGAGTTCTTTTAAAATGGATGGTCGAGAATGAAATAAAGTCAACCGAGACAAACTTTGTATCTGAGATCCGTTTATTGGTAACGAACATGAGAATAAGTAGTTGCCCAATAAAGGGGGCTGGAAAAGACAGCAAAAGAGAAAGGAAAATGGAAAAGGAATGGGAGAGAGAGAGAAAGGAGACAGAGGGAGAGAGTGGGCATTACCACCAGTAGGACCGGGGAGTGCCGTTGATGCATCCACGGGACAGGGGTGAACACGCTGCTGCCAGAGGGAGAGCAGCTCGGGGAGAGGAGTGCATTTCCTGTGGCAATGGGCTGCTGGACACACGGTGAGTGGGCACTCGGGTGATGAGCTGCTGGACACACAGTGAGTGGCACTCGGGTGATGGGCTGCTGGACACACTGAGTGGACACTCGGGTGATGGGCTGCTGGACACACGGTGAGTGGACACTCGGGTGATGGGCTGCTGGACACACGGTGAGTGGACACTCGGGTGATGGGCTGCTGGACACACGGTGAGTGGGCACTCGGGGATGGGGCCTGGACACACGGTGAGTGGACACTGGGTGATGGGCTGCTGGACACACGGTGAGTGGACACTCAGGCAGCTCCAGGACCCTGGGTGCAGTCAAGGAGAGGATCGCGGCAGCGGGCGAGGTCGGAGTCAGGCAGGCGGCTCAGGCAGGACAGGCGACAGCCGGGTCAAGCCAGAGTTCTGCGAGCACCGAGGATAGAAGGTGAGCGAGAGGTAGCGAGGGCAAAATCCAGGCAGACTGGAGCTGGGGCAAAAAGGACCCCTCAGCAGAAAGCCCACCAGCAGTGAGCAACAAAGAGAGAGAGAGCGAGCGAGCAACAGGAGCAGCAAAACCCCCATGCACAAAGAGAGAGATCCCCCAAATCTCATGGCGCAGTTTATTTTTATACCCCCTGGCTCCTCCCAAAGTCTGCCTGCTGACCAGGAGACCATTGGTGCAGTCCAACCTTCTTATGCTGTCCATTGGTGGATCCCTTCCACCATCTCATTGGAGAAATGTCTCTGGGGAGAGCAGTATCTCCAGACGCCCATGTGAGGTGTTGCCTGGTGAAATTCCCCATCTCCTTCAAGGCTTCACCCATCTCCTGGTTGTCTCCCACAGGCTGCACCCCTTCCCCCACATGCCTCTGACAATGAGGCAAACCAAGATTAAAATGGCTCCTCACAAAGACCTAGAGATACATTTTTATTTATATACATTAATGGGAAGGAGAACACATAATTTCAAGTTTATTCATTTGTCCAAGTGATGAAAGAACTGTTCAATTGCTCAGCTCTCCAGTTCTCGAAATTGTCATGGTGAAAGTGCTTAGGTGTGATTTCAAGAAGAGATCAACCAATAAATAATGACAGAAAATTCAAAAGAACGTGGGGATTAGTGCAAGGCTTTTAAGAAAGCATGTGATCTAAACCCCATAATTTATACCCACACTTATCTTTTAATTCAATTTCAGACCTACAGCTTCAGAAGCTCTTATTCATGAGGAGACATCTGCTGCTTTAATGAGATATTCCGAGCTCTTGACATCTTCAAGAATATTGATACAGCAAGTGGTTTCAAAGGTCACCCGTGTTGGTTACACAACATTTTCTTTCATTAGTTTTACATCTGATGAGTTTTGAAAGATAAGAGTGCTCAATTTGGTTTCTCCACATGCTGTATTTTAAGAATAAACATGCTCTTATATATTTTCTGTATGGGGTGATCTCAATTTATTAATCTTGGCCACTTTTCTTCCTGTCTTTATAATGTGTTTTTCATTCTCCTTCTGTATCTGTTACAACTCTTAGTAAGTCAAGGAATTAAGCACAATACCACACATGAGAATGAACTCCTCACTTATAGTGATTTTTTTTTTTGCACCCAGAAATAATGTTTGTTTTGTTTTTGTATTTTTTTTAACAACTGCCATAGTCATCTTTCAACTGACTTCAAAACCAGACTGCAGTACCACACATCTCCCATAATTTAAGAAAAAAAATTCTCTTTATGTAAAAATTTTAAATACACTTACAAGATTCTTCATTAAAACAGAAAACTCCATTTTCACTGCTTGCTTGTTCAGATTTTCAAGGTAAATAATAAATGTATTCTAACAAATAACCATTTGAGTTGGCTAATTTCAGGGTGTTCAGAAATTTTTCTTTGAAAGAGGGAGACTTTTTTTCTCTTGTATTTTTAATCAAGTCTATGTTTTCCGAAGTAAATAGATGGATAAAATGGGATTTCTCTTAGGAGATACGTAATTTTCCAGAGTTTTTCAGACATACAAGATTTAATTTTTTATTACCAATATTAACAGAGTGTGGTATACCAAGAACAGTAGTTAGGGAGCAGTAAATCTTATAGGGCACTAAAAATTCTTTGCTCAAGGAAAAGCTAATTTAAAAGATATCTAACTTAAAAGAGGGAAGAAAACAACCAGCAATACTTACATATATTGCTGAGAAAAGTACCGAAATTACACTAACCTAAAATAATAATGGTTGTGCTTGCAATATATTTGCTTATGCCTTTTCTATGTTAAATTTCTTCTATGTAGATGTAGTTATAATTAAATAATGAGTGGAAAATAGATTTTGAGATGGAATTTTTACACCAACTTTAACAGTGTTAAAATTTGAACATACTTTTTAAATTGCATGAATAATTAATTTGTAACCTTTGTTTGGGAGCAGTTGCATTTGGGAATTTTATGGCACGAGGAAACCTTTTCCATAGGTCTATGTGTAACGAGCTGAAAAACTTGAGAAAAATCTATCTGGAAAATAATCTTTGAAATATATGAAGTTTCATGGCTCTTTTGTGTGAGCAGATCTCCCGCAGAGCTTGAGACAGCATGAAGATCTCTTTCTTCTGAAGTCGTGAAATGATGTCCTCAAAGGCAGAATTTCCAGGTGATTCAGTTCCTGTTCTCAGGCACACACGATGACCATGCATGTATCCAGGCTCTTTAAACTTGGACAATTCCACAGTGGTAGTTATGCCCCAGAGCACCTGGAAGCACAGTAAAGGAGATCAATTCTCAGGATTAATTTCAGGTCATCATTCCAGCAATTTCTTTAGACCCAGCATTGAACAATATTTTCAAAATTATCTCTCTTCATTATCTCTATTCATAAGAAAAAAAAAAAAAACCCTCTGAGTTCTAGATACATTCTTTGACAACAAAAAGGACATTTTAAAGTCTCACATTTGCCACAGACGAAGCCCGATGCTGCTGAATTTTTACATTGCTGCAGAAGAAGCAAGAACGTCAGGAAAATGAAGCTAAGAATTTTTTTTTCTGCAACAACTGTGCCAATAACACTGATGAAATCATCAGTTATGTTTTTGACAAGCAAGAGAAATCAGTGTATGTATATAGTGCTGTGCTGACTTCACAGGAAAAAGAAAGGATGGAGAGTTGGGAAGGATCAATATTTGTCACAAGGAGAGTTAAAAACGAAACTTACATAACGGATTAATAAAAACATTATTTTAAATATTTTTTTTTTCTTGAGCATTTCCTGTTTGTTTCTTAGATTTAGGAACTTAGCCGAACATAACCAAAACTTATTTAGGACTGGATTCCTCCCTCTGCTCAAAGAATTGTAGGGGATCAAGATGTATTGAGGAGGTTTGGAAACACAAGAGTAGAATCTCCATGGCATTGTCTGCTTTGGATCCAGGGTACTTACTGAAGTAAAAATTATTTTTTGACATAGTAATATCCGTGTTGGTAGAAAAGAGGGTAAATGAGACACATTAGGAGCACTGGATTCCCCAGCACTAAGGAAAGACAGATGTACTGGACTGAGTCCAGCAAAGGGCCACAAGCGTAATTAAGGCCTTAGAGCATCTAATGTGCAACGGGAGATTGAGAAAATCTGGAGGATTCAGGCTGGAAAGAATATTCAGGGGGGATTTTATCAGCGTGTAGAGTATGGGATGGAAGTAAGGTAAGACTACAAAGCCAGACTCCTCTTAGCATTGCCCAGTGACAGAGCAAGAGACAATAAGAATTCCTGAAATCCTTCTGTAGTATTTTCCTTTCTCTCAGCATCCTGGTTGCCTCAAGAACCTTTCCTCCTGTTGTGTGACTTCCATGATTCCAGAGACAGCACTCAGAGATGGTGCTAAGAGCTGTTCCTGGTTTTTCATTTACATTAATTGTCAACTAAATGTCTACTTGAAAACATTGAAGCAAGGGAAACATGAAAGTGTTTCTTCCCTTTCTTCTTCCTAATGTCTTGTGAAATTTCAAGCAGTTATAAAAAATGATTAGTACGAACTCTTGAATTGCATTTCTTGTGCCTGGTGAATTTAAATAATAATAGTAATTACTAATAAGCTCCAGGAAAACTTGAAATTATTTAAAAAAAATAAAAATGGAAAGAATTGGTAAAGAAGAACAGACTCCTTGATTCAGGCAAATCATACTGTGTTAGAAATGTCACTTAAAAGAAGTCACCCTTAACAGCTTAGGCTGTAAAATCCTTTTCTGAGAGCCCTGTGGAAAATGATGAAATATTGAAACTTCTACCCAATAAATTTTGTTTGCTCTTGTGAGATGTCTCTAACCAAAGTAATGGTTCAGCTCACTTTTTAGGGCTAGAGTCATCAGCCTTATCTGTGTTATATGTGTTACTGCACAAAAGAACGTCTCTTTAGGGTGATTCTTTGATAAGAGCTAATAAATACCCTCTGGTTGGAGCCTTGATATCCATATCTTATTGCATTTTTGTTAATTCTATGCATTAGTCTTCCTTTTTTATTTTTTTTTTTTTTATTTTTTTAAATTTGTTAGTTGTTCTCTTGGTATTTTAACAGTCCCTATTGCAATTATGTTGCCTTAACACCATAAAATACCTATAAAAATATAATTTACCTACTATATATGATTGCAGACTATGTTTGCTCTTTATTTTTACACTTCTGCAGCCTGTATTTTGGCCAGACCTTCACATTAGCTGGATACTCAAAATATTTTTCTGCCTCCAGTTATCATTCACTAACATGGCTACTGAACTGGAGCATGCTCTTTTTAAAAAACTTTCTGATGGTCTGAGGATTGAAGAAGTTTGTGCTTGTTCTCTGTTACAAGAGCAGACAGGCAGCATGTACAGATGCAACAGTACAGCTCCAGTTCACACGCTGGGCCAGACCTTTAGCATAAGAAAAGACAAAAAGGGTTCTAGAAAACATAATTGGCCATGATGTTAACATTTTTCAGTGTATTTCAATACATATTTAAACTATATATGCCAAAATCTTTTTAATATTACATATGGCTTGAAGCCAAACTTTCTATTTCTCTGCCATTTATTTATATTGTCTCAAAAATGACAAACCTGACAGTCAGTAATATATGGTACAGTGACACTGAACCTTTCTTGAGTATTTTATTGCCCTTCCTCTCAGCACTTTTACTTGGAAGTCCTGGAATCACAGAATCACAGAATGGCTGAGATTAGAAGGGATGTTAAAGATCACCTCATTCCCTTATCCCGGTCATGGATAAGGGTACCAGAATAGACCAGATTGCTCAGAGCCCCATCCAACCAGTGCTTGAACATTTGCAAATTTGGGGCATCCACCACTTCTCTGGGAAACCTGTTCCAGTGTCTCACCACCCCTACTGAAACTTTTTTGAATTTTAATAAGCCTACTCTCTTTCATTCTGAAGCTATTCCCCCTTGGTTTGTCACTACTTGATGGAATTATTTTGCATCAGTGTTTTGATTGTTGTCTAAATGGGATTTGAAAATTCAGATCTGGATTTTTTTTTCTATACTCAGATAAAATTGCCTGTGGTGTTCTACGTGATTTCAAACATTTTTCCTATTCTCAGTGAATAAGATTTGCACAGCTGAGAGGATGCCTTTTCCTAGATAACCCTTTCCCCGAGAGTTAACAGAGCAGTCATTTTGTGAAGGCTCCCCAATCCTTAGAAGCCTTTTGAAGACAATGAGAGAGAAATTCAAACAGATAACATTCTCTTTTTAATTTTTTTTACTTTAATATTGAAAATAATTTATGTAATCACCTGCAGTGCGAAGTTGTACAATCTATAGTTTTATAGCTATACCTCATTAAATACCAAAATGACAGAATATTAGCATTCCAAAAGAGAAAAACTACTAACATAGAAAAGAGAGTATTTTCAAAAAGAGAGTAAATAGAGAGTCAAGGTCTTTAGCAAACTAAGGTTTTATAATTTTCCAAAAGCTGTGGTATTTTCACTTTCACAATTCAAGTAAATCATTGAAGTCAAGCAAATTCAAGTATTTCACCTCCCTGTGTGTGTACTGCCAGTTACACACTGAGAGGCCAATGCCTCTTCAGTGACTGAGTACAAACACTCACCACCTCAGTGTTGAGAAGCCTCAGCCAGGAGAGGAGATTCACCTCTCCTTGAAAATTAACAGATGGATGTGCACGTTCACACTTGGGAAGGAGATATCCTTGGACATCTGACCAACGAAATGAATTTTACGTTGGATTCTAATTGTTGATGACTGTTTTATGAGATTTATTTTTGGAATATAGAGTTCCATAGTCTAGATCTTGTTCATCAGATAGTTCCACTCAGTGGTTTTTTTGACTTCTTCTAGCTTGGACATTGACATTGGGATTTGTTTGAAATGCAGTTGAAGATCATGGAAGTCATAAACCAGGTAGGTTGCAAAGGACTTCTGGAGGTCATGTAGTCTTCTCTTTTCTACTTTTCTAGTTAAAAAAAGGGATTCTTTCGAAGGCTGCAGTTGGTCTGCCATATTTCTGAGTAGCAAATACAAGAAAGTGGTTCAGTGAATTTTATTCAGTAAAGAATCAGTGGCAGCTGCTGTGCTCTGCATTAGGTGAAAGCATTTTGAAAGTTTTGTTGCTTTTTCCTAATTCCTTTAAAAAGCAGTGAATTTAGAAACACCAAAAGCATTGTTTTATGTAAGAACATCAGAATTGTTACAGTAGAACAGATTAGTCACTTAAGTTCTTATATTTATAAACCAGTGCCCAACTCAAGGATGTCTAAAAAAAACCCTCCAGACAACCAGTAAATAGTCTGACATATACTTTAGAATTTTGAAAGAAATAGCTGATAACTGCAGGGTTTGTTGTTTACAGGGAAGGTTTATGAATTTAAAAATCTTCAATTTCCATCTTTAGCACAACTTTATGCCAGCTAGTTTGAGAAAGTTGCACGAAAGAATTCCCTTTATTCATTCTGAATTTGCCTGTCACTTATTCTACAATGTACAAGTGGTATCATAGCATTATTTATACTGCCTGTCTTCAAAAGGTGTGGATTAAGAAATACAAGGAAAATATGCTTTCTGTTGTCTGAAACTGGTCTATGAAAAATTAAAGGTGTGTTTAATGATAAAATAGTCATATCTAAACCAAAGACCATTATGTTAAGAAGTGGTCACCTAATGATTAAATTATGATTACTTAACGGTTACCTTGGGGAGCCGTGGTTTAAAAAACAGAATGCCCAAGCAGTCCAGAGTTCTGGCCAAAGAAGAAATTTCATCCTCCTATCACTTTGACAGCCAGAACACAGATCACTCTCCTCAGTTTCAAATACCATAGGCTGAAATAGCCTTTTATAGTCTGCTTTTATATAGTGTGCAGGAAGGACACTGGAGACTATTTCTGATGAAAAACACCAACAAAAAGAAATTCACAGCACATCAGTCCATTAGCATCCACATTCATATCCACAGAGAGGAATTCTTGAGATCAAAAGGTATTTTGATAGTAGCTTCAACTGGATGAAATTTAATATATTTAAGATAATAGTATATTGTTATCAGTCTGTTTCTATTTATTTTTTTTCATAATTTTAAGCCTTAAACTTAATTTCTATCTTCATCTGTAAGTTTCTGATTCTTACTTCCATTCTAAAACTATTATTTTGTTTGTGCCTCATAAAAGTATAGATACATTTTTTTATGATTAGTTTTTCGCACTGTTTTAGTTTATGAATGAGTTCCTTGATGAAGATCTACCATCACAGCAAATAATATTTTCAACTATTCAATGAAATTCAGGCTTTTTTTTTTTTTTTTTTTTTTTTTTTTTTTTTTTTTGCAACTAAGTGTGAAGGTATTTTTGAATTCTTTAAAGGAGAAAAACATTTTTGGTAACTGATAAATTAAAGAGAGGGGAAATAAAACTATTAGCAAATTCTTTATATTGGATTAGCTTGGCCCAAAAAAATTGACTTAAGAATGATGTTTCACTGTAACAGACATAAAATTTAAATAACAACAGTTCATTTCAATTAACAATATCCATTGTTACACCTGTAACAAAATTATAATACAGTTACATTGGGAAAAAAAATCATATTGGTTTATAGAAAAGCTGGAACCACTGCCTAATGCTTGAATCTGACTTGTCAAATGGTTCATTATCCTACTGAGATTTGTGTAAATCAGAGCTTATCTAAGTTCCCAGAATATTAATTAATATAAAGTGAAAAATAAAAAGGTTTGAATAATAATAAAAAAAAGACACATTTATGCAATTAACAGGTTTATGAGAATTCTGTTTGCCTGTGGTGTGCTGTAATTTGTCCCTTACTACCTTTCTGCTGAGGAATACTGCAGTAAAAGTAGCTCTTTTTTGCATCAACTTCCAGCCTAGAGATTGTGGTTAAATTTGTGAGGATAGTTTTATTCTCTGAAGGGAAAGAAACAAGAAGAAAACATAAAATAGCCCATTAAAACCAAATTCCTCTGTTTGTGCCTGGCCTGCTCATCAGGAACTGCATGCCCTGTAATTGAAGTTAACTACCCGTACCAGCACATATGTGAGTAACTCTGCTGCTCTGCTATATTCTTCTAATCCAGGAGAGTAATGAAACATAAAGCAGTAAATTTAATCAAGTCCCAGATTAGTGGGGGTCAGAAGGAGAAAATGAAGCTGCTGCAAGGTGTTTGGTACTAAACACTGAATAAGAAAAGCAGAGCTGTGACTGCTCAGGTAATATCCAGGAAGGTTCCCTGGTCATTCACTCCAGTGTATTTTTGCACCCTGTTTTAAGTACACTTCCATTATAAGTTATAGGAATGATCTGTTGAATTCCCTGAACTATGTTCTGAGTGTTTCTTTCTTACAATTGTCTTAGGCTTTAACACACAAACAAAGGTGGTGGTTGCCAAAGCTTGAAAATATTAAAAGCAGCAAAGTGGTCACTGACTGAAAGAGAAACTGCAATCCATGAAGATCACATTAGTTCGTTTTTTTTTGTTTTTTTTTTTTTTTAAATTTCCTATTGGCAGTAAAAAATTTGATTTTTTTAATTCAGATTTGAAGTGAGAGACACTGGTGCAAACTAATTGGAAGAAAATTATAATAGTGTGTCTATAACTTTGATTCTATCAGATATGAAGGACCATCCTCAAAGAGACACAGGGCAAAAAAACCCATTCTTAATTTAAGAGTGGGAAAATCTCATTAAGATCAGTGACCTTACGAAACATTTCCCCTGGTCTGACAGGGAATTTAATGGCATGTGATTTTTGCTCAGGAAAGAGACTCAGGCGCAATAAGAGAACTTGAACTATTTGTTGCAGCAAAGGTCACAATCAGATCTTTGTTTAGTGTATAAACTCCATACTCACACTAAAACTGAGCTGTGGAGTACAGATCTTGCCTGGGTTTTGATTTACTATGTCGTCCTTAAGAAAGTTGTTGATAGGTTTAGTGAACAAGGGGAAGACTCCAGCATCTGGAAGTATTGACTCTTTTGGAATGAACCTGATTAAAGATTAATAAGTCCTTTTATCTTTTAAAGTTCATATTTCTTTTTCTGTTCCATAGGATATTGTATTTTCCTTGGTTTTGTAGCAGACACTCTTTATTACAATTTACCTTTCAAGCTTAGGGTAATATAGCAAGCTAATATATACGGGAATATGAGGACTAAGCCTCGCAGCTTTTTGCAGACTTCACATCAATTTTTAATGTATTTGCACATGTTTAAGCCTGCACTATATAAGTATACACCAATAAAATGTTTTATCTGTGCAATTCAAATCCTCTCTATGCATCTACAGCTGGGGATACCATAATCCTGTGCTGAGGATCCCGGTCCCTCTTACCTCAGCTGAATCCACTGCTCAATCACCAGTTAGAGACGACTGTTCAGTCAGATACACCACTAAAATTAGACATCTCTTCACAAGAGCATTTGCTTCTCCTTTCCTTGTCATCTTTTCAGAAGGTCTTTGTCTGGGAATGAAAGAGCTGAGTTACATTTTGCTGCTCTGATTCATCCTGAAGTAGAGTTATACTTATGTGAGTTTTGATTAAGAGTGATCCCATTCTCAATCCATAGGGTTGACAAAATCAAGCCTCTGTGGAATTTACTAATCACAAACATCTTGTGTCAGGGGTTGTTAGTTTGGTGGTTTATGTCATGGTATGCCACAGTGAGACTTTGGTTGTGAGAACTCATAAAAACATCAACATAATTTGTTTTTTTCTTGTATTTCTTTCACACTTACTTCTCTAAAGGAAGCATTTTAATATAAACAATTTTGAGAGAGCAGTATTTGTTGCCAAAAATGAAGGGCATATTTCTCAGGAAAATAAGAAAAAATCAACTACCTTACTGAGAAAATAAGAAAAAATCAACTACCTTACTGAGAAAACCAGTTAATATTTGTAAATTCAGTATTCCATATTTGCTCCCTGTACTGTTTCAGATGTGGAAGCAGCACTGACTCCATTACAGCAGGGAAGTGCAGCTCTCCAAAGACATAACTGAATTGTCAGAAAATAGAATCATATTTCATAATTGGGTAGAACTGGCATTTGTGAACACATGCAGAGATGTGAAGGATCTTAGGAAAAAAGATACATATTGGGTAAAATATCCACTGGTCAATAAGTGACAATAAAAAGAGCAGGGTAGTGATTCAAATTTGCTGTAGATGCCTAAAGGGAAATCTGCTGTAAAACACCTTTGGGCACAAAAGTCATGTCAGGTCACTGCTGCACTTGCACTGCTCCTTGTAAGGCTTGTCCTCCACTTGTTCAGGTGGTTCCTGGTGTAATAATTCCATGGTTTACAACAATTTAAAGGTATCTCCACTGCCATCTCCACCCCTAGTTCTTTTGAGCTGGGTTGTGTGTTTAACACTGCAGTGCACTGCTCCTCTTGCTCCCAGCCTGGCTGCAGCAAGGGGTTCCTGCATAAGCGTAGTTTGCATAGCACGCAGTTCAAAGCCTGGATTGCAACAATTCAAAGGCATTTTCATTGCCATCTCCATCCCTGTCCCCCTTTGGACCGGACCATAGGGTTCAACATTGGAATGAACTCGTCCCTCTCCCCCTGTCTCAATTTGGATTTATCTGGAGACTGCAATCCCTCAGGTATGTACTGGCTCCAAGTGGAGCCTTATCTGGGAGCCACAGCCCCTCCAGAGCTAGAGCTGCTCTGCAGAGCTGAACTGGCACAGAGTCCTGGAGATACACCTGCTTTATTGTGCTCTTACTCACAGCCACGGGTATTTCAGGGTGTGTTGCTCATCCACAGCTCTTCACCCAGGCTCTCCCTGGAGCTCCAGCCTGCCCAGCAGGCAGAAGCTGTGGTGATGCTCTGGCCATGAGCCAGCCTGATGCACGGCCACTGCTGCTACCAAAATGTTCCCAGAGTAAGGTGAGGAGCGCTAGAGCTCTACAGCAAGCAGCAAGATCAGAGCACGGACACTAATGAGCACTAGACTGGAATATTCAGCAAGGCGAGCAAGCCCCATTGCAGGCACAGGAGCCTGTCAATTAAAAGATAAGCAGCAATGACAGCTCTGTATTTGATCTGGCACATTTCAATCAAATCTGTTGTTATCTTGAAATCTTTGAGGTCTGAGTTGTATGCCAAAAAGGATTGCCTTAAACCCCAGCTGGTAACGAAACCCCACAGACACCTGTACAATTTTCCCTTGGTGGGATGAGGGGGCAGAATCTGTAAAGCAAAAGTGAGAAAACTCGTGGGTTGAGAAAAAGGAGGTTTAATAGGGAAAGGAAACGTCATTCATACAAGCAAAGCAAAATAAGGAATTCATTCCCCACTTCCCAAGGGCAGGCAGGTGTTCAGCCATACCCATGCTCGCCTCATACCTAATGGTGGTTTGGGAACACAAATGCCATCTCTCCAAACATCCCCCTCTTCCTTCACCTTTCCCCAATGCTGTATGCTGAGTGTGACACTGTATGGTCTGGGATGTCCCACTGGTCCCTGGGGCCAGCTGTCCTGCTTTTGTCCCCCCTCAAATTCCAGCATGCCCCTAGCTTTGACACTGCACAAATGCTGTTCAGCATAGCTAAACAACCCTGTGCCAACAGATTTGAGCACCATCCAAACCATGCAAGCTAATTTGGAAAAAAAAAAAAAAAAAAAAAAAAATCTATCCCCATCTAAACAAGCACAGATATGCAGCAAAAATATCACAAAATTACATTACACAACGCTGAACACAACAATTAAAAAAAAAAAAAAGTGACACTGAATGACCTGTATATTACTGCAAGGCTAAAACATACATATTAGTGTAAGGCTGTCAATTCAATGAATATTTTAGTAAGGTGGTCTCTACTCTGAAACTTTTATATTAGAGCTATCATCAAAACAATCATTTACAAGGATAACTAGCAGAATGTCAATCTGACAGTGCTTCATATGCCTGCTAGAAATGTAATTGTCATCACAAAATTAAAAATTCCAATGTAATAAATATGCACAGGAGGGAAAATTATATCAATTATTATTTCTAGATTTTCAGTTTTTAATTTATGAAAAAATACATAAACACTGCATATACGCAGAAGAGTGTCTTGTACTAGGTATGCTATTATACTGAATATGAGGAAAGTCACAATGTAAAGAGCTTGAAAGAGCTTTTATATATGTGTCCTCCTTATTTTCTGATAGATTGGCAAGGTTAAATGGCAAAACATATATTAGTCATAGGGGATATTATCAGTGAATGAAGAGGAAATAATAATTACATTCAAACCTTATTTGCAGGATTCACATGTTGTGATAAGCAGACCAGTAAAAAACCAAGGAATCAACTCCCCCCCCCAGAAAACCCCAGGGAACAAAATTACATTTCTTACAGCTTGACTGAGACTTATTTACCTCCAAGAAGTGAGCTGGCTTGCTCCAGTGCCTCAGTTTCTTCTAACCAATATAGAAGTTACAGACATTACTTAGAATATGTTGAGAGCTGCTGTAAAAAAGTTAATTGAAACTTAGAGCTAGCAGCTTAAAGATTAATAATAGCTAGAGCAGACAAAGCCAGCAGCTTAAACATCAATAGCTAGAGCAGGCAAAGCCTGTAGGTTGTGGTATATGAACTGTAACAGCAGCATTCCAACATGCTGAATAAATAACTGGAGAAGCTGCCCTGGGAGGGTGCAATATTGTATAAGGAGACAACCACTTAGCAACTGCTCAGGAAACAAATAGGGGACAGATCAAATGGGGAAAAAGCAGCGGGGACCCTAGACTTTACCATTACTATTGGTCCAAAATTTTACATTTGGGGTGGAGAACTCAGATTGTGAAGATATAACTGCCCAGGGAGTTTTGTATGGGATGCCTCTTTGGAAGCACTCAGCTCGAGCTGTGGTGCTACTGAATAAAAGTACTTTCATAAAGGAATCTGTCTTTTGGCTTATGCAGAAACCTAGTCACAAACCCTGTTCCAGTGGCTGGCATGTGCAATTTCCATAACAGAGCTTAACTCATTAGTTATTATAAAGCATATAGGTCTTCACATAAAAGGCATTACTGAAGTGCAAGGATACCATTTTAATATAAAAAGAATAAAGTGTGAAACATAAAACACAAAATGCTTCAAGCACAGGAAAGGATGGGGAGTTTATAGAATGAGGCCAAAGGAATGAAGAAATCATTTTAGGGAAATGTGAAGCCAAGAATGAATTATTATTACTGTGGAAATATTAAGGAGGAAGGGAGTCTCTTGTAGTGGATAACCCTTTAAGAGACATTAGGAATAATTTATTAGTAGAGGTGACTGTCACTGTAGGCTATTTACATGAACTGTTTCTGGAGCATTCTCAGAGGAGGAAAAAGTGGATGAAGAGAGGACTAACAACAGAGAAATACTTACACCAAATCAGAGCAAGAACAAAAAACCTGAAGTGACATAGCACTACATGAGGAAAAGAACAGAAAAATTTGAAAAGGAAATGCATCTATGAAAGTCACTAAAATCAATGGGACCCAGTATAGAAACCCAATTCACAAGGTGTGAGCCTTCCTAATACAAAGTAAACACTAAAAAAACCTCAAACAAACATCCAAGTCTGGAATTATATAAAGAAAGCCAGATAATGCTGAGTGAAGGTAAAACAGAGAAGAATAAACAACAATTGCTGAAGGCTTATCAGAATGGTTTCATGAAATAACTTGGTGACAAAGATAACAGTTATATATGAGCAACTGATACAAGGGATTTGTCAGAGAAATGTTGGACAGGATGCGCAGCCTTCAGAGAAACATTACAAAATCTCTCTTATTACTTGACCACCCAAAGGTGACTTTTATCGAGGCCATCTGGTGCTGCAGGAGATACATGCAGTTTAGGAAGATAAAGAGTTATCTTGAGGAGTAAAGAAAAATAGTGTGAGAGAGAAGAAACGAGCAAAAATGGATGCACGTGATACATGCAGTACTGCAACACCGGTATTGGGTCCTGCTCTTTTCACTATGCTTGGCAGAAGAAGGATATTCTATTTAGTCACAAAATACTAAAGGGAAGCAAAATGAAGAGTAGCGGAAGACAGGAATTAAAAAAGCTTGCAAAGCAGTTATACTTAAAATAGCCTGAGTAGTAAAACAACTTAAATGCGATTAAAATGCACTTTTTAAAATCCCAGAGCTAGTCAGAAAATGCTACTAAAATATAGTTCACCAGCAACATGGAAAAATAAGTATCAAAATAAAATCTTAAATCCAAATTAAAAAAAAAAAAATGTCTTCTTTGAAGTTTATGGTGGCTTGGTATCACATTCTTTTTAGCAGTGAGGACAAAGTAATTTCATGCATGATCAAAAGATTAAATCAGAGTGTGTAAATAGTAAAAGAAATTGTTATGTAAAGATAATTTCTTTCAGGACTAGGAAAAGTTATCTAGTGGGAAATTAATGAGCAAATAATGTAACTTTTATAATAAAGACTGTATTTTGGTACAAAACACTGTGGACATTTTGCTAATTCAAGACAGTAAATTGACAATTATTGCAGCTCCCTGCTATTTTGCAAAGGTAGAAAGTAAAGCCCTCCCTTGATCTGTGACAACAAGTGATTACGCAAAGTTTTATTTAGTTTTATAGGTGGAATAAAAGAATTAAGAGCTTGAGAATCTATTAATTTGAAAGCATTTTTTGCCTTATCTTCAATAATGTGGTTTTGTAGATTTTTCCCTAATTAGATGATTTGCATTTTGCAAATATTGCATGGGTGTAAAAGTGTGCTGCAGCATCTCATAAGGTTCAGCCATCATCATATGAAAGGGGAATAGCAAACAGACGTCCTATCTTTTATTTTGCCTTTCTCCACTAGCTATTTCTGGAACCAGACATAATTTTGGGAAGTTCAAACTGTTCAGTAAGAATTTTTTTTTTCTGGAAACATTAGGATATTGGATATGTATTCAATTCTGTGGCACACTTAGGTGATAATCTTGATTTTGTTTTACCTTAGTTTTTGTTTTAATTTCTACTTTAATAAGAGACCCTCAGAATCTCTTTCAGTTATCACATCATTATAGAAAAAATATCAGGTCCTGACCTCTTCCTGCTACTGCTTTTGAAATATTTCTAATAAAACATCTTAGTGGAGAACTAGAATGAAAATGGTGAGTAGTTGTGAAGCCACACTGCTGAAGCAATCACCTCCATCTTCAAGGGCAGGGCCAGAGAACTGCAGGTAAGTCAACCTCACCTCAGTCCTCAGGACAGGGATGTAGCAAATAATCCTGACACCCATTTGTAAACACGGAGGACAAGAAGGTGACTGGGAGTAGTCAGATTGGATTTATGAAGGGAAAACCACGCATGAAAAACCTGATAGGTTTCTATAATGAGATGGCTGGTTTGGTGCGTGAGGGGGGAGAAGTGAATGTTATTTATCTTCACCTTGGTAAGGCTTTTGATATTGTCTGCCATAATACCCTCAGAGGCAAGCTGATGAAGCATGGGCTAGAGAAGTGGACAGCAAGGTGGATTGAAAATTGCCTGGGGTGAGCGGCACAAAGAGAAGCTGGAAGGTGATCTCAGTAATGTACTCCAGGAGTTAACACAGGGCTCAAGCCTGTTTAACACCTTCGTTAACCAGGATATGGGAAGAGTCTGTATTGTTCAGATCATACAAAACTAGAAAAAGTGGTTGATAAAACAAAAGGTTGTAATTCAGAGGGACTTTGACAGAGTGGAGTAATGGTCTGATGGGAGCTTTGTGATAATCAACAAAGGGAAGCCCAAAGTCCTGCACCTGGAGGGAAAAACAATACAGGCTGGCAACCCTCTGGCTAGATGTTTTAAATTCAATTTAAAATTAAGAACTTTTACTGTGATTGTGGACCAACACTGTAGCTGGGTGCCCAGAATAACTCTTCTCTCTATCCTTAGGTATTCACAACTGAACTGGATACAGTCCTGGCAGACTGCTCAGGCTGACCCTGCTCTGAATGAAGGGTTGAAGCTGCCTTCCTGCCTCAACCATTCTTTGATTCTGTATTTAAAATGTTCAATACTGACAGTCATTGTGAAGCCTTTGAAGTTTTAAAATAATCAGAGGTAAGATATTCAATATCAAGAAGTTTGTTACTCTACACAAAGTTGGAGTGAATATAAATTTCCTTAAAATTATATTGTGAAACAAAATAATAAATAATTTCTTGAGGATAAATCTTATCGATAAAGTTGAAAAGGTCAAATATTTAACATGTTTATACAAAAGTATCCTTTTGGATAGGTTTAAAAGGTAAAGTCATCTTTAATCAATTTAAGTATCAACAGAAGATGAACAATAAATAAGCAAGCAAATTAAAATATGGGTTATAAACTTATATCCAATATACAATCAGCTTCAGGAAACTGGCTTTCGACAAACCATGTGGATTTCAGTTCTCATCACATTTTAACCTAAATTAGAGCTGTCTTGAAGGATGCCTACATAGTAAAGAGAATGGTATGGGCTTCTTCAAGCACCCCATTAATTCTCTGTATCTTTCAACACTGAGAAGATTATGGGAAGGTAGGAGTAGATATTTCTTTCTAAGGGTCTAA
Organism: Malurus cyaneus samueli; assembly: GCA_009741485.1. NCBI lineage: Eukaryota > Metazoa > Chordata > Aves > Passeriformes > Maluridae > Malurus > Malurus cyaneus. Next base: position 104,823,703 of record CM019214.1, on the reverse strand, counting down.
AGATAGGAATTTTCTGGGTGATAAAGTCTATCTAAATCCATCTCAGATTGACTTCATTTATAGTTCTCTCTCTAGGAAAGAACTTTACTTTCTACCTAGTTGCAATTCTTAGGGAAATAATCTGCTCAGTTCTGTAGATTGTGATATACTGTGTTAGATTTTGAGATACTGCGCCATCAAACCTAAAAATTCTTTTTTTAAAGGCATCAATACCTCTCCTGAAAGCAAAGCACTCTCAGTCTTCAGAAACAGAGAAAAAAAAGTATTTTTCTTTCTAAAACCTGTAATTTTCATCTTAATTTTGGTCTAATTTCAAGAAATTTTGATAAAATGCTTGAACAAAACATAAAAGATTAGATTTTACTTAGGTAGTCAGTTCATTTTGTGGCATCAGTAGCCTGTTTAATTTGACAGAGCACATAAGTACTTTGAGAAGGGAATGTTTACAGGTTTAATTAATTTAAAATTATATAATTAGCCACATTAGCACAGTTAACAGAATCACAGGAATTACTGAGAAAGAAAGCCTATTAGATTATTTTCCGACTCTCCCTTCCAAAGCAGGATCACTTCCTCCACTGTACATCATAACACTTTGTTTTTAATGGAGTTTAAAATATATTGTAAAAGGTGAACGTATTTCAACCTCTCAGGAAACTAATGAGTAGAGTTTCACAATCCTACCTCTGCATGAGCCTTTCAGATCTAAGGCCCTGACTTTGCAAATGTTATGTACTGAGTCAGTTTCCATGTACCAAGTCATTCACTAATATCAGCTGATGGCAATCTGTGCCTACTGGATTTTGTGCTGCATAAAGTACATAAGAAAAATTCTTCCCAGCTTTTTTTTTTTGGGGGGGGGGCAGTTTTATTTACAGCTAAAATATTGAAAGTTAAAAATAAAACTTCTTTTTCAAAGGTGAATGTTAATATGTTCATGATCTGAGTAAGGACAGTGTTCAGTCTCTCATGAGGGAAACAAGAAAGAAAAAGAGGAAAGGAATAACTCAAATCTGTAATGAAATTAGGTAAATGGTGAAGATGATAGGCATCTAACGAGGTAAGGAAAATTTTTGTCTTCTTTATATATAGGATTAAAATAGCCATCCAATGCTTTAGCTGCTGTATGTAGCCTCATACTTGGAAATCATCACAATTCAGGAGTGGACTTGATGTTCGTGGCTGAGTCTGAGAAGGTGGTGGGTGTAAGTCATGAGCTGTGACTCTTGATTAACCTTCTAGAGGCAGCATAATGTGAAGTGGTTGTCCAAAGATAACTCATTCCAAACACAGGTCAAGAAAACAATTGATTTCAAACAAGGGAAGTGGTTCTCATGGCTACCTAAGGAAATCTGAACTCCTCTACAGTTGCATTATCAACTGTTTGACAGAAATACAACACAAGGCTCAGAAGATTCAGTAAAAGTGACAGTTTTTCAACAAAAAGTGCTGTAATATCAAATTCTGCTTGTTGAAACTATAGTTAAGAAGGACAGATTTTAAGGATAAGGAAGATCTGAAAGAATCTGTGAATAAGGACATTTTTTATTAATAGTGTTCAAACTCATGTGACTTGTACTGAATAATTTTCTATTCCTTGTAGAAAAGATCACGTGATGTTTGTCAGCTGATTATTCTAGGAAAAAGAGTTTAACAGATTTCTTCAGTGTTTAGAATGATTCTGATTCTCTTTGTCCTTTTGAACACGTAATTGAAAAACTATCTCAGTAACATTAGTTTAGTTGTGATGCAAAAATAAATACTCGTGTTTTTCCAGTATCATATATTTTCCTTGGTAGTGAAGACTACCAACTTTCATACCAAGAAGAAAAAATAAGCTGTTATCTTTGCAAAAAGGAAGGTAGCACAGAGCACCTTTGCAGAGAAAGTTGAATTCAGAGATTTTCAGGTGTGCTGCTTGGGAAGAGATTGTATATGGTAGCTGCTTATATCACTGACAGCTCTAAAAATAATTTCCATCACTTCCATTTTCAAGCAGTGGAGCTGTAGGAGTTATGTCCTTTGAATCTTATCTGAGTTTTTGCTTCAGAGATTTTGGAATGATGTTCTTAAATGTGTAATCTGCTAGGAATCACAGAACCAATTGTGCTGGAAAGGACCTCTGAGATCAAGTCCAACCTGTGGCGAATCATCACCTTGTCAAACAGACCAGAGCACCGTGTGCCACATCCACTCATTTCTTGAATACTTCCAGGGATGGTGATTCCACCGCCTGCCTGGGCAGTCTGTTCCAATGTCTAACCCCTGGTTCATTGAAGAAATTCTTCCTGATGTCCAGCCTGAAGCTCCCCTGGTGCACTGGAGGCCACTTCCTCTCGTCCTGGTTCTGGGTGTCTGGGAGAAGAGCCCAACCCCCATTTGTCCTTATCCTCCTGTCATGGAGTTTTAGAGAGTGAGAAGGTCCCCCTGAGCCTCCTTTTCTCCAGGCTAAACAATGCCTGCTGCTCCTCACCAGATTTGTGTTCCCAACCCTTCCCCAGCTCTGTTCCCTCCTCTGGACACTCCAGCTCCTCAATGTCCTTCTTGCAGTGAGGAGCCCAGAAATGGACACAGGATCTGAGGTGTGGCCTCACGAGTGCCCAGCACAGGGAATAAACCTTGCCCTGGTCCTGCTGGCCAACCTTGCTGTGTACCAGTGCCTCCCACTAACCAAGAATATATAATATGGAATGTTCCTTTGTCTCACTGTTTTTTTTCTTGCCAGCTGTTTCTGGAGCATCTATTATGTGATGCTGAGACAGATCTAAGCACTCATCACACACAGGGGCACCAGAGCACAAACCTCCCTTTCACCATCTGTTAAAATGATTTGCTGAATCCACCCATCACATCAACGGTGGCTCTGCGTTAACCAAAGAAAACAAAATGGTCATAGATCAGTTGTGCCAGTGTGCACACAGCATGCAGGACCCAGAATGCCTTGTGATCTCACACCTATAAAAAATACTGTAAGTTTCAACAATATTTTTCACAGATAAGGTTATATTAGATTGTTTTACGTAAAAATGAAGATATGAATATGAGCTGATATTTCAAGTGAAAGCATAACATAGAGCTAGCTGCGTAACTTTATCTCAGTACTGGAGTGGAAGAAGCTGTTTCTCAATCCCCCATTGTAGCCAAGAAAACTGAGAGTCTATGGGACCTGCTGCTGTACAGAGGGTTGTTAAAACATCTTGCAAGATTAACACTCAATAAAAATAAGAGATGAATGAATAAGAGAAAGAAAAAGGAAAAAAAGCTACTGCATAGCCTGGGAAAACAGGATTTAAAATCGTAAGAAGAATGTGCATTTTATGCAGTGTAGAACATTAAATATCTTTATGAGTAGATCAGACTGTCCAAGAATATGAAAAAGAAAACTTTAGTATTTGGTTAACATTCAGCTTTTGAAACAGAATGAAAGCACCACAAGGAAATGAAATGTTGACACACTGACTAGACCCTTTACTTATTTAAACACATATTTATGGATTTCTCCAGCCCTGCCCCCTCTGTAAGTCACTAACTTAGGTTTGCATAGGGAGTCCTGCTAGGGAACACCCAAAGGCATCGTACAAAATCAATACAAGTACAAATACACTTAAATATTCATGAATACGAATGTATAATGCACACGGTCTCCACTTAGTCTGAAAAGCAGGCAGGGATTCCAAGGATTTATTCTTTTCATATTCAAGAAAGGACCAATTTTACAGTGAAGAGTTCATTAGAAATGCATTAGATCAGATGAATACAAAACTGTACAAATAACTGCATGCTCTGTAAGAGCCTGGCAGCATTGTCTCGATGGTGGCAAATGAGCAGGTAGAAAAGAAAGCTCTACAGCTGATTCATAACCCTCACTGAGGCCTAATAGGTGCAGTGGCTATGAAACCTCATGACCTCAACTCACTTTCTGTGAGGAAGATGAGAAAGTACCATCTTGTGACATGTATACCCCATAAATCGCATCCCCTGCTATAGAGATCATCTTATTACAGATGTATTTCTGTTACACAAATTTCTCTGAACACCAGCCCCCAGTCTCCTAATTTCAGTCACCCAGCAATGTGTTTTGTCTGCAGTAATTCCAAGGAACACTCTTTTAACCAGCAGGAATTATGTGGGGTGCTGATGATGGGTGTGTCTGGGTAGCCCTGAGCACCGTGCTCTGGGGACCCCACCTTGGCAGGGATGTTGGACTAGATGGCCTCCAGTGGTCCCTTCCTACCTTAAACATGCTGTGATACTGTGATATGAAATCAGAGTTTCCATGAGATGCAAAACTGTTGAAGTCTCATTTCTGCCAGATTCACATTTCCTAAACAATTAACTGCCTGTCTGGGCAGTCTAACATTTTATGTTGTTTCTACATGTCCTTTATAACCTCCCACAGAGTACTTTGGTGCCAAAATGAGTGCTATTTCCATTAGTAGCAGACTTCCTTTGATGTTATGCAAAAACTCTTGTTAGCATTTGGGCTAATAAAAGCTATTAACCATGAACTTGTGACTCTTCCAGTCATGTTTCTCCTGCTGGCCCACTCTCTGTCTTTATGAAAGCTCACTAACATTAGATAGCTTATTAAAAATCATTAAAAGAAGATAGAAAGACACATTTTCAAGTCTCCCCAAAGCCTTGGTGCCTCACAATGTCATAAGGTGCCTCCATGCGTTATTGCAGTGGCCTTTTTTGTCACCACGTGCAGCCATTTCTGGGGTGAGGACTTTGGAAAGATCTGGTCCTTACTTAAGATTGGGGGAATATTCTGTGATAAAAGCTCAGCATCTCACTTCCTTATCCTTTCCCATTTCCCTTTGACTATCCGGCCTCATCACATAGTGGCTTTTTTCACGGTTATGACACCAACAGAAAGCTCTCCTTTGGCAGACTTGTTTTTGTTGGTTTTTTTTTTGTTGTTTTTTTTTTTTTTTTTTTTGTTTTTGTTTTGTTTTGTTTTGTTTTGTTTTGTTTTGTTTTGTTTTTTGTTTGTTTTTTTTTTTTTCTTTAACCCATTTGATTCTATTTGAAACTCCTTACTTTAGAAAACTGTTTCTGACCATATTGAGCCAATATCTTTATCACTTTGGTTGAAGGGGACACAGGAGAGAAAGAGTTTGATCCTGGAGAATGTTTGTCCTGACAACCCAGCAGAAAACAAGAGTTTATGGAGACTTTGTGTCGTGTTTGAGTTTAATCAGGTCACAGACTGTGGTGTGATATTCATCCAGTTCTTTTTGCAATGTCCAGTTTCTACAGTGACTTTTATAGTTCTACAGATCAGGGCTTGATTTGGAGTAAAAAAAAAACATGTATGCCTCATTAAAAAAAAAATCAGTTATGCATATTTTAATATTGTATGTCCTGTGGATGTGTGGACATGGATGAAGGAAGCTTGGATTAAATTTCTGTGTGTTCTGAAATTCCTTTCACATGGAATCTTATGACAAAACCCCAAACTTTATTACTTGAAGCTGTAAAGAAACAAAACATGTATCTGGGGCAATGGGGCAATATTTTGGGAAATATTGAAGACTAATAAAAATATTTAATTTATTAATTTCAGTATAATTTAAAGAAAACCATGTAATTTTTGGTTCTGTAACCTGGGATTGAATAATTAATACACAATAAGAGAAAGGCAATTTGACATATTTTCTAGGGAAAGTTTAAAGATAAATTGAGTAGTAATATCACCCTATCTTCTCTGCAGCAAAACGTAGAAAAAGCTGAGAAAATTTGCCTTTAAAACCAACTAGTTCTTATTCTTTAAATGACAATAATTCATTATCTACAACAGACTCAGTGAAATTTTTCACTATATGATCTCTTGATTTAAAAATCTGACCTGCTATCAAAGAATAAATCTGTGACAAACTAACTCTAGGACCTTCTGAAAATTAAGTGAAGTATTTCCAGAATTTGTCTAAATAAATAACACTTGGCATAGAGAAGTACATTTTTACAAACATAACTGGATCACATTATGAAATTTGACTTTGGGTGAATTAAACTGCAAAGATAATTGTCTTAAACTTTTGGGAAAGAAAAGCATCCCTGATACTGAGTTGTATCAGTAAAAAACACAATAAAAAGCTGTGTTTAAAGTTGAAATTATCCTTTATTAATTTACAAATAAATTATTGTTTATATTTTGCGTTCCTGAGCTTTTTTTTCATAATGTGTGAACATACCGTTTTGGAAATTATATATTTTTAATTATAACCATTAATCTGCCCATTGTTTATATTTGGGGAATCTTGGATTCTTGGTCTATACAGATCCTGCGAACAATGTTTCACTTTAAATATTCAGAAGGCTTGTTTTTAATTACTCGCAAATATTTAGAACCCAGGCAGTCCTACCTAAGCCCTACTGGACTCCATAACCACAAGGGGGCAGAACAAACATTAATCACAGAAATCCAATTCAAGAAACTCTTTCCTTAAGCGTAGCACCAGATTTCTCTTCCATCTGGATCAAAACATCGTTGCTTTGCTAGAGACATTTTTCCAAGCAGTTTTTATGTCCTTATCTTCAATAATTACAATATTAAAAAAAAAAAAATGGCAACTATTACATTATTTTCCAAAAATCAGAAAGCATCAGTTAGGAACCAAGGGTGATTAAGGAAAAAAGATATCACTTGCCCTATATTTTCTCAGATGGAAGCATTTTAAATTTTTTATTTTTTTAGTAAAAATAAAACCAAAACAAATTCTGAGTGTGCTCTCAATTTTAGACTGAAAGTTTTCTTTTAATTCTTCTGATTCAAAATTGGAATGCTAATGTTTAATCCTGGCAAAGAAGACATTAATATGATTATAATATGACTTATATTCAGGGCTCAGGAGTTAATGGTCTTTTCTGTGCATATGGAATATGTATGGTAAAGGGAGAAAAATGCTACCAGTTCATTTCATTTAGATGTATTCCTCCATAACTATCACAAACCTAAAGGCCAAGGTATCTGGTGCAGGAGTAAATTTCCTTAATGTTAATAGTTTTTATCATATAAAGAAAAACATATCACATACAGGCAGACTGGCATTTAAATATTGCTAAAATAGGTTGTGAGCTTGAGCATGCATTGTTTTTTACCAATGAAATACAGTGCAGATAAAAAGGCGGGAGTGGATACACCAGAAATAATCTGCATCCAGATAGCACCAAGTCCTGTTTACAAACAGAATCTGTTTCAGAGCAGTTGGAGGGTATTTTCATAGAAATGTTAGCAGACCAATTTATGGCTTACATTCATATTTCTCTTCTTGCCAGACAATAAAGTGGTAGCCAGACTGAGACGTGTGCCACCTTCATTCTGGCTCCCAGGAAAAGGCTTTGCTGCAGGCTTCTATGGAGTTTTAATGAGCTGGAGAGGACTGGGAGCATCTGATGCATGGCAGGAGACCACTCTGTGTATTAATGCAGTTGTACAAATATATTAAAAAACATAAAACCCCGTAATGTCCTACATTTACCTGTTCTGCTTCTGATGGAAATGAAGTGCCTACAGAACCACACGTTATTACTGTTCAGCTAATGGCCAGACTGAGAATAATGCTGTGGCTGCTAGATAGACAGGCTGCAAATTGCTCTGCCTGGAGGCAAAGAATGAATTTCCTCATCTTCATATTATAACAAACCACGGCCTTAATTTCAGGGCATTCTGTGGCATTTTGAGAGGACGCTGCTTTCCTTACCAAAGTGGAATGAACTTGATCTCAAGTTACCAGCTCTTTTGTGGAAGAGCACACACCATCACAGGTGTTGCAAGTTTTTGGGATTGGGATTGGAATTCCAGATGATTTTGGCAAACTGAAGAAGAGATCTGTAAAGAAACTAAAAGGAAAGATAATAGAAATAAAAACAAAACTGTGTTCAGCTGAAAGAATATGATACTTGAGTGCAAGGTGTCAGCTGTCTGTTTTCCAGGGGAGAAGCTGAGGATTTATGGTTGCATTTAATCATCAACAGTCTCAGGCTGCTTGGGAAAAGACAAACTAGGGGCAATAAAAAAGAGCACAGGCTATCAGATATGTAAATTTATATTAACACTTCTTTATTTTGCATTGATGTGATCTCAAAGCATGAGGTAGAATTGGAGCAGGTAAAATCATTGTAGTTTTTTTTTTACTCCTGAGGCCAAGAAAAAATACACCCATTAGAATTTATTCAAAGGAAACCAGTAAGATTATTATTAACAAATAATGCCTGAAAAGGACTCTTTTGTTAAAAGGAGTGAGAGGAAAAAAAAAAAAAAAAGAAAATCTGCGTGTTTTCAGATCGGTAAATGTTGCTTCCATAAGGAATGGAGTATTTGATCCTTCGTGTCCATATTAAAAAAAATTACAGCAAAAAAAAGAAAATTTCTAAAGCTCCCACACCACTTAGGGCCAAGGCATCTTCAGCCAAATGGCAAAACCTATCAACAAGCAGATAAACCCCTGTTGTTTTTCTACTGTAACTTGGCACTTTCTGGCCACAATATTTTTGCCTTGATTGCAGTTCAGTTTAATACAGTTGGGATGATCTGATAAAAATGGAGAGTGAATGTAACGAACAGACCATTTTTCATACCACAAAAAGTGAGTCAGATATTGACTTAATGGATTTGGAGAAGGCTTGGATGAGTCATTCTTCTCCCGGTTAATTGATATTGCTAGGACATGCTAAATGTATCCCTAAATAGCGAAATAATTTATAGAATGTGCTTTTCTGGCTGTTAATTGTGCAGCTGGATTACTGCATTTAAAAGCTCATCCAATTCTCTTGAAATCACTAGAAGGTTTTCCACTGACTCAGAGGAAGCTGAAGTAGCTTTTCAGGGACCATTGTCAAAGGCAAGAGGTGATCTGACTGTATAAAAAATTTGAGGATTTTACTGCTGTAAATGTGCTGTATTCTTAGAGTGTTTCCAAAGCTCCAAGGACAGAAGAAACCCTCCTTTATCATCCTTTTAGTTTTCTAAGAAGGAGATAAATCTGATGTTTGGTTTGTGTTTTCTTTTTTAAGGACTGTGACCTTTTCCAGTAGCCTTAAAACATTTCATGCATACAAACTTCAGGCCACAAAGCAGTTGACAGTTTAACAGTTTGAATTAGAGCTCATTTGGGTCCCAAGAGTTACATGGCATTATCTCCTCTTGATGTATGTCTTCTAAAGTGCCTATGTAACAAATATTTACTATAAGCTTTGCTGTGATCGTATCTTTTTTTTTTTTTTCTCTGATGTTTAAACCCGTTTGACTACCACAGTTCTAGCAATACATGTTACAAACTCGGGGTAAAGCAATACAAATAGAATAGTCAAAAGTCTCAGAAGTAATGGAGAAACTTGGTCATCCAGTAGATACTGAGATGCAGTATTTACCAATTCAATCCCAGGGAAAGCAGGAGCATGTCCTCTCTAGTGCTAGCTAAGACAGACATTCTGACTTGCACTAATAATACAATACATAAAAATATACATGCTAATCTACTGGGAAAACAGGAGAATAAACACATACAGCCACTGGAAAAAAATAGAAAGCTGCTGGGAAACCAACTTAACATTATCTTGTGTAGATAAACTAAAATAGTTTGTGGTACCTTGTTCTGTGCAGACGGTTAAGTTTTGAAAAAGACATGCAAAAGAAATAATCCAAAAGGAGACGGCCCTTTGTATTTACATGAATGTCAGCTCTGGCCTTTTTTATAACAGACAAGAACTGAGCAGAAAAACATCTGAAGAAAAAGCAGATATAGCTGCTTTCTTTTTAATATTTAGCATTTGATTTTTTAAAATTTTTCTTTTTTTCATCTGAAGGTCACTAGGTTTGAGTTCTGATAAACTGCCAAAGGAGGCAGATTCCAGAGGCAGTGCTCAGAACGGCTCACTCAAACTGAGACACAGAGCTGAGCTTTCCTCCAGCTTGTCTCAGCTGCACTAAAGGTGATGGGGTCTGTCAAGAGCTATAAAGGTCACGAAAACACCTTGAATTGCTGTAAGAATGACAGCACCAAGATTAGCCTTGGGGTAAAATATTTAATTGACTGTGTAACGAGAAATCATCCATCATTCCAGCTGTAATAGAGTTTATGGTGTGAAAGTAGGAAACAGTTGATTGATTTCAGCAGGAAAATGTCAGAAGACACAGTCCTTGGTGATGTCAAGTGATCAGGTCCCTAAGGCAGGGCAGCATCAGCAATTCCTGCAGTTGTATCCCATGGGCTCAGGAGGGGATAAACCACAGAGGCAATCAAGAGGGAGGGAATAGACTCCTGCGAGCTTCTTGTTCTCCTGCTCTTGACAAAACTTGCCAGAACTGCTTGTCTTATCAAAGCCAGACCAGGGAAACATACAGGCTCAGGCTTACTTATACTTAACAAGTATATTAATCACATTCATATAAATAAACAAATATATCAAGATAACTTTTTCAAGCAACTGCTTCAAGAGATAAGTTTGCTGACTCACCAAATGGGGAACTGAAATTCAGGAGTTATGCATTTACTGAGCTCCGTAACAAGTCTCTTCTTTCCTACAGAAAGTTGCATTGTCTGCAAGGACCCGAAATTTTAATCTGTGGTATTTAATGATTTATAACAACTCAACATGCTTGTTCATATGAAAAAATTCCATATGGAAGTCTATATCCAGTGAATCTAGGACAGTGGAAACTCAGAGGCATGTCCAGATCAGGTTGTATGGAGCTCTGAGCAACTCAGTCTGGTGGAAGGTGTCCCTGCCCAGGCAAAGGGGTTAGAACAAGAGGATTTTTAAAGTCCCTTCCAACCCAAACTTTGCTGTGATTCTGTGATTTTGTGTGCATCTTTTTTCCTTGATTTAGCTCTACTGAAACTACACAAGCTCTTGATGGAGATCTCCACCACCATTCAAGGTGAGTGATTCATTTTTCTGTGATGAATAAGTATCCACTGAAACAATAATAATAATAAGAAGAAGAAGAAGTAGAAAGTGTGGTAAGTGATTAATAGCCCCATGCTACACCACTGAATAAATGTGTACTTTTGAATTTTCATCTATTCATCTTTGGGGTATGGTGTTACTATAGACAGTATTAGTTCTGGCCAGTGCTTGGAAAATGATTTAAGCAAGGTGGAAATAGAGGAAGATTATTCATCTGCATGTGAATAGTCTGAGAAATCCTTCTGCAAGCACAGCGTGAACTAGAAGCCAGAGACATAAAAAATATTTTGTATAGAAGCTATACTTGAATCAGCTTTATCCAATTCTCTGTCATAGGAAAACAATAATCTTCAGCTTTTGACAGTGTGCACAGAGAGTAAAAAGGACAAGCAAAACCATTACTATCACTATTTGGAGCCCTTTCACTGTATCAAAACCAAAGTACTTAACTTCTGCACCTCAATTATTCTACCATATCTCTAAAGTACTTTGTACAGTGTCTTATCTGCTAAACCAAGAAGCTGCATTTAAAGAGATACCAGATTGCAGATTTTTTATTCCTTCCTTAGCAAAATCTGGTATCTTGGCAGTTTTATTTGTTCTCATATCTGCATCTAATATTAATAGCTTATTCATTATGTCAGCCTCTGGAATGTTAGGAATTATTGCCTTCATTTTGCAGACACAGTTAGGTATGGGGGAGGCTCAGGAGAGCTGGGTATGCACAGCTTCCCGAGTCAACAGGAGCTGGATCTTAGTTTGCACAGCACTTCTGAAATTTGAGTCATAAACAATTTATCAGTGACAGAGAACAAATACATTACAAAATTTGGATTAGCAAACCTTATGAAGAGCAGAACACTGAAAATAAAATAACCACATGGAAATTTGATTAATTTATGACCTTTATTTCTTGCTGTTTGAAAGCATTCGAGTGAATGAGTTAGTGCTAGCATAAGGTTTTAATAAAAAAGCCTGCTGTTAAATAAAAATACCCATACCACCACATGAGAAACACGGTCCCTTTGGCACCAAAAGTTCTCATCTTGCACTGGTTGCAAACCTTCCTGCCTCAATAATTTAGCAATGACATGAGGTTTAGGTGGCTGGCAGTACATAATGATGTGCCAATAGCAAGCACAGACAGCTCATCAACTCTCCCTCTCAGGCACACTGCACTTAGGCTGACAGTTCTGAAATCATTACACAGTTTGTAAACGGTTTTGGCTGGAAAGGCTGTTTACATTGCTACTAAATGGTCATTGTGACCAGTTCTACCAAATTACTGTTATCTTCAGGTCATCCTACCTTCCACTAGAAACTTAAAGTACTCTGAACCTCATTGCAAAGCAGGAGTGAACTGTATTAATTGCACTCTTGGTCATAAAGCACAAAACCTGTTCTTAGCTCATGCCTTGTCCTTTTGCTTCACAACTCGATAAAACTTCCTGCAAATATTTTAAAATATTATATTTTCCAAATAGCCAATATTAATTTCCTATATTTTCTTCATATTGAGGTTTTCTTGATGTTTCAAGCCCAGTGTGTCTGAAAAACTAGTCACAGGCACAATCTATTTTTACACAGGCACAAAGCATTATAATAATATATTATTTGTTATTGTTAATAGGGTTCTGAGCTAGAAAAACACATGCATTTCCATTGTTATCTCTATTGTTAAAATTGCCTCGCCACCCTCAAACAAACCCTGTGATTTCAGTGCTTTTCTGAGTTCGTTTCAGTGAGTATATTCCAGGTCCCTTGTGAAACCTCACCTCCCACTCAGATGCCAAAAAAGTGTAGACTTCTATGAAAACTCAGACTTAAAAATGTCAAATATACAAATGTGCAATTATGCAAGGGAATGTTAATCCAGAATATAACTTAATGTGACAAGTTGCACAGTCTGGTCTGATTTGCCAACTTAATTCACCAATTAAATCTACATAAGATGTAGGACTGACTTATCTTTTACAGTTAAACTGGGAGTGTAATAAAATAACAGTAAATTAATTTGTTTTGAGGAAGACGATAACCTTAGTGAAGGGGGTTTTGTTGTTAAGTTGAAAATGGAATTCAGTCAGATTGTTTAAGTCACACATTCTGTCTTGGAATAGGAAACAAAACTGCTACAATTTTTTCCAGTTGATAAATAGTAAAAAAAGCCCAAAACAGAACAAACCAACAAGACCAGTTAACAATAATCTCCCACCCCACAAAGATGGGGGAAGAAAGAAAGCTCCCTCCTGGATTTCCCACTGCAGCTACATTCCCTCATGTAGTTGTAGCTTCTTAGAGCTTTCGATCTGTTTTTGTTGTCCTAGCTGCCAGTGAAATGAACAGAAATGATGATGAACCTCCTCCTCCTCCTCCTCTCTGAAGGTTTTATTCTACTGCCCACAGTTTATTCCACTCTGGTTTGTTTTCAGTAGCACTCGAAGAGCACCAATACAGACCTTGGGTGTTAAACCCATATAATAATCATGTAACAAATGCATATCCCAATGTGACTCCAAGAATAATTGCAGTTGTACATCTCTGTTTGACAGGATAGTGCAGCTGTTTAACATTGTCATTACCTGCATATCGCCACTCTTCATCTGCAGCCTGCAGATCGTTGCTTTCCTCATGAATAACTATTTTCCAACATGACAGGAGTTTTAAAACAATAATTTTGTGGTCATCAAAGTTGTATGAAAAGCTCATGGTCCTGCACAAAAAACGGTTGTGCACGTTTTTTTTGTATCACAGAAGGAAAAAAAAAAATCTTAAAAGGTAGATCATAACACCTGTTACTAGACCTCACTCTTTCCAATGACAATTTATATTTTTAGTGACAATTTTACAATTTACATTTGTCAGTAATACTATAAATCTTAACCAAATATGGCAATTAATTTCTAAGAGGGAAGAAGTGAAATCAAAGATGAAGCAGGTATGATGTAATAATAGTATTTTATTTAGCAAATCAATCTATTTATTGAGCAGAACAATTTATAGGGCCTTGATATATCATCAGCATTTTGACTTCTTGGTTTTCTCTATAATACTGTCCTGGCTGTTGCAGTTACACTATAATATCTCTACTTATTCTATTTAGTACTTATTAACGCTACTATGGCAATTCATGCCACTTCATTTTCATTAGAACCTATTACCCTCAGAGAAAACTAAATTACTGCTTATTCGTCACCTGTATAATCCTCCTTTTATACCAGTTTCAGCATTCATAATTTTATCAAATTATCTAAATTATAAAATTATCAAAGGAAGTCTGATTTCAGGCCTAAGAATCAGGAACATTTCTAACTCTCCACTAGCAAGGACTACTAGTTTAATCTCATCTTTTCAACAGAAAATCATATCATGCAACAAGAAGGTCTCATAGATACAGAAAAAAAAGAATGAAAAACTTCTCCCAGTCTTCAAAAATCATATCTGCATTTTAAATCATAAAATTTCCTTTGATAAATTCACACTGTAGATTTCTCTGTGTATCTCTCCCTTGGATTCTTCACTATTTTTACTCCTAAAATGCAGCACATGGGAACACTTGCTGAGTCCAGGCACGTATCAAAGCGTGTTCTTACCGTATCCTGCCAGAAGACCACGCTCCATCCTCCTTTTCCTCCCCAGTTTTTATTTTAGCTGGAGACAAACTGCAGACTCCTGCGAGGATGGATTAGTGACATCTGGAAGAGACACTGCTGGGTGCATTCCTTAGATAGCACTCCTGCCTCACATCTCTTCGAGCTGGAAATCAGGTGTTGGTCCAGGTGAAGCTCGCTGAGAAATTCCTGTTAACATAGGTGAGGATAGAAAAGGCATTTTTTGAACAAGAAAATACTCAGAATCTGCACTGGTGGACACAATTTTGGGCAAGTCTCCACCTGCAGAGATCCCAGGCAAAACCGGGAGAAACAAACCCAGTTACTTTCCCTCAAAGCTAGAAAGTGGTGGGAAGGTAGATTGAGACAAGCAAAGAAAACTGCCCCTGCAGAAAACATTTCCAAGCCTGTGTCTCCAGGGCACTACCAGAGGCAAGAATGTTTGCTTGGAGCCATGGCTGTTCCTGGAGAGGATGATCACAGCACTCCTGTGACTCTGCAGTGGAGCATCCGCTTTCCCAGGCCTTCCTGCCAGCGTGGTTAAAGAGCTCTGTCTTCTGAGAGTGATGCCTTAGGATTTTTAATTTCTCTATTTTCATGCATCTGTATTCTTGTACTTCTCTACCACAGTGCTAAAACTACCATTCTCCCATCTTTAGACGAAACAATCCCTCTCTGAGCCTGAATCCAAGGACATCTCGCTGCCTCAGAGCCCCAAAATACATAAACAACAGCGAGTTGGGGGGGAGCAAGTTTACGTGGTTGACATCATGACCTGAAGATAACTGGAGAATTAAGGCCCAATATGTTAATAAGGCAGAACTTATAAAAGGTGAAGATCTAGTGACTCGGTGTCCCTTTTGGGTGTAGTCTCAGGAGGAGGCTTTTGTCTGCCCTAATGCACCAGTAGGCCTGTTAGGCCTGTATTAAAGTTATCTTTTCTCATTCTCTTAAGTTTGTTTCACCTCTGTTTCAGATTAGCCTGATTGATAAGGCATCAAGAGGAGGGAATGTAACAGGAGGCAGAGGGATTTTGCCTTTCTTGCTTACTTTTGGGGACATTTTTGGGTCTGCTTCAGCCATGGATTTATCAGACAAACAGCAAACAAAGCTCCATCACTCCACTGAGAGCTGACAAAATTATTGCTCTGGATGCTTTGTTTTTCTTTCTAAAGAAGCAAAGAAAAATAAAGATATTTTCTCAAAATTCAGCAGGTGCCTGCCCTCTGCTGAAAATAAAGCCATAATTTTAGCTTGCTTCTCATACTATTTGCCTTCTCTATATCCACCACAACTTATATTCAGTTTGAGCTCCCTGGGTTTCTTCCAGGAGCCAATTTAGCTAAAATATTTGGACAGCTGGGACACAGCAGGGAAGAAAATGAGAGACAGACCTGACTGTGTTACCAGTGGAGTTCTGTTCCCTCTCTTCAGACTGACTTGCATAATCTCGGGCACGTCATAACCTTTCTGTATCTCAGTTCATGTGCTTTCAGATAGGTACAATTATAAACCTTTCAGGGCTGTTCTGATGGTGGTTATTCTACACTAAAATGCATGGCTGAGAGCAGGTCTAAGTGAGAAAATCACTACATAAACAAATTATTCATCACTAAGAGCACTCTGCAAAAAAGAATCAGAAGTGGTTTTATATTATCAAACGGTAGAACAAGAAGTATTATCTTTTCCTAAGTATCACTGCAAGGTTAATGACTTCTGTTTTTGTAGAGTACTGTGTCAGGATATCATTGTGTTTAATATAACCACTGTGTGAGGTGCTGCTGGGCCTATGAACTTTGGGCACAGATGCACAAAACAGCTTTTTTTTCTGCAGATAAAAACTAAAACAAATTCATCACTGCAATGACAGCTTTCTAGCTAATATATTATACAAAACATGCATTTCCTAAGGTACGCTCTAAAGACTGTATTTGGGGAATTTGATGTATAAATCTCACTATTTTTGGATTTTAAGAAAGAAAAGAAACCAACCAACAGGCTGAAAGCATTAATCAATTTCGGGAATACTGAAATATAGTTTGGCAACTTTTTTTCCAGCCTGGGTTACTGAGACATAATGGGTAAGCACTGCTAACTATCTCATTATCATCACAGAGCTACATGAAATTAGGAGAAAATCTCACTAAATGAGATTTCTTCCTGTCTGGAAACACACCCTCTCCCCCTGTCCTTACTTGGTCTTTTTTATCTTTTCCTCTTTTTTTCCTTCCTCTTCACTCTTCTCACTCTGCTCCATAAGGAAGGAAAATAGAAATGAATAAAAAATCCCAGACCTTAAAACTAAAACTCAGAGTTTTTTTTGTTCTCATGTTTTGATTTTAGAAACTCATTATCAGTGTGTATTTTGCTTTTCTTTGGCTGGAAAGGCAAGAAATCATATACTACTGCAGAGCCTTGACTGGTGTCCAACACTCCTGTTCTCTCCAGGTTTACAATCCTCCTTATCAAACTGATGTACTTAAGGGCCCACTCTTCCCCAAAAGGGCAACAATGAAGAAGAAAGCATAAAGTAGGATATTTGAAATCTAAGAGAAAGAGATATAAAGTTCATAGAGAGGTGAAAAAGTCACTGTGAATAAATAAAAATTAGAAACACAACAGCAGGAAGATTGTTATACAAAATATACATGTTTTTCCCTTATTTTGAATTCGAGATTGCAGATAGTTTGAATTAAAATACAAGCAAATCAATATGAAGAATTCAAAACTAAGCAGGTAAATATAACCAATTTTGCCATCCTGTTTTTAAGACAGTGTGCTCATCCCACACAAGAAACAATCCTGTGGCAGATAATTAGATTTTCACAAGAGTAAATCAGGTTTGTCAAGCTGCTACTTTTGAAGGAGCCACTCTGCTTACAGACAGTCAGCTCTCCATCAGCCTCACACAGATGCCAATATCAAAGGACCAGGCAGACATCTGCAGTGTCTCAACCTCAGCAAAAAGAGCACCCGAGATTTGTAGGTGCTTGTGGTCAAAAGGAGCAACGAAAGTCAGAGGGTGCTCAGAAGATTACAAAGTTTTACCAGTAAATTACACACTTGGGCTGGAAATTGGAATGTTAGTCCCTGACTGTCTATACAAAGACACAACAGTGAGTTTTGCAGTATGGATTGGGTGAGAGAGAAAGGGGAAAGAGGGACATGAATTAAAGAAAGAGACAGAAGAAGAAATAGACAAAGAAACAGAGGAAAAGAAGTCATAAGTCCCAGCTCCAGTGTTTGTCCAGCTGGGGTGTTCAGGGTCCTGGAGGGCATGCACAGGGCGAGTGCACTGGGCTTGGGAGAACTTTTTCTAGATAAATTCTTCCCACCCTGGAGATGTTTCTCCCTTTCTATGCAAATTAGTTCTCACACAGAGTCTATTCTTCCAAACCTATCTGGAATTGTGTTGGAGGCTTCAGGGGTGTCTGGTGGCCTTGATGGCCCGCACTGCAGGCCATACCCACTTCTCAACCTCATTCCTGAGCTGGACTGTGTTGTGCTCATCTTCTAGGAGGCAGAACAAGGATGTTTGATGATGTTTGACCCAGAAAAGTGCTACCCTAGCTCTGCATGGCCCCTGCTCCTGCCACATCCTTTCTCATAGTGTGTTATTCCCAATAATCCTTGGCTGTTATTGCCAACAGTCCTTGGCTGGCCCCACAACAATCTGTTTGAGATATGCATATCAGCCCCTTATCTTTTAGGCTTCTGTACCATCAATATCTGAACTAATGACCTAAATTCTGCCTTTACAAACAGTGGAATGATGGAATCACTCTTAGAGCATGGTATAACATCTGTCATGTCCCAGAAGCGTGTGTTTATTTCGTGGGAGTAAGAACACCAAGGGCAGCCTGCTTCAGGGACAGATGTTTGTAATTTCCTCTAGGTCAGCGGGATTGTGTGCCAACTGGGAAGCTGCTGCAAAACACAGAAGGACATTTCCAATGCACTTGGGCCTCTCAATCCATGTTGCAACCCGTGCTGCTGAGCTGGGAGTGGTGTGCTGCACATGTGCAATAAACTTTATATTTTTGATTATTCATTCCAATAGCTATGAAGTCAGACCTAACAGAAGTCTCCCAGGAAAAAAAACATTGTACCCAAATACTGCACGAATCACTGACATATGTTATTGAAAGTAGTGAAATTCTGTATTTCCTGACCCTGGGTTTTGGTTTTCCTGTTTTCTCATTAAATTTCGTTGTGTTTGTCACATTAATATCTTCATTACAGGTCTGGTGATGAAAATATTTGGAGAAGAACACATAGAAAAATCCACATCTTGAGGAATTCAAACAAACCAGCTTAGCCATGCATCTGGGTGATGGTATTTGACCGAGTATAGGAGCACATGATCATGCTGCATATTGCCAGCGGGAGAAAAATCTGGAACATTGGTGAACAGTT
Organism: Malurus cyaneus samueli; assembly: GCA_009741485.1. NCBI lineage: Eukaryota > Metazoa > Chordata > Aves > Passeriformes > Maluridae > Malurus > Malurus cyaneus. The sequence continues at coordinate 104,804,765 of CM019214.1, read as the reverse complement.
ACAGTTGGTTCCATGGCCATTATCGGGATACTTGGGTTCTCTTTATTTAGGAATAACTGAAGTGGTCAGGCAGACTACAGCTGCTAAAGGAGGGATATTCTGATGGAGAAAGTCAGATGGTCTAAAACAGTGACAAAGAGAATCACAATCTAACAGGCAATAGCACTCTGAAAGCAGAGCATTTCTAAATGTGACACACACTTGATGGATGGCAGGTTGGCTCCTTCCAAGCTGTAAATTGCATGATGTGAATAGAAGGAATATCCCTGTGCTTCACACAGCTACCATATATTCTCATGATATATTGTACCAAAGACTGTTCATATACCTAAAGTGAGGGGTTCTGCCAGAATTGCAGATTTGGAAATTTCTGAGAAGGATTTTAGAGCCTGGCTCAGCCACATGCCTCTGCGACCTCCATAAAAGTGTTTTATCTGCAAAGTGGAGGGAGCATCTCCTGTCTTCACAGCAGACAGGGACAGCAAAATCCAGCAGTGACTGAATTCACTCAGGGAATAACAAACAGACAAATGACTGAGAGAATTTGGATCGTTCAGCCTGGAAAAGAGAAGGCTTTGGGTGACCTGATTGTGGCCTTCCAGTACCTGAAGGGACCCCACAGGAAAGATGGAGAGAGACATTTTACAAGGTTCTGGAGTGACAGGACAAGGGGGGATGGCTTCAAAGTGAAAGACAGGTATAGAATAGATATTAAGAAGAAATTGTTTCCTGTGAGGATGATTAGGCCCTAGCATTTCGGGAAGCACTGGGAGAACAGCACACTGACCACCACAGATGATCCGCCAGAACTCAACTTTATTAACACCGAACATGCCTTTTATAACCACTCTAATGAACATCATGAATATTCCAAGTAAGCACTTCTCATTGGTCAACTTTTAAAACGCATCATTAAAATTCCTTATAAGGGGTGAACGTTGCAGCCCGCCAAGAGTATTGCATCAGCCAGGGGGTCCGTTAAGAGACCTAACGGAAATGGGGGCAGGAACTGCCTGTCTGCCTGTTGTTACATTAGCTTCGCTGTGGCTGGCTGACTCCAAAGCTAGGCAGCTCCATGCTGGCCACGTGAGCTCTGTCACGTAGCCATGTCCCATAGATATTTCCCACACTAGCATACGTTTCCCAGAGGAGCTGTGGCTGCCCCATCCCTGGAAGTGTTTGAGGCCAGGTTGGATGGAGCTCTGAGCACTCTGGTCTAGTGAAAGGTGTCCCTGCCCATGGCAGGAGGTTGGAATGAGATGATCTTTAATGCCCCTTCCGACACAGGATATTCAGTGATTCCATGAAAGCGCAGACAGGCCTGACAATGGTCAGCTCAACAGCGTCAGAGGCTCAGGTAAAACAATGCCCTTCTGAAAAAAATAAACGATGAGTTATTTTCAAAGGCACACCTGTGAAAAAGAATGCCTGCTCTCCATGCCCCTTTCATTGCACTTGTGTGGATGAATGACCATGGACACCACAAAAACTCTAGAGGGGAGCCCAAACCCAGCAAATATTATGCACGTTAATCAGTTTTACAAGTTAGACCTGAAGTTTTAACAATGAGGTGATCTTTGATATAGACACAAATGAACTTAAAACGTTCCATGGCAAGCAGTTCCCACCCAGGGGATGTAAACAAGCTACTTCTGCAATAACAAAGCATTTGCCTTGCATCTAGAGCTACTTAAGGGGAGAAAAAAAGAAATCATAGATTTTATGAAATGCCTTATTAGAAGACATTCCCCAGGGGAGAAGGGGTGTGGAAATGCAGAAGCGGTGTCAAATGTAGTAAGTTAATAAAAAGTAAATAAAATCTATATGGTTTAAATAAAGCCTAATGCATTATTCATAAAGATCTTTCTCTCACAAAAAAAAAAAAAGTTTAATTCATCAACCTGTTTACTATATTTTACAGCATCAATTAGAAAAGAAGGATTCTCTTCCTCTCCAAAGTTAGTAATACCTCTTCACAATGAAAGAAAATATATTATGGCATTTAATAGCTTGATGAGAGATGCATAAAAGTAAATCAGGAAGACTGAAAGAAAATCAGCATGTGAGAAAGAAAAGCAATTTCTTTATTGTGAAAATTCATTCCGTTTACAATGCCTAGATGGTGGCAGGCCTGTTTTTCTCTTTTTTGACCAGTTCACCTAAGCTCTGACTGTGCGAAGGAGCAATGGAGGAGGAGTATGTTGGATCCTGACCACCCCCAGTCTCTTTCTTCTCCAGAAAAGGACCAGGTAAACTGTGGGCTCCTGGTGGGTGTGGGGAAATGCAAGTAAAAGTACCAAAAAGCAGAGTTAAGATACATGCAAAGAAATTATTATTTAATTTCTTTTCACAGCATCTGCTGCTTAGAATAATATCTACTTCAGCTCAAAGCCTATGCTAAATGGATCTAGCTGGGCTGTGACTGAATTTTAGGTGTTTTTAATATGAATTGTTAATAATTTTTAAGTTAAGAAAAGGAAACAAGCTCCAAAAACATCCTTCCAGAAATATTTTACTGGGTTCACTCTAGACATATTTTATGCTTACAGATTTGTCTGGTGCTTTTAAGATTGTCCTTTCACATTATTTTTCATCAGCTGCTAGAGGCACCTAAAACACAGCTATGTCATGTCAACAGGCAGATGCAAAAATCATCATGGACTGTTATTAACTGGAACTTGAATATTCACATGACTTGAGTGACTGTGTAAGGAAAATAGACTGGGTTTGAAAACATAATATATACAATGAGACAGTTTTGAAGCTAGTCTGTCCTCAAAAGCTCTTATTCAGAAGTCTTTTCTGAAGATTACACAGATTTGGGTAAATAGGTGACTGCAGCTTTTACACTGCAACTGTTTTCAGTCATTTCCCAAATATGTTTAAAAAATTGTATTGCAGGACTCTGCACAGTGAAAGAGCTTTCAAGACTTTCAAATCTGGGTTGCTTTTCTCTACATCTCATTTTCTTTTCCCTGATTTGAACTTATCCATTCAAAGTGTGGTGATAACTCCAAGTGAACAGGAATCAAAATGATAAGTTCTCAGAAGAGTTCTTTGAGGAGATGTGCTCAGTCCAGTTGAAAACTCTAGTTGCACGCACCAGCATAATGGCACAAAATCAGACACGGGAAACACATTCGCATTTACATTTCAAATATACTCTGCAGATTTTCAAACCTCAGTTCTTAATGCTCCTCAAGAGTCTAAAATCTACTAGTAGGGTTTATAGGAAGCAACCAAGGAATCCTGTTAAATACTGGTAGATATGCTTTCAATAAATAAGTACACATATATATCATCATCTCCAGAATCCACAGGGTGTGTGTGAGGAGCTTTCAGAACTGAACCCTTTGAACTGTGTTAAGAACAATCTTGACACCCCTGCTCAGGTTTCTCACCAGCCAATTAAAATCTCAATTACATTTATGGAGTCTCTGCTTCATTATTCGATTAGTGGTTAGACTGGCTTCCACTGGGAAAACAAAGGAATGTGGGGCAGGTTGAGGAGGCAGAGAAGATGATAAAGATGTGTGACCCTGGCAGATGTGTCAGGTTAGGACTAACCCTCGAATACAGAGATGTAAAGGTAACATGTGCCCTACTGCCTGAAATCCCATTACAGCTCTGTGTCCTCATCACCCCAAAATATGAAAGTGCTGGAAAGGTTCTCAAATTTTAAGGCTCTCTAAATAAAATTTCAATATGTCATCACCACTGTGAAACATAAAACGTCATTCAACTGAAAGCTCTTTTTAGGGGTTTATTAACAAAGCACCAGTAACAATTACTCTTTCAGTTGTTCTTTTTTCCTTTTTCATTCTTACTTTCCCAATGGTTACCAATCTGTCAAAGCCCCAACTTGTCCTGAATTCTTTTCTCTCTCTATTTCAATTAACTGGGTTTTTTTTTTGTTTTGTTTTGTTTTTTTTTTTTTTTGTTTTTTGTTTTGTTTTGTTTTGTTTTGTTTTGTTTGTTTTTTGTTTGTTTTTTGTTTTTGTTTGGTTTTTGTTTTGGTTTTTTGGGTGGTTTTTTTTTTTTTTTTTTTTTTTTGTTGTTTTTTTTTTTTTCTTCTCTCTAAACATCTATGACCCAGGATGTGAGGAATAGTAACTCCTACTTTGGTTTGGAAAACGAGTGTGAACAGAACTTACAGATAAGCTGGGGAGCAGGGAGACAATCTAACTTTACTTGAACTTCTCAACCTGTTGTCACCCCATAATTGGGGTAGTTCAAATGTGCTGCTGGTTGTAGGCTCTGCTGTGTAAGGACCTTTGCCTGGGTCTTGAAAAATACTGAAGATTTTTTGGGTGCAATTAGACAGAAAGTACTATGTAAGTAACATGTGATGTAAATAATGATGACAGTAAAATTTCATGCATATTTTCTCAGCAAAATTTTATGATTCTTCTTGGGTTTTGTATCTCAGTAACAGAAACATCAGTGTGGGCATTTAATCCTTTCTTTGTGTGTGTGAAAAGAAGAATTCACAGAAAATTTGAGTGTATAAACAATTAAAATACTTTTATCTCTGTAAAGGAAAATACAAATGAAGTTGTAGGAAAAAAGCAATAGCTTCTGAACTAATCATCTCTGAAACAACTTAGTAAGTGAATAGATTGAGAATAAAAATTAAAAATAAAAGCTGGAATTTATTTACAAATATATTTAATACTGTTCCATTCTAATAACATTTGAATGAAATATTTCATAGTATTTAGTGTAAAACTTGAATATAACTTAAAATTTGAATAACAATTTAATACTTATTTTGCCAATAATGTAACCAAAATGTAGCTTATCAGAAAGTTCCATGGTAAGGTTGACACTTATGAAAAAGCAAACTCAATCATTAGTCCAATAACATTGAAATTCACTGTAGCTTTCCTTTACTTACATTCTAATCTTTTTTATTTAATTAATAACTTGATAAATACCAATTCCCTATAAAATGCCAAACACACTGAGTGAGACTTTTCTGGGGCTCCTGAAATTGACTTTAGAGGTATTTTTCCATTTGAAGCCTTGGGATCTTATCTCAACATTGGCTGTGACTTAAGGGGATAACAAAATAATAAAGAAAAAGTATGGAGAGCTGTAATAGAGGTATTGTTAACGAGAAAGTACCATTAATGTATCATTAAAATCAAGGACATTATAACACAGAGTTAGCTATTTCATCAATGAGTGTCAAGGAGCTTAAAGGGGTTTTGTTCAAAGAAAAGAAGTCAGTTGGGGGCTGTCCCCTAAGTTAATTTATGGGAATGAGTAATAATGGGTCCAGCCAAAAAGACAAATGAAACAATGGTCACACATGTTAATGATTTAAACAGTTTTCCCTGGTTGTCTACACCACAAATATAAGTCTAATGAACAATTCATAGGAGCAGATTTCCACCAGAGTTTCAAGAGTCTGAGCAATTTTTACTGAAAAGTCAGGAATTATCAAATCTCCAGGTCATTGTATTCATCTGACTCTGATCAATAATAAATACTGTGGTTCGACCAACAGTGACCTAACAAGTCAGGTTTAGGTTTGTAATTTAAAGTAGAAGATCAAAGAAGAGCAGAAAAATTGGAAAAATGACAAATCCAAAGTATTTTGAAGATTCATTGTCCTTTGGCAGGATATCCTTAAATTTCAGAATAGAAAAATGTGTCAAAGTCGTTTTGCCCAGTATTAGCATAATACTTAGCTTGATTGCTTTCATAGACAATTCACCCAAGTGTCTTCATTTGCTTTGGATCACAAAATAGGAAAAAAAGGGAAAATTCTAGCTAGTGATTTATTCAAGCATTAAGGTAATATGGTTCTGGGCATATCATAAATACCTATGTGTGTTATTACCACTACATCAAAAAGTGTCTTCTGCCAAAAAGGCTGAACTCCCTGAAAGCCATTTCTGATGAATCAGCAGGAGGTAACAGTGGAATTACATGAGACACACCATTCTTGGGGAATCTAAAATCAATACTTTCTGTGTGATTTCAGCCTCTGCCGGCTCCACAAGTAAAATGCTGGAGTCTGTAGTTCTACGCTAAAAATTAATTTGGCTCACCCTGTCTGAGGCCTAAACTTCAGCCACACAGTTAATGATGCATGATATCACTAATCATTTCTTCTATGAAATAGCAAACTGTGGCTAAAAAATAAGACATGAGATGACAATTGCTTATGAGGCTAAGAAGAAAAATGTTTTGAGACCTTGGCAATTTCCCAGTGATTACTCCTTTATATAAATTTTTGAAGTCTCTCTGGGCATCACAACCAGCAAACATTGTACTCAATTAATTTGACAGTACCTGTTTTGGCAACATTCTCCCTTCAAATAAGCGAAAAAAACTCCTTCACATTCCAAAGACATGCAAAATGCAGCCTCGTGATAAGAATATTACAGCACTTACTCTTCTATTCTAGTTTGTCCCTGTGGGACAAGTGCAGAACTCTGAAGAAATCTGCTTCTTTCTCAAAGTATTTAATTTTTTTTGCTTTCTATCACCACCTGGAGACAAGTGCTATTTTGATCCCCATTACTAAGCAGACTAAAAAAAAGACATACTTGACCTTTTTTTAACTGTTACCATGTTCTTTGGAAACAAAATAAGAATGATTTTCTTTGTAGTATGTATTTATTTAAAGCAGTATAGTGATACTGAAATGTTTCAGGAAAGTGTGGTATGTTTTGTTACTTAGAAACAACACCCAAGATAACATCATACAGCAATTTTAGGGCTTTATCCCAGACTTCACTGAAAAATGCAAAACTCAGATGTTTGTTCAAATATAGAGGACAAGGATGACTTAAGAGTTCTTGGCTTGGTTTTCAAGCGCAATGACTTCATTTCTGTGCCTGTTTAAGCCTGATGTCACAGGACAAAGGTGTTACCCACCGTAGTGGTAGGCAGGGATTAAAATCCCAGAGACAAATATGTTGCTTGTTACTTTTACCATTGAGTATCAAGTGTTGGATTCAAGAGAATAGAGACAGTGAAAAGAAAACGATTGTGTGCTCACAATCGTGAACCGTGGCAGGTTCAGACCAAAATACCCTCCTTATAGCTCCTTCTGTGGAACATATGCTGGAGCAACACCAGAACATGCTGGTCATCCCTCTTTACATCATCAAAGCTGAGGAAAATCACTCCTCTGATAATGCATGATAATAGATAACCCATTTGTTTACAACCTGTTTTCTCCCTGTTTTTAAACAAAATTGGAAAGAAACCAAATGCAACAACTGAAAGACAATCCAAGACCATAGAAAAGACCATCTAAGACCATAAGAAATTTGGCTGGTACACAGGTGACCTTTATTAAACACAAAGTCATTGTGGCAGTTCTAAGTTATTTTATTTAAAGGGAAAAAAATCTAGAGAGGAAAACATAGTACATTATTTTATTTAGACTACTGTGTTATCTTCTGGGAGCAGAATCCTCTTCTGCCATTTTTATTCATATTATACTGATAACTGCTTTTAAGACTGGCCCCTTCCTTTCATTTTAAGGAAGCTTATTCTCTGCAGATACTTCAATGAGAAAAAAAGCTGACTGTTTGAAAATCCAGCTTCATACTTATCATGTTGACAGATGGTATTAATTTGTGGTGAAATTATACTGTACTCTTACTCATAATTGACCCTAGAATGGGAGCTGTTGGCTAGCAAAATGCATTAGGTACACCATAGATGCCAAGCTTATGATCAATGAAATAAAGTACACTTAGGGAAATATTTTAAATAAAATGTACTGCCTGAAAAATCAGGTTAGTAACTAGTCCTGTCAGTAGTCAAAATTACCCCTTTTTTCAGATAAAATAGTAAGAAAGAACAAAAAAAACTCTCAGATCCAATATTAATCTCTAACAATTATTCAGCCAGTATTAATATGGCAAAATAACAAAGATAATGCACTCTGGACAACAGATGTCAAGCCAGCAAATATCCTCAGCTTTTTATCTTTTATAAAATAAATGTGATAAGAATTACAACTGACCACTATGAAAATCATTGATAGGGTTGGATTTCCATGTAAGACCTTCTCACATAAATCTGAATATTAATTAATGCAGTGAGCAAGAGCATACTGTTGTACAATTGGGTTTGAAGAATAAATGACACACATACTGGAATGGCCTAAGAATTTTTTTATTAACTTTACCATATTACACGCTATGAAGTTGTTCAAATACATGCATTTAATGAAGAGAGCTCAACTCAATTTAGTATTTTTCTGCTCTTTATTTTCTTGAGCACAATTACTTTTTTAAATTACAGCATTTTAGATTTAAGTTTTTTAAACTTTTCCATGCTTCCACTCTCTTTCCAGATGCGAAAATGTGAATAAGCAATTTCAGCATAGTCAATAAAATTTATTGATGAGTTCCAGAAACTTCTGAGATATCACAGTGCTAATATGGTAATGCTCAATAATTGCCCCTCTGGTCGTATTTTTGTGGTTGCTTGTTTTCCCTCTGCAGTGTACACCGGATATGAAAGGCCTCAGTGCTAGTGCATAGTGTGACTAATCAGTCTTAATTTGACTAAGGAATGTCTCAGCTTTGAAACTCTTTTCCCTATAATTACTGTGTAAAAATATAAGGATTCCTAAACAAAAGCAATTTTTCTGTGTTATGGTATATTTTATTGTGTCATTACCCAATCAAGAATTTTACCTCACTTACAAATACATTTTACATTGCTGGTTTTAATTTTGCCGTTTCATATCTTGGTTTGAAGATTTTCTAGCATTTTATGGTAAAAAAAATTACCTCTTCAATGAGGTAAGAATTTCCTCTTCAATGTATTGTCTGCTGTATGTGTGTCCAGCCTGTAATCAGGATTTTAGGAAAGGTTCTTAATAGTATCTTGATACCTCATTGAGACCCAGGGCTTTCAATGGGAAAAATGAGGAAAAGATGCTGCTAGTTCTTGTAATCTGGGATGCTTTGGATCTTTTCCCATGCAGAACTACATCTGTATAGAACAAGAGAGTGTGTCAGGAATGGCAAAAAGACCCAAAAACACTGACACTCCAGGAAAGAGAAAATAGAGAGGAAAACCTTTAATTCGATCACTGCTAATCTGCATCTCACAAAAAGGTACAGTACAGACAGACAAAAAATGGATAGGTAGATGTGAAGCCATGGAATTTTCTCATTCATGTTACAATCAGCAGCCTTAGCAATGATCATGAAAAATAGAAAGATGAGAATGTAAAAGGCAAATTAAGTAAGAAATACTGCAGGAATAAAGAAACACAGGTAAGAAGGAAAAGGGGGGGTTGCTGCAGTTAAAAATCTGTCAGAGGCTTTCCATTACAACAGCGGTACAACTGTAAAATAATATATCCAGTAAGCCATTTGGAGCACCCTAGAAAGACTTGAGAATGTGTGGCAAAAATGAAACTGAAAATACAGATGAAACAGACAGGAGGTAGGAAAGTGAACGGCAGATACCTCATGACTCAAGGATGGTAGCGATAAATCCACGAGTGAGAAACAGGATAGGAAAGAGATAAAATTAATGCTTTTATCTCATCTATTTCTTCAGAGGCTGAGCAATAAAGAAAAATAAATGAACTAACATGAAAACTCTTATTTTCTTAAGTACAGCTTTCTTTTATTCTTGCTTCCTTGAAAACTCATTTAATTTAAAATATGTATGAGGAAAAGGGAAAAGCTGTTAGTCTACAGCCATGCACTGCAAGGTTCAATTTGAAGCACTTTTTTTTATGGCCAGGCTCCAAAGAGCAGTCAAATGGGATTTACAGTTCCAGTGTTGACAGGATCTTAAGCATAACAGCATTAGATAGCTGCCTCCATAACTTTTTGGGTAGGGATGGCTGCAGTAAGTTGTAGGCTACAATTAAAGCTCATTTGTTACTCCTTTCTTCTCAACATTGGAAAGGTTAAGGACGTAGGGGTCTCAAAGACACTAAATTATCTTTCTGGTTTAGACTATCCATAAATACTATGGAAGAGCCCAAGCAGTTTTCCTTTTTTTGTTTGAGAGGTGAATTTTTTCCATTAGAAAGTGGTGAAAGGACAGAAAAAAAAGGGAAACGTGATGAAGTGCAATCCTGTTGAATTTTATTTAGCTAAAAGGCCTCCTTTAGATCTTGTACTTCTGGAAATAATTTTTCTTTGCTGATTTCTTTAAAAAAAGCCCAGCCTCTACAAAGTGTCTGAACTTCTTTTTCTTTTTGTTACAAAACATAAAGAAGTCAGAAATACCTGCCTATTTTCTGTTTAGAAACCTGAACTGAAAAATGGATAAGAAAGATGCTGAGCAATAACTTGCCCTAAATATCATCAGATTCTGTCTGAGAAGAACCATTTCAGGCAGCTGATAGTCATACACTCATCAGAATCTGAATTCCCATCAGCTGACTTAGTAAGAATTTAATAATGCATAATGTATTATGAAGCTTTAGAAAACATTAGCTGGATAGTTCAAGGAGATAGAGTTATCCTATTTTGTTGGATTCTGACAGTGAATCATCACTTCCCTCATACTGCATGTTGCTAGCTGCCTATCTGGTTGATAGTAATCTGAATCTGGAGGAAAAGTGCTTCAGGCCACTCTAACATAAGTCTTACAACATTAAAAATAGGTCAGCCATAAATTCTCGATTATGATTTTGGTTTCGCGAGAGACTCTATGACAATGTGAGTACAGATTCTAAAATTTTATAAGCTTTATGTTGTCAACTAAATCAATATTATATTTTTCCATGCCCAGTACTGAAATTTCACTTCTGACATTGGAGTCTTGGAATAAAACATTCCTAGCAAAAACTACTCAGTGTCACGTCTGCGCCAAGATAACTCATTTGCACTGGAGCCCAGAGCAACCAGCAATGCTGCTGGCCTCAGGATACAATGTAGAAAACACATTTTGACATAGTTTTCCTGACATGGTTTTCCTGTATCTCATTAAATAAATATAAGCAAGAATCACTTTCGGCCTTCTCA